>JARKIP010000087.1:4523750-5170000 GCA_029990175.1 Petunia secreta | reverse complement strand
TTTCTTCTATAAATGATGTTGTTTCTTATTTGAGGAGAGGCCGTGTGCATATGAGAGAGGAAGGTGTGTGCTATTCGTAGTGTTGTGGGGGTCGATTATAACTTGAGGTCTAGAATATGGCTACAAAATATGGTTAGACTGCAAAAGAGGGATATTGATCTTGATTCATATTGATAATAGGATGATCATTCAAGAGACTTTTAATGAGATCAACTGCTTTTAGAAGCTGTGATGCATGTTATATGGAATTGTAGAACCTATTATGATTAATTAAACTTGTGTTCCTTTAAGATAGAAGTATGCTTTATTATTATATTATACGCATTAGTACAATATTAGTCTATTGTTGGTCTTTTATTTTAAGATTTGTGTGGGAGATTATGCCTTCTTTTTTGTTGGTAGTAGTCAACTAGGCCTTGATTTTTTAAGTGACGTTGACCTTTATTAAAATTATAATTTATGAAATATTAGATTTAAAGTTATCGTATTGTTCTAATAATTTCAAAATTGAATATGCAGGAGAAGCACATCTCGTAAACAGAAGCAAACAACTTCTAAGTTCCCAATATTACTTTTTACTGGCGACCGTGTCACATTCCTGCTAGGTGTTGTTGGGATATATCATGTATTTTCTACAGTGTTATGATCCCACCTTAAAATAGGTACATTGAGATCCTTCAATCACTAAAAAAGTACTCCGTTAATAAATGATAGAAACTTTATGAAAATTAAGAGCCTTCATCTCAAAATGGGGCTTTGAGACATTTCATTCAGTATAATTTGCTTCAACAAACCTGTAAGTGTAGACAGTTTTCTACAAATTGTAAGAGATGTTTAGAGCATGGTATTATACTCATGGATCTTGTGACTGGATGCCAGTCGATGGGTGTATTGGAGAGGACCTGGACATGATGAGGTTGGTTAAGTTACGAATTGAAATGTCAGGAGATCTTATAAAAGCGACCATTGATCCCACGTTGAAACCATAGTTATCAAAGGATGAAAGTGATGCATATCAAATGCTGGATTCGCACTACAATGCACGAAAACTGCACCAGTTGAAAGACCATCATCCATAAAAATTTGTGATCTTAGCTTGCCTCATGTAAAATCATGTCGTTGTCCAACTTACCTTGCCTGATTACTTGCTGCACTTAGGATCAATATGAATAACACCAATGAAGAGATGGGTTCTCAAGAAGAGACCTCCTAAAAAGGAGCACTGAAAAGCCAACGAACAAGTCCCAGGAAACCCAACTACAAATAAGTTTTCTACAAAAGCTAATGATGAAAAGAACAGTAGAGGGGAATCACAATTTCATTAACAGTTTTTCAATTCAAAAAGACATGGAGGATGAGGTGGACAATCTTGTTAACTGTCCATTATTCTTACCACTTTTAACCTTTGACAAAGTCAAATTGTACGATCAATGGAAACATATTGTTGGGATCGAAACAACATAGTGCATGTGGAAGTTAACATATTAAATAATGAATGATAATAAATCAGACATAAAAAATATATAACAAAAAGACTTTATTAAAATTGGTTTGGTCAATTGACCTACATAGGGAGGAGATTAAAACTATTAATAAAATACTAAAATATAAAGACGGCCCCTAAACATGATTTTCTTTAATGACTATATTGTAGGAGTTGTTGTATTTTTGTAAAGCAGAGATCTTCAATTTATAGATGTCTAGAGTTTTCCTCCAAGTAAAGGATAAGCATAAAAGGAGATATATTCCTTTTAGAACTCTTTTTCTATATCTTCAAAAAATAGAGTCCTAATAGGTTACAAACTCAGACAAAAACCCTAACAATTCTCCCCTTGGCTGAATTTTCTGATAAAATAATCTTGATCCGCCTTTTTCAGATATTTAAATATATGACTGCTGTTAGCAATTGTTGAAAATATGTATGGGTTAAAAATTTTGGTATTGGTTGAAAGGAGCCTAAGAATGGGTTAAAAGGAGCCCAAATATGGGTTAAAAGGAGCTCATGCGTTAAGAATAAATATGAGTTAAAACTGGTATTGGAGCCCATGTGTTACAAGTTGAAATGGGTTGAAAGTGGCCAAACATGGGTTAATAAGGGTTTATGTTTGAAGATGTAGCAGCAAATTTTTGAAGGTATGGTTGAAAAATTTCTGCAAATGTAGCATCACAACTGATAAGGGGCAAAATACGCGGAAGCTAAACATGACACAAACAAGGCGGAAGCGATAAAACCAGATACGAGATATCTAAGATATCGAGAAATTCAAGACTAGGAAGGCAAGAAATAGAAGAAAGAATCGAATCCAATTCACTAACGTTAATTGAATTCAAAAGGGAGAAAGGGAAACTCGAACCTTACAATGGACTCAACTAGGTGTCGATCGCCATAGGTTCCAAGTTAACGAGATACATGAAGCCTCGGGCTTCGGACTAGAAGGGCTCGGCCTCTTCTCTAATTCTCTCTTCTCAATATTCAATACAATGTCAACTAATGAAATGAAGAGCTAAAATGCTACTTATACATTTACAATGTTAAATGGACAAAAATTGCCCCTGGAGCTGATTCTGGTCCGCTGCTCAACTCTAAGTCATCGCAATCGCGCAAGGAGGCTCGCGATCGCGCAGCACAGCATTTCCTTCATCGCTATCGCGCAAGGGCCACGCGATCGCGCAGAACCAACAATATCTCTGCCTCGCGATCTCGCAAGAAGGCACGCCGTCGCGCAGGAAAAACCAGGACCCTTCGCGATCGCGCAGGTAGTGACGCGACCATCCATGGAACCCAAAAGTGCCTCTCGCCTTGGTCCCATAGCCCATAGCACTACTCCTACTACAACCATCCATGCCCCTCACGGCATACAACCCCTTTGTAGCAAAAGCAACACCATCTATTATACCACCCTCCACATGGGAATTAGAAGCATTAGGTCGCTTAGCGTACCTAGAAGGTGAAAGCTTCTTCTTTCCCACGGAACAACCACCACCACCTCCCATACTAATGGAAGGTCCTCCACTACTCCCTTGTACTCCATTAGCAACACCAAGAGAAGATGCATAAGAACAATTCATATATTCAACATCATCATCAACTCTATCTATGTCACTATCATGCTCAAATTCTTCACAAGAAGAGTGAGTAGGATCATCATACCTTGAGGTGTCACTATCTTCGATTTCTTGACTAGAAGCATAGAAATCATGGGAATCATCACAATCTTCATCAGGAGCCTCATAGTCTTCATCAATCTCACGATCATCATAGTGAACCGCTTCATCTCCATAGGAGCCATGGTTCCCATCATCATAGTAATGGCCATCATCACCCTCGTAGGAACCATAGTCTCCATCATCACCATACGAGTCATAGCAACTCGCATCATCGCCACATGAGCCATAATCCCCACAATCAACATCTAACATTGTTGCAATCACCAAAGAACAAAAGCTCCCAAAAGTCACTCCCTCACGTGTATCACTCAATATTTGTACACTCAAGAGCGAGGCCTTATCAACTTGGGAACCAAGGTAATCACAACTAGCATGTCCAAGTTAAAGTTCGAAATGGAATTAATGAGACTCGATGTACGGACGGCTATTTAAAGTGCGCACTTGAGGCCAAAAGGAGTTCTACGACTCTTCTTTGAATTCTAATCTCCTCTACGCACGAATACCCTATACGCTAAAGGATTAGTGTCTTTCAAGTAGGCCAATTACCTTCAAAACACTAACCAAGAGGTATGGTAGAAAACGGGACACAAAAGATTTGACTCGAATTGGCACCAAACGGATTTGGAATCGGATGAAATTTCGTTTGTGATCTAGAAACTCATCATATTTAATGAACCAATTGGAGTCATGATGTTTGGAAACTGTTCGGAAGCCGTTGCGAACATTCTGTCCCAAAACTGGAAATCTGGAAAATTTTTTGTTCTTCGCTATCGCGACCAGACGCGCGCGATCGCGAAGGGTTATTTTTTTCAAAAAATTATTTTGCTCTTCGCTATCGCGAATTGCTCTTCGCGATCGCGAAGGGTTATTCCCTGCACTTTCACAGCAGCTCAAAAACGGGTTTTGGGCGATTTTGGCCAAATTTTTGGCTCGATTTCAACCCGATACACAAAACCAACGATACCCAAAGGTGTATACAACTATAACAACCAATCCCCACTAGTTTTCAACTCCAAACAAACAAATACAAGCTTCGATTCAAGATTGAAGCGTTTTCAAGAATTTTCAAACCTTATGGATTTTGATTTTTTGGAAATTTTGATTCGTAACACCAAAACACGAGATATAGGTATCAAAACGATGGGAATACAACAAGGAACAAACCCCAATACTTTTTAACACTCGGGGATTCGTATCCAACCCGTTCAACCAAATTTTGTCAAGTTTTCTAGTTTTTCAATTTTTTTGTTTTTCTTCAATTTTCAAGAACAAACAACAACACAATAACGATACTAACATATGGAACAAGGAACGGGGGTTTGTAAGAACATAACCCGAGCCTTGCTCTGATACCAACTGATAAGGGGCAAAATACGCGGAAGCTAAACACGACACAAACAAAGCGGAAGCGATAAAACAAGATACGAGATATCTAAGATATCAAGAAATTCAAGACTAGGAAGACAAGAAATAGAAGAAAGAATCGAATCCAATTCACTAACGTTAATTGAATTCAAAAGGGAGAAAGGGAAACTCGAACCTTACAATGGACTCAACTAGGTGTCGATCGCCATAGGTTCCAAGTTAACGAGATACATGAAGCGTCGGGCTTCGGACTAGAAGGGCTCGGCCTCTTCTCTAATTCTCTCTTCTCAATATTCAATACAATGCCAACTAATGAAATGAAGAGCTAAAATGCTACTTATACATTTACAATGTTAAATGGACAAAAATTGCCCCTGGAGCTGATTCTGGTCCGCTGCTCAACTCTAAGTCATCGCGATCACGCCAGGAGGCTCGCGATCGCGCAGCACAGCATTTCCTTCATCGCTATCGCGCAAGGGCCACGCGATCGCGCAGAACCAACAATATCTCTGCCTCGCGATCGCGCAAGAAGGCACGCCGTCGCGCAGGCAAAACTAGGACCCTTCGCGATCGCGCAGGTAGTGACGCGATCGCGAAGAACAAATGTCCTTCAGCAGGCAGTAAGCTCCCAGTGTGCCGCCCTGTTTTGCCCTGTTTTGTTATGCCCTGTTTCCTGCCCTGTTTTGGCGCTCCAATGCATGATCTTCAAGATGTTCCCGGAGGCCTTGACTCGTATCCGTTGTGCTCTCGAGCTTGGTTTTTGATGGTTGTCGTTTAGGCCATTTTTGGCCGCATCAACAACTTTTTTGGATAAAAACTTTCATTATCGTTATATTGGTTGCGGTTAGAAGTAAACCCGCCTTGAATTTATCTTTGACATCGCTCATTCCGGCTCATTGAACCATCGGCTCTAATAAAGCAGTGACAGGAATGTCAAGAGGTTGCATAAGGCCTAGATAAGGAGATAAATCACTTTTACTTCCCTGACAAATTGAACAAGACTAAACATACTTGTGAATGTCTTCCTTCATGCCCTTCCAATAGAAAAGTGAAGAAACCCTTCTATATGTATTGTCAATTCCAGAATGTCCCTTAGTAGGTGAATAATGCCACCACTGTAGAATAGTTCTTCTCAGCTGTAAATTGTTGCCCACGACCAGTTTTCCTTTTTTCCTTAGCGGATTGTGAATGAATGAATAGCCCTTGATAACTTGTCCCTCTTGCAGCTTTGTGACAAGCTCTTTTAGACCCTGATCTTCTTCCCAAGTGGTCATAATGGATGCTAGCAAATCTGACTGAGCAGTAGACAAAGTCAAGCTTGTAAATTCAGCTACTGAACTAAGAACCTCTTTCAGCTGCTGAAAAGCTAGTGTGGCAGGTCCCCCCCCCCCCCCCTTGAAATTGCTCTTCTTCAAAAGGTCTGTAAGAGGTTTACTTAACACCTCATAACCCCTTATAAACCACTGTTTGATATTAACAGGAACATGCCATTCTCTCACTGCTTGAACTTTCTTAAGGTCTGCAGAGACTCCTTGAGCTGAAATAAAGTGCCTCAAATATTCAACCATGTCAGTTGCAAACACACATTTTGAACTTCTAGCAAACAAGTGATGTTTAACTAACAATTCAAAAGTGATTTTCATATGTGTAACATGCTCCTCAAGTGTTTTGCTAAAGATCAAGATATCATCAAAAAAGACCAAGAAATTTCCTTAAGTAATCTTGGAATATGTGATTCATCAACCCCTAAAAGCTTGAAGGTGCATTAGTTTGCCCAAACGGCATGACTAAATACTCATAATGGCCTGAGTGGGTTCTAAAAGCTGTTTTGTGAACATCCTCAGATGCCATCTGATCTGCTGATAACCACATCTGAGGTCAATCTTGAAGTAATTCCTAAAGCCTCATAATTCTTCCAGAAGTTCTTCCACAAGAGGGATAGAAAACTTATCCTTGACTGTAAGATTATTCAAAGCCATGTGATCCACACAAAGTCTTCATCATATATCCTTTTTCCCAACTAGTACCACAGGGAAGGCATAAGGACTACAACTCTGTTGAATAATGCCTTGAGCTATCATTTCCTTAACCATCTGCTAAATCACATCCTTCTGAACAGGAGAGTACCAAGCTATAAGGTCTACTATTCACTTGTTTGTTGCCTTCCTGCAGCGGTATATGGTGATTAAAAATTCTCCTAGAAGGAGTTAATTTCCCAGGTGCCTCAAATAAGCTACCACACGGGTGTAACAATGTTTGTATAGCTAGAGGAAGTGTTGCATGAATTGTCTCAGGCTCACCTGGTGGTGCAGTTTGCTGAACTCTAATCATGAACAACAGAGCTCTTCCCTCCCTTTGTTTAAGGACTTAGCATCCACAGTCCTGATTTTGGTCGCATTTCCCTGAAGAGTCAAATTCTTCCCCTGGAATCCGAATTCCATAGTCAAATTACCAAAGTTCATCTTGATATCCCCTAGTTGGCACAACCACTGTACCCCTAACACCATATCACAAGTGCCCAATGGTAACAACAAAAAGTCAGCTGAGAACAAGGTGCCCTGTAGTAACAATTTGAAATTCCTGCAAATTCCAGTTGTTTGAATGGTGCTCCCATCAGCTACACTGATTTCTTGGGGGCTTACCTGCTCAATAGTACAACCTATTTTTTGCAGCCAAGGCAGAGTTAATGAAATTATGGGTGGAACCTGTATTAATAAGAATATCAAGAGTGTTTGTATGACTATAACCAGTCACTCTTAAAGTATGATAATGCATAGACCCATTCAAAGCATGTAGTGATATAGCACAGTCCTATGGTTTCTACAGTTTTAGGAAACTCAAGTAATTACTCTCCTTCCCCTTCTTCCACCTCCAACAAGAATAATTATTTCTTGGATTTACAAACATGTCCCAAGTAGTACTCTTCATCACAAAAAAAAAAAAAAAAACACAATCCCTTAGCTCTTTTCTCATCAATCTCAGCTTGTGACAAATGTCTTCTCTTAGTTTGTCCATGTTGGTTGCAGGCACATAATGCTTGACAATTGGAGTAGTGGGAGTGTAGGAGCTGTATTTGGACCCCCAGGGTTATCAGGGAATCATCCACCATTCTTGCCACCTAATAAGCTTGGGATAAAGAAAATGGTCTATGCAGCTTCACAGAAGCTCTACGCTCAGGTTTCAAGTTATCCACAAAACACCCTATAGCCTGTTCAGTCGTAAGATTTAATCGAGTAATCATCTTATCAAACCTTTTTTAGATAATCCTCCACAGATCCTGTTTTTCTCACATTCACTATCTCGGACATCAGGTCATCAAACTCATTCCCAAATTGATTAGTCAAAGCAAGAATATACTCCTTCCAACTTGGGAATGGTAAATATTGTCGGCTTCGAAGATGAGCCTGATGCCATTGTATGGCTATACCATCTAAATGTACAGATGCCACCTGAACCCTTTGGTGTCTGAGTATTTCATCTAAAGAGAAAAATTGCTCGACCTTGTACAACCATGATCTGAAATCAGTACCATTAAATCGCAGGAATTCAATTTTGGACAATATGGTTAAAGAATGGTGACTAGAAGGATGGAAAGCATAATGAGGGGTGGGTATATGCATTTGCATCTGAGAAAGGTGTGTGGTACCATCAGGGTTATAAGAGTGATAATAGGGATAAGGATTTTGTGAGCTGTGAGGTATCTGGGCAGTCGCAGTTATAACAATTGAAAAATAGGGTGAAACAGGTGGAAGCTGGGTTGGTTGAAATTATGCAGGGTAAGGAAACCCATAAACTAGAGATTAGGGATTAACAGAAGGGGTATGAACTGAGGTTTGTGAATTAACAACAGCGGGGCGAGTTGGCAAATTCAAGCTAAAAATAGAATTTTGATACATAGATCGAGAAAAATTTAATTGGTAAATAGAATTACCTCTATCAGAATTAATCCCTGGTACCTTATGAGAACTCGATGGTGGTGGTGTTAATCCAACAAACAACAATGAATTCCCCGATAGAAAATAGATGTCGCTCCCAGATTCAACCCTTTTCCCTTTTTCTCCTAGCTGAATATTCTTCAAAGATTCACGTAGTTCCCTTACAACCCGTGCATGATTCGCTTCCATTTCATCTTGTCGTTGATTAAAATTTGCGAATTCAGTCGAGATCTGCGTCAGTATTTTTCTGATGTCACCGGAATTCGACATCAGTACCCATAGAGCAAGATCGAAGCTCTGATACCACTGATACGAATCCTTATCAATGGATTCAATGAACTCTGAAATTAAACTAAGAACAAAGAAAATAAAGTATTTCTCATTCGATAATCCTGAAAAATGAGCTCAATACACATTATATAGCCTTCCTCTAACTAACTTTTTGACAGGACCAACTAGTCATTGATAGTGACTAGTTGAAGGGTAAAACTATCAAAACTCTAACTTTATGGTATTGGACTGAAATACAAATAAAAATAGTTCTTATCCGCTAGCTAGCTAACTAACTTAACCACCAGGTATAATCTCCTCTGCCAAACGTACTACTGTCACTACCTAACTCCTTAATAATTCGTATCATAGATATAGTCATAATTTAGGTCATTGTGCATCGTGTTTAAGTTTTTCCATGCTTTATTTTTTAATGTTTTTCCATGCTTTATTTTATATTACTTTGAGTTGAATTGCGCTTATCTTGTGTGTTTCGATTTGTAGGAACTAAATTGTTGATATGAAGCCTTTTTGGAGCATAAATGATGAAATTTATGGGTTTTGAAGTCTAAGTAGAAGTCGAGAGTCGGGTTAACGAAGGTCACAACAAAGCTGAAATTTTTTTTAAAAAAAAAAAAAAAAAAGGAAAGGTCTGGCGTGCTACATTAGGTGCTGCACTGTACGTCGTTCCTTTGTAAAAATCTGCACGACATGTACCATGTCGAAAAAGTGCTACAGCTTGAAAAAAACTCAGAATTAGGAGAAAATAGCACGTTGTGCATGCTTTCTTTTGGTGCTAATACTTTGTTGAGACGGTTTTTAGAAGGGTGTTTTCGTCTATGGTGATTTCCTACGTTATAAATACACCCAAAACCCCATCGTTAAAGACCCTTCAACAATCTTCTGCTTTTTATCCTTGCCTCAGAATCATGGAAATTTTTTAAAAATAGGCAGCCCGCTACTCAAAATTACAAACAGGAGGCCATATTTTTTTTCATGCATAGCACTCATACCTAAAATTACAAATTTTAGCACTCTTTCATAAAAAACACCCTAGCTACCAAATCTCCCCCTCCCTAGCCACTAAGCCGCCGGCAGACACCCTCCCCCGCCAGTGGTGTTGATGCAGCCCAAAATGGCCTAAACGACAACCATCAAAAGCCAAGCTCGAGAGTACAACGGATACGAGTCAAGGCCTCCGGGAACGTCTTGGAAGATCATGCATTGGAGCGCCGAAGACGGAGGACACAGGGCAGGAAAACAGGCAGCCCCAAAACAGGGCAAAACAGGGGAGCACACTGGGAGCTCACTGCCTAAGGAAGAACTTTTGTTCTTCGCGATCGCGACACCTCCTAACGCGATCGCGAAGCGTACTGAATTGGCCTGCGCGACAGCGTGACTTTGAGCGCGAAGGCGAAAGCTGAGGATGCTGAAGATCGTGAAGATGCTGGAGACCTACGCGATTGCGAGCCCTTTGCGCGATCGCGATGCCCAGAGTTATTGCCTGCGCGATCGCGAGCCTTCCTGGCGCGATCGCGATGAAGAGAGGTTGATCAGCGAACCAGAATCAGCTGCAGGGCCATTTTTGTCCATTTTCAGTGTAAATGTATATATAGCACATTTGATCTTCATTTACTTAGCTAGCCATTATTGAAGAGAGAATTTTGAGAGAGAACATTGAAGAGGCCGAGCCCTTCTTGTTGAAGCCCGAGGCTTCGTGTATGTCTCGACTTTGAACCTATGGAGATCGACACCTAGTTAGATTCCATTGTAAGGTTCGAGTTTCCCTTTCTCCCATTTGAATTAAATTAATGTTAATGAATTGAATTCGATTATTTCTTCTATTTCTTGCCTTCCTAGTCTTGAATTTCTCGATATCTTAGATATCCCGTATCTTGTGTTATCGCTTCCGTATTGTTTGTGTCGTGTTTAGCTTCCGCTCGTTTTAGATTGCATCAGTTGGTATCAGAGCAAGGCTCGGGTTATGTTCTTACAAACCCCCGTTCCTTGTTCCATATGTTAGTATTGTTGTTGTGTTGTTCTTGTTGTTCTTGAAAAGGAAGAAAACAAAAAAAATTGAAAAACTAGAAAACTTGACAAGATTTGGTCGAGCGGGTTGGATACGAATCCCCGAGTGTTAAAAAGTATTGGGGTTTGTTCCTTGTTGTATTCCCATCGTTTTGATACCCATATCTCGTGTTTTGGTGTTACGATTCAAAAATTTTGAAAATCAAAATCCAAAAGTTTGAAAATTCTTCAAAACGCTTCGATCTTGAATCGAAGCTCGTTGTTGTTGTTTGAGGTTGAAAAACTATTGGGGATTGATTATGTTAGTTGTATACACCTTTGGGTATCGTTGGTTTTGTGTTTCGGGTTGACATCGAGCCAAAAATTTGGCCAAAATCGCCAAAAAACCCGTTTTTGAGCTGCTGTGAAAATGCAGAAATTAACCCTTCGCGATCGCGAAGAGCGATTCCGCGATAGCGAAGAACAAAATTATTTTTTGAAAAATTAACCCTTCGCGATCGCGCGCGTCTGGTCGCGATAGCGAAGAACAAAAAAATTTCCAAATTTCCAGTTTTGGGACAGAACGTTCGCAACGGCTTCCGAACAGTTTCCAAACATCATGACTCCAATTGGTTCATTAAATATGATGAGTTTCTAGATCACAAACGAAATTTCATCCGATTCCAAATCCGTTTGGTGCCAATTCGAGTCAAATCTTTTGTGTCCCGTTTTCTACCATACCTCTTGGTTAGTGTTTTGAAGGTAATTGGCCTACTTGAAAGACACTAATCCTTTAGCGTATAGGGTAATCGTGCGTAGAGGAGATTAGAATTCAAAGAAGAGTCGTAGAACTGCTTTTGGCCTCAAGTGCGCACTTTAAATAGCCGTCCGTACATCGAGTCTCATTAATTCCATTCCGAACTTTAACTTGGACATGCTAGTTGTGATTACCTTGGTTCCCAAGTTGATAAGGCCTCGCTCTTGAGTGTACAAATATTGAGTGACACACGTGAGGGAGTGACTTTTGGGAGGTTTTGTTCTTGGGTGATTGCAACAATGTCGGATAATGATAATGGAGTAGATTATGGCTCATGTGACGAAAATGCGAGTTGTTATGACTCGTATGGTGATGATGGAGACTATGGTTCCTATGAGGGTGATGATGGCCATTACTATGATGATGGAAGTCATGGCTCCTTTGATGATGAAGCGGTTCACTACGATGATCGTGGGAGTGGTGAAGACTATGAAGCTTGTGATGAAGAATGTGATGATACTTATGCTTCTAGTCAAGAGCCCGAGGATAGTGACACTTCAAGGTATGATGATCCTACTTACTCTTCTTGTGAAGAATTTGAGCATGATAGTGACATAGATAGAGTTGATGATGATGTTGAATATATGAATTGTTCTTATGCATCTTCTCTTGGTGTTGCTAATGGAGTACGAGGGAGTAGTAGAGGACCTTCCATTAGTATGGGGGGTGGAGGTGGCTGTTCCGTGGGAAAGACGAAGCTTGCACCTTCTAGGTACGCTAAGCGGCCTAATGCTTCTAATTCCCATGTTGAGGTTGGTTTGAGAAATGGTGTTGCTTTTGCTACAAAGGGGATGTATGCCGTGAGGGGTGTGGATGGTTGTAGTAGGAGTAGTACTATGGGCTATGGAACCAAGGCGAGAGGCACTTATGGGTTCCATGGCGAGGTTCCTTCCTTGACTTCCAACAACATTGCTAATGTTGGGAGTGTGACGGGAAGTGGAGGATGTTCTAGTGGTGTTACCACTAGTGGAGGGATAAGGAAGACCCAAGTTGTCGGAGTTGACACTTGTGGGCGTTCAAGTTATATCTTGGATGCCAATCTACAAAACTTGGGTAGATCTAGGTTCGTTGTTGAGGTAGATGGTATTGGAGGATACTTGCTCAAGATTGGTGGTACCGATGCCAATTGTATTAGCACCTCTATGGTTGATAGGTTTAGGATACCATGCCATGAGCTAGAGCATCCTTATTAGTATGACGGAGTGTGGGTTTCTAAGGAGGCTCGGGTACTCATATCTCATAGGAACTATAAATGCTATGTGTGGTGTGATGTGTATCCCATGCGTCATGTTGATGTGTGGATAGGTGACCGGTGGATGGAGGGGAAGAGGGTGCAATATAGTGTGGTGAAGGATGCGTATCTTGTGGGCGTAGGGCAAAGAGTCTATGACTTTGTGACTTACCGGGCGAAGAGCCGAGTGCCTACTAGTGCCCCTTCTTTGGCTAGGCAAAGGAGAAAGGATCGGGAACTTCATTCCATGAGCAACAATGTGCAAACAAGAAGTCCTACAAACACAAGTAATGGTAGGACTAGTTCAAGTGAAGGGTTGATAAAAATCAACAAGGTGAACCAACCACAAGTTGCAAAACTGAGTGGTTCACCAACAAAGAAAAAGGAGGCATCAAGTGATGAGCCTCCTAGTCCTAGATTCCGGGTTGACGTGAAAAGTCCACCTACTCCGGCTATGGGTATTCTTGGGCCTCGTCCCAATTCACCCGAATTTGAGAGACAAAAGATAGAGAGGAGTAAGGGAGCGACCGGTGACAACTCTGGAGTGGAAAAAGGAGAGGTTGTGATGAGTGATGTGAGTGGGTTGTCACCACCCGAATCTACACCAGACCTTGGAAAAAAAATGAGGGAAAAGAAAGAGGGAAAAAGAAAAATTGAGAGTGAGGGCACCCCTTATTCTAACCTTAAGCCTTTATCTTTTTCTTCTATGAGTTTGAATTCTTGTGTAGGGATTCTTGGAGGCAAACCGATGGAGCCTCACCAATGTTCCGAGATTGAAAGGCAAGGTGAAGGAGATGCCGAATGTGAGCTACAAGGTGAAGACGTTCATGACACTTCAAAGGTATGTGTTAGTCCTTCCTCTCTTGAGCATGCTACTTCCTTGTCTTGTGATGTTGTTAGTGAGAACTCTAGACTAGTTGATGATTTGCATGACTATAATGTGTTTGCAACTAGTGTAGAGCCTTTGGGTCAACTTGTGTGTGAAAATGAACCACTAGTTGAGAGGATTGAACAGCCACATCATGTTGAGAGCTCGGTTTTCATTGAACCTCTCTTTAGTGAAAATGTTGAAGTTGACCTTGTTTGTGACCCTTGTTATGACACCCCGCCCATGTTTGATAAAGGAGAAGATGAATTGCATGATTATCCTATTCTTCCCTTTGATTGCTTATTTGCTAGCGGTGGTATCTTGTGTCGTAGTGAGGAAGGTTGTAACCTTGAGGAGTCTCTTGAGAATGAGATAGATCGACTTGTGTTCGATGACTCCTCAAGTGTCGATGTTTCCTCTAGTTTGAGAACTTCACCTTTGCTTACTAATGAGCTTGAGAAGTGTGCCTATAATAATCCTTTGTTTGAGGGCAACTTCAATGAACATGGTGAATTGTATCAAGCTAGAGTAGAGTGTGAATTTGGACCTCCATGGATTGGAATGCCTAACTCTATAGATAACCCATTGTTTGAGGCCGCCCTTGGGAGTTTGTCTAGTGACGAGGGTTGTCGTGGAGGAGTATTTGGAGGTGAGGAGGTACCTCTTTGTGTGTGCGAGAGTGTTCTTAAGAAGGGGAGTGAAGTATTTGATGCTAGTTGTCACTTGAACTATCTTACTTACTCCATTCCATATGTTGAGCACACCTTGAGTGTTGAGCATGCCAAAGCCAATGTGTCACATTGTGATAAAATTGATTTGAAGGCTTGGTGTGTCGATGGTAAGCTTAGGGGTCATAGGACATTTGATTGCTACATGTTGCATGACTTTGATCTCTTTGCTTGTTTTGATGATGAGTGCTTGTTCTTGTCGAGCCAAGACCTTGTTGTCTCCTTTGGAGACATATGCTTTTTATTAGGTATTGATGCTTGGCTCTATCACAAGAGCGTGTTTTCCCACACCACTTGCACTTATTCTTGTTAAGCTAACCTACTTGTGAAGTAGGAAGTTTTGGTTGTGCTTGTTTTGATTGTAGGTTTTGATGGTTCGATTTCGAGGACGAAATCCTTTCAAGAAGGAGAGGATGATGCAGCCCAAAATGGCCTAAACGACAACAATCAAAAGCCAAGCTCGAGAGCACAACGGATACGAGTCAAGGCCTCCGGGAACGTCTTGGAAGATCATGCATTGGAGCGCCGAAGACGGAGGACACAGGGCAGGAAAACAGGCAGCCCCAAAACAGGGCAAAACAGGGGAGCACACTGGGAGCTCACTGCCTAAGGAAGAACTTTTATTCTTCGCGATCGCGACACCTCCTCACGCGATCGCGAAGCGTACTGAATTGGCCTGCGCGACAGCGTGACTTTGAGCGCGAAGGCAAAAGCTGAGGATGCTGAAGATCATGAAGATGCTGGAGACCTACGCGATCGCGAGCCCTTTGCGCGATCGCGATGCCCAGAGTTATTGCCTGTGCGATCGCGAGCCTTCCTGGCGCGATCGCGATGAATAGAGGTTGATCAGCGAACCAGAATCAGCTGCAGGGCCATTTTTGTCCATTTTCAGTGTAAATGTATATATAGCACATTTGATCTTCATTTCATTAGCTAGGCATTATTGAAGAGAGAATTTTGAGAGAGAACATTGAAGTGGCCGAGCCCTTCTTGTTGAAGCCCGAGGCTTCGTGTATGTCTCGACTTGGAACCTATGGAGATCGACACCTAGTTAGATTCCATTGTAAGGTTCGAGTTTCCCTTTCTCCCATTTGAATTCAATTAATGTTAATGAATTGAATTCGATTCTTTCTTCTATTTTTTGCCTTCCTAGTCTTGAATTTCTCGATATCTTAGATATCCCGTATCTTGTGTTATCGCTTCCGTATTGTTTGTGTCGTGTTTAGCTTCCGCTCGTTTTAGATTATATCAGGTGTCGTTACTTTTTTGTATTTTACTGAATTTTATGTTGTTTATTGCGTCTAAATCATTGCTTCTGACAAGTTTTTACACACAAATCTCCTCCCAAAAAAATAAATTATACATGAATATATATCGATAAATGCGTAGCAATGAGAGAAATACAAAAAATATACACAAAAAAGTGTAAATTCATATAATCATCCTTAATATATAGATTTATTCACTCGCATATGCACACTTATATAAATTTATATAATTTTATACTCGTGTATAAATTTGTATAAACTTTTATAAACTTGTGGCTGATTGCTATCTCGGGAAAAAAGTGACAGATCGAGTAAGATTTGGAAATATGGGCCATTTTTAGTAATTTTCGTCGTTTGCAATTTTTAAAAATATGCAGCCCACTACCCAAAAGTACAAACAGAATACCATATTTTTTTTCCAGGCATAGCACCCATCTCTAAAATTATAAATTTTAGCACTCCTTCATAAAAAACACCCTAGCTACCAAATCTCCCCCTCCCCCGCCACTAAGCCGCCGGCAGACACCCTCCCCCGCCAGTGGTGTCGTTACTTTTTTGTATTTTACTGAATTTATGTTGTTTATTGCGTCTAATTTATTGCTTTGGACAAGTTTATACACATGAATCTCCCCCCAAAAAATAAATTATACATGAATATACATAGATAAATGCGTAGCAATGAGAGAAATACAAAAAAAAAGTAAAAATTCATATAAACATCCTTACTATACAGATTTATTTACTCGTATATACACACTTATACAAATTTATACAATTTTATACTCGTGTATAAATTTGTTTGTATAAACTTGTATAAACTTGCTGCAGACTGCTATCTCGGGAAAAGGATGACAGGTCGGGTAAGATTCGAAAATATGGGTCATTTTTAATAATTTTCGTCTTTTGCTTGTCTTTTAGTGTAATTATCATGCCATATGAAATGCAAAATGACACAAACTGGATAAATGTACTACATTATACACTTGAAAATTATAAAACACGATTAAGATTACGTGTAGGTCTGTACAAAATCAAGTAGAACCTTCAAACCTAAGAAAATAAAATTAAACTACTAGATCAATCTTTCACACAAAACTGTGTCATGCAATGTAATTTAACTTAAGAAACATAACATTAAAATAGTAGCTCAATCTTTCACACAACTCTGTAGTACATGGCTGCATGCAATGTGAACTAAAGAACTCAAGTTAAAATGTCGATCAAAGATTTTATCCTCTCGTCAGCACTGGGTTGAGCCTCTCTCAACTTAAATATGTTTTCGATAACAGACAACTCTGTTGCAGTAGTGTCTGAGCCACAAAACGCCGCCCAGTCGTTGACAATCAATCCTGCAGCTATCACTTCACTACCGCGGTTCACGGTTCCTGCTTCCAGTTCAACCTGAAGGAGTTTAGCAAGCTCTTCCATGTCTTCAATAGATGTATGAGGATGTACCTGCTCCAAAAGAAAGTTGAGCGATTAGAGACAATAAAGCAACATCTATGTTAGGCCCCACACCCATAACAAGCACCAGTCAATCACAGGTAAAATCTTACTGACAACTGATAGTTACATCAAACCATCTGTATTTACGATGGCTAAGTGACAAATTGAGATGAGAACACATATATTAATTAACTATTGTTTAGTGATAACATATCAATCAACACCTGTTATGCATCAAAGGTGGACATTGTGTGACAGTGTGAGCAACTTCTACCTTCATCATATTCCCCGATTCCATAAATTGAAGAATGTGTACTTACCAAGCCTCCCAAGTTAGAGAAAGTACAATAGCTTCCAACAAGAATATTCCCTGCTATTGCTTGCCTGTAAACTTCTTCCACACCTAGAACATCGGCAATCATCTCTTCAGTTTCCTGAAAATAACATGTGATGATCTTGGGTAATGTTCTTAATCGTGATTAGAAGAATAAACTCACAAGTAAAGATCCATGACAATAATGTTGTCTGTATTCGTTAGTGTAAAACAATAGGAGTAGAAAGGGAAAAGTAAAAGAACAGAGCTGAGGGCTAATATGAGGAGGATGATAAGTACATAACCCCAGGAGAAGTAAATACACGAAATAGCATTTTCTGGATTAACCAAATTTTAGCGAAAATGCAGGCACAGAAACTAAACAAAACTGAAGAATTCTCCTACAGTACCAAGAAATCCCCAAGAGTCAGTGGTTTGAACCCGTGACGCGCCCCTAACCGACACATCCTGTGCTGCAATCTTACTTTAGACCAAATCCACCGGTAAGGTAAAGATCCTTCATCCTATTGGACATTTTCTGGACGTTGAAACAAAGCACTAATGCTATCATACATGAAACAACACACTATGCTTTCATACATGACAAGGATTTACTTGAGCTCGGAGACTGGTTGCGTTCTCTATATAAAAAAAACTGCAGACAAGATGCCAATGCCTAGATAATTATGTGTACCCAGAATATACAATGATTGCCAAATGGTCTCTCATTAGTAAACAAACGTGAATAAACTCCAGAGATCTACACAAAATGCCAATCCAATTTGTAGCAAAAAATAGCTATAGATAAATTACCTTGTCAAGATCTGTATGTGCAAGAGCAACATAATCATTGCATGCTATGCAATTTCCAAGGGCAGATAACCGCTCTTCAATGCGCTGAACCACAACTCCATCTGGCAGACTGTTCCTCAAGTGCTGAAGTTCTTCCAGCATAAACAGAAAAAATAAATAAAATAACCAAAGTCAACCTTCTGCCCCACCAAATGAGCATGTGATAATTGAATGATAATTAAATATGGTGTATTGAAGATTTTTTGACACATTGCCATCTTCACTATTGTCATCAATCAACTATTATTAAAAGGTAAATTCTACACAAGAATCACACAATCAGTTTCAAGTTGTCGTCTTCAATCTACATCATTGCAAGTGCTCCTGCTACCTCCCAAGTAACATCTATAAAGAAAGTGTTTTCCCCTGCTGTGTCCAGCCAATTGTTAAGATCCCAAACACTTGCCTCATGAAACCCAGTACCACGGTGAGTTGCAACTTTAATTGCTAACAGTTGAAACTTTTAACACAGAAGCATTTTCTACCATATTTAATGGTTTCAAAATTTCCTTCAACTTAGCTGGTACACGAGACCCTTATTTTGACATGAAAACACTTATATACGGTCAAGTTTAACATAGGCATCCAAGTTGTCATCAAATTCTCCAAATTGAAATCAGCCAATCCAAACGTGACCCTAGTTCCCATTTCAAATCCCTAATTAAGTCAAAAGGCACTTTATTCCAATAATAAACCCAAACCAAACAAATACGCCAAGAAAGGTAATACATACATAACGGGGAGGGGGTTTTACTACATATAGTGACCTAGGAATAAGAGATGATTAAACTACTTGGAGAACTCCATAAGTGTCATTATAAGACTTGACATCATAACCAACAACGATATTATACATAAAAATATGGAATTTTATATATGAATACTTGTCCAGTTACAGATTGCTAATCTCAAAGATACAAAGGTAAAATCTTACTCAAGCATACAGTTAACAAATTATCATAAATATGTAAGATATATCAACAGCATGGTGAATTATATTATTACCTTGATCTGTAGTAGTGTGAGGCACGAGAAGCCCATTTTTATTTCCTGCACAAAATCAGAGAAGTGAAAACTTAGTTACCACATTAAAGATCAATTGCCAACAGGACCTTAAAGTTTCAGATAGCTAGAGTGGTTGTCAAGTACCAACACAAAGTCTTCCAATTATCCTTGTTCCTCCAATGGACGTTCTGATCACTGGAAAATTTTCCGGCAATGCATCCTCAAACACACTGGAAAAATACAGTTGAAGTCATTATCACTGAGCAGAGAACCTGGAAACTATATCAAAACATTGGGATACAACTTTTTTTTGTCATAAAGACGATGCGATCAATTCTTAATGTTGCTAAAATCGAAAACAAACTAGGAAGAGGACATAAGAAACCTATCTTTTTCCCACTCTCTTCATTGTCATTATTCACAACCTTGATTTAAATATTTATTCAATCTTTAACTCTGGTTTTCCTTGACCTCATCAAGGAAACACTGAAAGCTCGTTTCCAAATATTTAGTTTCAAATTAAATAATTTCATCAATATTAAGCAACAGATGATTTGAAGAACAACAAAAAACGAACCTGTAGAAGTTTTCGGAACCCCCAATAGGGACCAAGCAGTATGCATTGGTCAGCTTTGCGAAAACTCCCACTTCACATGAATTTTCAAATTGAACCCCTGCAATATCGTAAAAGCAATAAGAAAACTTGATTAAAAAAGAAGGCATTAGAAAAATAACCCATCAAAGTAAATATCCAATTTGACAATCAACTAATTACTCACTAGTAGCCATTGCTAGCTGAAAGAAAAACAACTGCTAGGTGCTTGGAAGATCTGTCAATAGCCAAAATGATGCACACATGTTAACGAAGAATAAGGAAGATAAGTATAGACAATTCTCCAATAAATTATGGACTATTGGACTTCAATGGATCGACTAAGCCTCAATCCTAAACTAGGTGTGTTCAGCTCTATAGATACTTCAGCTCTATTTACTAAAGATGAAAAAATTAAAAAAAATGATTTCGAAATGCTAACATGAACTAGGCCTATTTGGCTGATTTAATTTTATCAAAAAAGACAATCTCAAACCAATTAATTCCAAATACTTAAACTTGAGATGGTTAGATATTTAATCATTTTCTTTTTTATAACCAAACAATTCCTGAGTCGGTGCCCATTTCAAAACTCAATGAATTATGTACTCGCCCATCTACCCATCTCCACTTAAATACTAGGCTTTTGTCTATGGCAAGTTCGAACCTGTGACCTGACCACCAAAAGCTACAAGTTGCACTCTTACCACCAGACTTCAGTCTGAAGCCCAACGGAATAAAGATTTCATCTTTGAACTTAATCCTTTCTTTGTTTTTTCTCATTTTGCTTTCATTCGAAAAATAACCACTAATATTAATCACGAGACAACAACAAAAAGATCATCTAATAAACACATGAAAATCATAAGAAAATTTACATGCCAAGAACTAAATAAAAAATTTCATATATTAACTTAACATTTTCGTTTTACTTTTCTTTTCATATGAAAGATAAGCATTACGACTATTTTGTTTTCTTTAAAACACACGAACTCCCGGTTAAAGTTGTCTTAGTGTGACGTTTAAGTCAGGGGTTCAAATCGTGGAAACAGCCACTGACGCATCAAGCTAGGCTGCGTACACCCCTTGGGCCGCGGTCCTTCCCCGAATCCTACGTGAACGCGGAGGGCCCTTTTACCCATCTCTACTAAAATAGCATACTTTTATTCGAACCTGTGACATGCTCATAACTCGCACATCACGACGATAAGCATTAATACTATATAGCAGACAACCAAACCAATCACAATTTAAATAGATAATAAAACGACCACTGAAAATATCAGGAATTAAGGTTTTGTGGGTAGAGAGAGAGAGAAAAACAGAACAACTTACAACTTTGTGCAGAGCAACTCTTTAAACACGGCTGCTGAAAGCACTTATAAATAGGAGGGATGTGGGAACAAATAGGACGAAATAAATAGGGGCGAACAAAAAGAATGTAGTATTATTTTATGCTAGGTATTAGGTAGGCATAATTTCACTATGATCACCAAATTTTTTCCTCTGTAACATTAAAGTCACTAAACTATTTTTTATAATAAGAAATGCACTAAACTTTACTCTAGGTAAAGCTAAAATCACAAAATTATTTTTGGTAATAGGGATGTCACTAAAGTTACTCTATATAATGCTAAAATTAGAAAATTATTTTTTACAATAATAAAATTACTAAACTATACGTCAAGTCACAAAAGACACAAGTCATTAAAAAGTCAAAGCTCCGATTACAAAAACCAAGCTCCGATTACAAAAACCGACATCTCATTGTTGTATCTTCATTTTGCCACCATGCATGTGCATGCCACGTAATTTTACTTTGACCCGCATTGTCGACATATGTTTTTAAGTCACAAAAATTGAAAAGAGCAGTATGTTCATAAATTTATTTAAACTTTAAATACTATAAACTCTGATTATGTTTCTAACTCAAACACATGGATGATAGATATTTTGTATAGACATTTAAATATGAATGCTAACACAAAAATATTTGTCAATTTAAATTTCTTTACAAAATTGTATGATTGAAAAATATGTGACAATAAGGTGGATATGAAAAAATTACGTTGCATCATGCATGGGCACAATAAAAAAAATAATGATATGGAGATGAGGCATCATGTTCCAACATAGGAGAATTGTATTTTTTGTGCAAATAACTATTGTAGTAACTTTATATCTCTAAAAGTTTTAAAAGGAAAAATAAAATTATTTCGAACAGTTTAAAGATCTTTTAGATGCACATATTCTTCCCAGGAACGATTGGGGCGTGGCCATAAGGGGCTTTATGACATTTGATATAAAAAATAGTTTTGTGCTTTAGTGTGACATAGGGTAAAGTTTAATGACTTTTTTGTTGTAAAACTATTTTTGTGACTTTAGCATTACATAGAGTAAATTTTAGTGACTTTCTTGTTACAGAAAATAGTTTACCGTTACAAAGAGTAAAGTTTAGCGATCATACATGAAATTAACATATATTATATGGATAGGAATGTGGTCATTACTGATACATGTATTAAAATCTTAATTACCAAAACTACCTTTCATAATAGTAAAAAGAATTAAACTTGTTAAAGAAAAAATAAATATATTAAATAATACATTATATATTAATTTATGACATATCGATAAATCAACACGATATAATTTCTACATTACAATTTATGTATTACTTATCCCCTATATGATAATCTTTATATAGCTAATACCCACAATATAAATTCACGTGCCATCAATCCTCACACTGCTAATATCCGTATTATTGATCCCTGCATTATTAACACATGCAAAAATGGAGCTTCAACCAACCAAACAACCTGATAAGACCCATATCGTGCAACCATCCGAAGACATCATCCAAGGCCAAGGAAGAGCGTATGCATTGGAACGTCATGGAACGAGGAGTCTAGGAGACACATTTCGGCGCGTTTCAAGTGCTCAGGAGAGTAGGCGGACCGCCTAGTCAAAGGGGCGGCCGCCCACTTTTGGACCACTCTCTGGATTCTTGACCGCCTAGTGCAGAGGCGGACCACCAAGGCAGAGTAGGCGGACCGCCTAGATGGAACAGGCGGGGCGCCTAGTTGGAACAAGCTTGCGGGATTTTCTAGTTTTTAGCCTATGTAATTTCTATTATGCCCCTACGTGGCTTATGTCTTTAGAACTTACTTAAGGGTACTTTTGGGCTTTCACTATGTATTAAATGAGGCCTATAAATACTCCATAGCTTAGCATTATTCCTTAGTTAGCTATTATGATGAATGATTGATTGAATGTCAATGACAATGTTCAAGAGTGGATTCTCTTTGAATGAAAACCTTTTGAGACGGTTTGAGTTTACTAGTGGATTCTAGTTGAACCCCAAACCACCCCCGACCATTCTACTTGCGAGTCCGTTGTCGTCTCGAGGGTAGTTGCATAGTGTAGGTCCTTCTTGATGCCGATTCGAGGGTATCTCGGGACAAGTTCCCCGTGGTTACTTCGAAGGGAGTTCGAGTAGTGTCTCGCTCTCCTATCTTTATCTTTATTTCCGCGTTTCGTATTTGATTCCTATCATCTTGGTATCAGAGCAAGGCTCGGGTTTTGTTTCTACAAACCCCCGACCCTTGATTCTACGTGCCTAGGTTCTTGTCATTGGAAAGGAGAAAACAACAAAAAAATTGAAAAATTGAAAAATACCAAAAAAAAAAAATTTGTTCTATCTTGTGTTTTGGATTGAATCTTGTTGTGATTGATATTGGGGTTTGTTCCTTATTGGAAACCCGTTATTTTGGTACCCAACACACATGACTTGGAGTTGTATTCCATGATTTGAGATTTTGAAACCCTTTGAAGAATTTGAAAATTTGAAACCCTAGCTATGAACATGATGAACATGGTAAATTGTTGGATTTTGATTGGGGTTTGATAAAATTGATTGGGGTTTGATCTCTGTGCTAGAAACAACGTTTGGGTACCTTCGGATTGATAAAACAACGTGTGATTAGTTGGATTTTTGGGTGCCAAAGGTAAGAAAAACGAGTTTGAACAGTGCTGGAAGTTGCACTAGGCGGGGCGCCTAGTAGAAGGGGCGGACCGCCTGATTTTTGCTCACTCTCTGGACTTTGCAGAGGCGGGCCGCCTGATTAAGTAGGCTGACCACCTACTTCAAATAGGCTGACCGCCTACTCCCCTTTGCAGAGGACCAGGCGGACCACCTACTCAAAACAGGTGGGGCGCCTACTTCCTTTAAGTTGGGAATTGGGTAGTTTCTTCTAGGTTTTCGTGTTTTGTTGATTGCATTGCTTCTAATTAGTACTATTAGAGTATAATCCTACTTGTGTAGTACTAATTACTTCGAGCTATTAGGATTATCGTGCCATAGAAAGGAGACTAGAATTCAAAGAAGACCCGTAGTATCTTTTTGATTCAAGTCCTCAATTAAAGTGCCTACCGTTCCAATCGAGTCCCATTAACTCCACTCACCCCGGAGAGCATTGGACTTGATAAGTTTAGTGATTGAGTTGTGGTTCGTTGGTCAATTACTTGAAGCTTTTAAACTCAAACTTGTGTGAAATAGCCACCTCTTCCAAACACGAGTGAGCCGAGTGAACATTGGTGAGGGAGTGAGTGAGGTATTTTGCTAACATTGTTGCTTTTTGTAGGTACGATGGCCAACGACGGACAAGATTTCATAAAGGAAGCCTTGGCTAACCTTCTTGCCAAGATGGACCTCATGAACCAAAAGATTGGAAATCTTGAGAAGATGACACCTATTGCTCTAGTAAAGCAAGGGACCCCGAGTGTCCAAGTAAAGCAAGGGACCCCGAGTGTCCAAGGCAAAGCCGGAGAAGGCACAAGTGGTTCAACCTTTACCCCGGAACAAGTTGTTGAATTACTTAGTCAACAACGGGTAAAGGAAGACCGTGAAGGAAATGAGCAAGTGTTGGGCAATCCCCAACAAGTGGGCAATCCCCACCCTTTGGGCAATCCCCAAAGAACTACCCCACATCCAAAACCCATTCGAAATGTCCTATCTACGGATGATGTGGAGGAGGATATGGTTGAGAGGGAACAACCTCATGTTTCCCTAGTTGTGAGGAGAAGCTTGAGTACCACTTTTATGGAAGAGGAGGTGGAAAATGATCAAAGGGAAAACCTCTTTCATGCTAGGTGCCGAGTGATGGGCCAAGAATGTTCAATGGTTGTTGATTCCGGGAGTTGTACCAACATCGTGAGCCAAACCTTGATCGACCAATTGAAGTTACCTACTCTAAAGCATCCAAAACCATACCGATTACAATGGCTAAGCGAGTGTGGTGAACTTAAAGTGGTGAAACAAGCGTTGATTGAGTTGAGCATGGGAAGTTATAAGGATAAGATCATGTTTGACGTGGTTCCGATGCAAGCATGCCATTTACTGTTTGGGAGACCATGGCAACATGATAGGTTTGTAGTGCATGATGGCCGGACCAACTCCTATACGATCAAGCAAGATGGGAGAAAATATGTGCTTAGACCTTTGACTCCAAGGCAAGTAAGGGGAGACTACAAGAGGATGAAGGAGTTGAGGGAGGCGGCTAAAGCAAAATCCCCCATGGTACTTGAACCCGAGGCAAACAATCTCATTGCTTTGCCATTGCATGATGAAAATGAGAGTCACTCCACTTCAAATGAGAGAGAAAAGATAGAGAGAAGTGAGGGAGTGACCGGTGACAATCCAAGAGAGGAAAACGGAGAGGATTTGAGGAGTGATGTGAGGGGATTGTCACCACAAACTACACTTGACCATGAGGTAAAATTGAGAGAGATGAGAGGTGAGGAAGGAAAAATTGAGAGTGAGAGCACCCATTGTTCTAACCCTTCTTTATCTTCTATCTTTTCGTGTGAAAGTTCTTGTGTAGGTACATTTGAAGACAAGCCATCGGAGCCTCAAAGTGAGCTTCATGAAGGGGAAGTTGCTTATGACACTTCAAGCCTTGTGAGTGACCAAGGAAGTACTACAAATGTAAGTGTTGCTTCACCTTTTCATGAGCCTACTAGCTACTTGTCTTGTGATGACTCAACACTAGTTGGTGGTTTTGATGCATCTAGTGAGTATGCCACTAGTGAAGAGTCTACTTGTCAACTTGAGCTTGATTGTGAAACACTAGTTAGAAGGGATGCTATGCCACATCATGATGTGAGCTCATTGTTCATTGAACCCCTCCCTAGTGTAGATTTGGTAGTTGACCATGATTGTGACCTTTGCTATGACACCCCACCAATCTTTGACATAGGGAAAGATGAGGTAGTTGACCATTCCCTAATTGATATGCTTCTATTTGGTGGACCAATGTGTTGTGGTGAGGATGATCTTGTCCTTGAGGAGTCCAAATTGCATGAATTGGACAATGTTGTCTATGATGACTCCTCAAGTGAACTTAGTCTTGATAATTTGTCTATGCTTAATCATGATATTGAGATGCATGCTTATACTAATCCATTGTTTGAAGGCATCCTCATTAGGGGCAAAGACTTGTATCGAACTAGGGTGAGTAGTCAAATTGAACCTCCATGGTGTGAAGGGTTTGATTCCCTAGGCAATCCATTGTTTGAGAATTTGGGAGAGGTAGATGGTACTTTGAGTGACCCGGCTATTGCTTGTTTGGGTTATGATGAAGAAGAGTCCATTATCAATACCTTTCTTGAGAGTTTGTCTATTGGGAAGGATTGCTTAGGTGATGAAATTGGAGGGGAAGAGGAATGCCTTGGTGTGAGTAGGTATGCTCTAAAGAAGGGGAGTGGAGTGCTTGATCCTACTTGTAGGTTGGGCTATTTGCACTCCACTCCACATGTTGATCACACCTTGAGGATTGATTGGTATGTTGATTTTGAGCTTAAGGTCCAAGAGGGTTTTGATAGTTTGATCTTGCATTTTTTATGCCCCCATGACCTATTTGCTCATTATCTTGTTGAGTGCATGATGATTTTTAACCAAGTGCTTATGGTTCTCTTTGGAGACTTGATATTCATGATTGTTATTGATGCTTGGTTATATCACAAGAGTGTGTTTTCCACACTTCTTGCACTAACCTACTTTCAAAGTAGGAAGTTTGTGTTTTTTTGCTTGTCGTTGCTTGTAGGTTCTAAGCTCCATGCTAAGGCGGGGGAGATCTTGGAAGAAGCCTATATCAAAGTGACGATCACGAGGGATCAAGAAGGAGCGCTTTGGCCACCCCGAGGAGTTGTTGATGCTATGAGAGACCAAGCCTCGATTTCGAGGACGAAATCTTCTCAAGAAGGGGAGGATGATAAGACCCAAATCGAGCAACCATCCGAAGACATCATCCAAGGCCAAGGAAGAGCGTATGCATTGGAACGTCATGGAACGAGGAGTCTAGAAGACACATTTAGGCGCGTTTCAAGTGCTCAGGAGAGTAGGCGGACCGCCTAGTCAAAGGGGCGGCCGCCCACTTTTGGACCATTCTCTGGATTCTTGACCGCCTAGTGCAGAGGCGGACCACCAAGGCAGAGTAGGCGGACCGCCTAGATGGAACAGGCGGGGCGCCTAGTTGGAACAAGCTTGCGGGATTTCCTAGTTTTTAGCCTATGTAATTTCTATTATGCCCCTACGTGGCTTATGTCTTTAGAACTTACTTAAGGGTACTTTTGGGCTTTCACTATGTATTAAATGAGGCCTATAATACTCCATAGCTTAGCATTATTCCTTAGTTAGCTATTATGATGAATGATTGATTGAATGTCAATGACAATGTTCAAGAGTGGATTCTCTTTGAATGAAAACTTTTTTAGACGGTTTGAGTTTACTAGTGGATTCTAGTTGAACCCCAAACCACCCCCGACCATTCTACTTGCGAGTCCGTTGTCGTCTCGAGGGTAGTTGCATAGTGTAGGTCCTTCTTGACGCCGATTCGAGGGTATCTCGGGACAAGTTCCCCGTGGTTACTTCGAAGGGAGTTCGAGTAGTGTCTCGCTCTCCTATCTTTATCTTTATTTCCGCGTTTTGATTCCTATCACAACCAAACAAACTTACAAAAACATCGTACCTGGTATAATCCCACAAGTAGAGTTTTGGGAGGGTGAGATGTGTGCACACCTTACCCCCGATATTGCTTAAGTAGAGAGATTGTTTCTGATAGATCATCGGCTCAATAAGCTTCAACCAAACGACCCATATTAATTCTTTAAGTGCATTGTTGATGCAGGGAAAAACACGCGGAAGCAAACAATACGATAAACTAGCGGAAGCAATTAAAGGATAACAAGAAATCAAGATTGGGAAGGCAAGAAATTAGAAGAAAGAAACGAATTCAATTCATTCACGTTAATTGAATTCAAAATGGAGAAGGGAAACTTGAACCTTACAATGGAATCTAACTAGATGTCGATCTCCATAGGTTCCAAGTCGAGTCATAAACGAAGCCTCGGGCTTCAACAAAGAAAGGCTCGGCCTTCTCTCTATTCTCTCTTCTTTCTATTCAATGTCAAGACTAACTTCTGAATGAAATGGCTAAGGGGTGTATTTATAGTTTATCCTAACCCCTAGCGTAATGACTAAAATGCCCCCAAAGTGGGCTAAGACATAAAAGACCACGTAGGGTCAAAATAGGAAAATTACACAAAAATCCCGTCTACACTTACAGGGGGAGGCGCTCCGCCTCAATGGGGGAGGCGCTCCGCCTCTTGCTGTGCAGCCCTCTGGACTTTGGCGGGCCGTCCGCCTCTTTGGGGAGGCGCTCCGCCTCTTCCTGGGAGGTATAGATATGGCTCAAAATGGACTCTAAGTGTTCCTCCTTGGCCCGAAGTCGGTCCTCCCTCAAGCGTGCTCAAGTCCATGGCTTCAAATCACTCTCGAACCCTCATCCGAAGGCCTAGACTTGCAACCTTTGTGCTCTTCAAGCTTGGTTTTTGATGGTTGTCGTTTAGGCCAATTTGCCCGGCATCATCCTCCCCTTCTTGAAAGGATTTCGTCCTCGAAATCACACCATCAAAACCTACAATCAAAACAAGCACAACCAAAATTTCCTACTTCACAAGTAGGTTAGCTTAACAAGAAAAAGTGC
Organism: Petunia secreta; assembly: GCA_029990175.1. Taxonomy (NCBI): domain Eukaryota; kingdom Viridiplantae; phylum Streptophyta; class Magnoliopsida; order Solanales; family Solanaceae; genus Petunia; species Petunia secreta. The sequence continues at coordinate 5,141,088 of JARKIP010000087.1, read as the reverse complement.
AAGTGGTGTGGAAAACACACTCTTGTGATAGAGCCAAGCATCAATACCAATTAAAAAGTGTATGTTCCCAAAGGAAACAATAAGGTCTTGGCTCGACAAGAACAAGCACTTGAAATTCAAACAAGCATAGAGATCAAGGATATGAATGAAGCAATTAAATTCCCCACGACCCCTAAGCCCATGACCAACACACCAAGCCTTCAAATCAATTTTATCACAATGTGACACATTGGCTTTGGTATGTCCAACACTCAAGGTGTGCTGAACATATGGGATGGAGTAGGTAAAATAGTTTAATTCACAACTAACATCGACTACTCCACTCCCCTTCTTAAGAGAATTCCTATACACACCGAGAGGTACCTCCTCACCTCCCAAATCAACCCCAAGACAATCCTCCTTATTGGACAAGCTCCAAAGGAAGGTCTCCAAAATAGGTCCTTCATCATTATAGTCCCCACATCGTAGGCTAGGACTACTAGAAGGTAGGTCAACACGACCAATACTAAGACCACTCTCCTCACTCGGAGTTCCAAACATTGGATCATCCATAGAGCCTAACTTGACAAACCATGGAGGTTCGACTCTACTACCGACCCTAGTCCGATACAACTCACCACCACAAATGAGATTGCCTTCAAACAATAGGAATGTAAAGGCATGCACCTCAAATTCATGGTTACACAAAAGCATAGAATCAAGACTAGGTCCTTCACTCTCATCGAACATAAATCGATCCATCTCACACACGAGAGACTCCTCAAGGTCAAATCCACCCTCACTTTGACACAAGAGTCCACCACTATCAATTAAGCAATCAAAGGGAAGAATAAGATTATCATGCAATTCATCTTCTCCTTTATCAAATATAGGTGGGGTGTCATAACAAGGTGATGCAGCCCAAAGTGCTGATCACGGACTCGACAATCAACCGAAGTCAATGACTGATCACCCGAGGAGGCCACTCACACGAAGCCAAGCCAAGCTGCTTCATGACACGCACATCCAGCTGGCTTGGTCGGGAGGGAGCATGTGTTCGGAAGGAAACTTGCAAAGTGTTGAAACTGATGGCTACATTTTCAAATTTGAGCTCGAGGACAAGGTTACCGAACACCCACTCTTGGCACCGGGCAGCACAGACTCGAACACAACAACATGTATTCGAAGCTAAGTCAGCGCCCGAGGACGAGTGTGTTCGAGCAGACAATCGAGAACCGAAGTCAGGCTTACCGAAGTCAAGGCTGCCGAACACATTTTAACTCAGCCCTGCGGGGCATTTCTATTGGTCACCTGTGACCCTTTTACTAGTTTACCCTTAGTATTTCCTATATAAACCTTGTTTCCTTTTATTGTAAGAACCGAGTTTTTTGAACATTAATGAATTGAATGAAAGTGTTGAGCACATTTCTTTTGTCTCCGTCGTGAGCAAACCCCCAGTGAGGGCTTTTATGGGCTTGTGGCTTTCGGTGAATCCGATTGAACATTCCTCTTTGATCATTCAGTTTGCAAGAGGCAATGTTCTCTTGAGGATTATTGCATAGTTTAGGTGATTCTTGTGTCCCTTTCGATCGAGCTTTGAGACAGGTTCCTTACTGTTCTTTCGAAAGAAGCAAGTTTTGTCTTGCTTCTATCTTTATCCTTCTTGTTAATTTCCGCGTATTGTGCTTAGCAATTCCTTCGGGTTTGCATTCCACCATCTTGGTTTCAGAGCACGGTTTGGGCTTGTTTCTACAACCCCAAATCCTGTTCAAGTTATCTTTACTTTTCGTGCGTTTGTGTCTTTGTTTCCGTTTCGTGTTCTTGATTTGGTTGTGTTACTGTTGGTGTTATTTTACAAAAAAAAAAAAAAAGTGTGTTAAAAAGAAAATTCAAAAATTGTGTTTGATTGTTGGCTGTTTGGGAAAAACAACCATTGATTCTTGTTCACCATTGTTTCCTGATTCCAACAAGCACCCGACGTACCATTTTCGTGACTAGGGTTTCTTGGTGAAATTTTGAACTGTTTTGAGCTTTAATGGTGACTGGAACTTGAACCCCATTGTGTTTGGATGAAACCGATGAAGATTGGTGGTTCTTGAGTGATTTGGGTTTGTTTGTTGTTTGAAAATCGAAGTTCTCAGTTTGAATCGTTGTCCGTACGCTGGAAAATCGTTGTCTATTGAAATTCGTGGTCAGTGCACCAAAGTTAGTGTGTCCGTACACCGGAGCAAGGGTCACTCTTCCATTGAAGAAGAAAGGGGTAAAGTGTGAACATTAAAACCCCAGGAGAAATTTGTACGGACAAGAGTTGGTGTGGTCGAAAAAGATTCCAAAGGGAATCAAAGGGTAGATTCTCCTAGGTTTCCACTTTCTTTCGTGTCAAAATTCTAGTTGGTGGATCTTTTGAGTAACCGTCCTACTCGAGGTCGTACTAACTCATTTGAGCTGATAGGAACTCGTGCGAAGGGGTGACCGAAGTCTAAACTTTCGTAGAAATTTCTTTTGACTCCCCGAGCTCAGTTAAAAGTGTCCGTTCAATCGAGTCGAACATCACTTCACTCTTCCCGAAGAGACAGTGACTATTGTCGAACTTGAAGGATCTTAGAGGACCGATCAATCAGACGAACCACTGTTAACAAGTCCTTGAGTGACCAAAACCGAACCCATAAATTGAGTGGACCCGAGTGCCACCCATCAAAGGTGAGGGAGAGTGTGAGGTGATTTCTAACCCTAACTTTTTTTTGGTCTTTGATTTGTGCAGGTACCATGGCTGGGAATGGAGGCGAAGGCAAAGGCATTGAAAGGCCCGAAGTGTCGTTAGCCGATGTCATGGCTGCGATACAAGGCATCAGTGCCGAAGTAAGAGGAGTGAGTGCTCGAGTAGCTAACCTCGAGCAGGGAAGCGTGACCATGGCCATGCATGGGTCCGGCGCTGGAACGAGTAGCTCCACTCCAATGAAACCTGAGCTGTATGCTGAGCTTGTTCGACAACATCAGTTGACGAGTGAAGCAATTCGGAGAGAACTTAACTTGGGCAATCCCCAAGCACAACAAAACATGGGCAATCCCCATGTTGGTTATCAAAACTTGGGCATTCCCCGAGGAGGGAGGTTACCACTTCCAAAGGCCCGAAGAGACCTTGGAGCTGTAGCCGAAGAGGTTGATGAAGAAGAATTTCCCGAGGACGAATATGAGCGTGAGCCGCCATTCGCTTAACGAAGGCAGGCTCCCCGAGGTCGTGGAAATTTCCGAGGTCGAGGCCGAGGCGCAAATGTTGGAAGAAATATTGAGCGTGAGGCTGATGATCGTGATGATGAGTATCCCGAACAGGTTCGTGGTGTTCGAGACTCAAACTTGAACAGTGTCAAGATCACTATTCCACCCTTTAAAGGAACCAGTGATCCGGATGAGTATCTTGAATGGAAGCTTAAAATGGAGCGCATTTTTGAAACCAATGAGATGACCGAGGAGAGGAAAGCTGCCCATGCCATTGCTTCGTTCGATGCTTATGCCTCTACGTGGTGGGAAGCTGACAAAAGGCATAGACGAAGGAATGCCTATCCCGATGTCCATACTTGGCCACAGTTGATGAGAGCAATGGATGCTAAGTATTTGAGTGCCAAGTACCGACAAACTCAAATGCAAAAGCTCTATGAGTTGAAGCAAGGGTCCAAGTCTGTCCAAGAATATCATGATGAATTCGAAAAGGTTCGATTGAATCTTGATCTGGTCGAAGACGAAGAGCAGGCCATTATCCGGTTCAAAAATGGCTTGGCTAGGGATGTGTCATCTCAATTGAGGCTCCACGTGTACCACACGTTGGAAGATCTGTTCGATGCTGCAACCGAAGCTGAAAAATTTGTGAAGGACGACAAGGCAAACCGGTATCGAGGAGTCACTACTTCTACTCCCTTGAACGGAGGTAAAGAATGGAAGAGTCCAACCCCAACAAGTGTTAGCGCTGTTCGAGATTCGAAGAGACCCTTCGAGAGGGGTGTGACCGTTAACCAATCAAGAGAAGTGGGAGGTAAAGTGCAACTAAACTCTCCTAGTGCTTCAAATATTCAGTGTCACAAATGCAAAGGTTATGGTCACATGGCAAAAGAGTGTCCAACTCGCAAAGTTATGCTTCTGCTCGAAGATGGAACCGTCCATGAGCAAGCGAGTGACACCGAGGAGGAATTTATCGAGGAGACTGACCGAGCTGAAGATGATGATGATCATGAGGCTGCCGAAGCTGATCATCCGGAAATGTTTCTTGTGGTTCGAAGGAATTTGAGCTGCATGACCCTTGAAGAAGAGGACAACCAAAGAGAAAACCTCTTTCATGCCCGATGTCGAGTAAGGGGAAAGGTGTGTTCAATGATCATTGATTCCGGTAGTTGTGCCAATGTAGTGAGCCAAACTTTGGTTTCACAAATGGGATTACCTACGATGAAGTATCCCCACCCTTATAAATTACAATGGCTGAATGAGTGTGGAGAATTGAGAGTTGTCAAACAAGTGTGGATCAAATTCAGAATCGGAGAGTATCAAGATGAAATGATATTCGATGTGGTTCCGATGCAAGCTTGTCATTTGCTATTGGGTCGACCGTGGCAATATGACCGAACAGCTATCCACAATGGAAGATCCAACACTTACACTGTCAAGCTCGACGGGAAGAGTTTCATACTCAAGCCCTTGTCTCCAAAGCAAGTCACCGAGGACTATAAACGGATGAAAGAACTGAAAGAAGCGGCCAAAGCTAAGCTTCCGATGGGAGCAAAATCGGGGGCCGAAGAGACAAACTCACCGCCCGAAGTGAAAGGGATCTGTGCAATCATGCAACCCGGTGAGATAGTACGAGGAAATGACAACGGACAGATGCTGATTTGCCTCGTGCACAAGGGTATTCTTCTGAACTCTAATGATGATTTTTCTAACAATAACCCTTTGCCTAGTGCTGTACAAAGTGTTTTGCAGGATTTCGGAGATATGTTTCCCGAGGAAATGCAAGGTGGATTGCCTCCGTTGAGAGGAATCGAGCACCAAATTGACTTCATACCGGGGTCTCAAATCCCCAACAAACCTGCATACCGGTGTAATCCCGAGGACACCAAAGAGCTCCAACGGCAGGTTGATGAGTTGCTGAATAAGGGCCTCGTTCGAGAGAGCTTGAGTCCTTGCGCCGTTCCAATTATCCTTGTCCCGAAGAAGGATGGAACATGGCGAATGTGTGTTGACTGTCGAGCAGTCAACAAAATCACGGTAAAGTATCGTCATCCTATCCCTCGATTAGATGACATGCTTGATGAATTAAGTGGTTCTTCATGTTTTTCAAAGATTGACCTCAGGTCCGGTTACCACCAGATCCGAATGAAACCCAGAGACGAGTGGAAAACCGCATTCAAGACCAAATTCGGTCTCTATGAATGGTTGGTAATGCCATTTGGCTTATCCAATGCCCCGAGCACATTCATGCGATTGATGAACCACAGTGGGCGGTCCGCCTACTACTCTTTCAGCAGCTTCGCAACACGCATTTTTCTCTCGTTTTGCAACCAAAAATCCAACATTTTCGACTTGTTTTCGACTCTAATGATACCTTAAGATGTATATAGTGTTTCTAAACATTCCCCAATAGGTTTGAACCCCAAACAAACAACAATGAATCGATTTTGATTTTGAGCAAAATTCTAGGGTTCTTTGAAAATTTGGGAATTTGATTTCTTCAAATTTTGAAATACACCACCAAATCTTTTAATTTTGGTACCAAAAGAACGGGAATACAATAAGGAACAAACCAAATGATTTTTAATGCATGGGTGTTCTAATCCAACAAGCTCCACCAAATTTTGTGAAATTTTCAAGTTTTTCAATTTTTTTGTTTTCTTCAAATTTTCAAGAACAAACAACAAGAACAATGATAAACTAACACGATGAACAAGGAACGGGGGTTTGTAAGAACATAACTCGAGCCTTGCTCTGATACCAACTGATGCAGGGCAAAACACGCAGAAGCAAACTATACGATAAACGAGCGGAAGCAATTAAAGATAATAAGAAATCGAGACTAGGAAGGCAAGAAAGTAGAAGAAAGAATCGAATTCAATTTACTAACGTCAATTGAATACAAAAGGGAGAAGGGAAACTCGAACCTTACAATGGAATCAAACTAGGTGTCGATCTCCATAGGTTCCAAGTCGAGACATACACGAGCCTCGGGCTCAAACAAGAAGGGCTCGGCCTCTTCAATGTTCTCTCTCAAGATTCTATCTTCAACAATGGCTAACTTCCTGAAATGAAAGACTAAGTGTGGCTTTTATATTTTTCCCACACTCCTAAGTGAAATGACTAAAAGCCCCTAAGGCTAATTAAAACAATAGAAGTCACTTAGGGCTATAGTAGTAATTACACAACAAATAGAGCAAATTCGGATTGGCTCCCATCAGGGGTAGGCGGTCCGCCCACCCCAAGTAGGCGCTCCACCCTGTGTCTTCTTCAGCAGAGTGGGCGGCCGCCTAGGCACAAGGGGCGGTCCGCCCATGGAGATCCAGAGAGTGGCAACAATTCAGGCGGTCCGCCCTTTTGACTAGGCGGTCCGCCTCTTCCTGAAGCCTCTTGAGGCGCCTCAATTTGTGTCCCTTGAGCCTCTCCTTTGGTGCCTAAGTGCTCCTCCTTCCTTGGCGCTCCAATGCATGATCTTCAAGACGTTTCCGGAGCCCTTGAGTTGCAACGTTTGTGCTCTTCAAGCTTGGTTCTTGATGGTTGTCGTTTAGGCCAATTTGCCCGGCATCAGTAGGTGGACTTTTCACGTCAACCCGGAATCTAGGACTAGGAGACTCATCACTTGATGTCTCCTTTTTCTTCGTTGGTGAACCTCTCGGCCTTGGAAGTGGCTTTGGGCTCACCTTGTTGACATTTGTCAACTCTTTTGTAGAACTAGTCCCATCATTGCTTGTGTTTGTAGGACTTCTTGTTTGCACATTGTTGCCCATGGAATGAAGTTCTCGCTCCCTCCTCCTTTGTATGATCCTAGCTTGCATTTCAGCGGACATCTTTCCCCATCTACCGTAAGGTGCAAACTCATAAACCCCTTGACCCGTAGCCACTAGATATATATCCCGCTTAGCATCATAGTGAACCTCCTTGTTGTGCAACCATGGATCACCTAGCCAAACACCCATATTTGGTGCGGGATACACGTCACACCAAACATACTCGTTGTAACCCTTATGAGATATTAGTACCCGTGCCTCCTTGTAAACCCAAACTCCTTTGTACTCATAGGGATACTTTAAAGCATAGCATGGGATCTTTAGTCTAGCAACTAAAGAAGGGTTAATGCAATTGGCATCGGATTCACCAATTTGGAGCAAGTTTCCATCAACTCCATTTACCCCAACAACAAACCTACTTCTACCTAAGTTTCGTATAGGCACATCCAAAGAAGAGCTTGAATGTCCAAGACTAGTAGTACCATCAACTCGGGTTTTCCTTATCCCTCCACTAGTGGCAACACCACTAGAATATCCTCCACTTCCCGTCACTCTTCCAACATTAGAAGTGTTGTTGAAAGTCGAGGAAGGAGTACCACTATGGAACCCATATTTGCCTCTCGCCTTGGTTCCATAGCCCATAGCACCACTCCTACCACCACTTTTAGAGCAATGCACCCCCGTAACGGTAAGAGCAACACTTCTCATTCCACCCTTCACATGGGAACTAGAGGATGCACACCTCCCATTTCCCATGGAACAACCACCACCACCTCCCATACTAATGGAAGGTCCTCTACTACTCCCTTGTACACCATTAGCAACACCAAGAGAAGATGCAAATGAATAATGTGAATAATCAATTTCATCATCTACCTCTTCTATGTCACTATCATGCTCATATTCATCACAAGTAGAGTAAGTAGGATCAATGTACCTTGAAGTGTTACCATCTTCGACTTCTTGACTTGAAGCATTAGATTCATCAAATTCATCTCCACAAGCTCCATAGTCTTCTTGCGTCTCATGATCATCATAGTAACCCGCTTCATCACCATACGAGCCATAGTTCCCCAAATCATCATAGCAATGACCATCATCACCATCGTAGGAACCATAGTCTCCCTCTTCTCCACATGAGCCATAACCTCCACATTCATCATCCGACATAGTTGCATCACCCAAAGATCAAAACCTCCCGAAAGTCACTCCATCACGTGTATCACTCAATATATGTACACTCAAGAGCTAGGCCTTATCAACTTGGGAACCAAGGTAATCACAACTAGCATGTCCAAGTTAAAGTTCGGAGTGGAATTAATGAGACTCTATGGACGGACGGTTATTTAAAGTGCGCACTTGAGGCCAAAGAAAGTTCTACGAATCTTCTTTGATTCCTAATCTCCTCTAAGCACGAATGTCCTAATACGCTAGTAAGTTAGTGTCTTTCGAGTAGGCCAATTACCCTAGAAACACTAACCAAGAAGCCCGTGGGCGAATAACAATGGAAACCTAGGCAAAAAACTACCTGGGAAAACAAAGAAGGACGGGACATGGAGGATGTGTGTTGATTGCCGTGCGGTCAACAAGATAACGGTAAAGTATCGTCATCCCATTCCTAGACTTGATGACATGCTTGATGAATTGAGTGGTTCAAGTGTCTTTACCAAGATAGATCTTAGGTCCGGCTACCACCAAATCCGGATGAAACCGGGTGATGAGTGGAAAACCGCATTCAAGACCAAATTTGGTCTTTATGAATGGTTGGTGATGCCTTTCGGCCTCTCCAACGCACCTAGCACTTTCATGCGGTTAATGAACCATGTCTTGAAGCCGTTTATCAACAAATTCATGGTTGTCTATTTTGATGATATCTTGATATATAGCAAATCAATAGACGACCATGTTGGCCACTTGAGTCAAGTCCTTGAAGTGCTACGAGCCGAAAAGCTCTATGCCAACTTCAAGAAGTGTGCCTTTTGTGTTGAAAGGGATGTCTTTTTGGGCTTTATTGTTAGTGTCAATGGTGTGGAAGTTGATGAGTCCAAAGTTGAAGCCATTAGAGATTGGCCTACTCCTACCACCGTCTCTCATGTGAGGAGTTTCCATGGCCTTGCTAGTTTCTATAGGCGCTTTGTTAGAGACTTTAGCACCATTGCCGCACCACTCACCGAGTTGGTGAAAAAGGACAAGCCCTTTGTTTGGGGATAGCCGCAAGAAAAGGCTTTCCAAGAATTGAAAAGTAGGCTAAGTACCGCCCCATTGCTACAATTGCCCGACTTCGGGAAGGCTTTTGAGGTAGAATGTGATGCCTCGGGGGTGGGTATTGGGGGTGTTCTCATGCAAGAAGGGAAACCCGTTGCCTACTTTAGCGAGAAGTTGAAGGGCGCAACCTTGAATTACTCCACGTATGACAAGGATTTGTATGCCCTCGTGAGAGCTTTAGCCCATTGGCAACATTATCTATGGCCTCGGGAATTTGTGATCAAGAGTGACCATGAGTCACTCAAGCATCTAAGAGGCCAAGAGAAATTGAACAAAAGACATGCCAAGTGGGTCGAGTTCATTGAGTCTTTCCCTTATGTAATTCATTACAAGAAGGGCAAGGACAATGTTGTAGCCGATGCGCTTTCTAGGAAGTTCGCCCTTGCCACCACTCTTGCCTCTAGACTTATGGGTTTTGAGAGCATAAAATCTTTATATGAACATGACCCAAAGTTCAAGAGCATTCATGTTGCTCTAGTGAGTGGGAAGCGGGTGGAGAAATACCAATGGGTTGATGGCTGCATTTTAAAAAATGGAAGAGTTTGTGTACCCGAGTCCTCATGGAGGGAGTTGCTTGATCGTGAAGCACATTGTGGGGGCTTGATGGGTCACTTTGGGAGGAACAAAACCTTGGCCATTCTCATGGAGCAATTCCATTGGCCAAAGATGGGTGTGCAAGTTGAGAGACTTTGCAATACTTGCTTGGATTGCAAGTATGCTAAGTCCAAATCTAATTCTCATGGTTTGTATACTCCCCTCCCTATCCCTACTAGCCCGTGGATGGACATTTCGATGGATTTTGTTATGGGTTTGCCACGGTCTAACGGGGGGCACGATAGCATTTATGTTGTCGTGGATAGGTTCTCCAAAATGGCTCACTTTATTCCTTGTAAAAAGAGTCATGATGCACAACATGTAGCTTCTTTGTTCATTGATAATGTGTTAAAGTTGCATGGTGTGCCTCAAACAATTGTGAGTGATAGGGACTCTAAGTTCCTTAGCCATTTTTGGAGGTGTCTTTGTGGTGCTCTTGGCACCAAGTTGTTGTTTTCTATGTCCCACCACCCCCAAACGGATGGTCAAACCGAAGTGGTGAACCGAACTTTGGGTGCTTTTCTTAGAGCCATGACCCGAGGTAAGGCCGGGACGTGGGTTGATAAGTTGCCTCTTATGGAGTTTGCTTATAACCGCACATTGCATAGCATGATTGGTTTGACTCCGTTTGAGTGCGTCTATGGTTTTAATCCTTTGATTCCACTTGATCTAACCCCTTTGCCCAAGGAAATGGTTGTTAATTTTGAAGGTAAAAATCGAGCTAAAGCCATGCTTGAAATCCATGCCAAAGCAAGGAAGCGATTGGAGGAAGCCTATGACAAGATTGCCCTCAAGAAGAACAAGGGGAGGATGTTAGCTTGGAAAGCTTGGAGTTTTGACTGATGACCGAGGAACGGATTCAAAGGACCTGTTCCTTTGAATTACTGAAGCAGAATAGATAATTCATGCAAAATCATTTAATTGAGATATTATTATTTATCCTAATACTGACGTGTATCTTGATAATTATGCAGGCCTAATCAGATACGAAAAGATTGCATAATCCTAAGGGATAAAGGATTTGGATTCAAGAAGGTAGAATCCAATTAGGATTCAAAGTCAAGGGAGCTTTGGAATTCTAATTCATTGGGACTTCTTGGCTGCTGGAAACTATAAAACGTGAAGACTATCAGCCATAGAAGGTGTACACAAATACAGAGAGCATCGAGCAAAAGCTGAGAAGAATTATTAGCTTATTTGTGTAATCAGTTAGCTACAGTAGAACTAAGTAAGAACCTGTTCCTTAGATTGAGTCTTGTAAAAGTTCAAGTCTTAGTTCAATTGTAGTAAGCAAAAATAAAGTTGTAAACTGTTTAGTTCAAGTCGTGGACTTGACACAACTTCACTGATCGTGAGAAAGATCACTATAGGATTAGAGTTAGTCCTAAGTTAGTAAGAGTGAGTCTTGTAACCAAGTGGGTCTTTTTACATAGTGAAGTTGAAATCCTACTTGAGAAGTAGGTCGTGGTTTTTTGATCCCGTGTCTAGGGGTTTTTCCACGCTAAAATCTGGTGTTCAATTACTTTCGGTTTTAATTCCGCATATCGTAAAGTAAAGGAACACATTTTAAGGAACTGGTCCTTAAAACAGTAAAGTGGTGTAATCGTGGGAAATAACAATTGGTATCATAGCAGGTTATCCTTGAAAAGGCTAACACCTAGGATTAGATGAGTACATCACGTGAGAACAGTGAGGGCCAGTCAATGGTTAGAGCACCTTACTTCAATGGGAAATACTATTCTTGGTGGAAAGAGAGGATGCGTGATCACCTTCAAGCAGAAGATTACGAACTGTGGGACATAGTTACTAAAGGTCCCATGATCCCAATGAAGAAGGATGCTGATGGAAAAGATGTTCCCAAAACCAGGAAGGAATGCAATGCTGAAGACATAAAGCAATGGGAAAAGAATGCGAAGGCAAGGAAGTGGCTAGTTGGTGGACTTAGTCCTGACGAATGCACGAGAATCAGAGGGTATGCCACTGCAAAGGAGATTTGGGATGCTCTACAAGTTGCACACGAGGGAACAAGTCAGGTAAAAAGGTCCAGAGGTACACTTCTTTATGCTGAATATGAAAGCTTTAAAATGAAAGAAGAAGAATCAATCTCTGAAATGTATACTAGATTTAATGCCATTGCCTCTGAACTTATCTCTTTGGGAAGGGTTTTAACTGTAGAAGACAGGGTAGAAAAGATTTTGACTAGGGTTCTTCCAGACATATGGGAGATCAAAGCTTGTGCTATCATTGAAAGTAAAGATTTAACTACTTTATCCTTAGATGAACTTATAGGTAATCTAAAGACTTATGAACTGAGGAAAAAGGTTAAAAACATAGGAGCACCAGTTAAAACTGAACCTAACCTAGCCTTGACTGCTGGTGATAAAATCATTGATGATAAGGAACTGGTCCTTATCGCTAAAAGTGTTCAGAAATATTTGAATAAGAAAAGGGAAATTAGTGGACAGTGCAGGTCTACTAACATGAAACAGGCTGGAGAATGCCACAAATGTGGAAGCTCGGAGCACTACATCAGCAAATGTCCAATCATGGAAGGAGAATGGAGGAAGAAATTCATTGATGAAAGGAAGAAGGCTAGGGAACAGGCCCATAAGAAAAGTGGAAATCCCAAAGTGCTGGTTGCAGGATGGCAAGACAGTGAAGATGAAATAACTGATGATGATCTGGATAAGGATCTTGCTCTAATGGCACTTGGAGATTCAGAAAATGAAGAGGATCCTGAGGTATTTGTTTCTAAACTTAAAGAAGATGTAAAAAGCATGTCTAGAGAAAAGTTGGTTAAAGTATTCCATATTGTGCTAAATGAATTTAAAACTCTGAGGGATGATAATCACCAACTGCATGATAAAGTTGACTGCTTAGAAACAGAATGCAAAGAGGAAATAATTAAAAATGATTTTCTAGAAAGGAAGATTAACATGCTTGAGGAACAGGTCCTCACACTTGAAACAACTGCTCAGGAATTAGAAAATGTTAAAACAGTTGTAAAACGTAAAGGTATTGCCAACTCTCATCAGATTATTGCTGAAGAGAAACTGAAAAACACAGTTGATGAACTGTGTAAGAAAGATGAAAAGATAAGATCTTTAGAAGAAGACTTGATTAAAACAAAAATGGAACTAAGAAAAACTGTAGAATGGAACAAGTCTTCTGAAGCACTAGAATGGTTACAGGAAAATCATAGTAGTAATAGGAAAGGTATTGGATTCATGAAAGCACATAGTTCATCCAAATGGGATCCAAAGAGTAAGTACCTATCATTTCCTGAAAACTGGCTATGCACTCATTGTGGGAACACTGGTCACCGGAAAGAAAATTGTCAATCTTTAAAAATGGCTGACCAGAGGAACAGGTACTATAAACCTGTTCATAATTCTTTGAAACAGAAGAATAGGTCCTATAAACCTGTTCAGCAGTCTGTAAAAAGAAAAGATGTTCACACAAAGAAACCATTACCATCTTGGGCTAAGAAAGATTTGATTCATCCTTTTTCAAAAGGAAAAGAACCCAAACTAGTTTGGGTTCTTAAAATTAACCCCTAGTTTTCTTTTGCAGGAGGCAAACCACAAATGGTACATGGACAGTGGTTGCTCAAGACATATGACAGGGCATAAGGAACTGTTCCTTTCACTCTCAGCCTTCCAGGGAGGAAGTGTTTCCTTCGGTAATGGTAAGAAAGGGGAAATTATTGGAATTGGAAAGGTAGGTAAGTCTAACTACACTGCATAGATAATGTGTTTCTAGTAGATGGATTAAAGCATTGCCTATTGAGTATATCTCAATTGTGTGACAAAGGTAATAATGTTAATTTCTCATCCACTGGATGCACTGTGACTAATCAAGCTTCTGGAGAGGTTATTTTGCAGGGAAACAGACATGGAAACATATACAAAGTAGACTTGCTAACACTATCTGATGGGAGCTTGAGCTGCTTAAGTGTGGTGCAAAATGATTCCCTCCTATGGCACAAAAGACTAGGACATGCTAGTCTTTCACAATTGAACAAACTTGTGTCAAAGGACTTGGTGATAGGTCTTCCTAACATCAGGTTTAATGATGAAAAGGTATGTGAAGCTTGTGCCAGGGGGAAGCAGGTAAAATCCTCCTTCAAACCGAAGAAACAGGTAAGTACCACTAAGCCTTTGGAACTGGTCCATATGGATTTGTGTGGTCCAATGAGAACAATGAGTCGTGGAGGTAAGAAGTATGTTATGGTATTGGTGGATGACTATTCTAGATTTACATGGACTATATTTCTTGCATCTAAAGAAGAAGCATTTAATGCATTTTCAATTTTTGCTAAGAAAGCTGAAAGAACTCTAGACAGTCATATTGTTGCCATTAGGTCAGATCATGGAACTGAATTTGAAAATCATATGTTTTTCAATTTTTGCAAAGAAAATGGCATCAATCACAATTTTTCTTCACCTAGAACTCCACAACAAAATGGTGTAGTGGAAAGGAAAAATAGGACTCTAGAAGAAATGGCAAGAACTATGTTAATATCTGGGAATCTTCCACAAAACTTTTGGGCTGAGGCTATTAATACTGCATGCTACATAATAAATAGATGTATGACTAGGACATTAATAGAAAAGACCCCATATGAGTTGCTTAAAGGAAGAAAACCAAACATCTCTCATCTTAGGGCTTTTGGGTGCAAGTGTTTTATACACAACAATGGGAAAGATGCCTTAGAAAAATTTGAGCCTAGAAGTGATGAAGGAATCTTTGTTGGTTATTCTTCAAATAGTAAGTCATATAGGGTGTTTAACAAGAAAACTTTGAAAATTGAAGAAAGCATGCATGTAAAATTTGATGAAACTGACAGTCTCACTCAAGAACAGGTACAGGAGGATGAAGAAATTGGACTGCTGAAAGCTTATGAACTTGATTCACAAATGCAAGGGCTGGATATGAGAACTGAACTGCAAGGAACTGTTCCTCAGCACAGAACTGAGAACTGTGGCACAGATACATGGGGAACAAATGCTGGTTCCACCTCACAAACTGGTAGTGCTACTCTATCAGGAACTGTTCCTCAGCAGAGGACCTCTGACAATGGATTGACACCCAAGCCTTACAAGTATCAAGGGTCACATCCTGTGGATCAAATAATCTCAGACAAGAATGCTGGGATTCAAACCAGATCAGCAGTCAAAAATCACAATCTGTGTGCCTTTAGTGCTTTCCTATCTCTTGCTGAACCCAAAAATGTGAAAGAAGCACTGAAGGATGCAGATTGGATAAATGCTATGCAGGAAGAGTTGAATCAATTCCAAAGGAGTCAAGTTTGGCATCTGGAACCCAAGCCAAGGAACAGGTCCATCATTGGAACAAAATGGGTTTTCAGAAACAAACTTGATGAGGATGGCATGGTAACAAGAAACAAGGCCAGGCTAGTCGTTCAGGGATACAGTCAAGAGGAGGGCATCGACTATGATGAGAGTTTTGCTCCAGTTGCAAGATTGGAAGCAATAAGACTTCTTATAGCCTTTGCTACATACATGGATTTTACTCTACATCAAATGGATATCAAGAGTGCATTTCTGAATGGTTACTTGAAAGAAGAAGTGTATGTCAAGCAACCTCCAGGTTTTGAAAGTGAACAGTTCCCTGAACATGTGTATAAGTTGGACAAGGCCTTGTATGGGCTCAAGCAGGCACCAAGAGCATGGTATGAAAGGCTATCAAAATTTCTACTCCAGCATGGATACAAGAGAGGTAAAATTGATAGTACTTTGTTCTTAAAAGAAAAAGGTAAGGATCTTTTAATTGTTCAAATCTATGTAGATGATATAATTTTTGGTGCCACTTGTGAAAATTTAAGTAAGGAATTTGCAAACTTGACGGGGAGTGAATTTGAGATGAGCATGATGGGTGAACTCAATTTCTTTTTGGGGTTACAAATTAAGCAAGCCTCAAATGGAACTATGATCCATCAACAAAAGTATGTTAAGGAATTACTTAAAAGATTTGATATGGATAATGCTAAGGGAATTGACACACCTATTGCCACCGCCACAAAATTAGATCTTGATAAACATGGAATATCAGTTGATCAAAAATTGTATAGGGGCATGATAGGTTCTCTACTTTATCTAACTTCTAGTAGACCTGATATAGTGTTCAGTGTTGGCTTGTGTGCTAGGTTTCAATCAGATCCTAAGGAATCTCACTTGAAAGCTGTTAAAAGAATATTGAGGTATCTGAAAGGAACAGGTCCCTTGGGACTTTGGTATCCAAAAAGTGGTAATTTTAATCTTGTTGGATATACTGATGCTGACTATGCAGGTTTCCTTGTTGATAGAAAAAGCACCTCAGGTATGGCACATTTTCTTGGTGAGTGTTTGGTTTCTTGGGGAACTAAGAAACAAAATTCAGTGGCACTTTCTACTGCTGAGGCTGAATATGTGGCAGCTGCTTCATGCTGTTCACAGTTGTTATGGATCAAACAACAATTACAGGATTTTGGTGTTGATGTAGGAACTGTTCCTATCTATTGTGATAACACTAGTGCCATTAATATGACAAAGAATCCAGTGCATCACAAAAGGACTAAACACATTGACATAAGACATCATTTCCTAAGAGACAACTATGAAAAAGGTTTGATCACCATAGCATTTTGTCCAACTGAAAAGCAAATAGCTGACATTTTTACAAAAGCTCTAGGTAGAGATGATTTTGAAAGAAATAGATTGGAATTAGGGATGATTAAATTCACATAAAATCTTCAATGCTTTACTTCATAATTGGCTAGAAAATTGCTCTTAAAATAAATTTTATTCAAGTCATTATGAATTAATCAGTCCAGTTTTCATACTTAAATGTATACTCTCATGCTACATATCTTATTTAGAGTTGCTAAAATTGAATGATGTTACCCTTATGCTCTTAGAATTTCAGATGATCAAAAATTGCAAATTGGAAGGACACTGAATTGTGGTGTTAAAAACAGGTATGTACTCGTAATTATTCAATTAATTTAGGAGTATAAAGGCTATAGGTAACTTGTGTTTAGGATAAAATCCCACTAAGTTACCTACCCATATCCAAATTGCAAAAGAGTCCCATCGGAGGAACAGTTCCTGTTCTGAAAAGGTGTTCTGAAGCCTAACGGCTCTTTTTTCTCCGGGAGACTCCCAAGAGTCCTTAGCCGTTGCATGTTGTGCTGAGGTAAGCTGATCGACTCCTACTCTAATTGTACTACTTAATTCACTCTATAAATACCCTTCTTCTCCTACATTATTCTTTTACCTTGTTCATCAATTAAATTAGCAAAATTTCAGAAAGAATTGTCAATTATCTTTTGATTAGAATTGCAAACATGTCTCTTTCTTCTGATAATTCTCCATCTGCACCCACTGTTGAACAACCACAAAATCTCAACCCTACTTCACCCATGGAAATCATCGACCCAAACCCTGAAGTTCCTGAACAAATTCCAGAAATACCTGAACCTGAAATTCAGGGGGAAGGATCAATTCCCACGGCTGAATCCATTGCTGAGCAGGTTGAGGATCTATCTCATGCTATGGTGTTGTATCAGTTTAAGGTAAACTACACTCACCCTTTGAATGTTATTATTGACGAGGAAGAAGAGGGAGAGGGTTCTGAGGCTGCTCTTGAGGGGGAACTCATTAGGAGTTTGGAAGCACCTGTGCATGGGGGGTCAGGGTCTCCAGAGGTTACTTTTAGAGCACCCATGGAAGATGTTATAGATGTTGAAGAGGCTATTAGGGATAGTGATAGGCCGTTGGTTGATTTGATCAACATTAGGAGTTTGCAAAGAAAATTGGTTAGGAAGGGACCCGTTGATGCTAATGTGACTGCTGATATTGCTGCTAAGTTGAAGAAAATAGGAGATAGTTATAAGCCTGGAAATAAAAAGAAAGCAGAAAGTTCCTCCAAGGCAAAAGGACCTGTTCCTTCTGCCTCAACCCCTGCATCTGGGGGTAGGAGGACAAGAAGTGCTGCTAAAGCTGCTGATGCACAACTGGCTGCTGCTTTGGAAAGGAGCAGGAAAGGGAAAGGAAAGCAGGTAGTTGAGGAGGAAAAAGTGGATGATATTGATGATTTTGATCTTGCTGATTTTTCTGAGGATGATGAGATGGTAGAGGCTGAGGAGGAGGAGGAGCCTCAGTCAAAGAAAAGAAAAGTTCCTGAGAGAAGAGTGACAAGAAGCTCAGTTAAAGCTGCTGAGAAAGTTGCTAAGAGGACCAGGTCCTCTAAAAGAGTGGTTGTTTCTGAAGACTCTGCCAGTGACAGTGATGAGTTAGTTGCTGAAGATGAGAGTGATAGTGATGCTGAGGATAGTGTGACTGTGCACTGTGTTCATGATGACATGCTGACCAGAAAGGTGTTGAAAGGAAGGGTCATGACTGATGTTCAAGAAGAAGGAATGGTATGGTTGCTGCAAAAGCTGCATGCTCAGGGTTGGAGGGACATTGTCCTTAAGATCTCTGGTAGGTGTGCAAAGGGAATGGTGCAGGATTTCTATAAAAATTGTTCCATCCGAGGTGATCAAATCACTACATCTGTTAATGACAATGTCATCATATTTGATACAAGGGAACTTGGTGAGTTGCTGGGGATCCCTGCCTCTGGGTATGCTAGTTATGTCAAGACTGTTTGGCCTGACTTGACAAACTTGCCTACTGATCTGGAGATCACTAGGAAGTTTGCTGAGAATGATGGTGAAGAAAAACCCAGGGCAGTGCAAAAGAGTGAGATGCACCCACAGCATCAGGTTTTATTTGAGTTTGTCAACAAAGTTGTGATGCCAAGGCAGGAGAAAAGAGGAGTTGCCAGTTTCATGGACCTGGTCCTTATGGAACTGTTGGACACTGAAAAGCAGATCAATTGGCCCAGTTTTATGATCCACCTGATAAAAAGGGTGATTGCTGGGAAGAGAAAACACTCCCTGCCGTTTGGTTTCATTCTGGCTGATATCTTTGCCAAGTTGAAGATTCCCTTGGAAGGGGTTGTGAAGGCTACAAAGAAGGAGAAATTTGGGTGTGCTACCTTGATAAACTGTGACTTGCCAGTTCAGGCTGATCCTCCACAAGCTGGTGTTGGGAGGCAGCCTCTGAACAACAAAGTGAGGGCACTTAGGCAACAAGTTGCTATGCAGGCTGCTGAGATTGCAAGGTTGGAAGAAGAGAGGAATTACTGGAAGGCAGAGGCCTCAAAAGCAAAGGAGACAAATGAGGGAATGCTCAAGCAGATGTTTGATCTGCTTAACAAGTCTCAGGGAACTGGTCCTTCCACATCCTGACCACCTTAGTCCTAGCCTTTAGCCATCTTTTGTCTTGTGGGATCTAGCCTAGCCTAGTGCCTTAGCCTTTGTTTTCTTCTTTAGTAGTTGGATAATTCTGTAGTACTTGCTTGTATCCCCTGATTTTAATATTTGGTTAAATGAATTGTCTTGGATGGCTAATATCATTGTTTTGCAGTTGCTTTATTTGAATTACGTTTGCATTTTGAGTTGCCTCAATGGCCATGTGCTGATTAATTCTAATACTTGGGTTATATTTTTATATGCAACCTTTTCAATGATGCCAAAAGGGGGAAGAGTAAGCTGATTTTGCATGATTTTATACCTAATACAAATTTGTTCCTTAATGATGAATTAATTCTCCACTGATTGATTTTCTTTTTGAGCTTAAATTGTACTTCAGGACATTAAGGAGATGAAGCTATAAGTATGAATTTGTCATCATCAAAAAGGGGGAAATTGTTAGCTTGGAAAGCTTTGAGTTTTGACTGATGACTGAGGAACGGATTCAAAGGACCTGTTCCTTTGAATTACTGAAGCAGAATAGATAATTCATGCAAAATTATTTAATTGAGATATTATTATTTATCCTAATACTGACGTGTATCTTGATAATTATGCAGGCCTAATCAGATGCGAAAAGATTGCATAATCCTAAGGGATAAAGGATTCGGATTCAAGAAGGTAGAATCCAATTAGGATTCAAAGTCAAGGGAGCTTTGGAATTCTAATTCATTGGGACTTCTTGGCTGCTGGAAACTATAAAACGTGAAGACTATCAGCCATAGAAGGTATACACAAATAAAGAGAGCATCGAGCAAAAGCTGAGAAGAATTATTAGCTTATTTGTGTAATCAGTTAGCTACAGTAGAACTAAGTAAGAACCTGTTCCTTAGATTGAGTCTTGTAAAAGTTCAAGTCTTAGTTCAATTGTAGTAAGCAAAAATAAAGTTGTAAACTGTTTAGTTCAAGTCGTGGACTTGACACAACTTCACTGATCGTGAGAAAGATCACTATAGGATTAGAGTTAGTCCTAGGTTAGTAAGAGTGAGTCTTGTAACCAAGTGGGTCTTTTTACATAGTGAAGTTGAAATCCTACTTGAGAAGTAGGTCGTGGTTTTTTGATCCCGTGTCTAGGGGTTTTTCCACGCTAAAATCTGGTGTTCAATTACTTTCAGTTTTAATTCCGCATATCGTAAAGTAAAGGAACACATTTTAAGGAACTGGTCCTTAAAACAGTAAAGGAGATTGGGTGTGGGTGCACTTCCGCAAAGAGAGGTTTCCAAACCTTAGAAAAGGGAAGTTGGTACCCCGAGGGGATGGAACCTTTCAAGTGCTCTCCAAGATCAACAACAACGCATATGTGATCGATTTGCCCGGTGAGTATAATGTATCAAACACTTTTAATATTAGTGACTTGGCTCCTCTTGATGTAGGTCATGATGCCGTAGAGGATGATGCCGTGGAGGTGGATACTTCAATTTCGAGGACGAAATCTTCTCAAGAAGGGGAGAATGATGCGGGGCAAACCACCACCACAAGGCCCTTTACGAGAAGACAAGCCAAAGCACTTCATGATGCTCACTTACACTTGATCCGGAAGGGCATGGACGGTATGAGCTCGGGAGAAGACTTGAAGACAATGCATTGGAGCTCAATCAACGTTGAAACAGGGCAGGAAACAATGCAGGAAGCAGGGGAGCAAAACAGGGCAAAACAGGGGAACACCTGCTGAGCTTACTGCCTGAAGCTGGACTTTTGTTCTTCGCGATCGCGTGCACAACCTTCGCGATCGCGAAGAGGAAACTTTTTGCCTTCGCGGTCGCGCCTTGTCTTGCGCGATCGCGCTACTGAGTTTTAAGTGTGCCTCGCGATCACATATAATCATGCGCGATCGTGATGAACACTTTGGCAGACTCGGACCAGAAGCTAGGAAAACCTTGTAAAGGGGTGTATTTATAACACCCCTCTTTCATTTATTGCTCTCACCTTACTTTGAACAAAGAACATTAATAAGCATTGCTCTTGAACACTTGTAACTCTTTTTTGCTTGAAATCAATTGGATGAATCCAAGTTGCTCTTCAATCCATCTTCGATCATTTTATTTGCTTGAGCCTCGTGTCTCTTGAGGATAGTTGCATAGTGTTAGGTGATTCTTTCCAATCGTTTGGGGTGTAACGGAACAAGTTCTTCGTTGCTACTCGAACTTTAGTGTAAGTCTCGTCTCGCTTTTATCTCTTTATCGCTTTCGTAGGTTTGCCCCTTATCAATTGTGCCAGCTACACACATATATAAAAGGTAAATTGAAGTGGTAACAAGGATTCCAACAGGGGTGTAGACACATGAATTTTATTGAATTTAATTCAATAAATGAATTGATTTGATTCAAGATTTATTCGTCCAAGGTCCCTGCCACGTGTCAAATGATGTGGCGCCAAGTCAAATCAAGGGCCAATGAAACTATGACATGTGAATAAATGATGTAGCATGTCTACTCAAATTGATAGCCAATCAAAACCATCCAACTGTCCAATATGACATGTCTTGGCCAATTAAATTCATTTTTATCACATAGCTTTTGTGATAGGTTTGATGACTCAAGTGGACCAATCAAATCAAAGTATGTCTATTCCCCTCCAACTATAAATAGAGTGGTTACATAACTCTTGAAAACATATTCAGAAGTTGGTGAAAGCTCGCATCCACCCGTGGAGAAATCAAGGAGGAGATACATAGAAGTCTTCCATTCCTCCAGAGATCAAGAAGTATTCCATACATCAAGAAGCCTTCCCTCCTGGCTATAACCAAGAAGTCTTCTATAAATCACAAAGCCTATCCCTCCTGGCTGTGATCAAAAAGTCTTTTCATCCATATTTTGCCGCCACGTTCGTGATCAAAGTCTGCCGCCACGGTCGTGATTAAATCAAATTCATACATTCAAGAACAAGCTCATAAGCCCTTGATTTAAGTCAAATCCATCAATT
The DNA here is from genome assembly GCA_029990175.1 of Petunia secreta. Classification (NCBI taxonomy): domain Eukaryota; kingdom Viridiplantae; phylum Streptophyta; class Magnoliopsida; order Solanales; family Solanaceae; genus Petunia; species Petunia secreta. Next base: position 5,118,987 of record JARKIP010000087.1, on the reverse strand, counting down.
TCAGGAACAAGCTCTCAAGCGCTTGAATCAAATCAAATAAAGTAAAATCCACATATTCAAGATCTAGCTCTCAAGCTCTTGAATCAAATCAAATCCATCAATTTCAAGAACAAGCTCAAAAGCCCTTGAATCAAATCAAATCCATTGAGTTCGAGATCAAGCTCTAGCGCCCTCGAATCAAATCCGTGAAGAGAAGAATCAGAGGATTACATCTTAGATTTAAGATTTTTTAGAGATTGTAAACCGCATTATTTCTATAAATTAATATATTACTTGTGGATACTTTTTATTGTCTTGATTATTTTGAGGCAACAAAATTTATTGTCTACAATGGGTAATGACAGGAAGAATTGAAGTGGTTTGAGCAATACTACAAAGGTAAAAGTTCCAACGCTACTTTGTACAGAATGGCACTGAGTGCCCATATATAGTGAGGCAGAGTCAGAAATTGAAGTATATGGATTTAGGGTTCTAGTTCTTTTGAGTTACTGGGTACTAAACTAATAAGTTGTACATATTAAATGATTTACTTCAAGACAAATATAAGAAATGGATCAAAACTAGTATGTTCGGCAAAACCTCGCTTTGACCCGAACCGCGCTTTGACCTCTAGCTCCGCTCCGACTATACAGTATGTGGAAGAAAAATTAGGAAGAGCTTCAGCAGAAGAGAAGGCAGCTAGAAGCTATAGTCAGGTTGATTGTCCAAGTAAATGTTTTACACAGGCTCATTGAAGAGCAAACTTACCAAGAGACTACCCTCTCTGGTTATCTATCCTGTAGAAGTCTTAGTTTAGTTGCTACTTACTATGAGGCACTAAGTACAGTAACTAGTATCAGTTTTTTTGTTTTGTTCTTTGAGCTGAAATTCTCATATAAAGAAAGTTCAAAATAGAATTGTTTTATTTATACTGTAAAGCACTAAGAGAATATTAGATTCAGACATTGCCACCAAATGGACACCTCTAAACTAGTATAATGAAATCTCAAATTAGATACGATCGACTAATAAATTTAGAAGGAATACAGGATCAAATAAATTTAGTAGGGATACAGTGATTGATTCGTCATCATTAATGACGTTTTTGTTTTTTTCAGGAATGCTGTACATTGACCTACAGCAATATTCGTCCTTTATCCAAGCTCAGAACCATTTCATATGGAACTCATTAATGACAGAAATTAGATAAATTTATTACATTATACAATTGAAAAATACAAAACACGATTAAGATTAACCATCAATCTGTGCATAATAAAGTAAAACCTTTTAAACTTAAAAACATAAAACTAAAAATAGCAGCTCAATCTCTCACAGAAAACTCTGTAGTACATGCAAAACCAGAGAACTCAAACATAAGTGTCGATCAATGATTTTCTCATCTCATCAACGATAGCACCAGGTTGAGCCTCTCTCAACTTGAATATGTTTTCAATAACAGACAACTCTGTTGCAGTAGTGTCTGAGCCACAAAACGCTGCCCAGTCATTGACAGTCAATCCAGCAGCTACCACTTCACTACCGCGGTTCACAGTTCCTGCTGCCAGAGGAATCTGAAGGAGAGTTGAAAGCTCATCCAAATCTTCAATGGATGTATGCGGATGTACCTGCTCCACAAAGTTTTGGCGAAATAAGGCAACTTAATAATTACTATCATCTGGTATTTACACCAAACCCCATGGCTGAGTGATAAATTGAGGTGAGAACACATATTAACCAACTATCATTTAGTGATAACATCGTATGTGAAGATACATGTTGTGTGTTCCCTGGTGATTGGTATAGACACCATGTGACCAAGTTTTTTATTTGTCACATTCACCCCTGTTCCCTAAATTAAAGAATGTATATTACCAAGCCTCCCAAGTTTGAGAAAGTACAATAGCTTCCAACAAGAATATTCCCTGCTATTGTTTGTCTGAAAACTTCCACAGCAAGAACATCGACAATCATCTCTTCAGTTTCCCGATAAAAATAACATGTGACGATCTTAGGTAATGGTATTAATCATGATTAAAAGTGTAAACTCACAAGTAAAATCCATGACAACAGTGCAGGGTGTGTATTTTTGTTAATCTAAAACAATAGGAGTAGAAAGGGAAAAGTAAAAGAATGGGGCTGGAGATTAACATGAGAAGGATGATAAATATGTAACCTAGGAGAAAATAAAATACTTTGTTCAACTGTTCAGTTCAGTTTTCCGGCTTTCAATTTGTCAATTTTACAAACCGAAACTGAGCCGTACTAAGGGTTCGGGCAATTTTTTTTCAGTTCAATTCGATTTTTTGGTTTTGGGCTTATCAAATTGGGCTTCTTTTTTATGAGACCAAAAATTGAGTCTTAAAAATTTTTTACTTTTCTTATTGCCAAATTTACTTACTTATTTGTGGTTTTTACTAAATGTCATAGCACTCTTTTCTACAAAGTCATTAAGAAATCAATAATTCATGTAATTTTAAATTAAGAAGTTTGTTTGCATCATAAATATTTAAAAAGTTAAAACTGGAAACTTGTCGAGTGTATCTTATTAGAACTACTACTGTTGAGGTCAATTATTTGAGTGGCTTCATGTTGAATGAGAAAATAAAAGAATTTTACCAGTGAGTTGATAGAATGTATACCCTCCACTATTGAGGGCGTCCATATATTTACTTGAATATATATGTTCATATAAAGGATATGGAAAAGCAGCAGTTCCTCATGCTTTTGTTGTGGAAGTTAATGTCAAAATGACAACACATCACAATCAAACTTCTTCCTTCACATATAGAACTTTATATGAATTTAAATGGTCTGTCATTAGCAATTAAGTGATATTGGTCTGGGGTATTTAAATCTTAGGCTGGTGTAGTAAGCCTAGAAAGAATAAGGATAACTAAGAAGCCAACCTTTTTTACAAAAGAAACAACGGTTTTTCTGCTAAATCGAAAAGTGAACCACTAAAAACGAAAACCGAACAACTAAAACCGAGAACCAAACCGGATAACCGAACTACCAAAAAATTTTTAACCATGACTCTAACCGAAACACTGAATTAATTCGCTTTAGTTTTTGATTATTTTGGTTTGATGTCCACCCCTACGAAGTACCATTTTCTGGAATAAACAAAGTTTAGCATAATCTATAGCAGGCACAGAAACTCTACGATAAAGAAGAATTCTACTACAGCACTGAGAAATCCCCGAGACCCAATGGTGTATGGTTCGAAACTTGGTGGATGAGGGGCCCTGTCCCTCTACCCTTCTCGATTTGAATACCAGGCTAGGGTTCAAATCCGTGACACGGGCTAAACCCACCCATCTTGTGCTGGAATCTTACCTTTGACCACATCCTTAGGTGAGGCAAAGATTCTTTATCCTATTGGACATTACTGTACATTGAAACAACACGCTAATTCCATCATACATGACGAGGATTTACTTGCTTAAACTCGGATAGTGGTAGCGTTTTCTACATTTAAAAAAAAAAAAAAAAAAAGACAAGATGCAATGCATAGATAATTTTGTGTATCCAGAAAGTAAATTTTTTATGGTTGGCTTATTCATCGTCATTAGTAAACAGGGAGTGAGTAAACTCCTGAGATCCACACACAATGCTATTCCAATGCATCGTCATTAGTAACAGGGAGCAAATAAACTCCAGAGATCCACACAAAATGACATTCCAATTCGTAGCAAGAACTAGCCAACAGAAAAATTACCTTGTCAAGATCTGTATGTGTAAGAGCAACATGATCATTGCATGCTATGTAGTTTCCAAGGGCAGATAACCTCTCTTCAATGCGCTGAACCACAACTCCATCTGGAAGACTATTCCTCAGGTGCTGAAGTTCTTCCAGCAGGAAAAAAAAAGGGGGCAGAACCAAAGTCAAAGATGTGAGCTAATATGAGATTCAACTTTATTTGGAGAAGAAATGCATATGACATAAATCTTCTGTCCCACCAAATGAGCATTGGATAACTAAGTGATATTAAACGACAGTGTATTGAAGTTTTTTTGACACATTGGCATCATTACTACGTTGTCAATCAACTATTATCTAAAGGAAAATGCTTTACAAGAATCACACAATCAGTTTCAAGTTGTCATCTTCAATTTACAGCATCGCAACCGCTCCCGCTACCTCCCAGGCAACATCTAAAAAGGAGAGTGTCTTCTACTGTTGCATCCAGCCAATTGTTAGGATCCCAAACACTTGTCTCATGAAACCCAGAACCACAGCGAGTTGCATCTTTAATTGCTAACAGTGAGTTGAAACTTCAACTGACACACAAGCATTTTGTATCATGTTTGGTGGACTCAAAAATACCATCAACTTAGGTAGTATCCAAGATCCTTATTTTGATATCAGAAGACTCTTATATATATGGTCAAGTTTGACATAGGCATCCAAGTTGTCATCAAATTCTCCAATTTGAAATCAACAAAGTAACAAACATGACCTGAGTTCCCATTCCATATCCCTTATTATGTCAAATGGCAGTTTATTGCCATGATAAACTCAAACCAAACAAATATAAAGGTAATACATACACAAGGGGGGGGGGGAGTTACAACCTATATATTGTGTACTTGTCCGGTTACACATCACTACCACCCTCAAAGACTTAAGAATGTAAAACTTGCTCGAGCATACATTTGATCACATTATCTTAAATATGGAAGATACATCTATAGCATGGTGAATTATATTTATTACCTTGATCTGTAGTAGTGTGAGGCAAGAGAAGGCCATTTTTGTTTCCTACAAAAAATCAGAGAATTGAAAAACTCAGTTGCCGCAATAAAACCTTAAAGTTCCAGATAGCTAGAGTGGTTGTCAAGTACCAGCACAGAGTCTTCCAATTATCCTCGTGCCTCCAATGGAGGTTTTGATCACTGGAAAATTTTCCGGTAACGCATCCTCAAACACGCTGGGAAAACGTACAGATCATGTCATTTTCACTGAGTTCAGAAACTATATGAAAACATTGTGGCACAATTTTTATTTTTGTTAAAGACATTGTGACAATTCTTAAAGTCGCTAGATTGTGAACAACAAGAAAAATTAGGAAGATGACTTGACGAACAACAAAAACGAACCTGTAGAAGTTTTCAGAACCCTCAATAGCAACCAAGCAGTATGCATTGGTCAGCTTTGAAAAAACTCAAACTTCACATGAATTTTCAAACTGAAGCCCTGCAATATTGTTTAAATCATTACATTACAACCAAATAAAAGAAATTTCCAATTAGACAATCGACTGTTTACTCACTAGTAGCCATTGATAGCTGAAAATGCAGAACTTAGGAGCTTGGATGATCTGTCATTAAACAAAAAGACGCATAGATGTTAACAAAGAAGAGGGAAAATAACAATTCTCCAATAAAATATGATCTTCAATTACTCGACTATGCCTCAATCCCAAACTAGTCATCTTCAGCCCTACATATCCACTATATCCACTCCCCTATATTTACTAGAAACGAAAATTATTCAGTACAAAGCTCTCTAAATGCTAACATAAACTACACACATTTGATTAGATTAATTTTATCAGAAATGGGAATCTCAAACCAGTTGATTTCAAATGTTTAAACTTGATATTTTAAGTTCCAAGAACTAAATAAATATTTGATCTTTTTCTATACAACCAAGAAACTCCCGAAGCCCAGTGACCTTCAACCCTTCTCCATTTTTGCTATATGTGTTTGTCTGTCGCACTACAAGGTGAGCTCTTACCACTAGACCAAACGCCAGGAGCAAAAAGATTTCATCTTTGAACATAAACTTACTCTTTGTTTCTGTTTCTTTCATTCGAAATATTACCACTAATACTAATCACTAGACAACAAATTATCTAATAAACAACCATGAAAAATCACCAGAAAATTTACATGCCAAGAACTAAAAAAAATCATCTTTTAACCTAATCTTTTATTTGTTCTTCTATTCCATTTGAAAGATTAAGCACTATATACAAGACTTTCTGTCTGTGGGAGGGCCCAAACCCGTGACACATGAACAGTTGCTGATAAGACCCAATCCGAGCAACCATCCAAAAGCACCATCCAAAAGCACCATCCAAGGCCAAGGAAGAGCACTTAAAGGTCATGCATTGGGACGCCATGGAAAGAAGAACATCCGAGACAAAATTCGAAGTGTTTCAAGAAGCTTCAGGAAGAGGCGGACCGCCTACGGATTAAGGCGGACCGCCTAAGGATTGCTTGCTCTCTGGATTCTAGGAGGCGGACCAAGGAGGCGGAGTGCCTAGGGAAGCTGAGGCGGACCGCCTAAGGCATGGAGGCGGGCGCCTCCCCCTGTTCAAGTTTGACGGGATTTGACTTTAAGTATCTATGTAATTCCTATTATGCCCCTACGTGGCTTATGACTTTAGAACTTATTTAAGGGCACTTTAAGCTTTTCATTGATGTCTAGGAAAGGCCTATAAATACTCCATAGCTTAGCATTTTTACTAAGTTAGCTTTGATGATGAATGATTGATGAACAATGTTCAAGAGTGGATTCTCTTTGAATGAAAACCCTTTGAGTTGGTTTGAGTTTACTAGTGGATTCTAGTTGAACCCCAAACCCCCCCGATCATTCTACTTGTGAGTCCTATGTCATCTTGAGGGTAGTTGCATAGTGTAGGTCCTCCTTGACACCGATACGAGGGTATTATGGAACGAGTTCTCCATAGTTACTTCGTAAGGAGTTCGAGTAGTGTCTCGCTCTTTATCTTTATTTCCGCGTTTTGGTTTTGATTCTTATCATCTTGGTATCAGAGCAAGGCTCGGGTTTTGTTTCTACAAACCCCCGACCCTTGATTCTTCGTGCCTTAGGTTGATTCTATCTTTTCTTTTAGTTTCGTGTTGATTGTTGTTGAAGAAAGTAGAAAAACACAAGAAAATTGAAAAAATTGAAAATACCAAAAATTTGTTCTATCTTGTTGGTTTGGATGATTTATGATATGGGTGTTATAGATTCTTGATCGTGCTTGAATTCCCGTTGCTTGGGTACCAAAATTACTTGATTGGTGAAGTTTGAAAAATTGAAATCCCAATTTTCCTTAAACCCTTGAAGAACTTGTTCTTGATGATTTTAGGCTTGATTCTTGGGTTGGATTGATGTTTGATGGGAAACTTGATATTGGGGAATGATCTTCATTGAAAAACAAACGATTTGGTACCAATTTTGTGGGATTTGAACATGTATAACACCAACTTTGATGAATCACAATCCTTGTTGAAACCCTTTTGATAAACCCTAGTTTTTGAAGAAGATGAACATGGTGAATTCGTTCTTTTTGATTGGGGATTGTTAAAAACCATTGGGGTTTGCTTATTTTGGTTGAAACAACATTTGGGTACCATTGGATTGTGAAAACAAGTCGAAAACATCGGATTTGAGGCTTGGGAATCGACTTGAAAACGAGTTTGAACTGTGCTGGAAATTGCAGGAGGCGGAGCGCCTAACCCAAGAGGCGGAGCGCCTCCCACTGGTGTGCTCTCTGGATTTCCTGAGGCAGAGCGCCTTCCCCAAAGTGGCAGAGCGCCTCCCCCTGTAGGTTTGCCCAGGGCGGCCGCCTACTATCCTGAGGCGGAGCGCCTACTTCCTGAAGGTTGGGAATTGGGTAGTTTCTTATAGGATCTCTTTTTTTGTTGATTGCATTGCTTCCGGTTAGTGCTATTAGAGTATAATCCTACTTGATTAGTACTAATTACTTCGAGCTATTAGGATCATCGTGCCTAGAAAGGAGACTAGAATTCAAAGAAGATCCGTAGTATCATTTGGTTCAAGTCCTCACTTAAAGTGCTTAACGTTCCAATCGAGTCCCACTAACTCCACTCACCCCGGAGTGCATTGGACATGAGAAGTTGAGTGATTGAGTTGTGGTTCGTTGATCAACTACTTGAAGCTTTTAAACTCAAACTTGTGTGAAATATCCACCTCCCCCAAACACGAGTGAACCGAGTGAAACACTTGTGAGGGAGTGAGTGAGGTGTTTTACTAACATTTGTTGCTTTTTGTAGGTACCATGGCAAATGATGGGGATGATCCTATGAAGAACTTCATGGCCACCATTATGGCTAAGTTGGAGGACATATCATTGAGACTTGAAACCGTCGAGAGGAATCAAGTTGAGACAGGAGAGAGGAGGACCCCGAGTGTCCAAATTGAATCCGGAGAGGGCACAAGTCATAGCACTCCTATGACCCCCGGACACTTTATTGAGCTAACCAAGAAGTATGAACAAAGCAAAGTTGAAGCTCTACAAGAGCGTGGGTTGGGCAATCCCCGACAAGAGGGCAATCCCCTCAACTTGGGCAATCCCCAAGGAAATGCACCACTTCGAAGACCCGTTAGGTTTCTCCCACCTCTTGAGCAAGTTGTTGAGGCTTAAGAAGAGGAGGAAGCTGAGTATGGTGATGAGGCCTTTGGGTATGATGCTCATTATCAACCTAGGAGGCAAATGAATTGGGGACGAAATGTGGATAGGGGTAGAGGCCGAGGTCGAGGGCCACCCATGGGCTATGCTAGAGGGAATGCGAGGAGGGAGTATGTTGCACATGATGACCACTATTGATAAGGGGCAAAATAGCGGAAGCAAACAATACGACACAAATACGATACGCGGAAGCAAATAAACGAGATAAACAAGAAATCGAGACTAGGAAGGCAAGAAAGTAGAAGAAAGAATCGAATTCAATTTACTAACGTCAATTGAATTCAAAAGGGAGAAGGGAAACTCGAACCTTACAATGGACTCAACTAGGTGTCGATCGCCATAGGTTCCAAGTTAACGAGATACATGAAGCCTCGGGCTTCGGACTAGAAGGGCTCGGCCTCTTCTCTAATTCTCTCTTCTTAATATTCAATACCAGGTAAAACTAATGAAATGAAGAGCAAATGTGCTACTTATACATTTACAATGCTAAATGGACAAAAATTGCCCCAGGAGCTGATTCTGGTCCGCTGATCAAGTTCCCATCATCGCGATCGCGCCAGGAGGGTCGCGATCGCGCAGATCATTCTTCCAGGCATCGCGATCGCGCTACATGGGACGCTGTCGCGTAGAGATCGAACGGCCAAGCCTTCACTCCTCGCGATCGCGCGAGATCGATGCTGTCGCGCAAGGCAATATGCTCCTTTTCGCGATCGCGTGAGGCATGGTCGCGATCGCGAAGACCATTTGTCTTCCGGCAGGCAGTGAGCTCCCAGTGTGCTCCCCTGTTTTGCCCTGTTTTGGGCTGCCTGTTTTCCTGCCCTGTTTCCTTCGTCCTCGGCGCTCCAATGCATGATCTTCCAAGACGTTCCCGGAGGCCTTGACTCGTCTCCCTTGTGCTCTCGAGCATGGCTTTTGATGGTTGTCGTTTAGGCCATTTTGGACCGCATCATCCTCTCCTTCTTGAAAGGATTTCGTCCTCGAAATCGAACCATCAAAACCTACAATCAAAACAAGCACAACCAAAACATGCTACTTCACAAGTAGGTTAGCTCAACAATAATAAGTGCAAGTGGTGTGGAAAACACACTCTTGTGATAGAGCCAAGCATCAATACCTATGAAAAAGCTTATGCCTCCCAAGGAGACAACAAGGTCTTGGCTCGACAAGAACAAGCACTCATAATAAAAATAAGCAAAGAGATCAAGGACATGCATGTAGCAATTAAATTCCCCACGACCCCTAAGCCCATGACCAACACACCAAGCCTTCAAATCAATTTTATCACAAAGTGACACATCGGCTTTGGCATGCTCAACACTCAAGGTGCGCTCAACATATGAAATGGAGTAAGTAAGATAGTTCAAGCGACAACTAACATCAAATACTCCACTCCCCTGCTTAAGAACACTCTTACACACACCAAGAGGTACCTCCTCTCCTCCAAATATTCCTCCAAGACAACCTTCGTCACTAGACAAACTCCCAAGGGAGGTCTCAAACAATGGGTTATCCATAGAGTTAGGCATTCCAATCCATGGAGGTCCAAACTCACACTCTACTCTAGCTTGATACAATTCACCATTTTCAGTGAAGTTGCTCTCATACAAAGGATTAGTATAGGCACACTTCTCAAGTTCATTGTCAAGCAAAGGTGAAGTTCTCAAACTAGAGACAACATCGAAACTTGAGGAGTCATCGAACACAAGTCGATCTATCTCATTCTCAAGAGACTCCTCAAGGTTACAACCTTCCTCACTACGACACAAGATGCCACCACTAGCAAATAAACAATCAAAGGGAATAATAGGGTAATCATGCAAGCCATCTTCTCCTTTATCAAATACGGGTGGGGTGTCATAACAAGGCTCACACACAAGGTCAACTTCAACATTTGCACTAAAGAGAGATTCAAAGAAAACCGAGCTCACTTCATGATGTGGCTTTTCAACCCTCTCAACTAGTGGTTCATTGGCATACACAAGTTGACCCAAAGGCTCTACACTAGTTGCAAACACATTATAGCCATGCAAATTATCAACTAGTCTAGAGTTCTCACTAACAACATAACTAGACAAGGAAGTAGCATGCTCAAGGGAGGAAGAACTAACACAAACCTTTGAAGTGTCAAGAACGTCTTCACCTTGTAGCTCACATTCGGCATCTCCTTCACCTTGTCTTTCCATCTCGGAACATGGTTGAGGCTCCATTGGCTTGCCTCCAAGAATTCCTACACAAGAATTCAAACACATAGAAGAAAAAGATAGAGGGTTAAGGTTAGAATAAGGGGTGCCCTCACTCTCAATTTTTCTTTTTCCCTCTTTCCTTTCCCTCATTTTTTTTCCAAGATCGGGTGTAGATTCGGGGGGTGACAACCCACTCACATCACTCAACACAACCTCTCATTTTTCCACTCGAGAGTTGTCACCGGTCGCTCCCTTACTCCTCTTTATCTTTTGTCTCTCAAATTCGGGTGAATTGGGACGAGGCCCAAGAATACCCATAGACGGAGTAGGTGGACTTTTTATATCAACCCGGAATCTAGGACTTGGAGACTCATCGCTTGAGGTCTCCTTCTTCTTTGTTGGTGAACCACTTGGTTTTGCAACTTGTGGTTGGTTCACCTTGTTGACATTCATCAACTCCTTTGTAGCACTTGTCCCACCACTTCTTGTAATTGTAGGACTCCTTGATTGCTCAACTTTACCAACCATGGAATGAAGTTCTTGCTCCTTGCTCCTTTGCCTAGCCAAAGAAGGTGCACTAGTAGGCACTTGGCTCTTCGCCCGGTAAGGCAAAAAGTCATAAACTCTTTGCCCTACGCCCACAAGATACGCATCCTTCACCACACTATATTGCACCCTCTTCCCCTCCAACCACCGGTCACCTATCCACACATCAACATGACGCATGGGATACACATCACACCACACAAAGCATTTATAGTTCCTATGAGATACGAGTACCCGAGCCTTCTTAGAAACCCACACTCCATCATACTCATAAGGATGCTCTAGCTTATGGCTGTTGAATCCCAAAAATTACCCCCCGAAAAGGATAAATTCCGGAATATCGACAGGATGGACTAACTCTTTTGGAGTTTTTTTGGAGTCGCCACCCAATTTAAGGAAAAACTGGAACCAAATTAACAAATGCATGCAAAAACTCCGTTTTTATAAAAAAGACGGTCTTTCTTTCAGATATTCTAAAGGTAAGAGGTTTTATTAATTTCGGAAGAAGGTTTTTAAGGCACTTCCGAAATTCCGTAAATTACGGTTAATCCGACAGGTTTCCAAAATATTTGCAAAATTTGCTTTTCTAGAAAATTTATCTAAAATAATTAATTGAAATAAAACTGGTTTATGAAAAATATTTTAATTTGCACGCATTTTGCTAATTGGCCTCAGTTTGCAATAAATTAAATAACGACTTCAAAAATAAAAGGCAACGAACATAAAGTAAAACAATATAAAAACAATAAAATATTATTGATAAATAAATATTCTACACATTTATTTGTATAAATATTTCTAAGGAAAGAAAGACAAAGTTTAAAGATAAAACCCGAGAAATGATCAACTCGCGGGAGCCTTGGATTTTCTAAAATTTCTTAATCTTATTTCTGAACGCTCGATTCCGAATTCAATCCAAACGACTCCAATGCAACGGAAGTTAGCCAAAAGCGTTCCCGAATTGTTCGTGCCAAGATATACCTCGCAATAAAAAAATGAAAATTAAACTGGATTAGTACGATAATAAAATGTAATAACTAATAAAAATAAATAGTAATAATAAAGTAATAAAGTAATAATAATAATAGTAATAAAATATATAATAATAATAGAATATATAATAATAATAGAATATAATAATAATAATAATAATAATAGAATATATAATAATATTAATAATAATAATAATAATAGTGACGGGGTTGTTTTGCAAAATTTTAGGCTCAGGTTTGTATGGCGCGTCGAATAGAGGCTCGGGATATGGTACGGTTGCAAACACGAAGCCCGGGCCGTGTTGCCGTGCCAAAGCACCAAACCCACTACTCTATTCAACTTGCTTAGCATTAAAATGCATTCATCATCGCCTTTTGCTTTAGGGACACAGGAACGGGACGGTTCAAGTGTAGTATCAAGTTTAAAACCCGTCAATTTATTGTCCGTCAATTCCTGGTGTAGGCCTCAATACACGCATGTGTATTTTTTCATCGGCCAATGTAGTATCATGTTCAAATCAGTGCATAGTATCAACGTGTAGCATCCGTCGAATCATTGTATAAGCCTAAAGTGCACATTTTCATAGGCTTAGCATTTCCAATCATGGTATACCCATTCCAAAACCAAAGCCCATCAGTTATCCAGCATAGGTAAACGGGTCAAAGAAATAATCCCACAAACTGAACGGGTCAAAGCAATAATCCCACAAACTGAACGGGTCAAAGCAACAAAACATCAGGTCCAGAAAATCAACAGAACAGGGACAAGGAACAAGCATGCCGGAGATACGCTTTCCCGGTGAGCAACAGTGATGGACAATTATCAGGAACGAGAAGTCAATAAAAAGACAGATCTGCAAAAACTCGACAACAAGTTCCCGGTTAAACACTGTTAGCAACAGACAGACCCAGCAACAGACAGACCCATAATCGATTGGACGAGGAGCAACGCCGATTTGGTGGCGTCGCTACCACTCCCCCCACTCCCTTTTCATTTTCGATTCAATAGCGGATCAAAAGAAACGAACGGGTCAAAGCCAAAGATCCAGAACCAAAGATCGAAAATTCCAACTAAATGAAGCGTAATCCATGAGAAGGCAGCGAATCAGACCAATGAAGCACAAGTAAATATTTTCGATCAAACAACGATACAAATGGAGCAACGCCATTAGCAGAAAGAGGAGCGACCGCCAGCCTAAACGGCGTCACTGCGACCCCGAATGTTACGCTTCAGATTCGACAACAGACGAAGGCATCAAAGGAAAAAGAAGAACCCAGTTGGTTTTCCGATGGTGGTGGCGATGGTGCTTGCCAAGTTTCCCTTACCCCCTTTCCCCTGTTTCTAATCGATTTTGGTGTGAATATTGCATGTATATCTCTGTATTACTGTATAGGTGGGTGTGTGTAAGGGAGATAAAAATGGTAAGGATGAGTTGGTCTTGTGAGGGAGAAGATGAGGGGCTCGGCTGCTCTCTCCTTTCTTTTATGGGTGTAGGGTTTTTGGTTTTATATTGAGGGGTTTTGGATAAAAGGAAGAATGAATAAATGGGTGTGGGGTTAATGTGATATGGGCTTTTTAGAAATGATCCTAATATAAAATTTAAAAACAGATTTAGCCCTTTAATTAAATTAAACAGATAATTATATAGTATGCTGCAAATGAAGGGATAACTTGCAATTTTGGCCATTTTCATTAAAAATTAGCTTTTTACTTGCAATTTTCAAAATTGAACTTAATTTTAAAATAATTATTCATTTAATTAAAATCCGGGACAAAATTGGGTGTCAACAGCTGCCCCTCTTTATCCGAAAAGGATGAAAGAGTTTTCAGGGTAAAGAAAGTTGACGTGAAAGCCAATTTTGTCACGGTAAAGCCAGGGCTCTGATTCCTGGGATCAAAACGCGAGGCTTATGGACATGGCCGAACTCGGGTTTCCGAGTTGCCTACATATCTCGAGCTAAAAAGAGAATCAGGCCATATGTAGTTCGACGCGATTTGAAAATCAAAGACGAGATAGTAACGACTACTCAAGCGCGGGAAAAGAGGCTTGTAATCACCCAAGTTATGAAAATGTGGTCGACGACACATCCATAAGGAGGGGTTTACACGGACATAGCTTCCACTGCATCTCGATAACCCAGCCATCTTGTCTTTAATCTCAAACCTCAGACTCAGGGTTAACAAAAAACTTACCTCTAGGGTTGATGACTTATGCAGGTGCGATTCTTCAGGTTTTCGTTGACGAGTCTAGCTCATATCAACGATTGCCTGGGTTCGTCAATAAGAAAAGCTCCATATTATGCTCCAACGCCGCTGCAGTGCTGCTAAAATCCTGTAATAATCTCAACAAACGGTAAGCGTGCAACTGCTAATAAACTGTAATAATTGGAATAACAAATAGATAAAGTGATAAAATTGTAAATGCAGGTTACGGCATCATCGATATGTTCTTCCTTCGATCAACTGAGAAAGTACTCCGCCCGGAGAACCTCTAAGCTGATCCTTATTCTGAAACAGTAAAGCAAGACAATAAGTAAAGTGAGAACGAATTGTAAAATGCCAATATTGCAAGACAACCGACATCGCGAAACACTCCGAAAGCGGTGCTCCAGCCGACTTGTCTTAAACTACCACTAAATGCCAATATTGAAAGACAACCGACATCACGAAACACTCCGAAAGTGGTGTTCCAGCCGACTTGTCTAATCTATATCCTACGCAGGTAACATAACGTTCATTTATAAGGCGAACGAGCCCAAACATTCAATTATAAGGCGAATGAGCCTAAAACGTTCAATTATAAGGCGAACGAGCCTAAAACGTTCAATTATAAGGCGAACGAGCCTAAATTTGATAGCAGCCTGCAAAACAAAGTTGCGAATTGGATTAATTAAGGCAAGATAATGCAAAACAAATAAGCAAAACTGGGTCGTGTCTCTTGTATTAATAGTGCTGCAAAGTGTTGAATGCCTTCAGTTCTTATTGAATCTGATGTTCAATTTCTGGTAGTCAACCTGAAAGAGGAAAGCAAGGCGTTAGTGTCGAAGCAAGTGTGAAGACATAATTTCAAAGCAAGTGCAAAGCAAAGTAATGCGGGAATGTAGAGCAATGCAAGAGTCATTTTGCGAATCAATAGGCGAGATAGTCCAACAAATGGGATCCTCGTAGCCGATGGTCAACCTGAAAGATTAAAGCAAGGTGTTAATTTTAAAGCAAGTGCGAAGGCGTGATTCAAAATAAGTGCAAAGCAAAGTAGTGCGGAAATGTAGTCAGTGCGATAGCCATTGATAAATCAATTGGCGAGACAATCCGGCAAGGATGGCCTTGTGCGGATTATACTATTTGGCTTAGTTTTGAAAACACAAAATAAGCCTCGGCTTTGTCGCCTATTAGGAATGAAAGTCATAGAGGTAGAAATGCCGCCTGTTCGGCAATAACTCATGACAAAGCATAATGTTTTAAGTCATGAAAAGGGATTGCGACACAATCTGCAAGACAACTTTGAATGCGAGTTCAACAAATTGTTCATCCATAATGTGAATGATCCTTTCATTGCAAGCTTTCATGTTCCTGCTCTCAAAGAAAAATTGTTAGCTTTGGGGAGGAAAGGGGAAGTGTTTGATTTGTGCAGACTTCATCCTGATCTTGCTGCTTCTGCTGCTTCCTCGTCTTCATTGGACTTGGATTTGCAAATTGCTTTCAGAAACTTGGCTCATGAACTCAAATAGCATAGACTTTGAAAAATAGAGGCAAGATAAAACATTTTAATGCAATATAGCAAGTGAAATAAGCATGCAAATGAAGTCAAAGATGCACTTTGAAAATTTTGCCTTGACTTAAACTTATAACATATTTTAAAATAAACTGAACGTCCTTTGTCTTAGGCTTTGCACTGTTTGCTTAACCAATCTCAAAGTTCTTGCCGATTCTGCCTCTTATAACCAATGCTGCTTCTTGCAAAATTTGCCCCAGTTATTGTCTTCGCATCTCCAACTTGTTTTTGCAAAAATTGCCCCAGTTGCTATCTTTCGCATTTCCAACTTATTTGCAAAAATTGCCCCAGTTTTCCTCCTTAGGAAAAAATGAAAACTTAAATGCTAAAGGGTCGAGCCCGATGGGGGAGCCTACGTATCCCTCCTTGGGAATCAGACCGTGCGTAGTTCTGCCTCACTGCTTCAACGCCATATACCAACAAATAAAGGCTGCCCCAGTTGAAGTTCTAACAGATAGTGCAATATCCAAAGAGCGCAGACAATAACTTTCAGTGCATCGCTTTCAATTTGTTCAGTTGTTTCGCCATACGTCACAAGCAAAGCTTTGGCAGGTTTAGCAATTTTTACTTTGAAACAGAAACAAATGCAAGCGTAAATAGTATAATAAGAATGAGATGCATTTTATTTCAACTTTCATGAATTCAAAATGAGTTGATTTAGATTAACATAAGCTTTAAAGTACAATGCAATTCAGGGCCTCAATCTGAATTAAAATTAAAAATAATGCTATTAAGTTCAATTGCCAAGTTCTTTCAAACAATGCCATTAGCTTTGGTACTGCATCATTCACGAGCTAGAGCATTTACCTTTGCGTGGTGAATGGTCAGCCACTTCACAAATCCAACATTTGCTAAAGAAATAAACAAAACAAAAGAAACCTCTCAAAGGGTAACTAAGATAGTTTGCATGTCATTCAAAGGATTGCATACAAGCAAGCAACAACTAGTATAACGCATTTTGAGCAAACAAAGCAAGGCAAGCAATTAACATGTGACAATCACAAGTAGTTGAGCGTAAATAAATATGCAAACGCCTCCTACCCTGCAAGGTGCCTCTTTGTGCCAGAGGTGGGCCTAAGACGCGCAAATAAGTGGTAACGAAAAATAGTTCATGCCAGTTTTGAGCAATTCCGACTTAGAGTAAGCCATAAATAATAACAATAATCGATAACAATCATCTCTCCGCCTTGGCACTGCAATTCTGTTATCCCAACTAACTTCCAAAAGTTGGTGTCAACCCGAATCTCCAACACAGCTCATGCCCTCCAAAATATCTGCACAAATTCTATACCCAAATGCCTAAAACCTGCAACAATCCCCATACACCTTTGCAAACATCTACGCTCCTCCAAACAACAATTCCCAATTGTTTTACAACATCCAGGGGGAAATTTCCAACTGCCTCCACAATACCAGACTGCAAATCACGAAAGGCGCCAATTGGCCTTTCAAAATAAAACCTCACTGGTCCCCGGCTTTGGACAAGCCTCTCAGCTTCCTAGGTTTTGCAAGGCTCACAGACCTTGTTCATAGGGCTCCTCACTGGTCCTCGGATTTAATCAAGCCTCTCAGTTTCCTAGGTAGCCAAGACCGCACTGGTCTTCAAGGAGGGACCCCACTGGTCATTCAAAGACACAGGGGTTTCGCTCTCCTAGTATGCGACAAGCATACTTCAATTTTATAAAGTTGTAGCTGGATAATCAACATAGGCCTGCACACACGCAAAGCGATTTACGAGAGGGACCCCACTGATCCTTTTAAAGACACCAGGGGCTTCGCCTCTTAGATCTCACTACACCCAAGCCATCTCCAAAACACAAACCAACCAAATCTGCCTAACTTCCCCCGGACTGCAATTCTGTCTATGATCTCAATTCCGCTAAATTCCTCCATTTTCTGACCTAGAAGACAACACAGCAGACAAAATTCCAAATCTGAATTTGCTCAAAACATGGTTAGGACTGAGGATTCGTTATCACACAACACATAATGTGCATCGTCGTTGGGTTTCAAGAACCCGTTGACGTAAGGGCGGTTTCCTAACTATGGAGGCGGTACCAAGGACCGGGTCCAGACTAAGGTATAAATGCATGTATGCTCCTAAAATCTCCATCTAAGAGTGGGTTAACGGTTGAGGCTAACAGGTGAGTGGCAAGCGGTCTCGCAGTCGAATTACTCCTACGATGGCCGCCGGTGTACCAACTCGTCAAAGGGTTCTTTAGTGGAAGAAAGTGCGGGTGCGCATGGGCGCACCTCGCGGATATTTGAGTGAGAATGCAAGAGGTTCCCAGGAGTGGGGGAAATATGAACGGAATGCCAGTTTATATGTGCGCAAATAAGAGTGTAGTGACATGCTTTTCGTGGCACACAAACAAACAGATATAATAAAGCAAAATAAATTAAGCATGCTAGTTGCAAATAATTGGAAACCTTTATGGTCAAAACCTTTATTGTTTCCCCAGTGAAGTCGCCATGCTGTTGAACCCCAAAAATTACCCTCCGAAAAGGATAAATTCCGGAATATCGACAGGATGGACTAACTCTTTTGGAGTTTTTTTGGAGTCGCCACCCAATTTAAGGAAAACAGGGAACCAAATTAATAAATGCGTGCAAAAACTCCATTTTTATAAAATAGACGGTCTTTCTTTTATGAGATTCTAAAGGTAACAGGTTTTATTAATTTCAGAAGAAGGTTTTTAAGGCACTTCCGAAATTCCGTAAAAGACGGTTAATCCGACAGGTTTCCAAAATATTTGCAAAATATGCTTTTCTAGAAAATTTATCTAAAATAATTAATTGAAATAAAACTGGTTTACGAAAAATATTTTAATTTGCACGCATTTTGCTAATTGGCCTCAGTTTGCAATAAATTAAATAAAGACTTCAAAAATAAAAGGCAACGAACATAAAGTAAAACAATATACAAATAATCAAATATTATTGATAAATAAATATTCTACACATTTATTTGTATAAATATTTCTAAGGAAAGAAAGGCAAAGTTTAAAGATAAAACCCGAGAAATGATCAACTCGCGGGAGCCTTGGATTTTCTAAAATTTCTAAGTCTTATTTCTGAACGCTCGAGTCTGAATTCAATCCAAACGACTCCAATGCAACGGAAGTTAGCCAAAAGCGTTCCCAAATTGTTCGTGCCAAGATATACCTCGCAATAAAAAAAATGAAAATTAAACTGGATTAGTACGATAATAAAGTGTAATAACTAATAAAAATAAATAATAATAATAAAGTAATAATAATAATAGTAATAAAATATATAATAATAATAGAATATATAATAATAATAGAATATAATAATAATAATAATAATAGAATATATAATAATATTAATAATAGTAATAATAATAATAATAATAATAATAATAATAATAATAATAATAATAGTGACGGGGTTGTTTTGCAAAATTTTAGGCTCAGGTTTGTATGGCGCGTCGAATAGAGGCTCGGGATATGGTACGGTTGCAAACACGGAGCCCGGACCGTGTTGCCGTGCCAAAGCACCAAACCCACTACTCTATTCAACTTGCTTAGCATTAAAATGCATTCATCATCGCCTTTTGCTTTAGGGACACGGGAACGGGACAGTTCAAGTGTAGTATCAAGTTTAAAACCCGTCAATTTATTGTCCGTCAATTCCTGGTGTAGGCCTCAATACATGCATGTGTATTTTTTCATCGGCCAATGTAGTATCATGTTCAAATCAGTGAATAGTATCAACGTGTAGCATCCGTCGAATCATTGTAAAAGCCTAAAGTGCACATTTTTATAGGCTTAGCATTTCCAATCATGGTATACCCATTCCAAAACCAAAGCCCATCAGTTATCCAGCATAGGTAAACGGGTCAAAGAAATAATCCCACAAACTGAACGGGTCAAAGCAATAATCCCACAAACTGAACGGGTCAAAGCAACAAAACATCAGGTCCAGAAAATCAACAGAACAGGGACAAGGAACAAGCACGCCGGAGATACGCTTTGCCGGTGAGCAACAGTGATGGACAATTATCAGGGACGAGAAGTCAAAAAAAAGACAGATCTGCAAAAACTCGACAACAAGTTCCCGGTTAAAAACTGTTAGCAACAGACTGACCCAGCAACAGACAGACCCATAATCGATTGGACGAGGAGCAACGCCGATTTGGTGGCGTCGCTACCACTCCCCCCACTCCCTTTTCATTTTAGATTCAATAGCGGATCAAAAGTAACGAACGGGTCAAAGCCAAAGATCCAGAACCAAAGATCGAAAATTCCAACTGAATGAAGCGTAATTCATGAGAAGGCAGCGAATCAGACCAATGAAGCACAAGTAAATATTTTCGATCAAACAACGATACAAATGGAGCAACGCCATTAACAGAAAGAGGAGCGACCGCCAGCCTAAGCGGCGTCACTGCGACCCCGAATGTTACGCTTCAGATTCGACAACAGACGAAGGCATCAAAGGAAAAAGAAGAACCCAGTTGGTTTTCCGATGGTGGTGGCGATGGTGCTTGCCAAGTTTCCCTTACCCCCTTTCCCCTGTTTCTAATCGATTTTGGTGTGAATATTACATGTATATCTCTGTATTACTGTATAGGTGGGTGTGTGTAAGGGAGATAAAAATGGTGAGGATGAGTTGGTCTTGTGAGGGAGAAGATGAGGGGCTCGGCTGCTCTCTCCTTTCTTTTATGGGTGTAGGGTTTTTGGTTTTATATTGAGGGGTTTTGGATAAAAGGAAGAATGAATAAATGGGTGTGGTGTTAATGTGATATGGGCTTTTTAGAAATGATCCTAATATAAAATTTAAAAACGGATTTAGCCCTTTAATTAAATTAAACAGATAATTATATAGTATGCTGCAAATGAAGGGATAACTTGCAATTTTTGCCATTTTCATTTAAAATTAGCTATTTACTTGCAATTTTCAAAATTGAACTTAATTTTAAAATAATTATTCATTTAATTAAAATCCGGGACAAAATTGGGTGTCAACAATGGCATGGTATCCTAAGCCTATCAACCAAAGAGGTGCTAATACAATTGGCATCGGTACCACCAATCTTGAGCAAGTACCCTCAAATACTATCTACCTCAACAACGAACCTACGTCTACCCAAGTTTTGTAGATTGGCATCCAAGTGAGAACTTGCATGCCCACAAGTGTCAACTCCGACAACTTGGGTCTTCCTTATCCCTCCACTAGTGGCGACACCACTAGGACAAACTCCACTTCCCGTCACTCTCCCAACATTAGCAACGTTGTTGGAAGTCAAGGAAGGAACCTCGCCATTGAATCCATAAGTGCCTCTCACCTTGGATCCATAGCCCATAGTACTACTCCCACTACAACCATCCACGCCCCTCACGGCATACATTCCCTTTGTAGCAAAAGCAACACCATTTCTCAAACCAACCTCAACATGGGAATTAGAAGCATTAGGCCGCTTAGCGTACCTAGAAGATGCAAGCTTCTTCTTACCCACAGAACAACCACCACCACTGAAACGACCTCGGTCAGTCGTTTCGGAAGTTAGGACTTCGATTGGCGTGCCGATAATTTTAAAATATTCGTAATGTCCATTAGAACCTGTCTGTAAAATTTGAGCAAAATCAGACCTCGTGGTAGGCATCGGAAGAAGGTTTCAGTTTTTATTGGCAATTAATATTAAAAGGAGATTTTCGAGCTCGGTTTTGCCGAATAAGCTCTGATTCGAAATCCGAAAACTCCGTTGGGTTCGTATGATTATTTATGACCTTTGTGAACTTTCGAAAGTGAATTTCGATGTTGTTCGGCTAGTTTCCGCTAAAATGCCGAAAGTTAAATAATTTGACCTTTTTCATTTAAATTCGCATCTTGAGTTTCGGGAGTCCAATTTGAAATCCGCCTTCGCGAGTATGTTACATATATTTTGTATAACTTGTATGCAAAAGTTAGAATTATTTCGAATATTGTAGGGTACCGTTTTAATTTTTACCGTATCAGCGAATTTTAAAAGAAAAAAGAAAAAAAATATAAAAAGGAAAAGACAAAAGGCGGTGGGTAAAGCGAAACAGAAAGAGAGAAAACGAGAAACAGAGGAAAATTTTCAGAAAAAATGCCAGAAAATGAGAAAAGGGGCCGGAGAAAAGTAGAATTTTCACCCTGAAATATTCAGGTAATGATCTTAATATATTATTTGAGTTTATTACGTGTGTTTGAATATATTTTTACGGTAAAACTTGGAATATTATACATCGTTTTAATAAGTTCAATTAATAGTTTAAAGGGTCAAATGGACCCCGATAAAGAAATTGATTATATATTCGTACTCAGGGAGTTATGGGCAACTTATAAATGTGATTTATTTGGGGTTTGGTTATGTGACCTTAGACCCTGTATATAGGCCTGGCCTGCGTATTGCGTATGCGAATAGGATATCAGGTTCCTACCTGGATTGCCCTAAGATGTGAGGAATGAAGCCTTTAGCCTAATGTGATATATTTTTCTACTTATTGAACACAGTGGGATCGTTTGGCAATGAATCCAAAGGACAAAGCGGTTATTGAGTGGCTGTACTAACTTTGTAACAAGGTAAGTGTTCATATCTATTTCTTTGGAGGCACCTGGCCTCGTGGATTTTCTACCACGTATTTCCTTACGTGTGTAGCTGCCGATAGGCGTACTCATTACGCCTTTGCTTTGAATTTACATTGTATATTATATGTTATGCCCTGTTGTTGGTATTGCATTGAACATATGAGCATTGCAATCTGGTTTTGAGCATTGCAAATACTTCCCGGTTGGCGATGAGAGTCCAGCACCGGTGAAGGGTCATTGTTGCATATACTTCCCGGTTGGCGATGAGAGTCCCGCACCGGCGAAGGGTCATTATTGCATATACTTCCCGGTTGGCGATGAGAGTCCCGCACCGGCGAATGGTCATTATTGCATATACTTCCCGGTTGGCGATGAGAGTCCCGCACCGGCGAAGGGTCATTATTGCATATACTTTCCGGTTGGCGATGAGAGTCCCGCACCGGCGAAGGGTCATTATTGCATATACTTCCCGGTAATCGATGAGAGTCCCGAGCCGGTGAAGGGTCATTATTGCATATATCTCCTGATAGACGATGAGAGTCCCGCGCAGGAGATAGGTATCAGGCATATGTGACTGCATTGCATCATATCGCATTCATCCCGTCTCATTGCATCGCATACTGACTATTGTGTTTATTGCGTTGTGTTTTATGTATGCGGTATGTACACCATGTTGTGGACATATCTCAGTTTGCCTATATATTTCTGGCTCGTATTCTGGGTTGCGGGAATCGGGTTGCACACCGCAACAGGATGAATATATGGATCGGGTTGCACTCCGCAACAGGATGAATATATGGATCGGGTTGCACGCCGCAACAGGATGTATTTCTGATTGTTGATGTGTTTGGGATACCTATATGTTTTGGTTATCTTACGTTCCTGGTTGTTGATAAGTTTGTCATACCATACGTGTTTCTAGTTATTATCTGGCTCTGTCTTTTCATAATTTAAATAAACGGAATTTTATTTATCTGTTTCTCCTCCCTGGCTAGCTATCCTATTCTTTGAGGTGGCTAGTCTGCCCCACTTATTGAGTCCTTTTGACTCACCCTTGTTTGTTGTTTGTTTCTTGTCTATCTATTTCGTTTCGGCAGGTTCGCTCCAGGATTGAGTTCGCCACGTTGTGAAGGAGCGAAGACGACGTCAGCTGTCAGGGTGAGCTAGCTTTTATTCCGGATGGCCACCAGTTTATTGTTCATTATTTCAGTTGCATTTTGCTCTCTTTAGGATGTATCTGTCTTCTTTTGTACTCTTAGATGTCTGGTCTGGATAGCCCTAAACCTAGAATGTTGGGTAGTCAGCTGTAATTTCTTTTGTACAGCTTAGAGGTATCAGTATGTCCGTATTTTTATTTTAAGTCTTGTCCTTATTTGTAAATTTTTATTTTTATTTTCCTGATTTAATTGGTAAGGGTTCGCCCGACGGGTCTAGGGGAGGATGTCGGGTGCCCGCACGGCCTAACCGGATTCCGGGTCGTGTCAACCACCTCCCATACTAATGGAAGGTCCTCTACTACTCCCTTGTACACCGTTAGCAACACTAAGAGAAGATGCATAAGAACAATTCATATACTCAACATCATCATCAACTTTATCTATGTCACTATCATGCTCAAATTCTTCACAAGAAGAGTAAGTAGGATCATCATACCTTGAAGCGTCACTATCCTCAGGTTCTTGACTAGAAGCATAAGTATCATCACACTCTTCATCACAAGCTTCATAGTCTTCACCAATCTCACGATCATCGTAGTGAACCACTTCATCATCATAGCAGCCATGGTTCCATCATCATAGTAGTGGCCACCATCACCCTCATAGGAACCATAGTCTCCATCATCACCATACGAGTCATAGCAACTCGCATCATCGTCACATGAGCCATATCCTACTCCATCATCAATATCCGACATTGTTGCAATCACCAAAGAACAAAAACCTCCCAAAAGTCACTCCCTCACGTGTATCACTCAATATATGTACACTCAAGAGCGAGGCCTTATCAACTTAGGAACCAAGGTAATCATAACTAGCATGTCCAAGTTAAAGTTCGGAATGGAATTAATGAGACTCGATGTACGGACGGCTATTTAAAGTGCGCACTTGAGGCCAAAAGGTGTTCTACGACTCTTCTTTGAATTCTAATCTCCTCTACGCACGATTACCCTATACGCTAAAGGATTAGTGTCTTTCAAGTAGGCCAATTACCTTCAAAACACTAACCAAGAGGTATGGAAGAAAATGGGACACAAAAGATTTGACTCGAATTGGCACCAAACGGATTTAGAATCGGATGAAATTTCGTTTGTGATCTAGAAACTCATCATATTTAATGAACCAATTGGAGTCATGATGTTTGGAAACTGTTCGGAAGCCGTTGCGAACGTTCTGTCCCAAAACTGGAAATCTGGAAATTTTTTTGTTCTTCGCTATCGCGACCAGACGCGCGCGATCACGAAGGGTTAAATTTTCAAAAAATAATTTTGCTCTTCGCTATCGCGCGAATTGCTCTTCGCGATCGCGAAGGGTTAATTTCTGCAACTTTCACAGCAGCTCAAAAACGGGTTTTTGGCGATTTTGGCCAAAATTTTGGCTCGATTTCAACCCGAAACACAAAACCAACGATACCCAAAGGTGTATACAACTAATATCATCAATCCCCAATAGTTTTTCAACCCCAAACAACAACAACAAGCTTCGATTCGAGATTGAAGCGTTTTCATGAATTTTCAAACTTTTGGATTTTGATTTTCGAAATTTTTGAATCGTAACACCAAAACACGAGATATGGGTATCAAAACGACGGGAATACAACAAGGAACAAACCCCACTACTTTTTAACACTCGGGGATTCGTATCTAACCCGCTCGACCAAATTTTGTCAAGTTTTCTAGTTTTTCAATTTTTTTGTTTTTTCTTCAATTTTCAAGAACAAACAACACAATCACCACAACGACAAGAACAAGACCGAGGATTCGTAAGAACGAAGCCTAGCCGTGCTCTGATACCAACTGATAAGGGGCAAAATAGCGGAAGCAAACAATACGACACAAATACGATACGCAGAAGCAAATAAACGAGATAAACAAGAAATCGAGACTAGGAAGGCAAGAAAGTAGAAGAAAGAATAGAATTCAATTTACTAACGTCAATTGAATTCAAAAGGGAGAAGGGAAACTCGAACCTTACAATGGACTCAACTAGGTGTCGATCGCCATAGGTTCCAAGTTAACGAGATACATGAAGCCTCGGGCTTCGGACTAGAAGGGCTCGGCCTCTTCTCTAATTCTCTCTTCTTAATATTCAATACCAGGTAAAACTAATGAAATGAAGAGCAAATGTGCTACTTATACATTTACAATGCTAAATGGACAAAAATTGCCCCTGGAGCTGATTCTGGTCCGCTGATCAAGTTCCCTTCATCGCGATCGCGCCAGGAGGGTCGCGATCGCGCAGATCATTCTTCCAAGCATCGCGATCGCGCTACATGGGACGCTGTCGCGTAGAGATCGAACGGCCAAGCCTTCACTCCTCGCGATCGCGCGAGATCGACGCTGTCGCGCAAGGCAATATGCTCCTCTTCACGATCGCGTGAGGCATGGTCGCGATCGCGAAGACCATTTGTCTTCCGGCAGGCAGTGAGCTCCCAGTGTGCTCCCCTGTTTTGCCCTGTTTTGGGCTGCCTGTTTTCCTGCCCTGTTTCCTCCGTCCTCGGCGCTCCAATGCATGATCTTCCAAGACGTTCGCGGAGGCCTTGACTCGTCTCCCTTGTGCTCTCGAGCATGGCTTTTGATGGTTGTCGTTTAGGCTATTTTGGGCCGCATCAACTATGGAGGCCAACCGGAGCCTAACTATGGGGTACGTGACAACAACAACAACCTCAATAGTGTCAAGCTCAACCTTCCATCCTTCAAAGGAACTTGTGATACGGAAGCATACATGGAATGGGTACTACAAATGGAGAGGGTTTTTGATACCAATGAGATGACCGAGGAGAGAAAGGGAACCTATGCTATTTCTACCTTTGAGGCCTATGCTTCTACTTGGTGGGAGTCTATGAAGAGGTCTAGGAGAAGGATGAATTTGCATTTGAATGTGACTTGAGATGAATTGAAAGGGCATTTGAATACCAAGTACATAACTCCAAGGTATCGGCAAGAGCAACTCAAGAAGCTCTATGATCTAAAACAAGGTGTCAAATCGGTGCATGAGTACCCTGATGAATTTGAAAAGATCCTGATGGCATTAGATATGGATACCGAATGTGTGGAACAAGCAATGATCCGCTTCAAGAATGGTTTGAGCTATGGTATAGCTTCTCAATTGAGATTGCATACTTATCATTCACTTCAAGATCTACTTGAAGCCGCCATTGAAGCCGAGAGATGGCTTAAGGGAGAGAGGTCCAAAAATAACACTCCTACTACTACAAGCATACCAAAAGAGTGGAAGACTCCAAGTGCAAACTTTCCAAGTGCAAGTGCTAGCAAAGAAGTGAAGAAGCCTTATGAGAAGACTACACCACACTTGGAAGGTACTTCTAAAACTCGCTTGAGTAATCCTATTTCTACTTCTACTCAATGTTATAAGTGCAAGGGCTTTGGAAATATTGCTAAAGATTGCTCCACAAAACGAACCATGGTTGTGGTTGGCAATTTGGTGTATGAACAAGAAAGTGAGTCTGAAAAGGAGGAAGTAGAGGAGGATGAGGAAGTTGATTGTGAGGAGGCCGTAGAAGAGGAAGATGGTCCTCAAATGTTCTTGGTGGTTAGGAGGAGCTTGAGTACCATTTGTATGGAAGAGGGGGTGGAAAATGAACAAAGGGAAAACTTCTTTCATGCTAGGTGCCGGGTGATGGGCCAAGTATGTTCAATGGTTGTTGATTCGGGGAGTTGTACCAACATAGTGAGTCAAACCTTGATTTCCCAATTAAAGTTACCTACTCTAAAGCATCCAAAACCATATAGATTACAATGGCTTAGCGAGTGTGGTGAACTTAAAGTGGTGAAACAAGCGTTGATTGAGTTTAGCATTGGGAGCTATAAGGACAAGATCATGTTTGATGTGGTCCCGATGCAAGCATGCCACTTGTTGTTTGGGAGGCCATGGCAACATGATAGGTGTGTAGTGCATGATGGCCGGACCAACTCCTACACGGTCAAGCAAGATGGGAGGAAGTATGTGCTTAGACCTTTGACTCCAAGGCAAGTAAGGGAAGACTACAAACGAATGAAGGAGTTGAGGGAAGCGGCTAAAGCAAAGTCACCCATTGTACTTGAACCCGAGGCAAACAATCTCATTGTTTTGCCATTGCATGATGAAAATGAGAGTCACTCCACTTCAAATGAGAGAGAAAAGATATAGAGATGTAAGGGAGTGACCGGTGACAATCCAAGAGAGGAAAAAGGAGAGGATTTGAGGAGTGATGTGAGGGGATTGTCACCACAAACTACACTTGACCATGAGGTAAAATTGCGAGAGATGAGAGGTGAGGAAGGAAAAATTGAGAGTGAGAGCACCCATTGTTCTAACCCTTCTTTATCTTCTACCTTTTCTTGTGAAAGTTCTTGTGTAGGTACACTTGAAGACAAGCAATTGGAGCCTCAATGTGAGCTTCATGAAGGAGAAGTTGCATATGACACTTCAAACCTTGTGAGTGATCAAGAAAGTACTACAAATGTAAGTGTTGCTTCACCTTTTCATGAACCTACTAGCTACTTGTCTTGTGATGACTCAACACTAGTTGGAGCTTGTGATGGATCTAGTGAATATGCCACTAGTGGAGAGTCTAGTTGTCAACTTGAGTTTGTTTGTGAAACACTAGTTGGGAGGAGCACTATGCCACGTCATGATGTGAGCTCATTGTTCATTGAACCCCTCCCTAGTGTAGATTTGATGGTTGACCATGATTGTGACCTTTGCTATGACACACCACCAACCTTTGACAAATGGGAAGATGAGGTAGTTGACCATTCCCTAATTGATATGCTTCTATTTGGTGGACCAATGTGTTGTGGTGAGGATGGTCTTGTCCTTGAGGAGTCCAAATTGCATGAATTGGACAAGGTTGTCTATGATGACTCCTCAAGTGAAACTAGTCTTGATAACTTGTCTATGCTTAATCATGATACTGAGATGCATGCTTATACTAATCCATTGTTTGAAGGCATCCTCATTAGTGGTAATGACTTGTATCGAACTAGGGTGAGAAGTCAAATGGAACCTCCATGGTGTGAAGGGTTTGATTCCTTAGGCAATCCATTGTTTGAGAATTTGGGTGAGGTAGATGGTTCTTTGAGTGACCCTACTATTGCTTGTTGGGGTTATGATGAAGAAGAGTCCATCATCAATACCTTCCTTGAAAGCTTGTCTTTTGAGAAGGATTGCTTAGGTGATTAAATTGGAGGGGAAGAGGAATCTCTTGGTGTGAGTATGAATGCTCTAAAGAAGGGGAGTGGAGTACTTGATCCTACTAGTAGGTTGAGTTATTTAACTCACTCCACTCCACATATTGATCACACCTTGAGGATTGATTGGTATGTTGATTTTGAGCTTAAGGTTCAAGAGGGTTTTGATAGCTTGATCTTGCGTTTTTCATGCCCACATGACCTATTTGCTCATTATCTTGTTGAGTGCATGTTGATCTTTAACCAAGTGCTTAGGGTTCTCTTTGGAGACTTGATATTCATGATTGTTATTGATGCTTGGTTATATTACAAGAGTGTGTTTTCCACACTTCTTGCACTAACCTACTTTCAAAGTAGGAAGTTTGCTTGTGTGTACTTGTCGTCGCTTGTAGGTTCTAAGCTCCATGCTAAGGCGGGGGAGATCTTGGAAGAAGCCTATGTCAAAGTGACGATCAAGAAGGATAAAGAAGGAGCGCTTTGGCCACCCCGAGGAGTTGTTGATGCTATGAGAGACCAAGCCTTGATTTCGAGGACGAAATCTTCTCAAGAAGGGGAGGATGATAAGACCCAATCCGAGCAACCATCCAAAAGCACCATCCAAGGCCAAGGAAGAGCACTTCAAGGTCATGCATTGGGACGCCATGGAAAGAAGAGCATCGGAGACACAATTCGAAGTGTGTCAAGAAGCTTCAGGAAGAGGCGGACCGCCTAAGGTGATGCAATCGAAAATACGAAAGCGATAAAAGATAAGGAACAAGACGAGACTCACACTAAAGTTAGAGTAGCAACGAAGAACTTGTTCCGTTACACCCCAAACGATTGGAAAGAATCACCTATGCTAAGCAACTATCCTCAAGAGACACGAGGCTCAAGATAATAGAATGATCGAAGATGGATTGAAGAGCAACTTGGATTCATCCAATTGATTTCAAGACAAAAGAGTTATAATGTCAAGAGCTATGCTCATT
The DNA here is from genome assembly GCA_029990175.1 of Petunia secreta. Taxonomy (NCBI): domain Eukaryota; kingdom Viridiplantae; phylum Streptophyta; class Magnoliopsida; order Solanales; family Solanaceae; genus Petunia; species Petunia secreta. Next base: position 5,089,111 of record JARKIP010000087.1, on the reverse strand, counting down.
CAATGTGTTTTGTGTTCAAAGTAGTGTAAAAAGCAATAAATGATGAAAGAGGGCATTTATAGCACCCCATTACAATATTTCCTAGCTTCTGGTCCGCTGTTACTCGAGTGTTCTTCGCGATCGCGCAGAGATATATGCGATCGCGTGGAACACTAAAATACTGAAGCTCGCGATAGCGCGAGGCTTGGCGCGGTCGCGCAGGCAAAAGAATTTTTCTACGCGATCGCGAAGGTTGTTGACGCGATCGCGAAGAACAAGTTTCCGTTCTTAGGCAGTAAGCTCAGCAGATCTCCCCTGTTTTTGCCCTGTTTTGCTCCCCTGCTTCTTGCACTGTTTCCTGCCCTGTTTCCACATGGATTGAGCTCCAATGCATTGTCTTTAAGTCCTCTCCCGAGCTCGTATCATCCACACCTCTCCAAACCAAGTGTAGGTGAGCGTCTTGTATATCCTTGGCTTGACTTCGAGTAAATGGTCTCGATGAAATTTGGGTTGCATCATCCTCCCCTTCTTGAGAAGATTTCATCCTCGAAATTGAGGCGTCCTCCTCCAAGGTATCATCACCTACATCAAAAGAAGTCAAGTCACTAACATTGAAAGTAGTCGACACATTATACTCACCGGGCAAATCTATCACGTATGCATTGTTGTTGATCTTGGACAACACTTGGAATGGTCCATCGTCCCTTGGTGCCAACTTCCCCTTCCTTTGGTTGGGAAATCGTTCCTTGCGGAAATGCACCCATACCCAATCTCCCTTCTGTAAGTCCACCTTCTTTTTCCCTTTGTTTTTCTTGGTTGCTATCTTCTCATAGGCCTCCTCCAAAGTCTTCCGCGCCTTGGCATGAAGTTCAAGCAATGCCTTGGCCCGAGCTTTACCTTCAAAATCAACAACCATATCCCTTGGCAAAGGGGTAAGATCAAGAGGAATTAATGGGTTAAAACCATATACACACTCAAATGGAGTCATGCCAATCATGCGATGTAAAGTGCGGTTATATGCAAACTCCATGAGTGGTAGCTTATCAATCCAAGTCCCGGCCTTTCCTTTGGTCATAGCTCGAAGTAGAGCTCCCAAAGTCCGGTTCACCACCTCGGTTTGCCCATCGGTTTGAGGGTGGTGGGACGTGGAGAAGAGCAACTTGGTGCCAAGAGCACCCCACAAACACTTCCAAAAATGACTAAGGAACTTGGAGTCCCGATCACTAACAATGGTGCGAGGCACTCCATGCAATTTCAAGACATTATCAATAAACAAGGAAGCTACATGTTGGGCATCATTAGTCTTTTTGCACGGAATGAAGTGAGCCATTTTGGAGAAACGGTCAACGACAACAAAAATGCTATCGTGTCCTCCTCTAGTCCGGGGTAAAGCCATAACAAAATCCATAGAAAGATCAACCCACAGACTAGTAGGAATGGGCAAAGGAGTGTATAGCCCTTGGTTGTTGGACCTAAACTTGGCCCTCTTGCAATCCAAGCAAGCATTACAAAATTGCTCCACAAGAGGCCTCATTTTTGGCCAATGGAATTGCTCTTTAAGTATGGCCATAGTCTTGTCCACCCCAAAGTGACCCATCAAGCCTCCGCAATGTGCTTCTTGCACTAGCACATCTCTCCAAGAGGACTCGGGGACACACACTCGCCCATGTTTGAAAATGTAGCAATCTACCCATTGGTATTTTTCCACCCTTTCCCCACTCACTAGAGCATCATGAATGCTCTTGAGCTTTGTGTCATGAGCATACAATGACTTGATATCCTCAAAACCCACAAGTCTAGAAGCGAGAGTGGTGGCAAGAGAGAATTTTCTTGAAAGCGCATCGGCCACAACATTGTCCTTGCCCTTCTTGTAATGAATTACATAAGGGAAAGACTCAATGAACTCGACCCACTTGGCATGTCTTTTCTTCAATTTCTCTTGGCCTCTTAGATGCTTGAGTGACTCATGGTCACTCTTGATCACAAATTCCCGAGGCCATAGATAATGTTGCCAATGGGCTAAAGCTCTCACGAGGGCATACAACTCCTTGTCATACGTGGAGTAATTCAAGGTTGTGCCCTTCAACTTCTCGCTAAAGTAGGCAATGGGTTTCCCTTCTTGCATGAGAACACCCCCAATACCCACCCCCGAGGCATCACATTCTACCTCAAAAGCCTTCCCGAAGTCGGGCAATTGTAACAAGGGGGCGGTACTTAGCCTACCTTTCAATTCTTGGAAAGCCTTTTCTTGCGGCTCTCCCCAAACAAAGGGCTAGTCCTTTTTCACCAACTCGGTGAGTGGTGCGGCAATGGTGCTAAAGTCTCTAACAAAGCGCCTATAGAAACTAGCTAGGCCATGGAAACTCCTCACATGAGAAACGGTGGTAGGAGTTGGCCAATCTCTAATGGCTTCAACTTTGGACTCATCAACTTCTACACCATTGGCACTAACAACAAAGCCCAAAAAGACAATCTTTTCAACACAAAAGGCACACTTCTTAAAGTTGGCATAGAGCTTTTCGGCTCGTAGCACTTCAAGCACTTGACTCAAGTGGCCAACGTGGTCATCTATTGACTTGCTATAAATCAATATGTCGTCAAAGTAGACAAGCACGAATTTGTTTATGAATGGCTTTAGCACATGGTTCATTAGTCTCATGAAGGTACTAGGTGCGTTGGAGAGGCCGAAAGACATCACCAACCATTCATAAAGACCAAATTTTGTCTTGAATGCGGTTTTCCACTCATCACCCGGTTTCATCTGGATTTGGTGGTAGCCGGACCTAAGGTCTATTTTTGTAAAGACACTAGAACCACTAAGCTCATCCAACATATCATCCAAACGAGGTATGGGATGTCGATACTTTACCGTGATCTTGTTGACCGCTCGACTATCCACACACATCCTCCAAGTGCCATCCTTCTTTGGAACAAGGATCACGGGCACGGCACAAGGACTCAAGCTCTCCCTCACCAAGCCTTTGGTAAGCAACTCATCAATTTGCTTTTGTAACTCCCTTGTGTCCTCGGGATTACTTCTATATGCAGGCTTGTTGGGAATTTGAGATCCCGGGACAAAGTCAATTTGATGCTCAATACCCCTCAAGGGAGGTAATCGATCCGGCATCTCCTCCGGGAACATGTCCTTATAGACCTTCAAAACATTGTCAATAGCACTTGGCAAAGGGTTAGGGTTAGATAAATAATCACTTTCGCAATTTAAAACCATACCTTTGTGCACTAGGCATATGAGCATCTTGGTGCCATCATTACCTTTCAAATACTCACCCGGTTGCATCATGGCACACATGCGACCGGTGGGAGATGGTGGAGTCTCGGCCAAAGATTTGGCCACAATCGGGGACTTGGCCTTAGCCGCTTCCCTCAACTCTTTCATGCGCCGATAGTCTTCACTTACTTGTTTCGGGGTCAAAGGTGTAAGCACAAACCTCTTCCCCTCATGCCTAACCGTGTAAGTGTTGGCCCGGCCATCATGAACCACTTGTTTGTCGTATTGCCAAGGCCTTCCAAACAAAAGGTGGCAAGCTTGCATTGGCACCACGTCAAACATGTGTTCATCTTGATAGTTTCCAATCTTGAATCTAATCAAGACTTGCTTCGCTACCCTCAATTCCCCACATTCACTTAGCCATTGCAAACGGTAGGGGCTCGGGTGTTTAATGGTAGTCAACTTCAATTGTGAGACCAAGGATTGGCTCACCACATTTGCACAACTACCCGAGTCAATGATCATGGAACAAACTTGTCCCTTCACTCTACACCGGGCATGGAACAAGTTTTCCCTTTGTTCATCCTCCCTCTCCTCACTCACCATGGCTCCCAAAATGCGACACACCACAAGGTGTTAGGATCATCCCCCTCCATCGCTCTCTCTTCACCCTCAACTTCCTCACTCTCCTCTTCAACTTCACCCTCGGACTCACTTTCACCCTCATAGACCAACCCATCATCCATCACAATCATTGTTTTCCGGGTAGGGCACTCTTTGGCAAAGTGGCCATAACCCTTACATTTATGACATTGGAAAGAAGAAGGAGAAGGAGCATTTAAAGTAGTTTTAAAAGTACCTCCAACTTCTTTGTGGTCGCTCTTCGGGGTAGCCTTTTCAAAAGGCTTCTTTGCATCTCGACTCCCACTTGCTCCACTAGCATATGGGCTCTTCCATTCTTTGGGGCGTGTTGAAGGAGTGGCAGTGGTAGTACTCCTATAGCGAGGAGCCTTTTCTTCCTTGAGCCATTTCTCGGCTTCAACCGCGGCATCACAAACATCTTGCAAGGAGTGGAAGATGTGAAGTCTCAATTGGGAGGCAATCTCCCTACTCAAGCCACTTTTGAAACGGATGATAGCTTGTTCCTCATCCTCCGTCTCCATATCAAGAGCCATCCGGTTTTTCTCAAAGTCGTTGAAATATTCATCAACGGACTTGTAGCCTTGCTTCAATTCATAGAGCTTTTTGAGTTGCTCTTGTCGATACTTGGGAGTCACATACTTGTTGTTCATAACTTCTTTCAACTCTTCCCAAGTGATGTTCATCCGCAACCCAAGTCTTCTCCTTGATCGCTTGATGGATTCCCACCAAGTAGAGGCATAGGACTCAAATGATGAAATAGCATAAGTGGCCTTCTTCTCCTCGGTCATATCATTTGTGTCAAAGACCCGCTCCAATTGGATCTTCCATTCAAGAAATGCTTCCGGATCACTAGTCCCCTTGAAAGGCGGGATAGTGATCTTGACACTATTGAGATTAGTGTCTCGACCCCCACGGTGTTGTTCCGGTTGAACCCCATAGTTGTCATCGACATCTTCAAAATCCCTTCCCAAGTTTCTCCCAACATAAGCTCTACTCGACCACGACCTCTATATACACCTCAGCCTCCATTCATCGCCCTCCTATTTGGATAGGGAGCATCAAAGTAATCATCATCAAGTCCGAGTCCCTCCCCTTCTTGAGCTTCATCAACTTGCTCAAGGGGTGCAATGTTCCTCCGAGGCCTTAGGAACAGAGCATCTCCTTGGGGATTGCCCAAGGGTTGGGGATTGCCCAACAACCTCTCTCTAGCAAGAGCCTCATCCCTCAATCGTTGTTGACGAACTAGCTCCGCATATTGATCCGGCTTCATGATGGAATCATCACTAGTGCCTTCATTGGGATCCTTTTGGACACTCGGGGTCCTCTCCTTTTCAAGAGCTTCCATTTTAAGGTTTAGGGCCTTCACCTCGGCTAACAAGCTAGCCAAGACGTCGGTTGGAACCTCAATGGTACTCTTTGCTTTCTCCTCCGCCATGTACCTACAACAATCAAAAACAAGAAAAGAGATTAGAGTAAAAGTCCTCACTCACTCCCTCACTTTTGTTTGTCGCTCGGGTTCACTCAAGCTTGGGGTTGGTTTCACAAACTTGAAATCAATGGCCTCCTCGTAGTTGCGCAACCTCCTCAAAGATCAATCCAAAATACAAGAACCAAATGCTCTTCGGGAAGAGTGGATTCAATGGGACTTGATCAACGCTAAGTTATTTGGTGCGCACTTGAACCAAACAATTAACTACGAATCTTCTTTGAATTCTACTCTCCTTCTAGGCACGAGTATCCTATTCGCACAAGGGATTAGTACTAATTGGGTAGAAGTGTTACCCTCAAAGTACTAACCGGAGGTGGCGCGATCAAATGTTCAAAGATCGAATCGCCACTAAACGGATTCGGAATTGGATGAAATTTGGATTGTGATCTAGAAACTCACCATATTTGATGATGCTATGGGAGTTTTGGTGGTTGGAAACTGTTACGATAGCTTTGCGAACATTCTGTCCAACTTCAGGAAATTCTGGAAAGTGGTACACTTCGCGATCGCGTGCAGAGGTGCGCGATCGCGATGAACAAAAAAATCAGAATTGGCGCGACAGCGCGAGACCTTGCGCGATCGCGCAGGTTTGTTCAGAACCAGAAAGTCGACAGAAAACTGCAGATTTTGGCACACAAACAACCCAAATTCAATTTGTTTCAGTTTTCAAGCTTTCAAATGGTGTGTTCAACTGCAGTAAACATTCCCCAATGGTTTAAACACAAAAACAACCATCAAACAACTTGTTTCCAATGATTTTGGGTCAAGTTCTTCAATTGTTCAAAACCTTCAAAGTTCAAAATTTCGATTTTCACTCCAACACTCCAAATGATGTTATGATTGTATCAAAACAACGGGAAAACTATAGTGAACAATCCCCGATACCGAACAACCACAAAATCATAACATCAAACAAGTTTTAGCAAATTTTGCAAATACCCAACCTAGGGTACAAATTTTCCAAGTTTTGATTTTAAACTCCAAAACGTGTTTTGTTGCTCCCCAATTGTCGAGATTACATAAACAAACAATCCCCGATAATTAACACCAACAAAATCGTAACAACAAGCGATTTGTACCAACTTTTTGGGTTTTCAAGTTTTTGAATTTTTTTTTCTTCTTTTTCAATAAAACAACAACAAGAACAAGAAAATAAACACGGAACAAAGATGACAAGCACGAAGAGTAGGACGAGGGTTCGTAAGAACGTAACCCTAGCCTTGCTCTGATACCAACTGATGCAATCGAAAATACGAAAGCGATAAAAGATAAGGAACAAGACGAGACTCACACTAAAGTTCGAGTAGCAACGAAGAACTTATTCCGCTACACCCCAAACGATTGGAAAGAATCACCTACGCTAAGCAACTATCCTCAAGAGACACGAGGCTCAAGCAAATAGAATGATCGAAGATGGATTGAAGAGCAACTTGGATTCATCCAATTGATTTCAAGCCAAAAGAGTTACAATGTCAAGAGCTATGCTCATTCAATGTGTTTTGTGTTCAAAGTAGTGTAAAAAGCAATAAATGATGAAAGAGGGCATTTATAGCACCCCATTACAATATTTCCTAGCTTCTGGTCCGCTGCTACTCGAGTGTTCTTCGCGATCGCGTAGAGATATATGCGATCGCGTGGAACACTAAAATACTGAAGCTCGCGATAGCGCGAGGCTTGGCGCGGTCGCGCAGGCAAAAGAATTGTTCTACGCGATCGCGAAGGTTGTTGACGCGATCGCGAAGAACAAGTTTCCGTTCTTAGGCAGTAAGCTCAGCACATCTCCCCTGTTTTTGCCCTGTTTTGCTCCCCTGCTTCTTGCACTGTTTCCTGCCCTGTTTCCACATGGATTGAGCTCCAATGCATTGTCTTTAAGTCCTCTCCCGAGCTCGTATCATCCACGCCTCTCCAAACCAAGTGTAGGTGAGTGTCTTGTATATCCTTGGCTTGACTTCGAGTAAATGGTCTCGATGCAATTTGGGTTGCATCATAAGGATTGCTTGCTCTCTGGATTCTAGGAGGCGGACCAAGGAGGCGGCGCCTAGGGAAGCTGAGGCGGACCGCCTAAGGCATGGAGGCGGGTGCCTCCCCCTGTTCAAGTTTGACGGGATTTGACTTTAAGTTGCTATGTAATTCCTATTATGCCCCTACGTGGCTATGACTTTAGAACTTATTTAAGGGCACTTTAGGCTTTTCATTGATGTCTAGGAAAGGCCTATAAATACTCCATAGCTTAGCATTTTTACTAAGTTAGCTTTGATGATGAATGATTGATGAATGATTGATGAACAATGTTCAAGAGTGGATTCTTTTTGAATGAAAACCCTTTGAGTTGGTTTGAGTTTACTAGTGGATTCTAGTTGAACCCCAAACCCCCTGATCATTCTACTTGCGAGTCCTTTGTCGTCTCGAGGGTAGTTGCATAGTGTAGGTCCTCCTTGACACCGATACGAGGGTATTATGGAACGAGTTCTCCATAGTTACTTCGTAGGGAGTTCGAGTAGTGTCTCGCTCTTTATCTTTATTTCCGCGTTTTGGTTTTGATTCATATCAGTTGCACTCTTACCACTAAACCAAAACCCGAGGACACCATAGATAACCATTAATACTAATCAATAGACAACAAAATTAAACTCACAATTTAAACAGATAAGACAAAAAATACGTTTTTATATACCAAGATATTGAAACCCTATAATATAATTCATAAATTAGCTCAGAAATTAGGGTTTAGCGTAGAGAGAGAAAGTTTACAAGTTAAAGAGTGAAACTTTTTGCAGGGGAACTCTCTCTAGCGGCGGCTGCAACAGGTTAGTGGTGAAAATTTGTTTAGCTGATTTAAATATATATAGAGGCAGTTTGGTTTCGCCTTTTATTAAATAGTAGGTCATATTTTAATTATTATAATCTAAAAGCTAAAGTTATACTACTGATAGTTAAAAAATAATAATAATAATAATAATAATTTATACTATTAGCATAGTTATAAGGTAACTTCATACAAATTTCCATAATAATAATGTTAAGTGGTAGTTAAATATAAAATAATAATTAACGTGTCACATGTTATTTTAATCAAAACGTTCAATAATATCATTGTACTCGTGTAGAATGCTCCGAATAAAGAATTATTTTTGGAGGATTTGATATGCGCTCGAGTATATTTTGAAGGATCCTACTATTAACATAGATCACTTGTTAAAAACTTTCTGATGATAAAAAAGTATTTATAGCCGGTATTTACATCAATCCAATAAATATAAAATATGTATTTAGAATCTACCACACTTTATTCTCACTTCAATTCTTTTTAGATAAATACCATGTGTAGATAAAGTATTTGCCCTACACTAATAAGGTACTACTTGAGCCTCCAAGTCTCTCTCACATTCTTAGATCAACTGGATTTGCTTGGCAAGAAAAGTTATGCTGATTAGTCAAACACGTGAAAAAACAACTTGCTATGAAAGAAAACCAGCAAAAAAACAAAGGGGTCCAATTTATTCATTTTAAAATTCAATATGACACAGTTGTAGACACTAATCAGAGGGGATGCTTTGATGAAATGATCCAACTTTTAACATAAACAAATTTCGTACCATTCATTCTTTTGTATCCAAAATTACTTTTTGTGGTCATAATTAATTCATGTATGCAAGTTGCGAAATGCTCAAATTATATCATGGAGCTTAATTAATATAGCTAAAATATTTATTTGTCACTACTTTCACTAGTGACAAAAGAGGCAGTTTTAGATTTTGAATTTCTTGGCACTAAGGGGTTGTTTGGTACCAAGCATAAATGTTTTAATACCCGCATAAGAAGTAGTACTAATTAATACCATGTTTGGTTTGATTTTCTCTCATCTTTGAATCTTGCATAAGTTTAATACAACGTTTGGTAGTAATTTTGTGAATTCCGCATAGTTAATACCCACAAAAGTTATGCGGGAATTTATGTATTATTTTATGCGGGATATAAGCAATGCATGTATTAAAATTTAAAATAATAAAATTAACCCTCATAATAATAAGAATAATTTTAAATTTTATTTAAGGAGTAACTAAATATTTTAAATTATAACATTGTATATTAATTTGTAATATATTAGTGATTCAAGGAATATCTCTACTTTATAATATATGCATAGCTAATTCCCATATTACTAATACTTGCATTACTAATACCTACATTACTAATATCCTCATTACTAATACCCATATTATTAATACCTGCGTAAATGATATCTCAACCAAACGACCCGTAAAATCATTGTACTTTTTGAATTATGAGTTGAAATATAATATTTTATTAAATTTTGGTGGAGGTTCACATATATATTTGAGAATTTTTCAAAATTAGCTCCTCCAAGCAGGGGCGGATCCAGAATTTAGAAGTACCTTGTGCCACTTGGGAATAAACGCGTGTCTATTTATATTGTAGTAAAAGGGTAAATGTTTGTTCGGTTTGATCAACTTAGGATTTTTCTAGGGCATTGTCTTTTTATTTATGTAGACAAAACAATCATACCAAAAGAAAAATTATGACAACGCAAACCATAAAATATTTAACAATATTACTAGTATCATAAATATACATACTTCATAGTATATGTAACAGGTTAAATAATCATTTAAATAACAAACAATACTTCGATTTTTATACTTTATTTTTTATTTGCTTCATTTGTTGTCTTTTTTTTCCTGAAGGATGGTGTTAAAAAAATACTTTTTCTCCTTAAAAATAAAATTAAATAATTTTATGGAAGAATTAAAACTCTTTTGGTCCTACTTTGAAGGAAAAAATAAGACGAATAAGAATTTATTGAGAAAAGATATAAAATCAAAATTTATTTAGTAATTAAAGAGAACAAAAATAATGAATACTAGTTATCTTTGATAATTTATAAATCTAAAATATAAAATTATTATTACTAATTGATTGACAAAAAAGAAAATATTATGGTTGATTTATTAGTTTAGGGAATGGGGAGGATAGTAGAAAGAACTCTGGAAAAGATGAAAGAAAAGGAAGCGAGAGACTTTTACTTTGGGGGAGGGGGTGATGGATGGGATAGGAGAGGAATTGAGAGAAAATAAGAGAGTCAGAAATCTCACACATTCATTTCTACTGGTGCAAGTATAACAATTAAAAAACCTCATGGTGGGAATCGAACCTCAATAACCAATCTGATTGTTTTGACCACTTACTACTAGCACCATTTTCACCTTATGTTATAGCGGGTACCAATTAGCATATATATTCAATTTTCTCTGTGTATATACATATATATATAGTGTTTCAACCAAAGTCAGTGGGTGTCATGGCACCCCCTCCCCTCTTATTAAATCTGCTCCTGCCTCCAAGCAAGGAAATTATAAATGAGGGGTCATATTTCATTTATAGCACCACTTATTTTAAAATTACCTAACATAGCACCTCCTTTGAACTTTCCCTCAAAATAAAAGATCCTAGGTGCCACTCTCCCACCCTCCCCCGCCACTGACCTGCCGCTGGCAACCCAGTCGCCGGCGGTGGCCAGTGATCGAAAAATTAAAAATTCACCGGATCTCATCTAATTGCTTATTTTATTGGTGATTTTATTTAAATAATTATTTTTTTGATAATTTTATACACATAAATCATCAAAAAATAATAAATTATACATGTAAATACATAGAAAAATGTGTATGTAAGAAGAAAAATACAAAAATATACACAAAACATATAAATTTTATACAAACACCCATATATAGTGTAAAAATTTGAAATTTATACAACTTTATTCATTGTTCATATACTTGTATACAGCTTTTTACAAGTTTACAAAAGTGCATAGAATATGTTTATTCACTATATATATACACATACACAGATTTATATATTTTTATACACGTTTACAGAATTGTATGAGCTTGTATAAAAATGTATAAAATTATATAAACTCACAAAAATAATTTTATACACTATTTCGGACAGCTTTTACATAAAATCTTAACAAATATCCAAGATTTATACAGTTTTATACAAGAAAAACACTAGATCTAAACATTAGAAAAAAGTTTTAACAAAAAACTAGTAGATCTCGTCGGATTTTTATAAAAAAAAAGGTGAAAAAAGAAGAAGAAACATGATAAACAAACCCCTTACTGGAGTTTTGACTAGAATATACAACGGAAAAGCGACATTGTTATTAAAAAAAAAAAAGAAGAAGAAGAAGAAACACCCGCGGCGGCGTAGTAGAACGTGACGGTGGCGGCGACTTGGAGGAGAGGAATGAAGGTAAGGCAATGGTGAAAAGGGTGGGGGGCGAGGACCGTGATATTGTAAGGGGGAAGAGAAGAGAGGTAAAATGGGAAAGAGGGAAAGAGAAGAGAGGAAAATGGGGGCTAGGATTTTTTTTCTTTAAATAGGAGGATGCTATGAGTGAAAGAAAAAATAAAAAAGAGGGAGGGGGTGCTAGGTCGGATAAAGCAGTTGATAGTTGTAATTTATATAAATATATATAATATTAATTAAGTAAATATGTTAAAATATATGTGATTATATTTTATTTGTGTGCATATATTTAGTTAATATTACAGGTTAACGAGAAAATGGATAATAGAAGAAAATGAAAAGAAAAAGAAGATAAAAGGATTAATATCACTGAGCCTTCGGCAAGTTTCACCGAGACATCAGGAAATTTTCCACCGAGCCATCGGTAGAGTCCACCGAGGCATTAACAAGTTCCACCGATCCATCGACAAAGATCACCGATACATCGAAAAAAAAGTTTCACCGAGCCATCGCCAGATTTCACCGAGACATCAGCAAAGCATTTTCTATAAATAGCTACCTAAGTTTCATTATAAAGATCATCCTTTGTCTTTGTAAAAGCCAAATACTCTCTATAATATTGGCTTAAGCTTTTAAAGTTTTAAAGTTTTATTTTTCCTTTCTAAAATACCTAAGTATTTCAACTTTTGTAGTATTTAGTATTTTCTCCATGGAGTAATTTCTTTTAAGTTGGTATCAGAGCAAGGCTAGTGTTTTGTTCTTATGAATCCTCGTCCTATTCTTCGTGCCTACATTAGTTTCATATTTAGGTTTCTTATTGTTCTTGTTTTGAAGAAAAAGAAAAAGAATAAAAATAGAAAAAGTTGAAAATTCACAAAAAATTATTAGAACTTTTTGGTTTGGATGGCCCATTGGATGATTGTTATTGGGGATTGATATATGTTGATTACCTATTGATTTGGTACCCTTGTTACATGATTTGATGTTGTGGATTGAAATTTGAAAATTTGAAAACCCGAACTTTTGAAACCGTTTTGCTTGAAAATTGATGAATCTTGAAACTCACTTGTTATTGATTGTTTGGAGTTGAAAATCGTTGGAATTTGTTGGGGATCATTAAACACAACTTTGGATACCTTTTGATTGCAAAAACAAGTTGAAATCATTGGATTTTGGGTTGAAATTGACCAAGAACACGTTATTGGAAAAGCTGAAGAAGAGTTCCAGGCGCTCGGCCTGACTCTAAGCCCTCCGCCTACTTGAGCTACTGGTTAAGCTTCCAGGCGGTCCGCCTGACCTATAGGCGGTGTGCCTAACTTGCTGAAGCGGGTTTGGGTAGTTTTCTTCTAGGTTTTCGTGTTTCTTTTGATTGCGTTGCTTCTGACTAGTACTATTAGAGTAAAATTCGTACTTGATTAGTACTAGTTTATTGATCATTTAGGATAGAGGAGAGTAGAACTAAAAGAAGACTCGTAGAATCATTTGCTTCAAGTCCTCACTATATACTGATGCAGCCCAAATTGCATCGACACCTACACTTGGTCTGGGAGTCACGGCATGGATGATATGAGCGCGGGAGACGACTTGAAGACCATGCATTGAAGCTCAATCAAAGTGGAAACAGGGCTGAAACCAGTGCAGGAAACAGGGGAGCCACAACAGGGCAAAACAGGGCAGCATTTCTGAGCTCACTGCCTGGCGCCAGACATTTCCTCTGCGCGATCGCGACCACACTCACGCGATCGCGAAGAGCAGTTATTTGCCTTGCGCGATTGCGCTCACCATGACGCAATCGCGATGCTCCGAAGTTTAGTACCCTGCGCGATCGCTATTCCTTTTGCGCGATCGCGAAGAACAGTGGAGCAGTGCAGACCAGAAACTTGGCAAAACTTGTAATGGGAAACTATAAATACCCCCTTTGTTCATTTATTGCATTTTAACAAACCTTGAATGTAGAATGATATATTTCTTGAGTGAATCTCAATGAAGAACCCGTGAACGGGCATGATTTCACTTGGTGGATTCCAAGATGAACATCGTAACCTCTTTCGATCATTCTATTTGCGAGAGCCGAGTGTCTCTTGAGGGTAGTTGCGTAGTATAAGTGATCCTTGACTTCACCCGGGGTGTATCGAGACGAGTTCCTCGGTGCTACTTAGGTAAACGTTCAAGCCTCGTCTTGCTTTTTATCTCGATATCGCCTATCTTGTTTTAGCTTCCGCATTTTCATATCGTTTTTAGCTTCCGCCTATTTTCCGCTACATCAGTTGGTATCAGAGCACGGCTAGGCTTCGTTCTTACGAATCCTCGGTCTTGTTCTTGTCATTGTTATCATTGTGTTGTTTGTTGTTCTTATTTGGAAGAAAAACAAAAAAATCCAAAAACTTGAAAATCACAAAAAAAAATTGCTAGAAATCGTTGCTTGTTGCGATTTTGTTGTTGTTTGATATTGGGGATTGTTTGTTATCATACTCCCGTTGATTTGGTACCCTCGAAACACGATTTGAAGTCGTGAATCAAAATCTTGAAAACCAAATCTCAAAAGTTGAGAATTCACAAAATTTGATAGAACTTGTTTTGTGTTGTGAATTCTTGGTTGTTTGGTATTGGGGATTGATCCTTATAGTTTTCCCGTCATTTTGATATCCCCATATCGTCATTTGGAGTAGCGGACTGAATATCGAGCTTTTGAAATCTTGAAGTTCTTGAAAACTTTCAAGAACTTACTCCAAATTTTTGAAAACAAGTTGTTTGTTCATTGTTTGGTTGGTAAAACCATTGGGGATTGTTTACTTCAGTTGAGAACACCCTTTGGAAACTTTAGAACTGAACAACAAGTTGAATTGGGGTGATTTGTGTGCCAAAAACTGAGTTTAAAGTCGGGGTTCTGGTTCTGGAACGCAGGCCTGCGCGATCGCGCCCTGCTTCACGCTATCGCGTCAATTCCTCCCATTGTTCATCGCGATCGCGCGCAACCTCACGCGATCGCGAAGGGATTTCATTTTGCAGAATTCCTGAATTGGGACAGATTGTTCGCAAAGCGTTCGTAACAGTTTCCGCTCACCAAAACTCCAATTGTATCATCAAATATGGTGAGTTTGTAGATCACTAACCGAAAATCATCCAATTCCGAATCCGTTTAGTGACGATTCGATCTTTGAACATTTGGTCGCGTCACTTCCGGTTAGTACTTTGAGGGTATCACTTCTACCCAATTAGTACTAATTCATTGTGCGTATAGGGTACTCGTGCCTAGAAGGAGAGTAGAGCTCAAAGAAGACTCGTAGTATATTTTTTGCTCAAGTGCTCACTTATAAAGCCGTTCGCCCATCGAGTCCCATCAATTCCACTCACCCCGAAGAGTGTTTGGTTCTTGTGACTTGAGTGGTTATTGAGGTGGTTGTTCAACTACGAGGAAGCCTTTGAGATCAAGCTTGAGTGATAAATCCCCCGCCACTAAACGAGTGTACCCGAGTGACATTCAAAAGTGAGTGAGCGAGTGAGGACTTTTACTCTAACCTCTTTCTTGTCTTTGATTTATGTAGGTACATGGCCGGAGACGTGTTTGATACCGTTGAGGTCCCGGTAAGCACTTTGGCCTACTTCTTGGTCGAGGTGAGATCCATAAGCTCGAGGTTTGATAACCTCAAAGAGGAATGGACCCCGAGTGTCCAAAAGGGTACCGAAGGAGGTACTAGTGATGAAATGTTGGGCATTCCCCAACCGTTGGGCATTCCCCAACAAGTGGGCACTCCCCACAACTTGGGCATTCCCCAAGGTAATGGTGAGCAAGATGATGAGCTTAAAACGACACTTGTGGTACGGAGGAGTTTGGGTGCCATGAGTCTTGCGGAGTCGGAGCATGTGCAAAGGGAGAATCTCTTCCATGCTAGGTGTCGTGTGATGGGGCAAGTGTGCTCAATGATCGTTGATTCGGGAAGTTGTTCTAACATAGTAAGTGAGACCTTGATTTCCCAATTGCAATTGCCTACCATAAAACATCCACATCCCTACCGGTTACAATGGTTGAGTGAGTGTGGAGAGTTGAGAGTGGTGAAGCGAGCCTTGATTGAGTTTAGCATTGGAAATTATCGAGATAAAGTAATGTTCGATGTGGTACCTATGCAAGCTTGCCATCTCTTGTTTGGGAGGCCATGGCAATATGATCGGAGCGTAGTGCACGATGGTAGAACCAATTCCTATACGGTCTTGCATGGTTCTAGGAAGTATATACTCAAGCCCTTGACGCCCAAGCAACTAAGTAATGACTATAGGATTATGAGGGAGTTGAGGGAAGCCGCTAGAGCCAAGTCACCCATGGTGCTTGAGCCCGGAACCAACAATCTTATGGTCATGCCCTTGCGAGATGAGAGTGAAGCATCACCCGGACCTACAATTGGCCTTGAGCGAAAGATGAAAGAAGTGAGGAAAGAGGAAATCTCGAGTGAGAGTGAGGACACATTTTGTTCTAACCATGATTTATCTTCTTCTCCTTCTATTTGTATTGGCTTATGTGTAGGTACTCTTGGAGGCGAGCTTGTGGAGCCCCCACCGGTAGGTAAGAAAGAAAGGCAAGAGAATGGTGCTCTCCATTGTGAGTTTCATGAAGGAGGACTTGAACAAGACACTTCAAGCGATGTGAGTACTCACGGGGGCTACTCAAAAGTAAGTGTTTCTTCACCTTCTTATGAACATAATCCTTCCTTGTCTTGTGAAGACTCAATGCTAGTTGGTGCTTGTAATGCATTTGATGAAATTGCAACTAGTGTAGAGTCGATTGGTCAACTTGTGTTTGCTTGTGAACCGCTAATAGAGAGGGATGAGAAACCACATCATGATGTGAGCCGGGAATTCAAGGGACCTCTCTTTAGTGAAAATGTGGTAGTTGACCTTACTTGTGTCCCTTGTTATGACACCCCACCCGTATTTGACAAAGGGGAAGATGAGTTATGTGACTCTACCCTTGTTGATATAATTGATTTTGGTGGACTTGTGTGTCGTAGTAAGGATGATAGTGACCTTGAGGAGTCCAAAATGCATGAATTGGACAAGGCTGTCTATGATGACTCCTCAAGTGCGGATGATGAACCTAGCTTTGATACTATGCCTTTGCTTGACCATGAAATTGAGGTGCATGCTTTTACTAATCCTTTGTTTGAGAGCATCCTTATTTGTGGTGGTGAGTTGTATCGAGCTAGGGTTGAGAGAGAGTTGGAACCTCCGTGGTGTGAGGGATTTGATCCCATAGACAACTCTTTGTTTGAAGCTTCGAGTGAGGTAGATGATTCTTCTAGTGACCCTACTCTTGTTGGTGCGGGTTACGATGATGAAGAGGCCATTAATAATGCCTTCCTTGAGAGCTTGCCTTGTGAGGGGGGTTGTCTCGAGGATGAAATTGGAGGTGAGGAGGTACCTCTTAGTGTGAGTATGAGGGCTTTTAAGAAGGGGAGTGGGGTATTTGATGCTAATTGTGTATTGCACTACTTTGTCTATTCCCTCCCATATGTTAACCACACTTTGAGAATTGAGCATGCCAAAACCATTGCGCTACATTGTGAAAATATTGCCTTGAAGGTTTGGTATGTTGATCATGAGCTTAGGGGTCATCGGAACTTTGATTGCTTGATCTTGAATGTTCTATGTCCTAATGATTCCCTTGCTTGTTATGGTTGTGAGTGCTTGACACTATGGAGCCAAGAACTTGTTGTTCCCTTTGGGAACATGAGCTTCTTGATTGGTATTGATACTTGGCTCTATAACAAGAGCGAATTTTCCACCGTGCTTGAACTCATTCTTGTTGGACCTACCTACTCGTGTAGTGGAAGGTCTTGTTGTGCTAATCTTGAACTTAGGGATCGTAGGGATTTTGATAGCATGAACTTGCATATGTCGTACTCTCTTGATCTCTTTGTTTGTTCTTGTGTTGGGCGCATTTCCTTGTTAAACCAAGTACTTTCTAGTTCCTCTAGGAACATGGACTTCTATAGCGCTATTGATGCTTGGTTATAACATAAGAGTGTGTTTTCCCACACCGTTGGCACTAACCTACTCTTGTAGTAGGAGCTTTTGTTTTTGTTTGCCTTTTTGTTGTAGGTGGTGCTACCTTGGAGGAGGACGCCTTAATTTCGAGGACGAAATTTTCTCAAGAAGGGGAGGATGATGCAGCCCAAACTGCATCGACACCTACACTTGGTCTGGGAGTCACGGCATGGATGATATGAGCGCGGGAGACGACTTGAAGACCATGCATTGAAGCTCAATCAAAGTGGAAATAGGGCAGAAACCAGTGCAGGAAACAGGGGAGCCACAACAGGGCAAAACAGGGCAGCATTTCTGAGCTCACTGCCTGGCGCCAGACATTTCCTCTGCGCGATCGCGACCACACTCACGCGATCGCGAAGAGCAGTTATTTGCCTTACGCGATTGCGCTCACCATGACGCGATCGCGATGCTCTGAAGTTAAGTACCCTGTGCGATAGCTATTCCTTTTGCGCGATCGCGAAGAACAGTGGAGCAGTGCGGACCAGAAACTTGGCAAAACTTGTAATGGGAAACTATAAATACCCCCTTTGTTCATTTATTGCATTTTAACAAACCTTGAATGTAGAATGATATATTTCTTGAGTGAATCTCAATGAAGAACCCGTGAACGGGCATGATTTCACTTGGTGGATTCCAAGTTGAACATCGTAACCTCTTTCGATCATTCTATTTGCGAGAGCCGAGTGTCTCTTGAGGGTAGTTGCGTAGTATAGGTGATCCTTGACTTCACCCGGGGTGTATCGAGACGAGTTCCTTGGTGCTACTTAGGTGAACGTTCAAGCCTCGTCTTGCTTTTTATCTCGATATCTTCATCGATATCGCCTATCTTGTTTTAGCTTCCACATTTTCATATCGTTTTTAGGTTCCGCCTATTTTCCGCTACATCATATACCCTAGCGTCCATCGAGTCTCATTAACTCCATTCTTCTCGAAGAGCACTTGACTTGTGGATTATTTGGTTGTTGAGGAACGTTGTTCAATACGTGAAAACTTTGGTTCAAGATTGAGTGATCAAAAACCCCCACCACTAAATGAGTGTACCCGAGTGACATTCAAGTGCGGGTGTGTGTTAGGTTGTTTCACTAATTGTTTGCTTGTTTTGTAGCTACCATGTTTGGAGAATGTGATAAAACCAATGTGGTCCCGGAAAGCACTTTGGCTACTTTATTGCCCGAAGTGAAAGCTATAAGTTTGAGGCTTGAGAATCTTGAAAGAGAAAGGACCCCAAGTGTCCAAAAGGAAGCCGGTGAAGGTACAAGCGAAGGCTCAATCGTGAGACCCGAATAATTTTCTGAGAAACTAAACAACAAAGGTTGAGAGAAGAAGCCCTTCGGCGAGAAGGCATGTTGGCCATTCCCCAACCCTTGGGCATTCCCCAACAAGTAGGCATTTCCCATAACATGGGTAATCCCCAAGTCAATGTCCCACTCATTAGACCCCGACAAAATGTAGCACCTCTTGGGCAATATGTTGAGGCTCAAGAAGGGGAGAATCCCAGGCTTGGAGATGATGTTTATGAGTTTGATGTTCCTTATTCGAATAGGAGGGCAATGAATGGAGGCCGGGGAATAAATAGGGGAAGAGGTCAAGGTCGAGGACCTCAAGGGGGTTATGTTGGAAGGAATTTGAGAAGAGAATATGATGACTACTTTGGGGGCCAACCGGAGCCTAACCGAGGGGGTCGTGATAACAACAATCTGAATAGTGTGAAGATCAGTATTCCTACTTTCAATGGGACAAGTGATCCGGGAAAATTTCTTGAGTGGAAGGTGCAAATGGAAAGAGTGTTTGACACGAATGATATGTCCGAAGAGAAGAAGGCCACATATGCCATTTCTTCCTTTAAGTCCTATGCTTCCACTTAGTGGAAATTGGTCAAAAGATCAAGAAGAAGAGTTGGTATGCCCATGAACATTACTTGGGATGAATTGAAGGGTGTAATGGAAGACAAGTATGTGACTTCTAAGTATCGTCAAGAACAACTCAAAAGACTTTATGAGTTGAAACAAGGCTTCAAAAAGGTTGATGAGTACTTCAATAAATTTGAGAAAAACCGAATGGCCCTTGACATGGATACGGAAGATGAGGTTCAAGCCATCATTTGATTCAAGAATGGCTTGAACCGAGAGATTGCTTCTCAATTGAGGTTGCATACCTATCTTTCCCTTGAAGATCTTCATGAAGCCTCGGTTGATGTTGAGAAGTAGATCAAATAAGACAAGGCTCCTCGCTATAAAAGTGCTACTTCTACTCCCGTAAGTCAACCTAAGGAATGGAAGAGTCCAAACACAAGTGGTGCTAGTGAAAGTCAACATGTGAAGAAGACTTATAAGAAGCCAACACCAAGGAGTGACTTCAAAGATTCGGGCGGTAACTCTAAAACTCAATTGAATACTCCTAGTTCTTCTATATTACAATGCCACAAGTGTAAAGGGTATGGTCACTTTGCTAGAGATTGCCCCACCCGAAAAATAATGATTGTTCTAGATGATGGGTTAGTGTATGATCAAGAGAGTGAGCCCAAAGAAGAGGGAGTTGAGGAGGGTGATCTAGTTACTTGTGAAGAGGCTACGGCGGAAGGTGATGATCCTAACTTGTTCCTTGTGGTTAGGAGGAATTTGAATACCATATTCTTTGAGGAGGAGAAAGATAATTTGCAAAGGGAGAATCTTTTTCATGCTAGATGTCGTGTGATGGGGCAAGTGTGCTCAATGATCGTAGATTCGGGAAGTTGTGCTAACATAGTGAGTCGAACATTGATTTCTCAATTGAAATTTTCCACTCTAAAGTATCCACATCCATACCGTTTACAATGGTTGAGCGAGTGTGGAGAGTCGAAAGTGGTGAAGCAATTCTTGACCGAGTTCAACATTGGGAACTATTGTGATAAAATCATGTTTGATGTGGTACCGATGCAAGCTTGCCATCTCTTATTTGGAAGGCCATGGCAATATGATCGGAATGTCGTTCATGATGGCCGAACCAACTCATATACGGTCAAACATGAGGGAAGGAAGTATGTGCTCAAGCCCTTGAAACTGAGGCAAGTAAGTGCCGACTGTAGGCATATGAGGGAGTTGAAAGAAGCGGCTAAAGCTAAGTCATCTATATTGTTTGAGTCCGAAGCTGTAAATCTTATTTTCATGCCATTGCAAGTTGAAATGGAGAGTCACTCTACTCCAAATGAGAACAATCTTGAATCTCATTCCATTGTACTTGGACATGAGAGACAAAAGAAAGTGAGGAGTGAGGGAGTGACCGGTGACAATCCAAGAGAGGATAAAGGAGAGGATATGAGGAGTAATGTGAGTGGATTGTAACAAACTACACTTGACCTTGAGAGAAAAGTGGAAAGGAGAGGTGAGGAAAGAAAATTTGAGAGTGAGAGCACCCACTGTTCTAACCATTCTTTACCTTCTTCTACTTCTTGTTTTAGAATTGGTGTAGGTACCCTCGGAGATGAGCCATTGGAGCTTCAACCATGTGCTTTGGAAGGAAGACAAGATGATGAAGACCTTCATTGTGAACTCCATGAAGGAGGGGTCGAACATGACACTTCAAATGATGTGAGTGCTCAAGGAAGTAACTTAAGTGTAAGTGTTTCTTCACCTTCTCATGAGCATACTAGTTACTTGTCTTGTGATGACTCAATGCTAGTTGGTACTTGTAATGCATCCATTGAAAATGCAACTAGTGAAGACTCTAGTAGTCAACTTATATGTGCTTGTGTATCACTAGTTGAGAGGGATGATAAGCCACATCATAATGTGAGCCCGTTGTTCAGTGAACCTCTCTTTAGTAAAGAAATTGTAGTTGACCATGCTTGTGACCCTTATTATGACACACCACCAATCTATGACAAAGGGGAAGATGATGAGTTAATTGATCATGCCCTTGTTGATATGATTGTGTTTGGTGGAACTATGTGTTATGGTAAAGATGATAGTGAACTTGAGGAGTCCATATTGCATGAGATAGACAAGATTGTCTATGATGACTCCTCAAGTGTGGGTGATGAACCTAGTCTTGATACTTCACCTTTACTTGACCATGAAATTGAAATGCATACTTCTACTAATCCATTCTTTGAAGGCATCTTCATTTGTGGTGGTGATTTGTATCGAACAAGAGTTGAAAGTAAGATAGAACCTCCGTGGTGTGAAGGATTTGACTCCTTAGGCAACTCTTTGTTTGAGAATATGAGTAAGGTAGATGACTCTTCGAGTGACACTACTCTTGATTATTGGGGTTATGATGAAGAAGAAGCCATTACTAATGCCTTTCTTGAGAGTTTGTCTTATGATAAGGGGTGTCATGAGGATGAATTTGGAGGTGGGAAGGAACCTCTTGGTGTGAGTAAGGGTGATTTAAAGAAGGGGAGTGGAGTAATTGATGCTAGTTGTAGGTTGAGCTATTTGACTTACTCCATCCCATGTGTTGATCACACTTTGAGAGTTGAGCATACAAAAACCAACGTGCCACCCTGTAGAAATATTGTATTAAAGGTTTGTTGTGTTGATTGTGAGCTTAAGGATCATAGGGATTTTGATAGTTTGAGCTTGCATTTCCCATGTTCCAATGATCTACTTGCTCATTCTTGTGTTGATTACATATCTTTGTTAAGCCAAGTACTTGTTGTTTTCCTTGGGAACATGACCTTTTTCGTTGCTATTGATGCTTGGTTATACCATAAGTGTGTGTTTTCCACACCATTGACACTAACCTACTTTCATAGTAGGAGGTTTCGTTTGTGCTTGTTGTCGCTTATATGATGCCGGGCAAACTAGCTCGAGACCCTTTACGAGAAGCCAAGCCAAAGCTATCCATGATGCTCATCTTCACTTGGTATGGAAAGGCTTGGACATGAAAGATGGAAGCTCCGGAACAACTTTGAAGATCATGCATTAGAGCACCATGGAAGGGGGACCATCTCGGACACTTGGAGAAGCTCAAGAGACACAAAAGGAGTCACCCCAAGAAGCTTCAGGAAGAGGCGGACCGCCTACCTGAAGAGGCGGACCGCCTAAAAATTGCACACTCTCTGGAAATGGGGAGAGGCGGACAGCCTACCCTGCAGAGGCGGACCGCCTCCTTGCTGGTGGCCCTCAGGAAGCTGAACAAGGCGGAGCGCCTACTAGGGGTGGGCGGACCGCCTACCCCTGTTGTGAACCAATCCGAATTTTCGCTATTTTGTGCGTGTAATTCAAACTTTGGCCCTAAGTGGCTTCTATTGTTTAAACCCACTTAGGGGTATTTTAGACACTTCATTACATGTTGTAGAAGGCTATAAAAGCCTTCAATAGGTCTTGAACTCATTTAGCTATCTTTGAATACAAAAACATAAGAGAAATCCTCTCTATTGAAACCTTGATTCTTGGCTTGAATTTCAATTGGAAGATTCCAAGTTGAACCTCAAACCTTTTCGATCACTCTATTTGCAAGGACCTCGTGATTCTTGAGGATAGTTCCATAGTGTTAGGTGATTCTTTCCAATCGTTCGGGGTGTAACGAAACGAGTTCTTCGTTGCTACTCGAACTTAGTGTAAGTCTCGTCTCGCTTTATCTATTTATCGCTTTCGTAGGTTTTCCCTACATCAGTTGGTATCAGAGCAAGGCTAGGGTTACGTTCTTACAAACCCTCGTCCTACTCTTCGTTCTTGTCATCTTTGTTTCTTGTTTGTTTTCTTGTTCTTGTTCTTGTTTTATTGAAAAAGAAGAAAAAAAAGTCAAAAACTAGAAAACCCAAAAATTTGCTAGAAATCGTTTGTTGTTACGATTTTGTTGGTGTTGATTATCGGGGATTTTTTTTTTATGTAATCTCGACAATTGGGTACCAACAAAACACGTTTTGGAGTTGAAAATCAAAAGTTGGAAAATTTGAACCCTAGGTTGGGTATTTTGCAAAATTTGCCAAAACTTGTTTGATGTTATGATTTTGTGGTTATTTGGTATCGGGGATTGTTCCTTATAGTTACCCCGTCGTTTTGATACCACTATAACATCATTTGGAGTAGCGGAGTGAAAATCGAAATTTTAAAGTCTTGAAGTTTTTGAAAATTTTGAAGAACTTGCTCCAAATTTCTTGAAACTAGTTGTTTGTTGGTTGTTTGTTGGATTAAACCATTGGGGTTTGCTTGTTATAGTCCAAAACAACTTTGGGTACCATTACATATCCAAAACTCCTTGAAAACATTGGAAAATCGGGTGCCAAAAACCAAGAACCGGAGTTGAAACTGTGCAGGAGCAGGTGCTAGGCGGACCGCCCCTCATTCTAGGCGGACCGCCTCCCAAGTTTCAGCTCTCTGGATTTTTTTGAGGCCCTCCGCCTCAGTTCCTAGGCGGACCGCCTCCCACTGGGACGGTGTCCGGGTAGTCTGTTTCTTAAGTTTTCGTGTTTTCTTTGCTTCCATTACTTCCGGTTAGTACTTTGCGAGTAATTCTCCTACTCAACTAGTACTAATTCATTGAGCTCTTAGGATATTCGTGCGTGTTGGTGTTTGCTAACTTCAAAGAAGACTCGTAGAATTTCTTTAGCTCAAGTGCTCACTTAAAAGCCGAACGTCCATAGAGTCCCATTAAATCCACTCTTCCCGAAGAGCATTGGGTACTTGTTGAATTGTTTGGTTGTTGAGGTAGTTGTTCAACTCCGAGGAAGACTTTTGAATTCAAGCTTGAGTGAAACCACCCCAACTTGAGTGAACCCGAGAGACAATCAAAAGTGAGGGAATGAGTGAGGACTTTTACTCTAATCTCTTTGTTTGTCTTTGATTGTTTGTAGGTACAATGGCGGATGAGAAAGCCAAAAGCACCATTGAGGTTCCAACCGACATCTTGGCTAGTCTATTGGCCGAGGTGAAGACTTTGAACTTTAGAATGGAAGTTTTTGAAAAGGAAAGGACCCCCGAGTGTCCAAAAGGATGCCAATGAAGGCACAAGTGATGATTCAATCATCAAACCGGATCAATATGCGGAGCTAGTTCGTCGACAACGGTTGAGGGATGAGGCTCTTGCTAGAAAAAGATTGTTGGGCAATCCCCAAGGAGATGCTCCACTCCCAAGGCCTCGGAGGCATGTTGCACCCCTTGAGCAAGTTGATGAAGCTCAAGAAGGGGAGGGCCTCGGGCTTGATGATGATTACTTCGATGCTCCCTATCCAAATAGGAGGGCGATGAATGGAGGCCGAGGTGTAGATAGAGGTCGTGGTCGAGGTCGAGGACCACCAAGAGCTTATGTTGGGAGGAACTTGGGAAGGGAATATGAGGATGTTGAAGACTACTACGGGGGTCAACCGGAACCAAACCGTGGGGGTCGTGACACAAACCTCAATAGTGTGAAGATCACTATCCCACCTTTCAAGGGGACTAGTGATCCGGAAGCATTCTTAGAGTGGAAGGTTCAATTGGAGCGGGTCTTTGACACCAATGACATGTCCGAGGAGAAGAAAGCTACTTATGCCATCGCTTCATTTGAGTCCTATGCATCCACATGGTGGGAATCCGTCAAGAGGTCAAGGAGACGAGTTGGGTTGCGGATGAACATTACTTGGGAAGAGTTGAAAGAGATCATGAGCACCAAATATGTGACACCCAAGTATAGACAAGAACAACTCAAGAGGCTCTATGAATTGAAACAAGGCTCCAAAGCCGTTGATGAGTACTTCAATGACTTTGAGAAGAATAGAATGGCCCTCGACATGGAAACCGAAGATGAAGAGCAAGCTATCATCCGTTTCAAGAGTGGTTTGAACCGGGAGATTGCTTCTCAATTGAGGCTACACATCTTTCATTCTCTTCAAGATGTTTGTGATGCCGCGGTTGAAGCCGAAAAGTAGCTAAAGGAAGAGAAGGCTCCTCGCTATAGGAGTACTACCACCACCACCACTCCAACAACTTGCCCCAAAGAATGGAAGAGCCCATACCAAAGTGGTGCAAGTGGGAGTCGGGATGTGAAGAAGCCCTTTGAAAAGGCTACCCCGAGAAGCGACCACAGAGAGGTTGGAGGTAATTCTAAAACTACTTTAAATACTCCTTCTCCTTCTTCTTTCCAATGTCACAAATGCAAGGGTTACGGCCACTTTTCCAAAGAGTGCCCTACCCGAAAAACGATGATTGTGATGGATGATGGGTTGGTCTATGAGGGGGAAAGTGAGTTCGAGGGAGATGTTGAGGAGGAGAGTGAGGAAGTTGAGGGTGAGGGTGAAGAGAGAGCGACGTAGGGGGATGATCCTAATATGTTCCTTGTGGTACGTCGTATTTTGGGTGCTATGGTGAATGAAGAGAGGGAAGATGAGCAAAGGGAAATCTTGTTCCATGCTAGGTGTAGAGTGAAGGGGCAAGTGTGTTCCATGATCATTGACTCGGGTAGTTGTGCAAATGTGGTGAGCCAATCTTTGGTCTCACAATTGAAGTTGCCTACCCTTAAGCATCCAAACCCCTACCGTTTGCAATGGTTGAGTGAATGTGGGGAGTTGAGGGTAGTGAAGCAAGTCTTGATTAAGTTCAAGATTGGAAACTACCAAGATGAACACATGTTTGACGTGGTGCCAATGCAAGCTTGCCACCTCCTTTTTAGTAGGCCTTGGCAATACGACAAACAAGTGGTTCATGAAGGCCGAGCCAACACTTACACGGTTAGACATGAGGGGAAGAAGTTTGTGCTTACACCCTTGACCCCAAAGCAAGTAAGTGAAGACTATTGGCGCATGAAGGAATTGAGGGAAGCGGCTAAGGCCAAGTCCCCGGTTGTGGCCAAACCTTTGGCCGAGACTCCACCATCTTCCACCGGTCGCATGTGTGCCATGATGCAACCGGGTGAGTACTTGAGAGGTAATGATGGCACCAAAATGCTCATTTGCCTAGTGCACAAAGGTATGGTTCTAAACTCCGATTGTGATATATCTTCTAACCCTAACCCTTTTGCCTAGTGCTATTGAGAATGTGTTGAAGGTATTTGAGGACATGTTCCCGGAAGAGATGCCGAGTGGCCTTCCTCCATTGAGGGGGATTGAGCACCAAATTGATTTTGTTCCGGGGTCCCAAATCCCAAACAAGCCGGCTTATAGGAGCAACCCGGAGGACACCAAGGAATTGCAAAGGCAAGTGGATGAATTGCTCACCAAAGGGTTGGTTCGAGAAAGCTTGAGTCTGTGTGCCGCACCGGTCATTCTTGTGCCAAAGAAGGATGGGACATGGAGGATGTGTGTTGATTGCGGTGCGGTCAACAAGATAACGGTAAAGTATCGTCATCT
The DNA here is from genome assembly GCA_029990175.1 of Petunia secreta. Classification (NCBI taxonomy): domain Eukaryota; kingdom Viridiplantae; phylum Streptophyta; class Magnoliopsida; order Solanales; family Solanaceae; genus Petunia; species Petunia secreta. The sequence goes on along the minus strand of JARKIP010000087.1, from coordinate 5,062,207 downwards.
CATTCCTAGACTTGATGACATGCTTGATGAATTGAGTGGTTCAAGTGTCTTTACCAAGATAGATCTTAGGTCCGGCTACCACCAAATCCGGATGAAACCGGGTGGTGAGTGAAAAACCGCATTCAAGACCAAATTCGGTCTTTATGAATGGTTGGTGATGCCTTTTGGCCTCTCCAACGCACCAAGCACTTTCATGCGGTTAATGAACCATATTTTAAAGCCGTTTATCAACAAGTTCGTGGTTGTCTATTTTGATGATATCTTGATATATAGCAAATCAATAAACGACCATGTTGGCCACTTGAGTCAAGTCCTTGAAGTGCTACGAGCCGAAAAGCTCTACGCCAACTTTAAGAAGTGTGCCTTTTGTGTTGAAAAGGTTGTCTTTTTGGGCTTTGTTGTTAGTGCAAATGGTGTCGAGGTTGATGAGTCCAAAGTTGAAGCCATTAGAGATTGGCCTACTCCTACTACCGTTTCTCATGTTAGGAGTTTCCATTGCCTTGCTAGTTTCTATAGGCGCTTTGTTAGAGACTTTAGCACCATCGCCGCACCACTCACCGTGTTGGTGAAAAAGGACAAGCCCTTTGTGCGGGGAGAGTCTCAAGAGAGAGCTTTCCAAGAGTTGAAAGGTAGGTTGAGTACCGCCCCCTTGTTACAATTGCCCGACTTCGGGAAGGCTTTTGAGGTTGAGTGTGATGCCTCGGAGGTGGGAATCGGGGGTGTTCTCATGCAAGAAGGGAAACCCGTTGCCTACTTTAGTGAGAAGTTGAAGGGCGCAACCTTGAATTGCTCCACGTATGACAAGGAGTTGTATGCCGTTGTGAGAGCCCTTGCCCATTGGCAACACTATCTATGGCCTCGGGAATTTGTGATCAAGAGTGACCATGAGTCACTCAAGCATCTAAGAGGCCAAGAGAAGTTGAATTAAAAACATGCCAAGTGGGTGGAGTTTATTGAGTCTTTTCCCTATGTAATTCATTACAAGAAGGGAAAGGACAATGTTGTAGCCGATGCGCTTTCTAGGAAGTTCGCCCTTGCTACCACTCTTGCTTCTAGACTTATGGGTTTTGAGAGTATCAAATCTTTGTATGAACATGACCCAAAGTTCAAGAGCATTCATGATGCTCTAGTGAGTGGGAAGCGAGTGGAGAAGTACCAATGGGTCGATGGCTACATTTTCAAGAAAGGGAGAGTATGTGTCCCCGAGTCCTCTTGGCGAGAATTGCTAGTGCGTGAAGCACATTGTGGAGGCTTGATGGGTCACTTTGGGAGGGATAAGACTTTGGCCATCCTTATGGAGCAATTCCATTGGCCTAAGATGGGGTTGCATGTTGAGCGGCTATGCAATGCTTGTTTAGATTGCAAGCACGCCAAGTCCAAGTCGAATCCCCATGGCTTGTATACTCCTTTGCCTATTCCTACTAGCCCGTGGATGGACATTTTGATGGATTTTGTTATGGGTTTGACACGGTCTAGAGGAGGCCATGATAGCATTTATGTTTTCGTGGATCGGTTTTCCAAAATGGCTCACTTCATGTAGCTTCTTTGTTCATTGATAATGTGTTAAAATTGCATGGCGTGCCTCAAACCATTGTAAGTGATAGGGACACTAAGTTCCTAAGCCATTTTTGGAGATGTTTGTGGGGTGCCCTTGGCACCAAATTGTTGTTCTCTACGTCCCACCACCCTCAAACGGATGGCCAAACTGAGGTGGTGAACCGAACCTTGGGGTCTCTTCTTAGAGCTATGACCCGAGGTAAGGCCGGGACTTGGGTAGAGAAGTTACCACTCATGGAGTTTGCATATAACCGTACATTGCATAGAATGATTGGCATGACTCCATTTGAGTGCGTTTATGGTTTTAATCCTTTGATTCCACTTGATCTTACCCCTTTGCCAAGGGAAATGGTTGTATATGTTGAAGGTACACGCCGAGCTAAGGCCTTGATGGAACTCCATGCCAAAGCAAAGAAGAACTTGGAGGAAGCTTATGAAAAGCTAGCCACCAAGAAGAACAAGGGGAGGAAGAAAGTGGAATTCAAGAAAGGAGATTGGGTTTGGGTGCACTTCCGGAAAGAAAGATTTCCAAGTATTCGAAGAGGAAAGTTGGCACCCCGAGGGGATGGCCCATTCCAAGTGATATCCAAGATCAACAACAATGCCTATGTGATTGATCTACCCGGTGAGTACAATGTTTCAAATACTTTCAATGTTAGTGACTTGGCTCCTTGTGATGTAGGTGATGCCGTGGAGGATGACGCCTTAATTTCGAGGACGAAATCTTCTCAAGAAGGGGAGGATGATGCCGGGCAAACAAGCTCGAGACCCTTTACGAGAAGCCAAGCCAAAGCTATCCATGATGCTCATCTTCACTTGGTATCGAAAGGCTTGGATAAGGAAGATGGAAGCTCCGGAACAACTTTGAAGATCACGCATTGGAGCACCATGGAAGGGGGACCATCTCGGAAACTTGGAGAAGCTCAAGAGACACAAAAGGAGTCACCCCCAAGAAGCTTCAGGAAGAGGCGGACCGCCTACCTGAAGAGGCGGACCGCCTAAAAATTGCACACTCTCTGGAAATGGGGAGAGGCGGACCGCCTACCCTGCAGAGGCGGACCGCCTGCTTGCTGGTGGCCCTCAGGAAGCTGAACAAGGCGGAGCGCCTACTAGGGGTGGGCGGACCGCCTAACCCTGTTGTGAACCAATCCGAATTTTTGCTATTTTGTGCGTGTAATTCCAACTTTGGCCCTAAGTGGCTTCTATTGTTTAAACCCACTTAGGGGTATTTTAGACACTTCATTACATGTTGTAGAAGGCTATAAAAGCCTTCAATAGGTCTTGAACTCATTTAGCTATCTTTGAATACAAAAACACAAGAGAAATCCGCTCTATTGAAACCTTGATTCTTGGCTTGAATTTCAATTGGAAGATTCCAAGTTGAACCTCAAACCTTTTCGATCACTCTATTTGCAAGGACCTCGTGATTCTTGAGGATAGTTGCATAGTGTTAGGTGATTCTTTCCAATCGTTCGGGGTGTAATGGAACGAGTTCTTCGTTGCTACTAGAACTTTGTGTAAGTCTCGTCTCGCTTTATCTATTTATCGCTTTCGTAGGTTTTCCCTACATCATTATAGGTCCTGAGTTCCAACGCTAAGGCAAGGGAGAACTTGGAAAAAGCCTATTCCAAAGTGATGTTCAAGAGAGACAAAGAAGGGAAGCAATTGTCACCCCGCGAAGATGACACCATGGAGAATGACGCCTTGATTTCGAGGACGAAATCTTCTCTAAGAAGGGGAGGATGATGCGGGACAAATTGAGCCAAAACACCAACCAACAAGTGCCAAGCTTGAAGGATGCAAAGGACGATAAGTCAAGAGCTTCGGGAACAATTTAAAGAAGTGTCAAGAGGATCCTAGGCCCAGGCGCTCTGCTCAAAGCCTAGGCCCTCCGCCTGAGAAGCACACTGCCTAAGCATTGGGGCGCTCCGCCTCCCCCCTGAAGGTGCTCTGCTAAAGATGGCCAGTGCTCAACTTAGTCAGGCGCTCCGCCTAAGGCCAGGCGCTCCGCCTCCCTGCTTTGCATTCCGGGATTTTGTCTAGTTGTTTACTATTTTGACTCTGCATGGTCTTTTTCATTAAACCCAACTTATGATATATTTATGTCATTACTTAGCATGAGGAAAATACTATAAATACCTCATTAGCTCTTCTAGTTCATTATCTAGCTTTTGAATATTGGTGAATGACTTTGAGATTTATTTCATGAATGTAAAACTCCTTTTAAGGCTTGAATCATTTTGTGGATCCAATAGAACCTCATTCTTTACCTGATCAAACCTTTTGCAAGTCCCAGGTGTGTCTTGAGGATAGTTTGCATAGTCTAGGTGTTTCTTGACGCGAACCGAGGGTATTACGAGACTAGTTCTTCGTAGTCACTTTGGTGGTAGTTTGAGATACGTCTTACTTGTATCTCGTTCTTTATTATTTTATCGCTTCCATGTTTTCCCTGCATCATAAATTTACTGTTTATGTAAACTTTACTAGCTCAATGTCAAGAGGTTTTGAGGTCAATTATACAATATATTAAACCATATATTATACTAACTAAACATATACATCGCCAAAACAGGGGTGGTTTAATATGAGAGATCAAACCCAAACTTAATAAGGTGTCATAATTTTTTAATAATATTCATATACATTTAATTCAAAGTTCACTTTTTTTAATTCTTTAGAAATTCAAATCAATAAACTATTTTTAATTAATTTTTTTAAATATGTTTTTAATATGGATAGATACGCACAATCATGACATTGGTAATGTGGTAATACTCTTTTCAAGATTTTTAAGTTTTTTTTCCTTTTACAACAACAACAACATACTCAGTTTATCCCACAAGTGGGGTGTGGGAAGGGTGAGATGTACGCAGACCTTACCCCCACCAAAGTGGAGGTAAAACTAAGTTAAATATTTTCTTCTAAAAAAACTTAGTTTTATGAAAAAACGTTTAATATTTCAAAACTTTAAATTGAACTCATATATGTTAATGAGTTTTTGACAACTAAAATCAATGTACTGTATTGAAAAAGATGACTAATATTTTATTTGTATATATATATATATAAGCTATAATAATATTTTGGGGTCAAAGCAACATAGGTATGGGGTCAAAGCAACATACTTATTATCAATTTCATGAATAGAAACAGTTACCAGCTTACCAAGTAGTAATTTTATTGAACGAAAATATCCTTTCCATTTGTAGAGAACAGTTTACACTTACAGTTTGTTGAAGAAAATAAACAAAATATTATTATAGCTGTAAGTGTAAACTGTTCTCTACAAATGGAAAGAATTTTTTCGTTCAATAAAAAATTACTACTTGGTAAGCTGGTAACTGTTTCTATTCATGAAATTGATAATAAGTATGTTGCTTTGACCCCATACCAATACACATGGTTTACCTGTCGTACCTTGTCTAAGAACTTTTTTGCTATGGTTTGTTTAGTGAAGAATCCTAAACTAACTTAATGGTTTTCTTCTGTAAATGATGTTGTTTCTTATTTGAGGAGAGGCCGTGTGCATATGAGAGAGAAAGGTGTGTGCTATTCGTAGTCTTGTGGGGGTCGATTATAACTTGAGGTCTAGAATATGGCTACAAAATATGGTTAGACTGCAAATGAGGGATATTGATCTTGATTCATATTGATAATAGGATGATCATTCAAGAGACTTTTAATGAGATCAACTTCTTTTAGAAGCTGTGATGCATGTTATATGGAATTGTAGAACCTATTATGATTAATTAAACTTGTGTTCCTTTAAGATAGAAGTATGCTTTATTATTATATTATACGCATTAGTACAATATTAGTCTATTGTTGGTCTTTTATTTTAAGATTTGTGTGGGAGATTATGCCTTCTTTTTTGTTGGTAGTAGTCAACTAGGCCTTATTTTTTAAGTGACGTTGACCTTTATTAAAATTATAATTTATGAAATATTAGATTTAAAGTTATCGTATTGTTCTAATAATTTCAAAATTGAATATGCAGGAGAAGCACATCTCGTAAACAGAAGCAAACAACTTCTAAGTTCCCAATATTACTTATTACTGGTGACCGTGTCACATTCCTGCTAGGTGTTGTTGGGATATATCATGTATTTTCTACAGTGTTATGATCCCACCTTAAAATAGGTACATTGAGATCCTTCAATCACTAAAAAAGTACTCCATTAATAAATGATAGAAACTTTATGAAAATTAAGAGCCTTCATCTCAAAATGGGGCTTTGAGACATTTCATTCAGTATAATTTGCTTCAACAAACCTGTAAGTGTAGACAGTTTTCTACAAATTGTAAGAGATGTTTAGAGCATGGTATTATACTCATGGATCTTGTGACTGGATGCCAGTCGATGGGTGTATTGGAGAGGACCTGGACATGATGAGGTTGGTTAAGTTACGAATTGAAATGTCAGGAGATCTTATAAAAGTGACCATTGATCCCACGTTGAAATCATAGTTATCAAAGGATGAAAGTGATGCATATCAAATGCTGGATTCGCACTACAATGCACGAAAACTGCACCAGTTGAAAGACCATCATCCATAAAAATTTGTGATCTTAGCTTGCCTCATGTAAAATAATGTCGTTGTCCAACTTAGCTTGCCTCATTACTTGCTGCACTTAGGATCAGTATGAATAACACCAATGAAGAGATGGGTTCTCAAGAAGAGACCTCCTAAAAAGGAGCACTGAAAAGCCAACGAACAAGTCCCAGGAAACCCAACTACAAATAAGTTTTCTACAAAAGCTAATGATGAAAAGAACAGTAGAGGGGAATCACAATTTCATTAACAGTTTTTCAATTCAAAAAGACATGGAGGATGAGGTGGACAATCTTGTTAACTGTCCATTATTCTTACCACTTTTAACCTTTGACAAAGTCAAATTGTACGATCAATGGAAACATATTGTTGGGATCGAAACAACATGGTGCATGTGGAAGTTAACATATTAAATAATGAATGATAATAAATCAGATATAAAAAATATATAACAAAAAGACTTTATTAAAATTGGTTTGGTCAATTGACCTATATATGGAGGAGATTAAAACTATTAATAAAATACTAAAATATAAATACGGCCCCTAAACATGATTTTCTTTAATGACTATATTGTAGGAGTTGTTGTATTTTTGTGAAGCAGAGATCTTCAATTTATAGATGTCTAGAGTTTTCCTCCAAGTAAAGGATAAGCATAAAAGGAGATATATTCCTTTTAGAACTCTTTTTCTATATCTTCAAAAAATAGAGTCCTAATAGGTTACAAATTCAGACAAAAACCCTAACAATTCTCCCCTTGGCTGAATTTTCTGATAAAATAATCTTGATCCGCCTTTTTCAGATATTTAAATATATGACTGCTGTTAGCAATTGTTGAAAATATGTATGGGTTAAAAATTTTGGTATTGGTTGAAAGGAGCCTAAGAATGGGTTAAAAGGAGCCCAAATATGGGTTAAAAGGAGCTCATGCATTAAGAATAAATATGAGTTAAAACTGGTATTGGAGCCCATGTGTTACAAGTTGAAATGGGTTGAAAGTGGCAAAACATGGGTTAGTAAGGGTTTATGTTTGAAGATGTAGCAGCAAATTTTTGATGGTATGGTTGAAAAATTTCTGCAAATGTAGCATCACAACTTTTTTGGATAAAAACTTTCATTATCGTTATATTGGTTGCGGTTAGAACTAAACCCGCCTTGAATTTATCTTTGACATCGCTCATTCCGGCTCATTGAACCATCGGCTCTAATAAAGCAGTGACAGGAATGTCCAGAGGTTGCATAAGGCCTAGATAAGGAGATAAATCACTTTTACTTCCCTGACAAATTGAACAAGACTAAACATACTTGTGAATGTCTTCCTTCATGCCCTTCCAATAGAAAAGTGAAGAAACCCTTCTATATGTATTGTCAATTCCAGAATGTCCCTTAGTAGGTGAATAATGCCACCACTGTAGAATAGTTCTTCTCTGCTGTAAATTGTTGCCCAAGACCAGTTTTCCTTTTTTCCTTAGCTGATTGTGAATGAATGAATAGCCCTTGATATCTTGTCCCTCTTGCAGCTTTGTGACAAGCACTTTTAGACCCTGATCTTCTTCCCAAGTGGTCATAATGGATGCTAGCAAATCGGACTGAGCAGTAGACAAAGTCACGCTTGTAAATTCAGCTACTGGTACCCTGGATAAGGCATCAACAACTTTATTCTCCTTCCTTTTCTTGTACTCAATATAGAAATCATGTTGCATGAGTTTAGTGATCAATTTCAGATGTGTTCATGTATGTAGCTTCTACTCAAACAAGTACTTGAGTGCCTTCTAGTTAGTTTTGACTATGAAGGGTCTGCCAGTGAGATATTGACTCCATTTTGTAATAGCTAGAACTAGAGCAACAAATTCCTTGTCATAAACCGACAATGCATGTTGTTGTAAAGTTAAACCCTTAGTTAGATATGCCAAAGAGTGTCCTCCCTACATTAATACAATCCATGCTCCCTTATCACAAGCGTCTGTTTCTACCAAGAATGGAGCATTAAAATCAGGCAAGCCAATTACTGGGGCTGAACTAAGAGCCTCTTTCAGCTGCTGAAAAGCTAGTGTGGCAGCTCCCCCCCCCCCTTGAAATTGCTCTTCTTCAAAAGGTCTGTAAGAGGTTTACTTAACACCTCATAACCCCTTATAAACCTTCTGTAGTAGCCAGCCAACCCAAGAAACCCTCTTAACTGTTTGATATTAATAGGAACATGCCATTCTCTCACTGCTTGAACTTTCTTAAGGTCTGCAGAGACTCCTTGAGGTGAAATAAAGTGCCTCAAATATTCCACCATGTCAGTTGCAAACACACATTTTGAACTTCTAGCAAACAAGTGATGTTTAACTAACAATTCAAAAGTGATTTTCATATGTGTAACATACTCCTCAAGTGTTTTGCTAAAGATCAAGATATCATCAAAAAAGACCAAGATAAATTTCCTTAAGTAATCTTGGAATATGTGATTCATCAACCCCTAAAAGCTTGAAGGTGCATTAGTTTGCCCAAACGGCATGACTAAATACTCATAATGGCCTGAGTGGGTTCTAAAAGCTGTTTTGTGAACATCCTCAGATGCCATCCTGATCTGCTGATAACCACATCTGAAGTCAATCTTGAAGTAATTCCTAAAGCCTCATAATTCTTCCAGAAGTTCTTCCACAAGAGGGATAGAAAACTTATCCTTGACTGTAAGATTATTCAAAGCCATGTGATCCACACAAAGTCTTCATCATATATCCTTTTTCCCAACTAGTACCACAGGGAAGGCATAAGGACTACAACTCTGTTGAATAATGCCTTAAGCTATCATTTCCTTAACCATCTGCTAAATCACATCCTTCTGAACAGGAGAGTACCAAGCTATAAGGTCTACTATTCACTTGTTTGTTGCCTTCCTGCAATGGTATATGGTGATTAAAAATTCTCCTAGAAGGAGTTAATTCCCCAGGTGCCTCAAATAAGCTACCACACGGGTGTAACAATGTTTGTATAGCTAGAGGAAGTGTTGCATGAATTGTCTCAGGCTCACCTGGTGGTGTAGTTTGCTGAACTCTAATCATGAACAACAGAGCTCTTCCCTCCCTTTGTTTAAGGACTTAGCATCCACAGTCCTGATTTTGGTCGCATTTCCCTGAAGAGTCAAATTCTTCCCCTGGAATCCGAATTCCATAGTCAAATTACCAAAGTTCATCTTGATATCCCCTAGTTTGCACAACCACTGTACCCCTAACACCATATCACAAGTGCCCAATGGTAACAACAAAAAGTCAGCTGAGAACAAGGTGCCCTGTAGTAACAATTTGAAATTCCTGCAAATTCCAGTTGTTTGAATGGTGCTCCCATCAGCTACACTGATTTCTTGGGGGCTTACCTGCTCAATAGTACAACCTATTTTTTGCAGCCAAGGCAGAGTTAATGAAATTATGGGTGGAACCTGTATTAATAAGAATATCAAGAGTGTTTGTATGACTATAACCAGTCACTCTTAAAGTATGATAACGCATAGACCCATTCAAAGCATGTAGTGATATAGCACAGTCCTATGGTTTCTACAGTTTTAGGAAACTCAAGTAATTATTCTCCTTCCCCTTCTTCCACCTCCAACAAGAATAATTATTTCTTGAATTTACAAACATGTCCCAAGTAGTACTTTTCATCACAAAAAAAAAAAAAACACAATCCCTTAGCTCTTTTCTCATCAATCTCAGCTTGTGACAAATGTCTTCTCTTAGTTTGTCCATGTTGGTTGCAGGCACATAGTGCTTGACAGTTGGAGTAGTGGGAGTGTAGGAGCTGTATTTGGACCCCTTATTCAGGGTTATCAGGGAATCATCCACCATTCTTGCCACCTAATAAGCTTGGGATAAAGAAAATGGTCTATGCAGCTTCACAGAAGCTCTACGCTCAGGTTTCAAGTTATCCACAAAACACCCTATAGCCTGTTCAGTCGTAAGATTTAATCGAGTCATCACCTTATCAAACCTTTTTTAGATAATCCTCCACAGATCCTGTTTTTCTCACATTCACTATCTCGGATATCAGGTCATCAAACTCATTCCCAAATTGATTAGTCAAAGCAAGAATATACTCCTCCCAACTTGGGAATGGTAAATATTGTTGGCTTCGAAGATGAGCTTGATGCCATTGTATGGCTATACCATCTAAATGTACAGATGCCACCTGAACCCTTTGGTGTCTGAGTATTTCATCTAAAGAGAAAAATTGCTCGACCTTGTACAACCATGATCTGAAATCAGTACCATTAAATCGCAGGAATTCAATTTTGGACAATCTGGTTAAAGAATGGTGACTAGAAGGATGGGAAGCATAATGAGGGGTGGGTATATGCATTTGCATCTGAGAAAGGTGTGTGGTACCATCAGGGTTATAAGAGTGATAATAGGGATAAGGATTTTGTGAGTTGTGAGGTATCTGGGCAGTCGCAGTTATAACAATTGAAAAATAGGGTGGAACAGGTGGAAGCTGGGTTGGTTGAAATTATGCAGGGTAAGGAAACCCATAAACTAGAGATTAGGGATTAACAGAAGGGGTATGAACTGAGGTTTGTGAATTAACAACAGCGGGGCGAGTTTGCAATTTCAAGCTAAAAACAGAATTTTGATACATAGATCGAGAAAAATTTACTTGGTAAATAGAATTACCTCTATCAGAATTAATCCCTGGTACCTTATGAGAACTCGATGGTGGTGGTGTTAATCCAACAAACAACAATGAATTCCCCGATAGAAAATAGATGTCGCTCCCAGATTCAACCCTTTTCCCTTTTTCTCCTAGCTGAATATTCTTCAAAGATTCACGTAGTTCCCTTACAACCCGTGCATGATTCGCTTCCATTTCATCTTTTCGTTGATTAAAATTTGTGAATTCAGTCGAGATTTGCGTCAGTATTTTTCTGATGTCACCGGAATTCGACATCAGTACCCATAGAGCAAGATCGAAGCTCTGATACCACTGATACGAATCCTTATCAATGGATTCAATGAACTCTGAAATTAAACAAAGAACAAAGAAAATAAAGTATTTCTCATTCGATAATCCTGAAAAATGAGCTCAATACACATTATATAGCATTCCTCTAACTAACTTTTTGACAGGGCCAACTAGTCATTGATAGTGACTAGTTGAAGGGTAAAACTATCAAAACTCTAACTTTATGGTATTGGACTGAAATACAAATAAAAATAGTTCTTATCCGCTAGCTAACTAACTTAACCACCAGGTATAATCTCCTCTGCCAAACGTACTACTCTCACTGCCTAACTCCTTAATAATCCGTATCATAGATATAGTCATAATTTAGTTCATTGTGCATCGTGTTTAAGTTTTTCCATGCTTTATTTTTTAATGTTTTTCCATGCTTTATTTTATATTACTTTGAGTTGAATTGCGCTTATCTTGTGTGTTTCGATTTGTAGGAACTAAATTGTTGATATGAAGCCTTTTTGGAGCATAAATGATGAAATTTATAGGTTTTGAAGTCTAAGTAGAAGTCGAGAGTCGGGTTAACGAAGGTCACAACAAAGCTGAATTTTTTTTTTTTTTTTTAAAAAAAGGAAAGGTCTGGCGTGCTACATTAGGTGCTGCACTGCACGTCGTTCCTTTGTTAAAGTCTGCACGACATGTACCATGTCGAAAAAGTGCTACAGCTTGAAAAAAAATCAGAATTAGGAGAAAATAGCACGTTGTGCATGCTTTCTTTTGGTGCTAATACTTTGTTGAGACGGTTTTTAGAAGGGTGTTTTTGTCTATGGTGATTTCCTACGTTATAAATACACCCAAAACCCCATCGTTAAAGACCCTTCAGCAATCTTCTGCTTTTTATCCTTGCCTCAGAATCATGGAAATTTTTCAAAAATAGGCAGCCCGCTACTCAAAATTACAAACAGGAGGCCATATTTTTTTTTCATGCATAGCACTCATACCTAAAATTACAAATTTTAGCACTCTTTCATAAAAAACACCCTTGCTACCAAATCTCCCCCTCCCTAGCCACTAAGCCGCCGGCAGACACCCTCCCCCGCCAGTGGTGTCGTTACTTTTTTGTATTTTACTGAATTTTATGTTATTTATTGCGTCTAAATCATTGCTTCTGACAAGTTTTTACACACAAATCTCCTCCCAAAAAAATAAATTATACATGAATATATATCGATAAATGCGTAGCAATGAGAGAAATACAAAAAATATACAAAAAAAAGTGTAAATTCATATAAACATCCTTAATATATAGATTTATTCACTCGCATATGCACACTTATATAAATTTATATAATTTTATACTCGTGTATAAATTTGTATAAACTTTTATAAACTTGTGGCTGATTGCTATCTCGGGAAAAAAGTGACAGATCGAGTAAGATTCGGAAATATGGGCCATTTTTAGTAATTTTCGTCGTTTGCAATTTTTAAAAATATGCAGCCCACTACCCAAAACTACAAACAGAATACCATATTTTTTTTCCATGCATAGCACCCATCTCTAAAATTATAAATTTTAGCACTCCTTCATAAAAAACACCCTAGCTACCAAATCTCCCCCTCCCCCGCCACTAAGCCGCCGGCAGACACCCTCCCCTGCCAGTGGTGTCGTTACTTTTTTGTATTTTACTGAATTTATGTTGTTTATTGCGTCTAATTTATTGCTTTGGACAAGTTTATACACATGAATCTCCCCCCAAAAAATAAATTATACATGAATATACATAGATAAATGCGTAGCAATGAGAGAAATACAAAAAAAAAAGTAAAAATTCATATAAACATCCTTAATATACAGATTTATTTTCTCGTATATACACACTTATACAAATTTATATAATTTTATACACGTGTATAAATTTGTTTGTATAAAATTGTATAAACTTGTATAAACTTGAGGCAGACTGCTATCTCGGGAAAAGGATGACAGGTTGGGTAAGATTCGAAAATATGGGTCATTTTTAATAATTTTCGTCTTTTGCTTGTCTTTTAGTGTAATTATCACGCCATATGAAATTCAAAATGACACAAACTGGATAAATGTACTACATTATACACTTGAAAATTATAAAACACGATTAAGATTACGTGTAGGTCTGTACAAAATCAAGTAGAACCTTAAAACCTAAGAAAATAAAATTAAACTACTAGATCAATCTTTCACACAAAACTGTGTCATGCAATGTAATTTAACTTAAGAAACATAACATTAAAATAGTAGCTCAATCTTTCACACAACTCTGTAGTACATGGCTGCATGCAATGTGAACTAAAGAACTCAAGTTAAAATGTCGATCAAAGATTTCATCCTCTCGTCAGCACTGGGTTGAGCCTCTCTCAACTTAAATATGTTTTCGATAACAGAAAACTCTGTTGCGGTAGTGTCTGAGCCACAAAACGCCGCCCAGTCGTTGACAATCAATCCTGCAGCTATCACTTCACTACCGCGGTTCACGGTTCCTGCTTCCAGTTCAACCTGAAGGAGTTTAGCAAGCTCTTCCATGTCTTCAATAGATGTATGAGGATGCATGATGCAATCGAAAATACGAAAGCGATAAAAGATAAGGAACGAGACGAGACTCACACTAAAGTTCGAGTAGCAACGAAGAACTTGTTCCGTTACACCCCAAACAATTGGAAAGAATCACCTATGCTAAGCAACTATCCTCAAGAGACACGAGGCTCAAGCAAATAGAATGATCGAAGATGGATTGAAGAGCAACTTTGATTCATCCAATTGATTTCAAGCCAAAAGAGTTACAATGTCAAGAGCTATGCTCATTCAATGTGTTTTGTGTTCAAAGTAGTGTAAGAGCAATAAATGAAAGGAGGGGTGTATTTATGGCACCCCTTTACATTGTTTCCTAAGCTACTGGTTCACTGTCCCCCAAGTTCTCTGCGCGATCGCGCAAGAAGTAATGCGATCGCGTGGGGAACTTGGCTCAGAGGCGCGCGATCGCGCGTTGTGTAGCGCGACAGCGAAGACAAAAGATTTCCTCATCGCGATCGCGAAGATGATGCACGCGGTCGCGAAGAACAAGATTCCGTTCTTAGGCAGTAAGCTCAGCAGACTTCCCCTGTTTTTGCCCTGTTTTGCTCCCCTGCTTCCTGCACTGTTTCCTGCCCTGTTTCCACATGGATTGAGCTCCAATGCATTGTCTTTAAGTCCTCTCCCGAGCTCGTATCATCCACGCCTCTCCAAACCAAGTGTAGGTGAGCGTCTTGTATATCCCTGGCTTGACTTCGAGTGAATGGTCTCGATGCAATTTGTGTTGCATCATCCTCCCCTTCTTGAGAAGATTTCGTCCTCGAAATTAAGGCGTCCTCCTCCAAGGTATCATCACCTACATCAAAAGAAGTCAAGTCACTAACATTGAAAGTAGTCGACACATTATACTCACCGGGCAAATCTATCACATATGCATTGTCGTTGATCTTGGACAACACTTGGAATGGGCCATCGCCCCTTGGTGCCAACTTTCCCTTCCTTTGGTTGGGAAATCTTTCCTTGCGGAAATGCACCCACACCCAATCTCCCTTCTTAAAGTCCACCTTCTTTCTTCCTTTATTTTTCTTGGTTGCTATCTTCTCATAGGCCTCCTCCAAAGTCTTCCGTGCCTTGGCATGAAGTTCAAGCAATGCCTTGACCCGAGCCTTTCCTTCAAAATCAACAACCACATCCCTTGGCAAAGGGGTAAGATCAAGAGGAATCAATGGGTTAAAACCATAAACACACTCAAATGGAGTCATGCCAATCATACGATGCAAAGTGCGGTTATATGCAAACTCCATGAGTGGTAGCTTATCAATCCAAGTCCCGGCCTTTCCTTTGGTCATAGCTCGAAGTAGAGCTCCCAAAGTCCGGTTCACCACCTCGGTTTGCCCATCGGTTTGAGGGTGGTGGGACGTGGAGAAGAGCAACTTGGCTTCCAAAAATGGCTAAGGAACTTGGAGTCCCTATCACTAACAATGGTGCGAGGCACCCCATGCAATTTCAAGACATTATCAATAAACAAGGAAGCTACAGGTTGGGCATCATTAGTCTTTTTGCACGGAATGAAGTGAGCCATTTTGGAGAAACGGTCAACGACAACAAAAATGCTATGGTGTCCTCCTCTAGTCCGGGGTAAAGCCATAACAAAATCCATAGAAAGATCAACCCACGGACTAGTAGGAATGGGCAAAGGAGTGTATAGCCCTTGGTTGTTGGACCAAGACTTGGCCCTCTTGCAATCCAAGCAAGCATTGCAAAATCGCTCCACAAGAGGCCTCATTTTTGGCCAATGGAATTGCTCTTTAAGTATGGCCATAGTCTTGTCCACCCCAAAGTGACCCATCAAGCCCCCGCAATGTGCTTCTTGCACTAGCACATCTCTCCAAGAGGACTCGGGGACACACACTCGCCCATGCTTGAAAATGTAGCCATCTACCCATTGGTACTTTTCCACCCTTTCCCCACTCACTAGAGCATCATGAATGCTCTTGAGCTTTGGGTCATGAGCATACAATGACTTGATATCCTCAAAACCCACAAGTCTAGAAGCAAGAGTGGTGGCAAGAGCGAATTTCCTTGAAAGCGCATCGGCCACAACATTGTCCTTGCCCTTCTTGTAATGAATTACATAAGGGAAAGACTCAATGAACTCGACCCACTTGGCATGTCTTTTGTTCAATTTCTCTTGGCCTCTTAAATGCTTGAGTGACTCATGGTCACTCTTGATCACAAATTCCCGAGGACATAGATAATGTTGCCAATGGGCTAAAGCTCTCACGAGGGCATACAACTCCTTGTCATACGTGGAGTAATTCAAGGTTGCGCCCTTCAACTTCTCACTAAAGTAGGCAACGGGTTTCCCTTCTTGCATGAGAACACCCCCAATACCCACCCCCGAGGCATCACATTCTACCTCAAAAGCCTTCCCGAAGTCGGGCAATTGCAACAACGGGGCGGTACTTAGCCTACTTTTCAATTCTTGGAAAGCCTTTTCTTGCGGCTCTCCCCAAACAAAGGGCTTGTCCTTTTTCACCAACTCGGTGAGTGGTGCGGCAATGGTGCTAAAGTCTCTAACAAAGCGCCTATAGAAACTAGCTAGGCCATGGAAACTCCTCACATGAGAAACGGTGGTAGGAGTAGGCCAATCTCTAATGGCTTCAACTTTGGACTCATCAACTTCTACACCATTGGCACTAACAACAAAGCCCAAAAAGACAACCTTTTCAACACAAAAGGCACACTTCTTAAAGTTGGCATAGAGCTTTTCGGCTCGTAGCACTTCAAGCACTTGACTCAAGTGGCAAACGTGGTCATCTATTGACTTGCTATAAATCAATATGTCGTCAAAGTAGACAACCACGAATTTGTTGATGAATGGCTTTAGCACATGGTTCATTAGTCTCATGAAGGTACTAGGTGCGTTGGAAAGGCCGAAAGGCATCACCAACCATTCATAAAGACCAAATTTGGTCTTGAATGCTGTTTTCCACTCATCACCCGGTTTCATCCGGATTTGGTGGTAGCCGGACCTAAGGTCTATTTTTGTAAAGACACTAGAACCACTAAGCTCATCCAACATATCATCCAAACGAGGTATGGGATGTCGATACTTTACCGTGATCTTGTTGACCGCTCGACAATCCACACACATCCTCCAAGTGCCATCCTTCTTTGGAACAAGGATCACGGGCACGGCACAAGGACTCAAGCTCTCCCTCACCAAGCCTTTGGTAAGCAACTCATCAATTTGCTTTTGTAACTCCCTTGTGTCCTCGGGATTACTTCTATATGCAGGCTTGTTGGGAATTTGAGATCTCGGGACAAAGTCAATTTGATGCTCAATACCCCTCAAGGGAGGTAATCCATCCGGCATCTCCTCCGGAAACATGTCCTCATAGACCTTCAAAACATTGTCAATAGCACTAGGCAAAGGGTTAGGGTTAGATAAATAATCACTTTCGGAATTTAAAACCATACCTTTGTGCACTAGGCATATGAGCATCTTGGTGCTATCATTACCTTTCAAGTACTCACCCGGTTGCATCATGGCACACATGCGACCGGTGGGAGGTGGTGGAGTCTCGGCCAAAGATTTGGCCACAATCGGGGACTTGGCCTTAGCCGCTTCCCTCAACTCTTTCATGCGCCGATAGTCTTCACTTACTTGTTTCGGGGTCAAAGGTGTAAGCACAAACCTTTTTCCCTCATGTTTCACCGTGTAAGTGTTGGCCCGGCCATCATGAACCACTTGTTTGTCGTATTGCCAAGGCCTTCCAAACAAAAGGTGGCAAGCTTGCATTGGCACCACGTCAAACATGTGTTCATCTTGATAGTTCCCAATCTTGAATCTAATCCAGACTTGCTTCACTACCCTCAATTCCCCACACTCACTTAGCCATTGCAAACGGTAGGGGCTCGGGTGTTTAATGGTAGTCAACTTCAATTGTGAAACCAAGGATTGGCTCACAACATTTGCACAACTACCCGAGTCAATTATCATGGAACAAACTTGTCCCTTCACTCTACACCGGGCATGGAACAAGTTTTCCCTTTGTTCATCCTCCCTCTCCTCACTCACCATGGTTCCCAAAATGCGACGCACCACAAGGAACATATTAGGATCATCCCCCTCCGTCGCTCTCTCTTCACCCTCACCCTCAACTTCCTCACTCTCCTCTTCAACTTCACCCTCGGACTCACTTTCACCCTCATAGACCAACCCATCATCCATCACAATCATTGTTTTCCGGGTAGGGCACTCTTTGGCAAAGTGGCCATAACCCTTGCATTTATGACATTGGAAAGAAGAAGGAGAAGGAGTATTTAAAGTAGTTTTAGAATTACCTCCAACTTCTTTGTGGTCGCTCTTCGGGGTAGCCTTTTCAAAAGGCTTCTTTACATCTCGACTCCCACTTGCTCCACTAGCATATGAGCTCTTCCATTCTTTGGGGCGCGTTGAAGGAGTTGTAGTGGTAGTACTCCTATAGCGAGGAGCCTTTTCTTCCTTGAGCGATTTCTCGGCTTCAACCGCGGCATCACAAACATCTTGTAAGGAGTGGAAGATGTGAAGTCTCAATTGGGAGGCAATCTCCCTACTCAAGCCACTTTTGAAACGGATGATGGCTTGTTCCTAATCCTCCGTTTCCATATCAAGAGCCATCCGATTTTTCTCAAAGTCGTTGAAATATTCATCAATGGACTTGTAGCCTTGCTTCAATTCATAGAGCTTTTTGAGTTGCTCTTGTCGATACTTGGGAATCACATACTTGTTGTTCATAACTTCTTTCAACTCTTCCCAAGTGATGTTCATCCGCAACCCAAGTCTTCTCCTTGACCGCTTGATGGATTCCCACCAAGTAGAGGCATAGGACTCAAATGATGATATAGCATAAGTGGCCTTCTTCTCCTCGGTCATATCATTTGTGTCAAAGACCCGCTCCAATTGGATCTTCCATTCAAGAAATGCTTCTGGATCACTAGTCCCCTTGAAAGGCGGGATAGTGATCTTGACACTATTGAGATTAGTGTCTCGACCCCCACGGTGTTGTTCCGGTTGAACCCCATAGTTGTCATCAACATCTTCATATTCCCTTCCCAAGTTCCTTCCAACATAAGCTCTTAGTGGTCCTCGACCTCGACCACGACCTCTATCTACACCTCGGCCTCCATTCATCGCCCTCCTATTTGGATAGGGAGCTTCAAAGTAATCATCATCAAGTCCGAGACCCTCCCCTTCTTGAGCTTCATCAACTTGCTCAAGGGGTGCAACATGCCTCCGAGGCCTTGGGAGTGGAGCATCTCCTTGGGGATTGCCCAAGGGTTGGGAATTGCCCAACAATCTTTCTCTAGCAAGAGCCTCATCCCTCAACCGTTGTCGACGAACTAGCTCCGCATATTGATCCAGTTTCATGATTGAATCATCACTTGTGCCTTCATTGGCATCCCTTTGGACACTCGGGGTCCTCTCCTTTTCAAGAGCTTCCATTTTAAGGTTTAGGGCCTTCACCTCGGCTAACAAATTAGCCAAGACGTCGGTTGGAACCTCAATGGTACTCTTTGCTTTCTCCTCCGCCATGTACCTACAACAATCAAAAACAAGAAAGGAAGATTAGAGTAAAAGTTCTCACTCACTCATTCACTTTTGTTTGTCGCTCGAGTTCACTCAAGCTTGGGTTGGTTTCACACAAACTTGAAATCAATGGCCTCCTCGTAGTTGCGCAACCTCCTCAAAGATCAAACCAAAATACAAGAACCAAATGCTCTTCGGGAAGAGTGGATTCAATGGGACTCGATCAACGCTAAGCTATTTGGTGCGCACTTGAACCAAACAATTAACTACGAATCTTCTTTGAATTCTACTCTCCTTCTAGGCACGAGTATCCTATTCACACAAGGGATTAGTACTACTTGGGTAGAAGTGTTACCCTCAAAGTACTAACCGGAAGTGACGCGATCAAATGTTCAAAGATCGAATCGTCACTAAACGGATTCGGAATTGGATGAATTTTGGTTTGTGATCTAGAAACTCACCATATTTGATGATGCTATGGGAGTTTTTGTGGTTGGAAACTGTTATGATGCCTTTGCGAACATTCTGTCAGACATCAGGAAATTCTGGAAATTGGTACACTTCGCGATCGCGTGCAGAGGGGCGCGATCGCGATGAACAAAAATTCAGAATTGACGCGATAGCGCGAGACCTTGCGCGATAGCGCGAGACCTTGCGCGATCGCGCAGGTTTGTTCATCTGAACCAGAAACTCGACAGGAACATAGCAGTTTTGGCACAACAACAACCCAAATTCAACTTATTTCAGTTTTCAAGCTTCCAAAAGGTGTTTTCAACTGGAGTAAACATTCCCCAATGGTTTAAACACAAAAAACAACCATCAAACAACTTGTTTTTCAATGATTTTTGACAAGTTCTTCAAAAATTTTCAAAACCTTCAAGAACCAAATTTTTGATTTTCACCACAATACTCCAAATGATGTTATGATGGTATCAAAACAACGGGAAAACTATAGTGAACAATCCCCGATACCAAACAACCACAAAATCATAACATCAAACAAGTTTTTAGCAAATTTTGCAAATACCTCAACCTAGGGTTTAAATTTCCTACTTTTGATTTCCAACTCCAAAATGTGTTTTGTTGGTTCCCAATTGTCGAGATTACATAAACATACAATCCCCGATAATCAACACCAACAAAATCGTAACAACAAGCGTTTTCCTTCAAATTTTTGGGTTTTCAAGTTTTTTTTTTTTTTTTTTGAATTTTTTTTCTTCTTTTTCAATATAACAAGAACAAGAACAAGAAAATAAATGCGGAACCAAGATGACAAGCAGGAAGAGTAGGACGAGGGCTCGTAAGAACGTAACCCTAGCCTTGCTCTGATACCAACTGATGCAATCGAAAATACGAAAGCGATAAAAGATAAGGAACGAGACGAGACTCACACTAAAGTTCGAGTAGCAACGAAGAACTTGTTCCGTTACACCCCAAACGATTGGAAAGAATCACCTACGCTAAGCAACTATCCTCAAGAGACACGAGGCTCAAGCAAATAGAATGATCGAAGATGGATTGAAGAGCAACTTGGATTCATCCAATTGATTTCAAGCCAAAAGAGTTACAATGTCAAGAGCTATGCTCATTCAATGTGTTTTGTGTTCAAAGTAGTGTAAGAGCAATAAATGAAAGGAGGGGTGTATTTATGGCACCCCTTTACATTGTTTCCTAAGCTACTGGTCCGCTGTCCCCCAAGTTCTCTGCGCGATCGCGCAAGAAGTAATGCGATCGCGTGGGGAACTTGGCTCAGAGGCGCGCGATCGCGCGTTGTGTAGCGCGACAGCGAAGAAAAAAGATTTCCGCATCGCGATCGCGAAGGTGATGCACGTGATCGCGAAGAACAAGATTCCGTTCTTAGGCAGTAACTCAGCAGACTTCCCCTATTTTTGCCCTGTTTTGCGCCCCTGCTTCCTGCACTGTTTCCTGCCCTGTTTCCACATGGATTGAGCTCCAATGCATTGTCTTTAAGTCCTCTCCCGAGCTCGTATCATCCACGCCTCTCCAAACCAAGTGTAGGTGAGCGTCTTGTATATCCTTGGCTTGACTTCGAGTGAATGGTCTCGATGCAATTTGTGTTGCATCAATGTACCTGCTCCAAAAGAAAGTTCAGCGATTAGAGACAATAAAGCAACATCTATGTTAGGCCCCACACCCATAACAAGCACCAGTCAATCACAGGTAAAATCTTACTGGCAACTGATAGTTACATCAAACCATCTGTATTTACGATGGCTAAGTGACAAATTGAGATGAGAACACATATATTAATTAACTATTGTTTAGTGATAACATATCAATCAACACCTGTTATGCATCAAAGGTGGACATTGTGTGACAGTGTGAGCAACATTTACCTTCATCATATTCCCCGATTCCATAAATTGAAGAATGTGTACTTACCAAGCCTCCCAAGTTAGAGAAAGTACAATAGCTTCCAACAAGAATATTCCCTGCTATTGCTTGCCTGTAAACTTCTTCCACACCTAGAACATCGGCAATCATCTCTTCAGTTTCCTGAAAATAACATGTGATGATCTTAGGTAATGTTCTTAATCGTGATTAGAAGAGTAAACTCACAAGTAAAGATCCATGACAATAGTGTTGTCTGTATTCGTTAGTGTAAAACAATAGGAGTAGAAAGGGAAAAGTAAAAGAACAGAGCTGAGGGCTAATATGAGGAGGATGATAAGTACATAACCCCAGGAGAAGTAAATACACGAAATAGCATTTTTTGGATTAACCAAATTTTAGCGAAAATGCAGGCACAGAAACTAAACAAAACTGAAGAATTCTCCTACAGTACCAAGAAATCCCCAAGAGTCAGTGGTTTGAACCCGTGACGCGCCCCTAACCGACACATCCTGTGCTGCAATCTTACTTTAGACCAAATCCACTGGTAAGGTAAAGATCCTTCATCCTATTGGACATTTTCTGGACGTTGAAACAAAGCACTAATGCTATCATACATGAAACAACACACTATGCTTTCATACATGACAAGGATTTACTTGAGCTCGGAGAGTGGTTGCGTTCTCTATATAAAAAAAAACTGCAGAGAAGATGCCAATGCCTAGATAATTATGTGTACCCAGAATATACAATGATTTCCAAATGGTCTCTCATTAGTAAACAAACGTGAATAAACTCCAGAGATCTACACAAAATGCCATTCCAATTTGTAGCAAAAAATAGCTATCGATAAATTACCTTGTCAAGATCTGTATGTGCAAGAGCAACATAATCATTGCATGCTATGCAATTTCCAAGGGCAGATAACCGCTCTTCAATGCGCTGAACCACAACTCCATCCGGCAGACTGTTCCTCAAGTGCTGAAGTTCTTCCAGCATAAACAGAAAAAATAAATAAAATAACCAAAGTCAACCTTCTGCCCCACCAAATGAGCATGTGATAATTGAATGATAATTAAATATGGTGTATTGAAGATTTTTTGACACATTGCAATCTTCACTATTGTCATCAATCAACTATTATTAAAAGGTAAATTCTACACAAGAATCACACAATCAGTTTCAAGTTGTCGTCTTCAATCTACATCATTGCAAGTGCTCCTGCTACCTCCCAAGTAACATCTATAAAGAAAGTGTTTTCTCCTGGTGTGTCCAGCCAATTGTTAAGATCCCAAACACTTGCCTCATGAAACCCAGTACCACGGTGAGTTGCAACTTTAATTGCTAACAGTTGAAACTTTAAACACAGAAGCATTTTCTACCATATTTAATGGTTTCAAAATTTCCTTCAACTTAGCTGGTACACGAGACCCTTATTTTGACATGAAAACACTTATATACGGTCAAGTTTAACATAGGCATCCAAGTTGTCATCAAATTCTCCAAATTTAAATCAGCCAATCCAAACGTGACCCTAGTTCCCATTTTGATGCAATCTAAAACAGGCGGAAGCGACAAACGATATAAAAGTGCGGAAGCTAAAACAAGATAGGCGATATCGTTGAAGATATCGAGATAAAAAGCAAGACGAGGCTTGAACGTTTACCTAAGTAGCACCGAGGAACTCGTCTCGATACACCCTGGGTGAAGTCAAGGAGCACCTATACTACGCAACTACCCTCAAGAGACAACCGGCCCTTGCAAATAGAATGATCAAAGAGGTTACGATGTTCAACATGGAATCCACCAAGTGAAATTATGCCCGTTCACGGGTTCAACATTGAGATTCACTCAAAGAAAATATCATTCCACATTCAAAGTTAGCTAAAGTGCAATAAATGACTAAGAGGTCTATTTATAGTTTCCCATTACAAGTTTTGCCAAGTTTCTGGTCCGCACTGCTCCACTGGTCTTCGCGATCGCGTGAATGGAATAGCGATCGCGCAGGGTACTAATCTGCAGAGGCTCGCGATCGCGTCTTTGTGAGCGCAATCGCGCAGGGCAAATAACATCTCTTCGCGATCGCGTGAGTGTGGTCGTGATCGCGCAGAGGAAATGTCTGGCGCCAGGCAGTAGCTCAGAAAATGCTGCCCTGTTTTGCCCTGTTGTGGCTCCCCTGTTTCCTGCACTGGTTTCAGCCCTGGTTCCACTTTGATTGAGCTTCAATGCATGGTCTTCAAGTCGTCTCCCGCGCTCATATCATCCATGCGGCGACTCCCAGACCAAGTGTAGGTGTCGATGCAATTTGGGCTGCATCATCCTCCCCTTCTTGAGAAAATTTCGTCCTCGAAATTAAGGCGTCCTCCTCCAAGGTAGCATCACCTACATCAAAAAGGCAAACAAAAACAAAAGCTCCTACTACAAGAGTAGGTTAGTGCACCAAGTGTGGGAAAACACACTCTTGTGGTACAACCAAGTATCAATAGCGCTAAAGAAGTCCATGTTCCTAGAGGAACTAGAAAGTACTTGGTTTAACAAGAAAGTGCACCCAACACAAGAACAAACAAAGAGATCAATAGGGCATGGCATATGCAAGATTAAGCTATCAAATTCCCTACAATCCCTAGGTTCAAGATTAGCACACCAAGACCTTCCACTACGCGAGTAGGTAGGTCCAACAAGAGTGAGTGTAAGCACGGTGGAAAATTCGCTCTTGTTATAGAGCCAAGTATCAATACCATTCAAGAAGCTCATGTCCCCAAAGGGAACAACAAGTTCTTGGCTCCATAGTGTCAAGCACTCACAACCATAACAAGCAAGGGATTCATTAGGACATAGAACATTCAAGACCAAGCAATCAAAGTTCTGATGACCCCTAAGCTCATGTTCAACATACCAATCCTTCAAGGCAATATTTTCAAAATGTGGCGCAATGGTTTTGGCATGCTCATTCCTCAAAGTGTGGTTAACATATGGGAGGGGATAGACAAAGTGGTGCAATACACAATTAGCATCAAGTACCCCACTCCCCTTCTTAAAAGCCCTCATACTCACACTAAGAGGTACCTCCTCACCTCCAATTTCATCCTCGAGACAACCCCCCTCACAAGGTAAGCTCCCAAGGAAGGCATTGTTAATGGCCTCTTCATAATTATAACCAAACCAACAAGAGTAGGGTCATTAGAAGAATCATCTACCTCACTCGAAGCTTCAAGGAAGGAGTTGTCTATGGGATCAAATCCCTCACACCACGGAGGTTCTATTTCATCCTCAACTCTAGTCCGATACAAATCGCCTTCACAATTAAAGGTGCCCCCACACAATGGGAATATAAAAGCATGCACCTCAATTTCATAGTCAAACAAAGGCATAGTATCAAGACTGGGATTTTCACTCTCACTTGAGGAGTCATCATAGATAACCTTGTCCAATTCTCGCAAGTTGGACTCCTCAAGTTCACTCTCATCCTCACTACGACACACAAATCCACCATAATCAATTATATCAACAAGGGTGGAGTCACATAACTCATCTTCCCCTTTATCAAATATGGGCGGGGTGTCATAACAAGGGTCGCAAGTAAGGTCAACTATCACACTTTCACTAGAGAGAGGTTCTTTGAATACCGGGCTCACATCATGATGCGGCCTTTCACTCCCCTCTACTAGGTCACATGCAAACACAAGTTGACCATTAGACTCTTCACTAGTTGCAAGGTCAATATAGGCATCACAAGCAACAACTAGTTTCGAGTCTCCACGAGACAAGGGATTAATGCATTCATGAGAAGGAAAGGTAACACTTACACTTGAATCGCTCCCGTGAGCACTCACACCGCTTGAAGTGTCATGTTTGAGTCCTTCTTCATGAAACTCACAATGTCGAGCTCCATCCTCTTGTCTTTCTTTCTC
The DNA here is from genome assembly GCA_029990175.1 of Petunia secreta. Lineage (NCBI taxonomy): Eukaryota > Viridiplantae > Streptophyta > Magnoliopsida > Solanales > Solanaceae > Petunia > Petunia secreta. The sequence continues at coordinate 5,036,785 of JARKIP010000087.1, read as the reverse complement.
ATCAACCGGTTGAGGCTCCACTAGCTCGCCTCCAAGAGTACCTACACACAAGCCACAACAAATAGAAAGAGAAGAAGGTAAATCATGGTTAGAACAAAGTGTGTCCTCACTCTCACTCGAGATTTCCTCTCCCCTCACTTCTTTCATTTTTCGCTCAAGGCCAATTGTAGGTCCGGGTGATGCTTCACTCTCAACTCGCAAGGGCATGACCATAAGATTGTTGGTTCTGGGCTCAAGGACCATGGGTGACTTGGCTTTAGCCGCTTCCCTCAACTCCCTCATAATCCTATAGTCATTACTTACTTGCTTGGGCGTCAAGGGCTTGAGTATATACTTCCTAAAGCCATGCAAGACCGTATAGGAATTGGTTCTACCATCGTGCACTACGCTCCGATCATATTTCCATGGCCTCCCAAACAAGAGATGGCAAGCTTGCATAGGTACCACATCAAACATTACCTTATCTCGATAATTTCCAATGCTACACTCAACCAAAGCTTGCTTCACCACCCTCAACTCTCCACACTTACTCAACCATTGTAAACGGTAGGGATGTGGATGTGTTCTAGTAGGCAATTGCAATTGGGAAATCAAGGTCTCACTTACTATGTTAGCACAACTTCCCGAATCAATGATCATTGAGCACACTTGACTCATCACTCGACACCTAGCATGGACGAGATTCTCCCTTTGCACATGCTCCGACTCTTCATGACTCATGGCACCCAAACTCCTCCGTACCACGAGTGTCGTTTTAAGCTCATCACCTTGCTCACCATTATCTTGGGGAATTCCCAAGTTGTGGGGAGTGCCACTTGTTGGGGAATGCCCAACGGTTGGGGAATGCCCAACATTTCATCACTAGTACCTCTTTCGGTACCCTGTTGGACACTCGGGGTCCATTTTCTTTCAAGGCGCTCAAGCCTTTGGTCCAAAGACCTTACCTCGGCCAAGATGTAGGCCAAAGTAATTAACGGGACCTCAACGGTATCATACACCTCTCCGGCCATGTACCTACACAAATCAAAAACAAGAAAGAGGTTAGAGTAAAAGCCCTCACTCGCTCCCTCACCTTTGAAGTGTCACTCGGGTACACTCAATTTAGTGGCGGGGGATTTATCACTCAAGCTTGATCTCAAAGGCTTCCTCATAGTTGAACAACCACCTCAATAACCACCCAAGTCACAAGAACCAAATACTCTTCGGGGTGAGTGGAATTGATGGGACTCGATGGGCGAACGGTTTTATAAGTGAGCACTTGAGCCAAAAGTATACTACGAGTCTTCTTTGAGCTCTACTCTCCTTCTAGGCACGAGTATCCTAGCCGAACAAAGGATTAGTACTAATTGGGTAGGAGTGTTACCCTCAAAGTACTAACCGGAAGTGACGCGATCAAATGTTCAAAGATCGAATCGTCACTAAACGGATTCGGAATTGGATGATTTTTGGTTAGTGATCTACAAACTCACCATATTTGATGATACAATTGAAGTTTTGGTGAGCGGAAACTGTTACGAACGCTTTGCGAACAATCTGTCCCAATTCAGGATTTCTGCAAAATTGAGAACCCTTCGCGATCGCGTGAGGATGCGCACGATCGCGATGAACAATGGGAGGAATTGACGCGATAGCGTGAAACAGGGCGCGATCGAGCAGGCCTGCGTTCCAGAACCAGTACCTCGACTGCAAACTTAGTTTTTGGCACACAAATCACCCCAATTCAACTTGTTGTTCAGTTCTAAAGCTTCCAAAGGGTGTTTTCAACTGAAGTAAAGAATCCCCAATGGTTTTAGCAATCAAACAACGAACAAACAACTCGTTTTCAAGAATCTGGAGTAAATTCTTCATATTTTCAAGAACTTCAAAATTTTCAAAGTTCGATTTTCATTCCGCTACTCCAAATGATGATATGGGGATATCAAAATGACGGGAAAACTATATAGAACAATCCCCGATACCAAACAACCAAGAATTCACAACACAAAACAAGTTCTATCAAATTTTGTGAATTCTCAACTTTTGAGATTTGGTTTTCAAGATTTTGATTCACGACTCCAAATCGTGTTTCGAGGGTACCAAATCAACGGGAATATGATAACAAACAATCCCCAATAGCAAACAACAACAAAATCGCAACAAGCAACGATTTCTAGCAATTTTTTTGTGATTTTCAAGTTTTTGGATTTTTTTGTTTTTCTTTCAAATAAGAACAACAAACAACACAATGATAACAACAACGAGAACAAGACCGAGGATTCGTAAGAACGAAGCCTAGCCGTGCTCTGATACCAACTGATGCAATCTAAAACAGGCGGAAGCGACAAACGATATAAAAGTGCGGAAGCTAAAACAAGATAGGCGATATCGTTGAAGATATCGAGATAAAAAGCAAGACGAGGCTTGAACGTATACCTAAGTAGCACCAAAGAACTCGTCTCGATACACCCCGGGTGAAGTCAAGGATCACCTAAACTACGCAACTACCCTCAAGAGACACCCGGCCCTTGCAAATAGAATGATCAAAGAGGTTACGATGTTCAACTTGGAATCCACCAAGTGAAATCATGCCCGTTCACGGGTTCAACATTGAGATTCACTCAAAGAAAATATCATTCTACATTCAAAGTTAGCTAAAGTGCAATAAATGACTAAGGGGTCTATTTATAGTTTCCCATTACAAGTTTTGCCAAGTTTCTGGTCCGCACTGCTCAACTGGTCTTCGCGATCGCGTGAATGGAATAGCGATCGCGCATGGTTCTAATCTACAGAGGCTCGCGATCGCGTCTTTGTGAGCGCAATCGCGCAGGGCAAATAACATCTCTTCGCGATCGCGTGAGTGTGGTCGCGATCGCGCAGAGGAAATGTCTGGCGCCAGGCAGTAGCTCAGAAAATGCTGCCTTGTTTTGCCCTGTTGTGGCTCCCCTGTTTCCTGCACTGGTTTCAGCCCTGTTTCCACTTTGATTGAGCTTCAATGCATGGTCTTCAAGTCGTCTCCCGCGCTCATATCATCCATGCCGCGACTCCCAGACCAAGTGTAGGTGTCGATGCAATTTGGGATGCATCACATTTCAAATCCCTAATTAAGTCAAAAGGCACTTTATTCCAATAATAAACCCAAACCAAACAAATACGCCAAGAAAGGTAATACATACATAACGGGGAGGGGGTTTTACTACATATAGTGACCTAAGAATAAGAGATGATTAAACTACTTGGAGAACTCCATAAGTGTCATTATAAGACTTGACATCATAACCAACAACGATATTATACATAAAAATATGGAATTTTATATATGAATACTTGTCCAGTTACAGATTGCTAATCTCAAAGATACAAAGGTAAAACCTTACTCAAGCATACAGTTAACAAATTATCATAAATATGTAAGATATATCCACAGCATGGTGAATTATATTATTACCTTGATCTGTAGTAGTGTGAGGCACGAGAAGCCCATTTTTGTTTCCTGCACAAAATCAGAGAAGTGAAAACTTAGTTACCACATTAAAGATCAATTGCCAACAGGACCTTAAAGTTTCAGATAGCTAGAGTGGTTGTCAAGTACCAACACATAGTCTTCCAATTATCCTTGTTCCTCCAATGGACGTTCTGATCACTGGAAAATTTTCCGGCAATGCATCCTCAAACACGCTGGAAAAATACAGATGAAGTCATTATCACTGAGCAGAGAACCTGGAAACTATATCAAAACATTGGGATACAACTTTATTTTTTTGTCATAAAGACGATGCGATCAATTCTTAATGTTGCTAAAATCGAAAACAAACTAGGAAGAGGACATAAGAAACCTATCTTTTTCCCACTCTCTTCATTGTCATTATTCACAACCTTGATTTAAATATTTATTCAATCTTTAACTCTGGTTTTCCTTGACCTCATCAAGGAAACACTGAAAGCTCGTTTCCAAATATTTAGTTTCAAATTAAATAATTTCACCAATATTAAGCAACAGATGATTTGAAGAACAACAAAAAACGAACCTGTAGAAGTTTTCGGAACCCCCAATAGGGACCAAGCAGTATGGATTGGTCAGCTTTGCGAAAACTCCCACTTCACATGAATTTTCAAATTGAACCCCTGCAATATCGTAAAAGCCATTAGAAAACTTGATTAAAAAAGAAGGCATTAGAAAAATAACCCATCAAAGTAAATATCCAATTTGACAATCAACTAATTACTCACTAGTAGCCATTGCTAGCTGAAAGAAAAACAACTGCTAGGTGCTTGGAAGATCTGTCAATAGCCAAAATGATGCACACATGTTAACGAAGAATAAGGAAGATAAGTATAGACAATTCTCCAATAAACTATGGACTATTGGACTTCAATGGATCGACTAAGCCTCAATCCTAAACTAGGTGTGTTCAGCTCTATAGATCCTTCAGCTCTATTTACTAAAGATGAAAAAATTAAAAAAAAATGATTTCGAAATGCTAACATGAACTAGGCCTATTTGGCTGATTTAATTTTATCAAAAAAGACAATCTCAAACCAATTAATTCCAAATACTTAAACTTGAGATGGTTAGATATTTAATCTTTTTCTTTTTTATAACCAAACAATTCCTGAGTCGGTGCCCATTTCAAAACTCAATGAATTATGTACTCGCCCATCTACCCATCTCCACTTAAATACTAGGCTTTTGTCTATGGCAAGTTCGAACCTGTGACCTGACCACCAAAAGCTACAAGTTGCACTCTTACCAACAGACTTCAGTCTGAAGCCCAACGGAATAAAGATTTCATCTTTGAACTTAATCCTTTCTTTGTTTTTTCTCATTTTGCTTTCATTCGAAAAATAACCACTAATATTAATCACGAGACAACAACAAAAAGATCATCTAATAAACACATGAAAATCATAAGAAAATTTACATGCCAAGAACTAAATAAAAAATTTCATATATTAACTTAACATTTTCGTTTTACTTTTCTTTTCATATGAAAGATAAGCATTACGACTATTTTGTTTTCTTTAAAACACACGAACTCCCGGTTAAAGTTGTCTTAGTGTGACGTTTAAGTCAGGGGTTCAAATCGTGGAAACAGCCACTGACGCATCAAGCTAGGCTGCGTACACCCCTTGGGCCGCGGTCCTTCCCCGAATCCTACGTGAACGCGGAGGGCCCTTTTACACATCTCTACTAAAATAGCATACTTTTATTCGAACCTGTGACATGCTCATAACTCGCACATCACGACGATAAGCATTAATACTATATAGCAGACAACCAAACCAATCACAATTTAAATAGATAATAAAACGACCACTGAAAATATCAGGAATTAAGGTTTTGTGGGTAGAGAGAGAGAAAAACAGAACAACTTACAACTCTGTGCAGAGCAACTCTTTAAACACAGTTGCTGAAAGCGCTTATAAATAGGAGGGAAGTGGGAACAAATAGGACGAAATAAATAGGAGCGAACAAAAAGAATGTAGTATTATTTTATGCTAGGTATTAGGTAGGCATAATTTCACTATGATCACCAAAATTTTTCCTCTGTAACATTAAAGTCACTAAACTATTTTTTATAATAAGAAATGCACTAAACTTTACTCTAGGTAAAGCTAAAATCACAAAATTATTTTTGGTAATAGGGATGTCACTAAAGTTACTCTATATAATGCTAAAATTACAAAATTATTTTTTACAATAATAAAATTACTAAACTATACGTCAAGTCACAAAAGACACAAGTCATTGAAAAGTCAAAGCTCCGATTACAAAAACCAAGCTCCGATTACAAAAACCGACATCTCATTGTTGTATCTTCATTTTGCCACCATGCATGTGCATGCCACGTAATTTTACTTTGACCCGCATTGTCGACATATGTTTTTAAGTCACAAAAATTGAAAAGAGCAGTAAGTTTATAAATTTATTTAAACTTTAAATACTATAAACTCTGATTATGTTTCTAACTCAAACACATGGATGATAGATATTTTGTATAGACATTTAAATATAAATGCTAACACAAAAATGTTTGTCAATTTAAATTTCTTTACAAAATTGTATGATTGAAAAATATGTGACAATAAGGTGGATATGAAAAAATTACGTTGCATCATGCATGGGCACAACAAAAAAAAATAATGATATGGAGATGAGGCATCATGTTCCAACATAGGAGAATTGTATTTTTTGTGCAAATAACTATTGTAGTAACTTTATATCTCTAAAAGTTTTAAAAGGAAAAATAAAATTATTTCGAACAGTTTAAAGATCTTTTAGATGCACATATTCTTCCCAGGAACGATTAGGGCGTGGCCATAAGGGGCTTTATGACATTTGATATAAAAAATAGTTTTGTGCTTTAGTGTGACATAGGGTAAAGTTTAATGACTTTTTTGTTGTTAAACTATTTTTGTGACTTTAGCATTACATAGAGTAAATTTTAGTGACTTTCTTGTTACAGAAAATAGTTTACCGTTACAAAGAGTAAAGTTTAGCGATCATACATGAAATTAACATATATTATATGGATAGGAATGTGGTCATTACCGATACATGTATTAAAATCATAATTACCAAAACAACCTTTCATAATAGTAAAAAGAATTAAACTTGTTAAAGAATAAATAAATATATTAAATAATACATTATATATTAATTTATGACATATCGATAAATCAACACGATATAATTTCTACATTACAATTTATGTATTACTTATCCCCTATATGATAATTTTTATATAGCAAATACCCACAATATTAATTCACGTGCCATCAATCCTCACACTGCTAATATCCGTATTATCGATCCCTGCATTATTAACACCTGCAAAAATGGAGCTTCAACCAACCAAACAACCAAACAAACTAACAACAACATCGTACCTGGTATAATCCCGCAAGTAGAGTTTTGGGAGGGTGAGATGTGTGCACACCTTACCCCGATATTGCTTAAGTAGAGAGATAGTTTCTGATAGATCATCGGCTCAATAAGCTTCAACCAAACGACCCCTATTAATTCTTTAAGTGCATTGTGCCAGCGCAGGAGGGGGTGCGCGCACACACATATATAAAAGGTAAATTGAAGTGGTAACAAGGATTCAAAAAGGGGTGTAGACACATGAATTTTATTGAATTTAATTCAATAAATGAATTGATTTAATTCAAGATTTATTCCTCCAAGGTCCCTGCCACGTGTCAAATGATGTGGCGCCAAGTCAAATCAAAGGCCAATGAAACTATGACATGTGAATAAATGATGTAGCATGTCTACTCAAATTGATAGCCAATCAAAACCATCCAACTGTCCAATATGACATGTCTTGGCCAATTAAATTCATTCTTATCACATAGCTTTTGTGATAGGTTTGATGACTCATGTGGACCAATCAAATCAAAGTAAGTCTATTCCCCTACAACTATAGATAGAGTGGTTCTATAACTCTTGAAAACATATTCAGAAGTTGGTGAAAGCTCGCATCCACCCGTGGAGAAATCAAGGAGGAGATACATAGAAGTCTTCCATTCCTCCAGAGATCAAGAAGTATTCCATACATCAAGAAGCCTTCCCTCCTGGCTATAACCAAGAAGTCTTCTATAAATCACAAAGCCTATCCCTCCTGGCTGTGATCAAGAAGTCTTTTCATCCATATTTTGCCGCCACGTTCGTGATCAAAGTCTGCCGCCACGTTCGTGATTAAATCAAATTCATACATTCAAGAACAAGCTCATAAGCCCTTGATTTAAGTCAAATCCATCAATTTCAGGAACAAGCTCTCAAGCGCTTGAATCAAATCAAATAAAGTAAAATCCACATATTCAAGATCAAGCTCTCAAGCTCTTGAATCAAATCAAATCCATCAATTTCAAGAACAAGCTCAAAAGCCCTTGAATCAAATCAAATCCATTCAGTTCGAGATCAAGCTCTAGCGCCCTCGAATCAAATCCGTGAAGAGAAGAATCAGAGGATTACATCTTAGATTTAAGATTTTTTAGAGATTGTAAACCGCATTATTTCTATAAATTAATATATTACTTGTGGATACTTTTTATTGTCTTGATTATTTTGAGGCAACAAAATTTGTTGTCTACAATGGGTAATGACAGGAAGAATTGAAGTGGTTTGAGCAATACTACAAAGGTAAAAGTTCCATCGCTACTTTGTACAGAATGGCACTGAGTGCCCATATATAGTGAGGCAGAGTCAGAAATTGAAGTATATGGATTTAGGGTTCTAGTTCTTTTGAGTTACTGGGTACTAAACTAATAAGTTGTACATATTAAATAATTTACTTCAAGACAAATATAAGAAATGGATCAAACTAGTATGTTCGGCAAAACCTCGCTTTGACCCGAACCGCGCTTTGACCTCTAGCTCCGCTCCGACTATACAGTATGTGGCAAGAAAAATTAGGAAGAGCTTCAGCAGAAGAGAAGGCAGCTAGAAGCTATAGTCAGGTTGATTGTCCAAGTAAATGTTTTACACAGGCTCATTGAAGAGCAAACTTACCAAGAGACTACCCTCTCTGGTTATCTATCCTGTAGAAGTCTTAGTTTAGTTGCTACTTACTATGAGGCACTAAGTACAGTAACTAGTATCAGTTTTTTTGTTTTGTTCTTTGAGCTGTAATTCTCATATAAAGAAAGTTCAAAATAGAATTGTTTTATTTATACTGTAAAGTACTAAGAGAATATTAGATTCAGACATTGCCACCAAATGGACACCTCTAAACTAGTATAATGAAATCTCAAATTAGATACGATCGACTAATAAATTTAGAAGGAATACAGGATCAAATAAATTTAGTAGGGATACAGTGATTGATTCGTCATCATTAATGACGTTTTTGTTTTTTCAGGAATGCTGTACATTGACCTACAACAATATTCGTCCTTTATCCAAGCTCTGAACCATTTCATATGGAACTCATTAATGACAGAAATTAGATAAATTTACTACATTATACAATTGAAAAATACAAAACACGATTAAGATTAACCATCAATCTGTGCATAATAAAGTAAAACCTTTTACACTTAAAAACATAAAACTAAAAATAGCAGCTCAATCTCTCACAGAAAACTCTGTAGTACATGCAAAACCAGAGAACTCAAACATAAGTGTCAATCAACGATTTTCTCATCTCATCAACGATAGCACCAGGTTGAGCCTCTCTCAACTTGAATATGTTTTCAATAACAGACAACTCTGGTGCAGTAGTGTCTGAGCCACAAAACGCTGCCCAGTCATTGACAGTCAATCCAGCAGCTACCACTTCACTACCGCGGTTCACAGTTCCTGCTGCCAGAGGAATCTGAAGGAGAGTTGAAAGCTCATCCAAATCTTCAACGGATGTATACGGATGTACCTGCTCCACAAAGTTTTGGCGAAATAAGGCAACTTAATAATTACTATCATCTGGTATTTACACCAAACCCCATGGCTGAGTGATAAATTGAGGTGAGAACACACATTAACCAACTATCATTTAGTGATAACATCGTATGTGAAGATACATGTTGTGTGTTCCCTGGTGATTGGTATAGACACCATGTGACCAAGTTTTTTATCTGTCACATTCACCCCTGTTCCCTAAATTAAAGAATGTATACTTACCAAGCCTCCCAAGTTTGAGAAAGTACAATAGCTTCCAACAAGAATATTCCCTGCTATTGTTTGTCTGAAAACATCCACACCAAGAACATCGGCAATCATCTCTTCAGTTTCCCGATAAAAATAACATGTGACGATCTTAGGTAATGGTATTAATCATGATTAAAAGTGTAAACTCACAAGTAAAATCCATGACAACAGTGCAGGGTGTGTATTTTTGTTAATCTAAAACAATAGGAGTAGAAAGGGAAAAGTAAAAGAATGGGGCTGGGGATTAACATGAGAAGGATGATAAATATGTAACCTAGGAGAAAATAAAATACTTTGTTCAACTGTTCAGTTCAGCTTTCCGGCTTTCAATTTGTCAATTTTACAAACTGAAACTGAACCGTACTAAGGGTTCGGGCAGTTTTTTTTTCAGTTCAATTCGATTTTTTGGTTTTGGGCTTGTCAAATTGGACTTCTTTTTTATGAGACCAAAAATTGAGTCTTAAGAATTTTTTACTTTTCTTATTGCCAAATTTACTTACTTATTTGTGGTTTTTACTAAATGTCATAGCACTCTTTTCTACAAAGTCATTAAGAAATCAATAATTCATGTAATTTTAAATTAAGAAGTTTGTTTGCATCATAAATATTTAAAAAGTTAAAACCGGAAACTTGTCGGGTGTATCTTATTAGAACTACTACTGTTGAGGTCAATTATTTGAGTGGCTTCATGTTGAATGAGAAAATAAAAGAATTTTACCAGTGAGTTGATAGAATGTATGCCCTCCACTATTGAGGGCGTCCATATATTTACTTGAATATATATGTTCATATAAAGGATATGGAAAAGCAGCAGTTCCTCATGCTTTTGTTGTGGAAGTTAATGTCAAAATGACAACACATCACAATCAAACTTCTTCCTTCACATATAGAACTTGATATGAATTTAAATGGACTGTCATTAGCAAGTAAGTGATATTGGTCTGGGGTATTTAAATCTTAGGCTGGTGTTGTAAGCCTAGAAAGAATAAGGATAACTAAGAAGCCAACCTTTTTTACAAAAGAAACAACGGTTTTTCTGCTAAATCGAAAAGTGAACCACTAAAAAGGAAAACCGAACAACTAAAACCGAGAACCAAATCGGATAACCGAACTACCAAAAAAATTTTAACCATGACTCTAACCGAAACACTGAATTAATTCGCTTCAGTTTTTGATTATTTCGATTTGATGTCCACCCCTACGAAGTACCATTTTCTGGAATAAACAAAGTTTAGCATAATCTATAGCAGGCACAGAAACTCTACGATAAAGAAGAATTCTACTACAGCACTGAGAAATCTCCGAGACCCAATGGTGTATGGTTCGAAACTTGGTGGATGAGGGGCCCTGTCCCTCTACCCTTCTCGATTTGAATACCAGGCTAGGGTTCAAATCCGTGACACGGGCTAAACCCACCCATCTTGTGCTAGAATCTTACCTTGGACCACATCCTTAGGTGAGGCAAAGATTCTTTATCCTATTGGACATTACTGTACATTGAAACAACACACTAATTCCATCATACATGATGAGGATTTACTTGCTTAAACTCGGATAGTGGTAGCGTTTTCTACAATTAAAAAAAAAAAAAAAAAAAGACAAGATGCAATGCATAGATAATTTTGTGTATCCAGAAAGTAAAATTTTTATGGTTGGCTTATTCATCGTCATTAGTAAACAGGGAGTGAGTAAACTCCTGAGATCCACACACAATGCTAATCCAATGCATCGTCATTAGCAACAGGGAGCAAATAAACTCCAGAGATCCACACAAAATGACATTCCAATTCGTAGCAAGAACTAGCCAACAGAAAAATTACCTTGTCAAGATCTGTATGTGTAAGAGCAACATGATCATTGCATGCTATGCAGTTTCCAAGGGCAGATAACCTCTCTTCAATGCGCTGAACCACAACTCCATCTGGCAGACTATTCCTCAGGTGCTGAAGTTCTTCCAGCAGGAAAAAAAAAGGGGGCAGAACCAAAGTCAAAGATGTGAGCTAATATGAGATTCAACTTTATTTGGAGAAGAAATGCATATGACATAAATCTTCTGTCCCACCAAATGAGCATTGGATAACTGAGTGATATTAAACGACAGCGTATTGAAGTTTTTTTGACACATTGGCATCATTACTACGTTGTCAATCAACTATTATCTAAAGGAAAATGCTTTACAAGAATCACACAATCAGTTTCAAGTTGTCATCTTCAATCTACAGCATCGCAACCGCTCCCGCTACCTCCCAGGCAACATCTAAAAAGGAGAGTGTCTTCTACTGTTGCATCCAGCCAATTGTTAGGATCCCAAACACTTGTCTCATGAAACCCAGAACCACAGCGAGTTGCATCTTTAATTGCTAACTGTGAGTTGAAACTTCAACTGACACACAAGCATTTTGTATCATGTTTAGTGGACTCAAAAATACCATCAACTTAGGTAGTATCCAAGATCCTTATTTTGATATCAGAAGACTCTTATATATGGTCAAGTTTGACATAGGCATCCAAGTTGTCATCAAATTCTCCAATTTGAAATCAACAAAGTAACAAACATGACCTGAGTTCCCATTCCATATCCCTTATTATGTCAAATGGCAGTTTATTGCCATGATAAACTCAAACCAAACAAATATAAAGGTAATACATACACAAGGGGGGGGGGGGAGTTACAACCTATATATTGTGTACTTGTCCGGTTACACATCACTACCACCCTCAAAGACTTAAGAATGTAAAACTTGCTCGAGCATACATTTGATCACATTATCTTAAATATGGAAGATACATCTAAAGCATGGCGAATTATATTTATTACCTTGATCTGTAGTAGTGTGAGGCAAGAGAAGGCCATTTTTGTTTCCTACAAAAAATCAGAGAATTGAAAAACTCAGTTGCCGCAATAAAACCTTAAAGTTCCAGATAGCTAGAGTGGTTGTCAAGTACCAGCACAGAGTCTTCCAATTATCCTCTTGCCTCCAATGGAGGTTTTGATCACTGGAAAATTTTCCGGTAACGCATCCTCAAACACGCTGGGAAAACGTACAGATCATGTCATTTTCACTGAGTTCAGAAACTATATGAAAACATTGTGGCACAATTTTTATTTTTGTTAAAGACATTGTGACAATTCTTAAAGTCGCTAGATTGTGAACAACAAGAAAAATTAGGAAGATGACTTGACGAACAACAAAAACGAACCTGTAGAAGTTTTCAGAACCCCCAATAGCAACCAAGCAGTATGCATTGGTCAGCTTTGAAAAAACTCCAACTTCACATGAATTTTCAAACTGAAGCCCTGCAATATTGTTTAAATCATTACATTACAACCAAATAAAAGAAATTTCCAATTAGACAATCGACTATTTACTCACTAGTAGCCATTGATAGCTGAAAATGCAGAACTTAGGAGCTTGGATGATCTGTCATTAAACAAAAAGACGCATAGATGTTAACAAAGAAGAGGGAAAATAACAATTCTCCAATAAAATATGATCTTCAATTAATCGACTATGCCTCAATCCCAAGCTAGTCGTCTTCAGCTCTACATATCCATTATATCCACTCCCCTATATTTACTAGAAACGAAAATTATTCAGTACAAAGCTCTCTAAATGCTAACATAAACTACACACATTTGGTTAGATTAATTTTATCAGAAATGGGAATCTCAAACCAGTTGATTTCAAATGTTTAAACTTGATATTTTAAGTTCCAAGAACTAAATAAATATTTGATCTTTTTCTATACAACCAAGAAACTCCCGAAGCCCAGTGACCTTCAACCCTTCTCCATTTTTGCTATATGTGTTTGTCTGTCGCACTACAAGGTGAGCTCTTACCAGTAGACCAAACGCCAGGAGCAAAAAGATTTCATCTTTGAACATAAACTTACTCTTTGTTTCTGTTTCTTTCATTCGAAAAATTACTACTAATACTAATCACTAGAACCCAAATTATCTAATAAACAACCATGAAAAATCACCAGAAAATTTACATGCCAAGAACTAAAAAAAATCATCTTTTAACCTAATCTTTTATTTGTTCTTCTATTCCATTTGAAAGATTAAGCACTATATACAAGACTTTCTGTCTGTGGGAGGGCTCGAACCCGTGACACATGAACAGTTGCACTCTTACCACTAAACCAAAACCCGAGGACACCATAGATAACCATTAATACTAATCAATAGACAATAAAATTAAACTCACAATTTAAACAGATAAGATAAAAAATACGTTTTTATATACCAAGATATTGAAACCCTATAATATAATTCATAAATTAGCTCAGAAATTAGGGTTTAGCGTAGAGAGAGAAAATTTACAAGTTAAAGAGTGAACTTTTTGCAGGGGAACTCTCTCTAGCGGCGGCTGCAACAGGTTAGTGGTGAAAACTTGTTTAGCTGATTTAAATATATATAGAGGCTGTTTGGTTTCGCCTTTTATTAAATAGTAGGTCATATTTTAATTATTATAATCTAAAAGCTAAAGTTATACTACTGATAGTTAAATAATAATAATAATAATAATAATAATAATAATAATAATAATAATAATAATAATAATAATTTATACTATTAGCATAGTTATAAGGTAACTTCATACAAATTTCCATAATAATAATGTTAAGTGGTAGTTTAATATAAAATAATAATTAACGTGTCACATGTTATTTTAATCAAAACGTTCAATAATATCATTGCACTCGTGTAGAATTCTCCGAATAAAGAATTATTTTTGGAGGATTTGATATGCGCTCGAGTATATTTTGAAGGATCCTACTATTAACATAGATCACTTGTTAAAAACTTTCTGATGATAAAAAAGTATTTATAGCCGGTATTTACATCAATCCAATAAATATAAAATATGTATTTAGAATCTACCACACTTTATTCTCACTTCAATTCTTTTTAGATAAATACCATGTGTAGATAACTATTTGCCCTACACTAATAAGGTACTACATGACCCCCAAGTCTCTCTCACATTCTTAGATCAACTGGATTTGCTTGGCAAGAAAAGTTATGCTGATTAGTCAAACACGTGAAAGAACAACTTGCTATGAAAGAAAACCAACAAAAAAACAAAGGGGTCCAATTTATTCATTTTCAAATTCAATATGACACAGTTGTAGACACTAATCAGAGGGGATGCTTTGATGAAATGATCCAACTTTTAACATAAACAAATTTCGTACCATTCATTCTTTTGTATCCAAAATTACTTTTTGTGGTCATAATTAATTCATGTATGCAAGTTGCGAAATGCTCAAATTATATCATGGAGCTTAATTAATATAGCTAAAATATTTATTTGTCACTACTTTCACTAGTGACAAAAGAGGCAGTTTTAGATTTTGAATTTCTTGGCACTAAGGGGTTGTTTGGTACCAAGCATAAAGGTTTTAATACCCGCATAAGAAGTAGTACTAATTAATACCATGTTTGGTTTGATTTTCTCTCATCTTAGAATCTTGCATAAGTTTAATACAACGTTTGGTAGTAATTTTGTGAATTCCGCATAGTTAATACCCACAAAAGTTATGAGGAAATTTATGTATTATTTTATGCGGGATATAAGCAATGCATGTATTAAAATTTAAAATAATAAAATTAACCCTCATAATAATAAGAATAATTTTAAATTTTATTTAAGGAGTAACTAAATATTTTAAATTATAACATTGTATATTAATTTGTAATATATTAGTGATTCAAGAAATATCTCTACTTTATAATATATGCATAGCTAATACCCATATTACTAATACTTGCATTACTAATACCTACATTACTAATATCCTCATTACTAATACCCATATTATTAATACCTGCGTAAATGATATCTCAACCAAACGACCCGTAAAATCATTGTACTTTTTGAATTATGAGTTGAAATATAATATTTTATTAAATTTTGGTGGAGGTTCACATATATATTTGAGAATTTTTCAAAATTAGCTCCTCCAAGCAGGGGCGGATCCAGAATTTAGAAGTACCTTGTGCCACTTGGGAATAAACGCGTGTCTATTTATATTGTAGTAAAAGGGTAAATGTTTGTTCGGTTTGATCAACTTAGGATTTTTCTAGGGCATTGTCTTTTTATTTATATAGACAAAACAATCATACCAAAAGAAAAATTATGACAACGCAAACCATAAAATATTTAACAATATTACTAGTATCATAAATATACATATTTCATAGTATATGTAACAGGTTAAATAATCATTTAAATAACAAACAATACTTCGATTTTTATACTTTATTTTTTATTTGCTTCATTTGTTGTCTTTTTTTTCCTGAAGGATGGTGTTAAAAAATACTTTTTCTCCTTAAAAATAAAATTAAATAATTTTATGGAAGAATTAAAACTCTTTTGGTCCTACTTTGAAGGAAAAAATAAGACGAATAAGAATTTATTGAGAAAAGATATAAAATCAAAATTTATTTAGTAATTAAAGAGAACAAAAATAATGAATACTAGTTATCTTTGATAATTTATACATCTAAAATATAAAATTATTATTACTAATTGATTGACAAAAAAGAAAATATTATGGTTGATTTATTAGTTTAGGGAATGGGGAGGATAGTAGAAAGAAATCTGGAAAAGATGAAAGAAAAGGAAGCGAGAGACTTTTACTTTGGGGGAGGGGGTGATGGATGGGATAGGAGAGGAATTGAGAGAAAATAAGAGAGTCAGAAATGTCACACATTCATTTCTACTGGTGCAAGTATAACAATTAAAAAACCTCATGGTGGGAATCGAACCTCAATAACCAATCTGATTGTTTTGACCGCTTACTACTAGCACCATTTTCACCTTATGTTATAGTGGGTACCAATTAGCATATATATTCAATTTTCTCTGTGTATATACATATATATATAGTTTTTCAACCAAAGTCAGTGGGTGTCATGGCTTCCCCTCCCCTCTTATTAAATCTGCTCCTGCCTCCAAGCAAGGAAATTATAAATGAGGGGTCATATTTCATTTATAGCACCACTTATTTTAAAATTACATAACATAGCACCTCCTTTGAACTTTCCCTCAAAATAAAAGATCCTAGGTGCCACTCTCCCACCCTCCCCCGCGACTGACCTGCCGCTGGCAACCCAGTCGCCGGCGGTGGCCAGTGACCGAAAAATTAAAAATTCACCGGATCTCATCTAATTGCTTATTTTATTGGTGATTTTATTTAAATAATTACTTTTTGATAATTTTATACACATAAATCTATCAAAAAATAATAAATTATACATGTAAATACATAGAAAAATGTGTATGTAAGAAGA
Organism: Petunia secreta; assembly: GCA_029990175.1. Taxonomy (NCBI): domain Eukaryota; kingdom Viridiplantae; phylum Streptophyta; class Magnoliopsida; order Solanales; family Solanaceae; genus Petunia; species Petunia secreta. The sequence goes on along the minus strand of JARKIP010000087.1, from coordinate 5,019,857 downwards.
AAAATACAAAAATATACACAAAAAATATAAATTTTATACAACCACCCATATATAGTGTAAAAATTTGAAATTTATACAACTTTATTCATTGTTCATATACTTGTATACAGCTTTTTACAAGTTTACAAAAGTGCATAGAATATGTTTATTCACTATATATATACACATATACAGATTTATATATTTTTATACACGTTTACAGAATTGTATGAGCTTGTATAAAAATGTATAAAATTATATAAATTCACAAAAATAATTTTATACACTATTTCGGACAGCTTTTACACAAAATCTTAACAAATATCCAAGATTTATACAGTTTTATACAAGAAAAACACTAGATCTAAACATTAGAAAAAAATTTTAACAAAAAACTAGTAGATCTCGTCGGATTTTTATAAAAAAAAAGGTGAAAAAAGAAGAAGAAACATGATAAACAAATCCCTTACTGGAGTTTTGACTAGAATATACAACGAAAAAGCGACATTGTTATTCCAAAAAAAAAAAAAAAAGAAGAAGAAACACCCGCGGCGGCGTAGTAGAACGTAACGGTGGCGGCGACTTGGAGGAGAGGAATGAAGGTAAGGCAATGGTGAAAAGGGTGGGGGGCGAGGACCGTGATATTGTAAGGGGGAAGAGAAGAGAGGTAAAACGGGAAAGAGGGAAAGAGAAGAGAGGAAAATGGGGGCTAGGATTTTTTTTCTTTAAATAGGAGGATGCTATGAGTGAAAGAAAAAATAAAAAAGAGGGAGGGGGTGCTAGGTCGGGTAAAGCAGTTGATAGTTGTAATTTATATAAATATATATAATATTAATTAAGTAAATATGTTAAAATATATGTGATTATATTTTATTTGTGTGCATATATTTAGTTAATATTACAGGTTAACGAGAAAATGGATAATAGAAGAAAATGAAAAGAAAAAGAAGATAAAAAGATAAATTTCACTGAGCCTTCGGCAAGTTTCACCGAGACATCAGGAAATTTTCCACCGAGCCATCGGTAGAGTCCACCGAGGCATTAACAAGTTCCACCGATCCATCGACAAAGATCACCGATACATCGAAAAAAAAGTTTCACCGAGCCATCGCCAGATTTCACCGAGACATCAGCAAAGCATTTTCTATAAATAGCTACCTAAGTTTCATTGTAAAGATCATCCTTTGTCTTTGTAAAAGCCAAATACTCTCTATAATATTGGCTTAAGCTTTTAAAGTTTTAAAGTTTTATTTTTCCTTTCTAAAATACCTAAGTATTTCAACTTTTGTAGTAGTTAGTATTTTCTCCATGGAGTAATTTCTTTTAAGTTGGTATCAGAGCAAGGCTAGTGTTTTGTTCTTATGAATCCTCGTCCTATTCTTCGTGCCTACATTAGTTTCATATTTAGGTTTCTTATTGTTCTTGTTTTGAAGAAAAAGAAAAAGAATAAAAATAGAAAAAGTTGAAAATTCACAAAAAATTATTAGAACTTCTTGGTTTGGATGGCCCATTGGATGATTGTTATTGGGGATTGATATATGTTGATTACCTGTTGATTTGGTACCCTTGTTACATGATTTGATGTTGTGGATTGAAATTTGAAAATTTGAAAACCCGAACTTGAAACTTGATGAATCTTGAAACTCACTTGTTATTGATTGTTTGGAGTTGAAAATCGTTGGAATTTGTTGGGGATCATTAAACACAACTTTGGATACCTTTTGATTGCAAAAACAAGTTGAAATCATTGGATTTTGGGTTGAAATTGACCAAGAACACGTTATTGGAAAAGCTGAAGAAGAGTTCCAGGCGCTCGGCCTGACTCTAAGCCCTCCGCCTACTTGAGCTACTGGTTAAGCTTCCAGGCGGTCCGCCTGACCTATAGGCGGTGTGCCTGACTTGCAGAAGCGGGTTTGGGTAGTTTTCTTCTAGGTTTTAGTGTTTCTTTTGATTGCGTTGCTTCTGACTAGTACTATTAGAGTAAAATTCGTACTTGATTAGTACTAGTTTATTGATCGTTTAGGATAGAGGAGAGTAGAACTCAAAGAAGACTCGTAGAATCATTTGCTTCAAGTCCTCACTATATACCCTAGCGTCCATCGAGTCTCATTAACTCCACTCTTGTCGAAGAGCACTTGACTTGTGGATTATTTGGTTGTTGAGGAACGTTGTTCAATACGTGAAACCTTTGGTTCAAGATTGAGTGATCAAACACCCCCACCACTAAATGAGTGTACCCGAGTGACATTCAAGTGCGGGTGTGTGTGAGGTTGTTTCACTAATTGTTTGCTTGTTTTGTAGGTACCATGTTCGGAGAATGTGATAAAACCAATGTGGTCCCGGAAAGCACTTTGGCTACTTTATTGCCCGAAGTGAAAGCCATAAGTTTGAGGCTTGAGAATCTTGAAAGAGAAAGGACCCCAAGTGTCCAAAAGGAAGCCGGTGAAGGTACAAGCGAAGGCTCAATCGTGAGACCCGAATAATTTTCTGAGAAACTAAACAATAAAGGTTGAAAGAAGAAGCCCTTCGGCGAGAAGGCATGTTGGCCATTCCCCAACCCTTGGGCATTCCCCAACAAGTAGGCATTCCCCATAACATGGGTAATCCCCAAGTCAATGTCCCACTCATTATACCCCGACAAAATGTAGCACCTCTTGGGCAATATGTTGAGGCTCAAGAAGGGGAGAATCCCGGGCTTGGAGATGATGTTTATGAGTTTGATGTTCCTTATTCGAATAGGAGGGCAATGAATGGAGGCCGGGGAATAAATAGGGGAAGAGGTCAAGGTCGAGGACCTCAAGGGGGTTATGTTGGAAGGAATTTGAGAAGAGAATATGATGACTACTTTGGGGGCCAACCGGAGCCTAACCGAGGGGGTCGTGATAACAACAATTTCAATAGTGTGAAGATCAGTATTCCTACTTTCAATGGGACAAGTGATCCGGGAAAATTTCTTGAGTGGAAGGTGCAAATGGAAAGAGTGTTTGACACGAATGATATGTCCGAAGAGAAGAAGGCCACATATGCCATTTCTTCCTTTAAGTCCTATGCTTCCACTTAGTGGGAATTGGTCAAAAGATCAAGAAGAAGAGTTGGTATGCCCATGAACATTACTTGGGATGAATTGAAAGGTGCAATGGAAGACAAGTATGTGACTCCTAAGTATCATCAAGAACAACTCAAAAGACTTTATGAGTTGAAACAAGGCTTCAAAAAGGTTGATGAGTACTTCAATAAATTTGAGAAAAACCGAATGGCCCTTGACATGGATACAGAAGATGAGGTTCAAGCCATCATTTGATTCAAGAATGGCTTGAACCGAGAGATTGCTTCTCAATTGAGGTTGCACACCTATCTTTCCCTTGAAGATCTTCATGAAGCCTCGGTTGATGTTGAGAAGTAAATCAAATAAGACAAGGCTCCTCGCTATAAAAGTGCTACTTCTACTCCCGTAAGTCAACCTAAGGAATGGAAGAGTCCAAACACAAGTGGTGCTAGTGAAAGTCAACATGTGAAGAAGACTTATAAGAAGCCAACACCAAGGAGTGACTTCAAAGATTCGGGCGGTAACTCTAAAACTCAATTGAATACTCCTAGTTCTTCTATATTAACCCACTTGTATTGGATAACATAGGGAAAGGACTCAATAAATTCAACCCACTTGGCATGCCGCTTATTGAGCTTCTCTTGGCCTCTCAAATGCTTGAGTGACTCATGGTCACTCTTGATTACAAACTCACGAGGCCAAAGGTAATGTTGCCAATGGGCAAGGGCTCTCACAAGGGCATACAACTCCTTGTCATATGTAGAATAATTCAAGGAGGCCCCTTTCAATTTCTCACTAAAGTAGGCGATGGGTTTGCTATCTTGCATTAATACACCACCAATTCCAACCCCCGAGGCATCACATTCAAACTCAAACGCCTTCCCGAAGTCGGGCAATTGCAATAGGGGGGCGGTACTTAACCTACCTTTCAACTCTTAGAAAGCCTTCTCTTGAGGCTCTCCCCAAACAAATGGTTGGTCCTTCTTCACCAATTCGGTGAGTGGAGCGGCAATGGAGCTAAAGTCTTTCACAAATCGTCTATAAAAACTAGCAAGACCATGAAAGCTCCTCACTTGAGTCACGGTAGTAGGAGTAGGCCAATCACGTATGGCCTCTACCTTAGACTCATCCACCTCCACTCCTTGGGCACTCACAACAAACCCAAGGAAGACCACCTTCTCCACACCAAAGGCACACTTTTTAAAGTTAGCATAGAGCTTTTCGACTCTCAAAACATCAAGCACTTGCCTAAGGTGGCCAACATGTTCATCAATTGTCTTACTATAGATCAAGATATCATCAAAATAGACAACAACAAACTTATTGATAAAAGGCTTCAAAACATGGTTCATGAGTCGCATGAAGGTGCTAGGTGCGTTGGAAAGCCCGAAGGGCATGACACACCATTCATAGAGACCGAATTTGGTCTTGAATGCGGTTTTCCATTCATCCGGATTTGATGGTAACCGGACCTAAGGTCGATTTTGGAAAAGACACACGACCCACTCAATTCATCCAACATATCATCAAGTCGAGGAATAGGGTGACGGTACTTTACCGTTATCTTATTCACGGCTCGGCAATCTACGCACATTCTCCATGTTCCATCCTTCTTGGGCACAAGAATAACCGGTACGGCACATGGACTTAAACTCTCCCGGACCAGGCCTTTAGAGAGCAAGTCATCAACTTGTTTTTGCAATTCTCTTGTGTCCTCCGGATTACTCCTATAAGCCGGCTTGTTGGGGATTTGAGAGCCCGGGATAAAGTCGATTTGATGTTCAATACCTCTCAAGGGAGGTAAGCCATCGGGCATCTCATCCGGGAACATGTCCCCAAAGTCCTTCAAGACATTCTCAAACACACTAGGCAAAGGGTTAGTCGAAAAATCACAATTAGAGTTAAGGATCATACCTTTGTGCACTAGGCATAGGAGAAACTTGGTGACATCATTTCCTTTCAAGAGCTCGCCCGGTTGCATCATGGCACATATGCCACCGGTAGATGAAGTAGGTGGGATTGCCACCATGCTTTTGGACAAAGGGCTAGTCTCAATGATTGACTTGGCCTTTGCCACCTCTCTCAACTCCTTCATTTTCTTGTAGTCCTCACTCACTTGTTTAGGAGTGAGAGGTTTAAGCACAAATCTCTTCCCTTCATGCTTGACCGTGTAAGTATTGACACGACCATCATGCACTACTTGCCTATCGAATTGCCATGGCCTCCCTAAGAGGAAGTGGCATGCTTGCATAGGCACAACGTCGAACAAATGCTCATCTACATAACTCCCCATTTTGAATCGAATCATCACTTGTTTGACCACTTTAAGCTCCCCACATTCGCTTAGCCATTGTAGCCGGTAAGGTTTAGGATGCTTCATGGTAGTCAACTTCAATTGGGTCACAAGTGATTGACTCACTACATTTGCACAACTCCTGGAATCAATTATCATAGAGCAAACAACATCTTTGACCCGGCACCTAGCATGGAAAAGATTTTCCCTTTGCAAGGTTTCGTTGTCTTCCACAATCAAAGCCCCTAGACTCCTTCTCACCACTAAGAAAGTATGAGGCTCCTCATCCTCCACCGTGTCATCTAACAAATCATCCTCTACTCCCTCATCACCCTCTACTCCCTCTATCCCCTCTTCTTCCGAATCACTCTCTTTCTCATAGGCATCATTACCAACAACAATCATGGTCCTCTTCGTAGGACATTCCCTAGCAAAGTGCCCATATCCCTTGCACTTGTGGCATTGCATTGAAGAAGAAGTAGGAGCATGCAATTGAGTTTTAGAGTTACCTCCCACATTAGATGTGTTCTTTTCAAATGGCTTCTTCACATCCTTGCTTGCACTTGGAACACTTGTACCACTTGCATTTGGGAACTTAGTATTTGGAGTAGAAGTCCTCCAATCCTTTGGTTTGCTCACGGAAGTGGAAGTGTTGCTTTTGTAACGGTTGGACTTCTCTTTCTCAAGCCATTGCTCGGCTTGAATAGCGGCATCAAGGACTTCTTGAAGTGAAAGATAAGAATGCAATCTCAATTGTGAAGCTATGCCATAGCTCAAACCATTCATGAAACGGATCACGGCTTGCTCCTCATCTTCATTGTCCATATCCAAGGCCATTCGAACTCTTTCAAACTCATCAAAGTATTCATGCACCAACTTGACACCTTGTCTCAACTCATAAAGTTTCTTGAGTTGTTCTTGACGATATCTAGGAGTAACGTACTTGGTACTCATGATACCTTTCAAGTCAATCCAACCCACATTCACATGAACTCCCGCCCTCCTCCTTGATCTTTTAACGGATTCCCACCATGTAGATGCATAGGACTCAAAAGAGGAAATTGCATAAGTACCTTTCTTCTCATCACTCATATCGTTGGTGTCAAACAATCTTTCAATTTGTAGCACCCATTCAATGTAAGCCGCCGGATCACAATTTCCCTTGAAGCTTGGAAGATTGAGCTTTACACTATTGAGGTTGGTATTGTCACGACCTCCACGGTAAGGCTCCGGTTGGCCCCCATAGTGGTCTTCATTCACACCATACTCCCTTCTAACATTTCCACCATCATACCCCATAGGTGGCCCTCGACCTCGGCCCCTACCTCGATCCACATTTCTACCCCAATTCATACCTCGTCTCGGTTGAAAGTGATCATCAAACCCATACACATCATTACCATAATCGGTTCCCTCCCCTTCTTGAGCTTGTGCAACTTGCTCAAGAGGTCGAACATTCCGGATTGGTCCGGGAAGCGGAGCATTCCTTTGGGGATTGCCCATAAGGTTTGGAATAGTCACACGTTGGGTATTGCCCAACACTTGATCAAACCGCTCACGATCCTCCTTTACCCGTTGTTGATTTAGCAACTCAACAACTTGTTCCGGGGTGAAGGTAGGACTATTTGAGCCCTCTCCGGTCTCAATTTGGACTCTCAGGGTCCCCTTTTCAATTGGGACACTCGGGGTTCCCTTTTCATTGTGGACACTCGGGGTCCCATGTTCACCTTGAGTACTTGAAGCTCCCTTCTCAAGAGACTCAATTCTTTGATTCATGAGGTCCATCTTGGCAAGAAGATTAGCCAAGGCCTCCTTTATGAATTCTTGTCCCTCGTTAGCCATGGTACCTACACAAGTAACACACGTCAGCAAAAACAACCTCACACGCTCCCTCACAAAAGATTTCACTCGGTTCTCTCTTTTGAGTGGCGGTGGCTATTTCACTCGACTTGTAGTTCCAAAGCTTCACGTAGATGACTAGCAATTCCCCAACTCAACTAGACTATTCACGAGTCACGCACACTCCGGGGTGATTGGAGTTAATAGGACTCAATGAACGCTAAGCACTTTGAAGTAAAGGACTTGAGTAAAAGGTTCTACGCTTTTCTTGGAATTTCTGCTCTCCAACTAAGGCACGATTCACCTAAATCAATGAAGGATTAGTGTTAATTAAGTAGAAAGAATACTTAGATCAACACTAATTAGAGGTTAGGCAACAAAGAAACAAGCAAACCTCGAAGAAAACTACCCAATTCAACCTTCAAAAATCAGGCGGAGCGCCCAGAGGAATAGGGCGGAGCGCCTGCCAAGTTGTCCAGTGAGGGTGGTCAGGCGGGGCGCCTGAAGGTCAGGCGGAGCGCCTGGAGCAAAGGCAGTTCAGGCGGGGCGCCCAAAGCTTAGGCGGAGCGCCCGGACGAAGAACACCTGGGTTCTTAAGAACGTGTTCTTCGATTTCAATCCAACTTTTTGGTCGATTTCAACGTGTTCTTCCCAAATTCGAAGTACCCGAAGTTGTATAATGGCATAACCACCAATCCCCAATCAATTTCACACCCAACCAAGCAACATACAAGGCAAATTCATGATTCAAGTTCAAGTTGGGTTTTCTTCAAACTTTCAAAAGGGATAAAAAGGTGGGTTTTGATTCTTCAAAAACAATGTTATACAACTCCGATTCACACCAAATTTGTTGCAAATGATTCGTTTTCAAGAGTAGATCAATCCCCGGTAATCAAATCCAAAACCCCACAATCACACAACCCATAATCAATTAATTTTTCTCAAGAACAAGGGTTTAGTAGGGTTTAAGGGCAATTGGGGTTTCAATTTTTCAAACTCCACCAATCCAATCAAATTTGGTACCCAAACAACGGGGATTCAATCACGAACACAAATCTATAACACCCACTTCAAGAATCGATCATACCAAAAAGTTACGCCAATTTTTGTATTTTTTAATTTTTCAATTTTTTTGAGTTTTTCTTCAAATAACAACTTCAACAACAAGAAAACTAAACAAACTAACCTAGGCACGAAGAATCAAGGGTCGGGGGTTCGTAGAAACGAGACCCGAGCCTTGCTCTGATACCAAACTGATAAGAATCAAACGCGGAAAGTAAAAAGATAAAGAGCGAGACGTAACTCGTACGATAATCTCAAGTAGCAATGGAGAACTTGTTCCGTTACACCCCGAGAAGATGACAAGAACACCTACACTAGGCAACTACCCTCGAGCTAACATGAGCATGCAAGTAGAATGGTCGGGGGGGATTGGAATTCATCTAGATCCGCTAGAAGAAGAACAAGTCCCATCAAAGGTTTCATTCATCAACAAAGAGTTCAACTCTCAACACAATTGTTTGTTTAATCATCAAGGTAAGCTAATGAAATAAGACAAGCTACTAGCTATTTATAGGTGTTGTTAGACACCCTTTGAAAGGTCTACAATGCCCACACTTAGGCTTAGGAAATAAAGGACCACGTAGGGTCAAAATAGTCTTAACATAGTAAAGATTCACGTCCTTCAGCGATACGGGCGGAGCGCCCAAGATTGGGGCGGACCGCCCACCATTTGTGCAATTTTAGGCAGTGGGGTGGCTCGGGCGGTCCGCCTGGAATTGGGGCGGAGCGCCTCAGCTTAGCCTTCTTCAGGTGGAGCGCCTGGAACATGGGGTGGAGCGCCCAAGGTGCTGGGCGGAGCGCCCAACATGCTGAGTGGTTCTTCTTGTGCTCTAATCACCCGGAATGGCTTCCAATTGCTTCCTTCTTCTAGTCCCTTCCTCACCAAGTGTAGGTGTACTCCTTGGATCTCCTTAGCTTGGCTCCGAGTGAAGGGTCTTGTGGGGGTTTGGGTCTTATCAAATACACATGGCTTACCTGTCGTACCTTGTCTAAGAACTTTTTTGCTATGGTTTGTTTAGTGAAAAATCCTAAACTAACTTAATGGTTTTCTTCTGTAAATGATGTTGTTTCTTATTTAAGGAGAGGCCGTGTGCATATGAGAGAGGAAGGTGTGTGCTATTCGTAGTCTTGTGGGGGTCGATTATAACTTGAGGTCTAGAATATGGCTACAAAATATGGTTAGACTGCAAAAGAGGGATATTGATCTTGATTCATATTGATAATAGGATGATCATTCAAGAGACTTTTAATGAGATCAACTGCTTTTAGAAGCTGTGATGCATGTTATATGGAATTGTAGAACCTATTATGATTAATTAAACTTGTGTTCCTTTAAGATAGAAGTATGCTTTATTATTATATTATACGCATTAGTACAATATTAGTCTATTGTTGGTCTTTTATTTTAAGATTTGTGTGGGAGATTATGCCTTCTTTTTTGTTGGTAGTAGTCAACTAGGCCTTGATTTTTTAAGTGACGTTGACCTTTATTAAAATTATAATTTATGAAATATTAGATTTAAAGTTATCGTATTGTTCTAATAATTTCAAAATTGAATATGCAGGAGAAGCACATCTCGTAAACAGAAGCAAACAACTTCTAAGTTCCCAATATTACTTATTACTGGTGACCGTGTCACATTCCTGCTAGGTGTTGTTGGGATATATCATGTATTTTCTACAGTGTTATGATCCCACCTTAAAATAGGTACATTGAGATCCTTCAATCACTAAAAAAGTACTCCATTAATAAATGATAGAAACTTTATGAAAATTAAGAGCCTTCATCTCAAAATGGGGCTTTGAGACATTTCATTCAGTATAATCTGCTTCAACAAACCTGTAAGTGTAGACAGTTTTCTACAAATTGTAAGAGATGTTTAGAGCATGGTATTATACTCATGGATCTTGTGACTGGATGCCAGTCGATGGGTGTATTGGAGAGGACCTGGACATGATGAGGTTGGTTAAGTTACGAATTGAAATGTCAGGAGATCTTATAAAAGCGACCATTGATCCCACGTTGAAACCATAGTTATCAAAGGATGAAAGTGATGCATATCAAATGCTGGATTCGCACTACAATGCACGAAAACTGCACCAGTTGAAAGACCATCATCCAAAAAAATTTGTGATCTTAGCTTGCCTCATGTAAAATCTTGTCGTTGTCCAACTTAGCTTGCCTCATTACTTGCTGCACTTAGGATCAGTATGAATAACACCAATGAAGAGATGGGTTCTCAAGAAGAGACCTCCTAAAAAGGAGCACTGAAAAGCCAACGAACAAGTCCCAGGAAACCCAACTACATATAAGTTTTCTACAAAAGCTAATGATGAAAAGAACAGTAGAGTGGAATCACAATTTCATTAACAGTTTTTCAATTCAAAAAGACATGGAGGATGAGGTGGACAATCTTGTTAACTGTCCATTATTCCTACCACTTTTAACCTTTGACAAAGTCAAATTGTACGATCAATGGAAACATATTGTTGGGATCGAAACAACATGGTGCATGTGGAAGTTAACATATTAAATAATGAATGATAATAAATCAGACATAAAAAATATATAACAAAAAGACTTTATTAAAATTGGTTTGGTCAACTGACCTACATAGGAAGGAGATTAAAACTATTAATAAAATACTAAAATATAAAGACGGCCCCTAAACATGATTTTCTTTAATGACTATATTGTAGGAGTTGTTGTATTTTTGTGAAGCAGAGATCTTCAATTTATAGATGTCTAGAGTTTTCCTCCAAGTAAAGGATAAGCATAAAAGGAGATATATTCCTTTTAGAACTCTTTTTCTATATCTTCAAAAAATAGAGTCCTAATAGGTTACAAATCCAGACAAAAACCCTAACAATTCTCCCCTTGGCTGAATTTTCTGATAAAATAATCTTGATCCGCCTTTTTCAGATATTTAAATATATGACTGCTGTTAGCAATTGTTGAAAATATGTATGGGTTAAAAATTTTGGTATTGGTTGAAAGGAGCCTAAGAATGGGTTAAAAGGAGCCCAAATATGGGTTAAAATGAGCTCATGCGTTAAGAATAAATATGCGTTAAAACTGGTATTGGAGCCCATGTGTTACAAGATGAAATGGGTTGAAAGTGGCCAAACATGGGTTAATAAGAGTTTATGTTTGAAGATTTAGCAGCAAATTTTTGAAGGTATGGTTGAAAAATTTCTGCAAATATAGCATCACAACTTTTTTGGATAAAAACTTTCATTATCGTTATATTGGTTGCGGTTAGAACTAAACCCGCCTTGAATTTATCTTTGACATCGCTCATTCCGGCTCATTGAACCATCGGCTCTAATAAAGCAGTGACAGGAATGTCCAGAGGTTGCATAAGGCCTAGATAAGGAGATAAATCACTTTTACTTCCCTGATAAATTGAACAAGACTAAACATACTTGTGAATGTCTTCCTTCATGCCCTTCCAATAGAAAAGTGAAGAAACCCTTCTATATGTATTGTCAATTCCAGAATGTCCCTTAGTAGGTGAATAATGCCACCACTGTCGAATAGTTCTTCTCAGCTATAAATTGTTGCCCACGACCAGTTTTCCTTTTTTCCTTAGCTGATTGTGAATGAATGAATAGCCCTTGATAACTTGTCCCTCTTGCAGCTTTGATACAAGCTCTTTTAGACCCTGATCTTCTTCCCAAGTGGTCATAATGGATGCTAGCAAATCTGACTGAGCAGTAGACAAAGTCAAGCTTGTAAATTCAGCTACTGGTACCCTGGATAAGGCATCAGCAACTTTATTCTCCTTCCTTTTCTTGTACCCAATATAGAAATCATGTTGCATGAGTTTAGAGATCAATTTCAGTTGTGTTCATGTATGTAGCTTCTACTCAAACAAGTACTGATGTAGGGAAAACGCGGAAAAGGTAAAAGATAAAGAACGAGACGTAACTCGATCAATAATCTCAAGTAGCAACGGAGAACTCGTTCCGTTACACCCCGAGAGAATGTCAAGAACACCTACGCTAGGCAACTACCCTCGAGTCAACTAGAACTCGCAAGTAGAATGATCGGGGCGGGGTTGTTAGGCAACTAGAATCCACTAGAAGTAAACAAGTCCCAAACTCAAGGTTGGTTTTCATAAACCCAAAGAGATCCCTCTTTACAATGTTAATTCATCATTCAAAACAAGCTAAGGAATAAAACTAGCTATCTAGCTATTTATAGATGTTTTTAGACACTGTGTAAAAGGTCTAAAGTGCCCACACTTAGGCTTAGGAATAAAAGACCACGCAGGGTCAAAACAGTAAAAGCCTAATAAATCTGCGAGCTGGGAGGGGCGCCTGGCTTGTGCTGAGTCTGGGCGGGGCGCCTGGGGGTAGGCGGGGCGCTTGGGGTAGGTGGGGCGCCTAGGCTGGGGCCTAGGTAGGCGGGGTGCCTGTGCACCATTTTAGTCCTTAGGCAGTGAGCTTCCCAGGCGGGGCGCCTGGGCTAGGCGGGGCGCCTGGATGTGCTGGGCCTCCCTCCTCCTCCTTAGGCGTGGGGCCTAGTGCTGAGACCATCCGGAACACTTCCAAAGCCCTTGACTTCAAGTCCTTTGTATCTTCCAAGCTTGGCACATGTTGGAAAGTGTCTTGGCTCGATTTGCCCTGCATCATCCTCCCCTTCTTAAGAGATTTCGTCCTCGAAATCAATGCATGCACGACCATGGCATCATCTCTTCGGGGTGCCCAATGCTCTCCTCCCTTGTAACCCTTGATCGTCACTTTGACATAGGTCTCTTCCAAGATCTCTCTTGCCTTAACATGGAGCTTAGAACCTACAAGCAACGACAAGCAAACAGAAGATTTCCTACTTTGAAAGTAGGTTAGTGCAAGAAGTGTGGAAAACACACTCTTGTGATATAACCAAGCATCAATAACAATCATGAATATCAAGTCTCCAAAGAGAACCATAAGCAATTGGTTAAAGATCAACATGCACTCAACAAGATAATGAGCAAATAGGTCATATGGGCATGAAAAATGCAAGATTAAGCTATCAAAACCCTCTTGAACCTTAAGCTCAAAATCAACATACCAATCAATCCTCGAGGTGTGATCAACATGTGGAGTGGAGTGAGTCAAATAACCCAACATGCAAGTAACATCAACTACTCCACTCCCCTTCTTTAGAGCATACTTACTCACACCAAGGGATTCCCTTCCACCTCCAATTTCATCACCTAAGCAACCCTTCTCAAAAGACAAGCTCTCAAGGAAGGCATTGATGATGGATTCTCCTTCATCATAACCCCAACAAGCAATAGTAGGGTCACTCCAAGAACCATCTACCTCACCCAAATTCTCAAACAATTGGTTGCCTAAGGAATCAAATCCTTCACACCATGGAGGTTCCAATTTACTATTCACCCTAGTCCGATACAAGTTATTACCACTAATGAGAATGCCTTCAAACAATGGATTAGTATAAACATGCATCTCGCTATCATGATCAAGCATAGACAAGTTATTAAGACTAGGTTCACTTGAGGAGTCATCATAGACAACCTTGTCAAATTCATGCAATTTGGACTCCTCAAGGTCAAGACCATCCTCACCACAACACATTGGTCCACCAAATAGAAGCATATCAATAAGGGAATGATCAACTATCTCATCTTCCCATTTGTCAAAGGTCGGTGGTGTGTCATAGCAAAGGTCACAATCATGGTCAACCATCACATCTACACTAGGGAGGGGTTCAATGAACAAAGAGCTCACATTATGATGTGGCATAGTGCTCCTCCCAACTAGTGTTTCACAAGCAAACTCAAGTTGACAACTAGACTCTTCACTAGTGGCATATTCACTAGAGGCATCACAAGCTCCAACTAATGTTGAGTCATCACAAGACGAGTAGCTAGTAGGCTCATGAAAAGGTGAAGTAACACTTACATTGGTAGTACTTCCTTGGTCACTCACAAGGTTTGAAGTGTCATATGCAACTCCCCCTTCATGAAGCTCACTTTGAGGCTCCAATGGCTTGTCTTCAAATGTACCTACACAAGAACTTTTACAAGAAAAAGTAGAAGATAAAGAAGGGTTAGAACAATGGGTGCTCTCACTCTCGATTTTTCCTTCCACACCTCTCATTTCTCTCAATTTTACCTCATGGTCAAGTGTAGTTTGTGGTGACAATCCACTCACATCACTCCTCAAATCCTCTCGTTTTTCCTCTCTTGGATTGTCACCGGTCATTCCCTCACTTCTCTCTATCTTTTCTCTCTCATTTGAAGTGGAGTGACTCTCATTTTCATCTTGCAATGGCAAAACAATAAGATTGTTTGCCTCGGGCTCAAGTACAATGGGTGACTTCGCTTTAGCCACTTCCCTCAACTCCTTCATTCGTTTGTAGTCTTCCCTCACTTGCCTTGGAGTCAAAGGTCTAAGCACATACTTTCTCTCATTTTGCTTGACCGTGTAAGAGTTGGTTCGGCCATCATGCACTACACACCTATCATGTTGTCATGGCCTCCCAAACAACAAGTGGCATGCTTGCATCGGGACCACATCAAACATGATCTTATCCTTATAGCTCCCAATGCTAAACTTGATCAACGCTTGTTTCACCACTTTAAGTTCACCACACTCGCTAAGCCATTGTAGTCTATATGGTTTTGGATGCTTTAGAGTAGGTAACTTCAATTGGGAAATCAAGGTTTGGCTCACTATGTTGGCACAACTCCCCGAATCAACAACCATTGAACATACTTGGCCCATCACTCGGCACCTAGCATGAAAGAGGTTTTCCCTTTGTTCATTTTCCACCTCCTCTTCCATCCAAATGGTACTCAAGCTTCTCCTAACCACCAAGAACATTTGAGGACCATCATCCTCCTCTACGGCCTCCTCACAATCAACTTCCTCATCCTCCTCTACTTCTCCATTTTCGGACTCACTTTCTTGTTCATACACCAAATTGCCAACCAAAACCATGGTTCGTTTTGTGGAGCATTCTTTAGCAATATGCCCATAGCCCTTACACTTATAACATTGAGTAGAAATAGAAATAGGATTACTCAAGCGAGTTTTAGAAGTACCTTCCAAGTGTGGTGTAGTCTTCTCATAAGGCTTCTTCACTTCCTTGCTAGCACTTGCACTTGGAACGTTTGCACTTGGAGTTTTCCACTCTTTTGGCTTGCTTGTAGTAGTAGGAGTGTTGTTCTTGGACCTCTCTCCCTTAAGCCAACTCTCGGCTTCAATGGCGGCTTCAAGTAGATCTTGAAGTGAAAGATAAGTATGCAACCTCAATTGAGAAGCTATACCATAGCTCAAACCATTCTTGAAGCGGATCATTTCTTGTTCCACACATTCGGTATCCATGTCTAATGCCATCCGGATCTTCTCAAATTCATCATAGTACTCATGCACCGTTTTGACACCTTGCTTTAGATCATAGAGCTTTTTGAGTCGCTCTTGCCGATACCTTGGAGTTATGTACTTGGCATTCATAAGCCCTTTCAAATCATCCCAAGTCACATTCAAATGCAAATTCATCCTTCTCCTAGACCTCTTCATAGACTCCCACCAAGTAGAAGCATAGGCCTCAAAGGTAGAAATAGCATAGGTACCCTTTCTCTCTTCGGTCATCTCATTGGTGTCAAATACCCTCTCCATTTGTAGTACCCATTCCATGTATGCCTCTGGATCACAAGTTCCCTTGAAGGGTGGAAGATTGAGGTTGACACTATTGAGGTTGTTGTTGTTGTCACGTACCCCATAGTTAGGCTCCGGTTGGCCTCCATAATTGTCATCATGAGCAACATATTCTCTTCTAGCATTCCTTCCATCAAACCTCATGGGTGGCCCTCGACCTCGGCCTCTACCCCTATCCACATTTCGACCCCAATTCATTTGCCTCCTAGGTTGATAATGAGCATCATACCCATAGGCTTCATCACCATACCCGGCATCCTCCTCTTCTTGAACTTCATCAATTTGTTCAAGAGGTGGGACATTCCGCACGGGTCTTCGAAGTGGAGCATTTCCTTGGGGATTGCCCAAGTTGAGGGGATTGCCCTCTTGTCGGGGATTGCCCAACCCACGCTCTTGGAGAGCTTCAACTTTGCTTTGTTCATACTTCTTGGTTAGCTCAACAAAGTGTCCGGGGGTCATAGGAGTGCTATGACTTGTGCCCTCTCCGGATTCAATTTGGACACTCGGGGTCCTCCTCTCACCGGTCTCAACTTGATTCTTCTCGACGGTTTCAAGTCTCAATGATATGTCCTCCAACTTAGCCATAATGGTGGCCATGAAGTTCTTCATAGGATCATCCCCATCATTTGCCATGGTACCTACAAAAAGCAACAAACGTTAGTAAAATACCTCACTCACTCCCTCACAAGTGTTTCACTCGGTTCACTCCTTTTTAGTAGTGGTGGATATTTCACTCGGACTTGATTACCAAAAGCTTCAAGTAGTTGACCACCAATCCTCAACTCAACCAACTATTCACAAGCCAATTGTACTCCGGGGTGAGTGGAGTTAATATGAATCAGTGAACGCTAGGCACTTTGAAATGAGGACTCGAATCAAAAGATACTACGGATCTTCTTTGAATTCTACTCTCCTTTCTAGGCACGATGATCCTAATAGCTCAAAGTAATTAAAGGGCTAGTACTATTCAAGTAGAACGGTTACTCAAAGTAGTACTGACTAGATGTAATGCAATCAAACAAAGGGAAACACTTACGAAAATCTACCTAAAACAACACGTTCAGCACTCAGGAGGGGCGCCTGAAACTC
Organism: Petunia secreta; assembly: GCA_029990175.1. Taxonomy (NCBI): domain Eukaryota; kingdom Viridiplantae; phylum Streptophyta; class Magnoliopsida; order Solanales; family Solanaceae; genus Petunia; species Petunia secreta. The sequence goes on along the minus strand of JARKIP010000087.1, from coordinate 5,002,872 downwards.
AGGAGGGGCGCCCAAGGTGTGCAGTCAAACAGGCGGGGAGCCTGGGACCTAGGCGGGGAGCCAAACTCGTTTCAAGTCGATTTTCAAGCCCCAAATCCGATGTTTTCAACTTGTTTTCACAATCCAATGATACCCAAAGTTGTTTTTGTTCTTCCTTAACAAAACCCAATCAAATTTGTACCCAAACAAACAATCAAATCAAGGTTCAAGGTCAAGAACTTCAAGAACACTAGGGTTTATCAAATGGGTTTCAACAAGGATTGTGATTCTTCAAAGTAGGTGTTATACATGTTCAAATCCCACAAAATTTGTACCAATTTGTTTGTTTTTCAAAGAAGATCAATCCCCAATATCACGTTTCCAATCAAACACCAATCCTACCCAAGAATCAAGCCAAAATCATCAAGAACAAGTTCATCAAGGGTTTAAGGAAAATTGGGTTTTCAATTTTTCAAACTTCACCAATTCAAGCAATTTTGGTACCCAAGCAACGGGAATTCAATCACGATCAAGAATCCATAACACCCATATCACGAATCCAACAAACCAACAAATATCACCAAATTTTGGATTTTTGAATTTTTCAATTTTTTTGTAATTTTCTTTTGTAATAACTTCAAACACAAGAAAACTAAACAAACTAACCTAGGCACGAAGAATCAAGGGTCGGGGGTTCGTAGAAACGATACCCGAACCTTGCTCTGATACCAAATGATGTAGGGAAAATGCGGAAAAGGTAAAAGATAAAGAACGAGACGTAACTCGATCAATAATCTCAAGTAGCAACGGAGAACTCGTTCCGTTACACCCCGAGAGAATGTCAAGAACACCTACGCTAGGCAACTACCCTCGAGTCAACTAGAACTCGCAAGTAGAATGATCGGGGCGGGGTTGTTAGGCAACTAGAATCCACTAGAAGTAAACAAGTCCCAAACTCAAGGTTGGTTTTCATAAACCCAAAGAGATCCCTCTTTACAATGTTAATTCATCATTCAAAACAAGCTACGGAATAAACTAGCTATCTAGCTATTTATAGATGTTTTTAGACACTAAGTAAAAGGTCTAAAGTGCCCACACTTCGGCTTAGGAATAAAAGACCACGTAGGGTCAAAACAGTAAAAGCCTAATAATCTGCGAGCTGGGAGGGGCGCCTGAAGCTGGGAGGGGCGCCTAGCTTGTGCTGAGTCTGGGCGGGGTGCCTGGGGGTAGGCGGGGCGCCTGGGCTGGGGCCTAGGTAGGTGGGGCGCCTGTGCACCATTTAAGTCCTTAGGCAGTGAGCTTCCCAGGCGGGGCGCCTGGGCTAGGCGGGGCGCCTGGATGTGCTGGGCCTCCTTCCTCCTCCTTAGGCGTTGGGCCTAATGCTGAGACCATCCGGAACACTTCCAAAGCTCTTGACTTCAAGTCCTTTGTATCTTCCAAGCTTGGCACATGTTGGAAAGTGTCTTGGCTCGATTTGCCCTTCATCAAGTACTTGAGTGCCTTCTAGTTAGTTTTGACTATGAAGGGTCTGCCAGTGAGATATTGACTACATTTTGTAATAGCTAGAACTAGAGCAACAAATTCCTTGTCATAAACCGACAATGCATGTTGTTGTAAAGTTAAACCCTTAGTTAGATATGCCAAAGAGTGTCCTCCCTACATTAATACAATCCATGCTCCCTTATCACAAGCGTCTGTTTCTACCAAGAATGGAGCATTAAAATCAGGCTCTCCCCCCCCCCCCCTCTTTGAAATTGCTCTTCTTCAAAAGGTCTGTAAGAGGTTTACTTAACACCTCATAACCCCTTATAAACCTTCTGTAGTAGCCAGCCAACCCAAGAAACCCTCTTAACTGTTTGATATTAACAGGAACATGCCATTCTCTCACTGCTTGAACTTTCTTAAGGTCTGCAGAGACTCCTTGAGCTGAAATAAAGTGCCTCAAATATTCCACCATGTCAGTTGCAAACACACATTTTGAACTTCTAGCAAACAAGTGATGTTTAACTAACAATTCAAAAGTGATTTTCATATGTGTAACATGCTCCTCAAGTGTTTTGCTAAAGATCAAGATATCATCAAAAAAGACCAAGATAAATTTCCTTAAGTAATCTTGGAATATGTGATTCATCAACCCCTAAAAGCTTGAAGGTGCATTAGTTTGCCCAAACGGCATGACTAAATACTCATAATGGCCTGAGTGGGTTCTAAAAGCTGTTTTGTGAACATCCTCAGATGCCATCCTGATCTGCTGATAACCACATCTGAGGTCAATCTTGAAGTAATTCCTAAAGCCTCATAATTCTTCCAGAAGTTCTTCCACAAGAGGGATAGAAAACTTATCCTTGACTGTAAGATTATTCAAAGCCATGTGATCCACACAAAGTCTTCATCATATATCCTTTTTCCCAACTAGTACCACAGGGAAGGCATAAGGACTACAACTCTGTTGAATAATGCCTTGAGCTATCATTTCCTTAACCATCTGCTAAATCACATCCTTTTGAACAGGAGAGTACCAAGCTATAAGGTCTACTATTCACTTGTTTGTTGCCTTCCTGCAATGGTATATGGTGATTAAAAATTCTCCTAGGAGTTAATTCCCAGGTGCCTCAAATAAGCTACCACACGGGTGTAACAATGTTTGTATAACTAGAGGAAGTGTTGCATGAATTGTCTCAGGCTCACCTGGTGGTGCAGTTTGCTGAACTCTAATCATGAACAACAGAGCTCTTCCCTCCCTTTGTTTAAGGACTTAGCATCCATAGTCCTGATTTTGGTCGCATTTCCCTGAAGAGTCAAATTCTTCCCCTGGAATCCGAATTCCATAGTCAAATTACCAAAGTTCATCTTGATATCCCCTAGTTGGCACAACCACTGTACCCCTAACACCATATCACAAGTGCCCAATGGTAACAACAAAAAGTCAGCTGAGAAAAAGGTGCCCTGTAGTAACAATTTGAAATTCCTGCAAATTCCAGTTGTTTGAATGGTGCTCCCATCAGCTACACTGATTTCTTGGGGGCTTACCTGCTCAATAGTACTGAAACGACCTCGGTCAGTCGTTTCAGAAGTTAGGACTCCGATTGGCGTGCCGATAATTTTAAAATATTCGTAATGTCCATTAGAACCTGTCTGTAAAATTTGAGCTAAATCAGACCTCGTTTGGTAGGCATCGGAAGAAGGTTTCAGTTTTTATTGGCAATAAAAATTAAAAAGAGATTTTCAAGCTCGGTTTTTGCCGAATGAGCTCCGATTCGAAATCCGAAAGTGCCGTCATGTTTGTATGATTATGTGTGATTTTTGTAAACTTTCGAAAGTGAATTTCGATGTTGTTCGGCAAGTTTCCGCTAAAATGCCGAAAGTTAAATAATTTGACTTCTTTTCATTTAAATTCGTATCTTGAGTTTCGGGAGTCTGATTTGAGATCCGCCTTCGCGAGTATGTTACATATATTTTTTAAAACTCGTATGCAAAAGTTGGAATTATTTCGAATATCATAGGGTACCGTTTTAATTTTCGTCGCGAAAAAAAAAAAGAAAAAGACAAAAGACAAAAAAAAAAAAAAAAATGTATGGCGGTTTAAAGTTGAGCTTATATGCTCACCTAAGCTCACTTTTATAGAAAACAATAGAAAACGCAAACATTGACAGGAATTAAGAAAATGACGCAGAGGCTGGGAAAAATGCCAGAAAATGGGAAAAGGGCCGGAGAAAAGTAGAATTTTTACCCTGAAACATTCAGGTAATGATCCTAATATATTATTTGAGTTTATTACGTATGTTTGAATATATTTTTACGGTAAAAATAGGGATCTTAGACATCGCCCTAATAATGTAAATTGATAGTTTAAAGGGTCAAATGGACCCCGATAATGAAATTGATTATATATTCGTACTCAGTGAGTTATGGGCAACATATAAATGTAAATTATTTGGGATTTGGTTATGTGACCTTAAACCCTGTATATAGGCCTGGCCTGCGTATTGCGTATGCGAATAGGGTATCAGGTTCCTACCTGGATTGCCCTAAGATGTGAGGAATGAAGCCTTTAGCCTAATATGATATATTTTTCTGCTTATTGAACACAGTGGGATCGTTTGGCAATTAATTCAAAGAATAAAGCGGTTGTTGGGTAGTAGTGTTAACTTCGGAACGAGGTAAGTGTTTATATCCATTTCTTTGGAGGCACCTGGCCTCGTGGATTTTCTACCACGTATTTCTTACGTGTGTAGCTGCCGATAGGCGTACTCCTTACGCCTTAGCTTTCGATTTACATTGTGTATTATATCTTATGTCCTGTTGTTGGTATTGCATTGAGGAACTGAGCATTGTACTCTGGCTGTGAGTTGGCATCTACTTCCCGGCTGTCGATGAGAGTCCCGCACCGGTGAAGGATTATTATTACATCACATTGCATTCATATGCATTACATTGCATATCATATTGGGTGCAGGAGTATTCCGCCCCAGGAGCAGGAGTATTCCGCTCCATTGTATCATATTGAGGGTAGGAGTATTCCGCCCCAGGAGCAGGAGTATTCCGCTCCATTGTATCATATTGAGGGTAGGAGGATTCCGCCCCAGGAGAGTGCAGGAGTATTCCGCCTCAGCTTTACATTATATCGGGTGCAGGAGTATTCCGCCCCAAGAGAGTGCAGGAGTATTCCGCCTCTGGTTTATGTTATATCGGGTGCAGGAGTATTCCGCTCCAGTTGGTTATCAGATTGGATTCCCACCGAATGCAGGAGTATTCCGCTTCGGGATGGGATTATGGGCACATGTGACCCTGTGCATTTCATTTCATATCATTTCATCTCATTTCATACCATTGTGTAGACTTACGATACATGACTACTGTTCTGCTTATATGTGCACTGCTTATTTGTTGATATGTTTTTGGCACGCATCCTTGGTTGAGTTTATAAGTTTCTTACGTGTTTCCGGTCGTTATCTGACTCTGTTTTTTTATATAATTTAAATAAAAGGAATTTGGTGTATCTATTTCTTTTCTCCCTGGCTAGCTATCCTATTCTTTAAGGTGGCTAGTCTGCCCCACTTATTGAGTCCTTTTGACTCACCCTTGTTTGTTGTTTGTTTCTTGTCTACCTATTTCGTTTCGGCAGGTTCGCTCCAGGATTGAGTTCGCCACGTTGTTCAGGAGCGAAGACGACTTCAGCTGTCAGGGTGAGCCAGCTTTTATTCTGGATGGCCACCAGTTTATTGGTTATTATTTCAGTTACATTTTGCTCCCTTCAGGAGGTATTTGTCTTCTTTTGTATTCTTAGATGTCTGGTCTGGATAACCCTAAACCTGGTATGTTGGGTAGTCAGCTGTAATTTCTTTTGTACAGCTCAGAGGTATCAGTATGTCAGTGTTTTTTTTAAGCCTTGTTCTTATCAATGAATTGAATTATATTTATTTGCCTAATTTAATTGGTAAGGGTTCGCCCGACGGGTCTAGGGAAGGATGTCGGGTGCCCGCACGGCCTAACCGGATTTCGGGTCGTGTCAAGTACAACCTATTTTTTGCAGCCAAGGCAGAGTTAATGAAATTATGGGTGGAACCTGTATTAATAAGAATATCAAGAGTGTTTGTATGACTATAACCAGTCACTCTTAAAGTATGATAATGCATAGACCCATTCAAAGCATGTAGTGATATAGCACAGTCCTATGGTTTCTACAGTTTTAGGAAACTCAAGTAATTACTCTCCTTCCCCTTCTTCCACCTCCAACAAGAATAATTATTTCTTGGATTTACAAACATGTCCCAAGTAGTACTTTTCATCACAAAAAAAAAAAAAAAAACACAATCCCTTAGCTCTTTTCTCATCAATCTCAGCTTGTGACAAATGTCTTCTCTTAGTTTGTCCATGTTGGTTGCAGGCACATAGTGCTTGACAGTTGGAGTAGTGGGAGTGTAGGAGCTGTATTTGGACCCCTTATTCAGGGTTATCAGGGAATCATCCACCATTCTTGCCACCTAATAAGCTTGGGATAAAGAAAATGGTCTATGAAGCTTCACAGAAGCTCTACGCTCAGGTTTCAAGTTATCCACAAAACACCCTATAGCCTGTTCAGTCGTAAGATTTAATCGGGTCATGATGCAGCCCAAATTGCATCGACACCTACACTTGGTATGGGAGTCACAGCATGGATGATATGAGCGCGGGAGACGACTTGAAGACCATGCATTGAAGCTCAATCAAAGTGGAAACAGGGCTGAAACCAGTGCAGGAAACAGGGGAGCCACAACAGGGCAAAACAGGGCAGCATTTTCTGAGCTACTGCCTGGCGCCAGACATTTCCTCTGCGCGATCGCGACCACACTCACGCGATCGCGAAGAGATGTTATTTGCCTTGCACGATTGCGCTCACAAAGACGCGATCGCGAGCCTCTGCAGATTAGTACCCTGCACGATCGCTATTCCATTCACGCGATCGCGAAGACCAGTGGAGCAGTGCGGACCAGAAACTTGGCAAAACTTGTAATGGGAAACTATAAATAGACCCCTTAGTCATTTATTGCATTTTAGCTAACTTTGAATGTAGAATGATATTTCCTTTGAGTGAATCTCAATGTTGAACCCGCCTGTTTTAGATTGCATCAGTTGGTATCAGAGCACGGCTAGGCTTCGTTCTTACGAATCCTCGGTCTTGTTCTTGTTGTTGTTATCCTTGTGTGTATTGTTCTTGTTCTTGGAAAATTGAAAAGAAGAAAAAAATTCAAAAAGTTAAAAAAATTCAAAAATTTGCTACATCTTGTTGGTTGTATCGATTTTGTTGGTTTTGATTATCGAGGATTGCTTGTCTACGTATTCTCGACAATTGGGTACCAACAAAACACATTTTGAAGTTGTGAATCAAAATCTTGAAAACCAAATCTCAAAAGTTGAAGATTCACAAATTTTGCTAGAACTTGTTCGATGTTATGAATTCTTGGTTGTTTGGTATCGGGGTTTACTCCTTATAGTTTTCCCGTCGTTTTGATACCCCCATAACATCATTTGGAGTAGCGGAATGAAAATCGATGTTTTGAAATCTTGAAGTTCTTGAAAACTTTGAAGAACTTGCTCCAAATTTTTGAAAACAAGTTGTTTGTTGATTGTTTGATTGGTAAAACCATTGGGGATTGTTTACTTCAGTTGAAAACACCCTTTGGAAGCTTTAGAACTTAACAACAAGTTGAATTGGGGTGATTTGTGTGCCAAAAACTGAGTGTGCAGTCGAGGTTCTGGTTCTGGAATGCAGGCCTGCGCGATCGCGCCCTGCTTCACGCTATCGCGTCAATTCCACCCATTGTTCATCGCGATCGCGCGCAACCTCACGTGATCGCGAAGGGTTCTCAATTTTGCAGAAATCCTGAATTGGGACATATTGTTCGCAAAGCATTCGAAACAGTTTCCGCTCACCAAAACTCCAATTGTATCATCAAATATGGTGAGTTTGTAGATCACTAACCAAAAATCATCCAATTTCGAATCCGTTAAGTGGCGATTCGATCTTTTGCCATTTGATCGCGTCACTTCTGGTTAGTACTTTGAGGGTAACACTTCTACCTAATTAGTACTAATCTTTTGTGCGAATAGGGTACTCGTGCCTAGAAGGAGAGTATAGCTCAAAGAAGACTCGTAGTATATTTTTTGGCTCAAGTGCTCACTAATAAAGCCGTTCGCCCATCGAGTCCCTTCAATTCCACTCACCCCGAAGAGTATTTGGTTCTTGTGACTTGAGTGGTTATTGAGGTGGTTGTTCAACTACGAGGAAGCCTTTGAGATCAAGCTTGAGTGATAAATTCCCCCCGCCACTAAATTGAGTGAACCCGAGTGACACTTCAAAGGTGAGTGAGCGAGTGAGGACTTTTACTCTAACCTCTTTCTTGTCTTTGATTTATGTAGGTACATGGCCGGAGACGTGTATGATACCGTTGAGGTCCCGTTAAGTACTTTGGCCTACATATTGGCTGAGGTAAGGTCTTTGGACCAACGGCTTGAGCGCCTTGAAAGAAAATGGACCCCGAGTGTCCAAAAGGGTACCGAAAGAGGTACTAGTGATGAAGTGTTGGGCATTCCCCAACAAGTGGGCACTCCCCACAACTTGGGCATTCCCCAAGATAATGGTGAGCAAGGTGATGAGCTTAGAACGACACTTGTGGTACGGAGGAGTTTGGGTGCCATGAGTCATGAAGAGTCGGAGCATGTGCAAAGGGAGAATCTCTTCCATGCTAGGTGTCGAGTGATGGGGCAAGTGTGCTCAATGATCATTGATTCGGGAAGTTGTGCTAACATAGTAAGTGAGACCTTGATTTCCCAATTGCAATTGCCTACCATAAAACATCCGCATCCCTACCGGTTACAATGGTTGAGTGAGTGTGGAGAGTTGAGAGTGGTGAAGCGAGCTTTGATTGAGTGTAGCATTGGAAATTATCGAGATAAGGTAATTTTCGATGTGGTACCTATGCAAGCTTGCCATCTCTTGTTTGGGAGGCCATGGCAATATGATCGGAGCGTAGTGCATGATGGTAGAACCAATTCCTATACGGTCTTGCATGGTTCTAGGAAGTATATACTCAGGCCCTTGACGCCCAAGCAAGTAAGTAATGACTATAGGATTATGAGGGAGTTGAGGGAAGCCGCTAAAGCCAAGTCACCCATGGTGCTTGAGCCCGGAACCAACAATCTTATGGTCATGCCCTTGCGAGATGAGAGTGAAGCATCACCCGGACCTACAATTGGCCTTGAGTGAAAAATGAAAGAAGTGAGGGGAGAGGAAGTCTCGAGTGAGAGTGAGGACACACTTTGTTCTAACCATGATTTATCTTCTTCTCTTTCTATTTGTTTTGGCTTGTGTGTAGGTACTCTTGGAGGCGAGCTAGTGGAGCCTCAACCGGTTGGTAAGAAAGAAAGGCAAGAGAATGGAGCTCTCCATTGTGAGTTTCATGAAGGAGGACTTGAACAAGATACTTCAAGCGATGTAAGTACTCACGGGAGCTACTCAAAAGTAAGTGTTTCGTCACCTTCTCATGAACATGATTCTTCCTTGTCTTGTGAAGACTCGATGCTAGTTGGCGCTTGTAGCGCATTTGATGAAATTGCAACTAGTGTGGAGTCGATTGGTCAACTTGTGTTTGCTTGTGAACCACTAGTAGAGAGGGATGAGAAGCCGCATCATGATGTGAGCCCGAAATTAAAAGGACCTCTCTTTAGTGAAATTGAAGTAGTTGACCTTTCTTGTGACCCTTGTTATGACACCCCACCCGTAGTTGACAAAGGGGAAGATGAGTTATGGGACTCGACCCTTGTTGACATAATTGATTTTGGTGGATTTGTGTGTCGTAGTAAGGATGAGAGTGACATTGAGGAGTCCAAATTGCATGAATTGGACAAGGTTGTCTATGACGACTCCTCAAGCGGGAGTGAAAATCCTAGTCTTGATACTATGCCTTTGTTTGACTATGAAATTGAGGTGCATGCTTTTATATTCCCGTTGCGTGGGGGCATCTTTAATTGTGAAGGCGATTTGTATCGGACTAGAGTTGAGGATGAAATAGAACCTCCGTGGTGTGAGGGATTTGATCCCATAGACAACTCTTTGTTTGAAGCTTCGAGTGAGGTAGATGATTCTTCTAGTGACCCTACTCTTGTTGGTTTGGGTTATGATGATGAAGAGGCCATTAATAATGCCTTCCTTGAGAGCTTACCTTGTGAGGGGGGTTGTCTCGAGGATGAAATTGGAGGTGAGGAGGTACCTCTTAGTGTGAGTATGAGGGCTTTTAAGAAGGGGAGTGGGGTATTTGATGCCAATTGTGTATTGCACTACTTTGTCTATTCCCTCCCATATGTTAACCACACTTTGAGACTTGAGCATGCCAAAACCGTTGAGCCGCATTGTGAAAATATTGCATCGAAGGTTTGGTATGCTGAACATGAGCCTAGGGGACATAGGAACTTTGATTACTTGATCTTGAATGTTCCATGTCCTATCGGTCTCTTTGCTTGTCATGTTGGTGAGTGCTTGTCACTATGGAGCCAAGAACTTGTTGTCTCCTTTGGAGACGTAAGCTTTTTGATTTGCATTGATACTTGGCTCTATCACAAGAGTGAATTTTCCACACCACTTACCTTCACTCTTGTTGGACTTGCCTACTCGCATCGTGGGAAGCCTTGGTGCACTACTCTTGAACGTAGGGATTGTAGGAATTTTGATAGCTTAATCTTGCATGTGCCATGCCCTATTGATCTCTTCATTTGTTCTTGTGTTGGGAGCACTTTGTTGTTGAACCAAGTACTTGCTAGTTCCTTTGGGAGCATGAGCTTCTTTGTTGCCATTGATACTTGGTTGTACCACAAGAGTGCGTTTTCCCACATTTGGTGCACTAACCTACTCTTGTAGTAGGAGCTTTTGTTTTTTGTTTGCCTTTTTGATGTAGGTGATGCTACCTTGGAGGAGGACGCCTTAATTTCGAGGATGAAATTTTCTCAAGAAGGGGAGGATGATGCAGCCCAAATTGCATCGACACCTACACTTGGTCTGGGAGTCACGGCATGGATGATACGAGCGCGGGAGACGACTTGAAGACCATGCATTGAAGCTCAATCAAAGTGGAAACAGGGCTGAAACCAGTGCAGGAAACAGGGGAGCCACAATAGGGCAAAACAGGGCAGCATTTTCTGAGCTACTGCCTGGCGCCAGACATTTCCTCTGCGCGATCGCGAAGAGATGTTATTTGCCTTGCGCGATTGCGCTCAGAAAGACGCGATCGCGAGCCTCTGCAGATTAGTACCCTGCGCGAATTCCATTCACGCGATCGCGAAGACTAGTGGAGCAGTGCGGACCAGAAACTTGGCAAAACTTGTAATGGGAAACTATAAATAGACCCCTTAGTCATTTATTGTATTTTAGCTAACTTTGAATGTAGAATGATATTTCCTTTTAGTGAATCTCAATGTTGAACCCGTGAACGGGCATGATTTCACTTGGTGGATTCCAAGTTGAACATCGTAACCTCTTTGATCATTCTATTTGCAAGGGCCGGGTGTCTCTTGAGGGTAGTTGCGTAGTATAGGTGTTCCTTGACTTCACCCGGGGTGTATCGAGACGAGTTCCTTGGTGCTACTTAGGTAAACGTTCAAGCCTCGTCTTGCTTTTTATCTCGATATCTTCATCGATATCGCTTATCTTGTTTTAGCTTCCGCACTTTTGTATCGTTTGTCACTTCCGCCTGTTTTAGATTGCATCAAGTCATCACCTTATCAAACCTTTTTTAGATAATCCTCCACAGATCCTGTTTTACTCACATTCACTATCTCGGACATCAGGTCATCAAACTCATTCCCAAATTGATTAGTCAAAGCAAGAATATACTCCTCCCAACTTGGGAATGGTAAATATTGTCGGCTTCGAAGATGAGCCTGATGCCATTGTATGGCTATACCATCTAAATGTACAGATGCCACCTGAACCCTTTGGTGTCTGAGTATTTCATCTAAAGAGAAAAATTGCTCGACCTTGTACAACCATGATCTGAAATCAGTACCATTAAATCGCAGGAATTCAATTTTGGATAATCTAGTTAAAGAATGGTGACTAGAAGGATGGGAAGCATAATGAGGGGTTGGTATATGCATTTGCATCTGAGAAAGGTGTGTGGTACCATCAGGGTTATAAGAGTGATAATAAGGATAAGGATTTTGTGAGTTGTGAGGTATCTGGGCAGTCACAGTTATAACAATTGAAAAATTGGGTGGAACAGGTGGAAGCTGGGTTGGTTGAAATTATGCAGGGTAAGGAAACCCATAAACTAGAGATTAGGGATTAACAGAAGGGGCATGAACTGAGGTTTGTGAATTAACAACAGCGGGGCGAGTTGGCAATTTCAAGCTAAAAACAGAATTTTGATACATAGATCGAGAAAAATTTACTTGGTAAATAGAATTACCTCTATCAGAATTAATCCCTGGTACCTTATGAGAACTCGATGGTGGTGGTGTTAATCCAACAAACAACAACGAATTCCTCGATAGAAAATAGATATCGCTCCCAGATTCAACCCTTTTCCCTTTTTCTCCTAGCTGAATATTCTTCAAAGATTCACGTAGTTCCCTTACAACCCGTGCATGATTCGCTTCCATTTCATCTTGTCGTTGATTAAAATTTGCGAATTCAGTCGAGATCTGCGTCAGTATTTTTCTGATGTCACCGGAATTCGACATCAGTACCCATAGGGCAAGATCGAAGCTCTGATACCACTGATACGAATCCTTATCAATGGATTCAATGAACTCTGAAATTAAACTAAGAACAAAGAAAATAAAGTATTTCTCATTCGATAATCCTGAAAAATGAGCTCAATACACATTATATAGCCTTCCTCTAACTAACTTTTTGACAGGACCAACTAGTCATTGATAGTGACTAGTTAAAGGGTAAAACTATCAAAACTCTAACTTTATGATATTGGACTGAAATACAAATAAAAATAGTTCTTATCCACTAGCTAACTAACTTAACCACCAGGTATAATCTCATCTGCCAAACGTACTACTCTCACTACCTAACTCCTTAATAATTCGTATCATAGATATAGTCATTGTTGACACCCAATTTTGTCCCGAAATTTCGAAATTAATTTGCTGACACTTACTTTTTATATAAATCTCAAAATATAGCATTTTGTGTTAATATAAAGCCAAAAATGTCCCTTTTCAAAAGAAATTATAAAATTTGATATTTTGTCGCAATTTGGCTATTGTTTGCAAAGTTTTTCAATATTAGTAACTTGATATTTTCGGCTTTATATTACCTACAACATGTAAAATATTGGGAGCATTTATCTAATTAGAAAGTTTTTCAAATTAATTTACGAAATTAGTTAAAGCTATTAGTTTTTTTTAGAAAATGGCCAGAATTGTTGTTCATCTTAAATCTCGGCCTATCTACGCAACCTTCATATGGTACAGCACCCAATTTTTTCTACCGAGCCCAATTTGAAAACCCCTAACCCTCTCACTATAAAACCTAAAACCCTAGCCCACAATCATTCACTATTCATCTCCCTCACAAAACCCTCCCCTCTTTTAGCCATTACAACACCCACTATCATCTTCCCTACTAAAAAACCCTACCCCCATTTACCACATAAAAGGATCAGCCGCGGCACTCCCCTCATTATTGATCATCTTCATGAAGAAAAAAAGAGATCTCTCTCACACCCATTTTTTTAGACACGAGCCGTGCCCTTATGTCCCTATTTTTCCCTCTCCTCTAACAGACCTAAACACAAAATATAGAAGCAAGGGAAAAAGAAACGGGGTGTCCAGATCGAAGCAGTGGGGAGGAGATCGAAGCAAAACTGAAAAAGGATTGGGAGTGGTAGCGACGCTGTTGGCGTTGCGCCTCCTCTTTCCCTTGTGTATCGTTGTCTCGCCGGTCGGAGTTCATTGTCTCCGGTGACCGGAGATGTTGTTCTGCGTTCGTTTCGTTTTGTTCAAAAAATGATTTAGGCTGTTCGTTGACGTTGCTTATGGATTCTCTTTTGTTTCTTTGTTGATGCGTGACTGAAATAGAAAAGGGAAGTAGGGAGTGGTAGCGACGCCACCAAATCGGCGTTGCTTCTCCGTCCCTTCCGTTCAACTGCGTTCTCTGCCTCGCCGGAAAATGCCATTACCGGCGACCTTTGCTTCCCTAGCTGTTTAACTGCTCCATCATCGTCTCGTCCAGATTTTGACCACTGTTTGTTTTGTGTGGGTTTTGGATTTTATTGCTATGAAGTTATCTCCCAAATGATTTGGTTCGATTTTGATGGTGTTGATCGATTGAGGATCTGTTTCTGGTCCTTTTGGAAATTGATCAATAGAACTGGGTTGACTCGTTAATTTTGAATTTGGTTAATCTGTTATTAGGCTTGCCTATGCAACTGTTAAATCCGTTCATTTCATTTGAAATACTGGGAATATTGTTGATGCATTTCTCCTCGCTCTAACCGGTTCTTTGTTGAAGGAATTTAGTTTGGAAGGCTAGTCGTGTAATTGACATTGGATCATTTTTCCCGGCTTGCTAAGATTTGAACAGTACTATGCTAAAATGGTCAATGAAAAAATAATATTTATCTATATTGAGGCTATGGACTGATAATGAATTGATACTACACATGGCCGATGAAAATACATATATACGTGTTGAGGCCGACACAAGGAATTGACGGATAATGAATTGACGAATTTTGAACATGATACTACACTTAAACCGTCCCGTTCCCGTGTCCCTAACGCAAAAGGAGATGATGAATGCATTTTAATGCTAAGCAAGTTGAATAGAGTAGTGGGTTTGGTGCTTTGGCACGGCAACACGGCCCGGGCTCCGTGTTTGCAACCGTACCAAATCCCGAGCCTCTATTCGACGCGCCATACAAACCTGAGCCTAAATTTTGCAAAAAAAAAACCCCTTTATTATTATTATTATTATCATTATTATATATTCTATTATTATATATTTTATTATTATTATTATTACTACTACTTTATTACTTTATATTTGTTATTTTTTTTACACTTTGACTATCGTACTAATTCAATTTTACTTGTTTGTTTTGCGAGGTACATTCTTGCACGAATAATTTATGGATGAGTTTGGCTAACTCACGAATGGGAATAATCCATTGCATTGAGGGCATTTGGAGATTGAATTCGGACCCGAGCATTCAGAAATAAGACTTAGGAATTTTAGAAAAAATCAAGACTCCCGCGAGTTGATCAATTTACCGGTTCTATCTTTAACTTTGCTTTCCTTAGATATTTATGTAAATAAAATGTGTGAATTATTTTATTTGATAATAATATTTGATTGCTTGGTATATTGCTTTACTTTATGTGCATTATCCTTTTTATTTTTGAAGTCGTTATTTAATTTATTGCAAACTGGGGCAAATTAGCAAAATGCGTGCAAAATTAAAATATTTTTCATAAACAAGTTTTATTTCAATTAATTATTTTAGATAATTTTTTTTAGAAAAGCATATTTTGCAAATATTTGGAAACCTGTCGGATTAACCGTATTTTACGGAATTTCGGAAGTGCCTTAAAAACCTTCTTCCGAAATTAATAAAACCTCTTACTTTTAGAATCTCTGGAAGAAAGACCGTCTTTTTTATAAAAACGGAGTTTTGCACGCATTTGTTAATTTGGTTCCCTGTTTTCCTTAAATTGGGTGGCGACTCCAAAAACTCCAAAAGAGTTAGCCCATCCTGTCGATATTCCGGAACTTATCCTTTTCGGGGTAATTTTTGGGGTTCAACAGCATGGCGACTCCGCTGGGGAGCAATAAGGGTTTTGACCATAAAGGTTTCCAATTGTTTGCAACTAGCATGCCTAATTTATTTGCTTTATTATATCTGTTTGTTTGGTTTGCCTTATAAAGCATGTATTGTATTAATTTGTGTATAATCTGCATTCCGTTCATATTTCCTCCCTCATGGAGCCTGTCAATTCTCTTTCACCTCCTCAATTTCATCACGGGGTACCCGCTTGACGGGTAGTTATGCAGGAAGGGCATTGCCCTTACCTCACTCTTTCAAACTTCTTTCGTGTCACCAAAAGTTAGTTCGGGATATTGAGATTGCCTGGTTTTGTCATGGCCAGTTCTACTGCGTTGTGAGGCCAAGTCTATCCCGCATAGGTCGATTCAGCCTCAACCGTTAGCCCACTCTTAGAAGGAGATTAGGTTATGCATGCATATACACCTTAGTTTGGGGGAAGGTTCGGCAGATTTGGTTGGTTTGTGTTTTGGAGATGGCTTGGGGTAGTGAGATCGAAGAGGCGAAGCCCCTGGTATCTTTAAAAGGATCAGTGGGGTCCCTCTCGTGAATGGCTTTGCGTGTGTGCAGGCCTATGTTGATTATCCAGCTGCAACTTTGTAAAAATTGAAGTATGCTTGTCGCATACTAGGAGAGCGAAGCCCCTATGTCTTTGAATGACAAGTGGGGTCCCTCCTTGAAGACCAGTGCGGTCTTGGCTGCCTAGGAAACTGAGAGGCTTGATTAAAGTCGAGGACCAGTGAGGAGCCCTATGAACAAGGTCTGTGAGCCTTGCAAAACCTAGGAAACTGAGAGGCTTGTCCAAAGCCGAGGACCAGTGAGGTTTTATCTTGAAAGGCCAATTGGCGCCTTTCGTGATTTGCAGTCTGGTATTGTGGAGGCAATTGAAAATTTCTCCCTGGATGTTGTAAACCAATTGGGAATTGTGCTTGGAGGAGTGTGGATGTTTGCAAAAGCTATGGAGGATTGTTTCGGGTTTTAGGCATTTGGGTTTAGAATTTTGTGCAGATTCTGTGGAGAGAATGAGCTGTGTTAAATACTTGTGATTGTCGCATGTTAATTGTTTGCTTTGCCTTATTTGCTCAAAATGCGTTAAATACTAGGTGTTGCTTGCTTGTATGCAATCCTATGAATGACATGCAAACCATCTTAGTTACCCTTTGTGAGGTTTCTTTATTTTGTTTATTTCTCTAGCAAATGTTGGATTTGTGAAGTGGCAGACCATCCACCATGCAAAGGTTTCGAGATATGATTGACGGTAGACGCTTTAGCTCGTGAACGGTGCAGTACCAGAAGCTAATGGCATTGCTTGAAAGAACTTGGCGATTGAACTTAGTAGCATTGTTTTCAATTTTAATTCAGATTGAGGCCCTGAATTGCATTGTACTTTAAAGCTCATGTTATTCTGAATCAACTCATTTTGAATTTATGAAAGTTGAAATAAAATTCATCGCATTCTTATTATGTTATTTACGCTTGCATTTGTTTCCATTTTAAAATTAAAATTGATAAACTTGCCAAAGCTTTGCTTGTAATGTATGGCAAAACAACAGAACAATTTAAATCGACGCACTGAAAGTTATTGTCTGCGCTCTTTGGATATCGCAATTCTGTTAGAACTTCAACTGGGGCAGCTTTATTTGTTGGTATATGGCGTTGAAGCAGTGATGCAGAACTACGCACGGTCTGATTCCCAAGGAGGGATACGTAGGCTCCCACATCGGGCTCGACCCTTTAGCATTTAAGTTTTCATTTTCCCCCAAGAAAGACAACTGGGGCAATTTTTGCAAAGCGAGTTAGAGATGCGAAAGATATTAACTGGGGCAGAATTTTGCAAGAAGCGGCATTAGTTATTAAAGATGAGTTGACAAGAATTCTGTAATTGGTTAAGCAAACGGTGCAAAGTCTAAGCCAAAGGACGTTCAGTTTGTTTTAAAATATGTTACAAGTTTAAGTCAAGGCAAAATTTTCAAAGTGCATCTTTGACTTCATTTGCATGCTTATTCACTCGCTATATTGCATTAAAATATTTTATCTTGCCTCTATTTTTCAAAATCTATGCTATTTGAGTTCATGAGCCAAGTTTCTGAATGCAATTCGCAAATCCAAGTCCAATGAAGACGAGGAAGCAGCAGAAGCAGCAGGATCAGGATTAAGTCTGCAGAAATCAAACGCTTCCCCTTTTCTCCCCAAAGCTAACAATTTTTCTTTGAGAGCAGGAACATGAAAGCTTGCAATGAAAGGATCATTCACACTATGGATGAAAAATTATTTGAACACGCATCCAACGCTGCCTTGCAAATTGCATTGCATTGCCCTTTTCACGACTTAAAGCATTATGCTTTGTCATGATTTATTGCCGAACAGGCGGCATTTCTACCCCTATGAATTTCATTCCTAACAGGCGACAAAGCCGAGGCTTGTTTTGTGTTTTCAAAATTAAGCCAAATAGGGCATCGCTTGGTTTCAGGCGATAATCCGCACAAGGCCATCCTTGCCGGATGTCTCGCCAATTGATTTATCAATGGCTATCGCACTGACTACATTTCCGCACTACTTTGCTTTGCACTTATTTTGAATTACGCCTTCGCACTTGCTTTAAAATAACGCCTTGCTTTACCCTTTCAGATTGACCATTGGCTACGAGGATCCCTTTTGTTGGACTATCTCGCCTATTGATTCGCCAAATGGCTCTTGTTGACCATCGGCTACGAGGATTCCCTTTTTTGGACTATCTCGCCTATTGATTCGCCAAATGGCTGTCGCACTGATTACATTTTGCACTGTTTTGCTTTGCACTTGCTTTAAATTCTGCCGTTATATTTGCCTTAAATTAATGTCTGGCTTTACTTTTTCAGGTCAACCATCAGTTCCTCGAAGAATATTTGCCTTGTCGTATATGCAGAACAACTCTATTTCTCTCGTTATTTTAGCTTCAGTTCGATTATCGCATCACCATCACAAGCCAGACGATTCCAGATTTTGCAAGATTCAGGGTTTATCCACCCACAAATAGGATATCTGGGTCCTTCCACCCACAAATAGGATATCTGGGTCCTTCCACCCACAAATAGGATATTTGGGTTCTTCCACCCACAAATAGGATATATCGGGTCCTTCCACCCACAAATAGGATATCTTGGGTTTATCCACCCACAAATAGGATATGCAGGTTTCTTTCAAGTTGCATTGAGACACTGGATGCTTCAAGGTCGGGCGTTTCATTTGTTTTGTCAAGCGATTGAAACACAACACAAGATTGCGTTGCAAAACTGCCTCTTCATCAATTAAAGCATTATGCTTATCATGGTTTGTTGTCGAACAGGCGGCATTTCTATCTTTATGATCCTTATTTCAAAATAAACATTATTCTAAAACTTGCATAGATGATGGTCTAAGACAACTCGGCTGGAGCACCACTTTCGTAGTGTTTTCGCAATGTCGGTTGTCTTGCAATATTGGCATTTTATATTTAAAGTAGATTGATATTCTAAGACAAGTCGGCTGAAACACCACTTTCGGAGTGTTTTCGCGATGTCGGTTGTCTTGAAATATTGGCATTATATATTTAAAGTAGATTGATAGTCTAAGACAAGTCGGCTGGAGCACCACTTTCGGAGTGCTTCGCGATGTCGGTTGTCTTGCAATATTGGCATTTTACAATTCGTTCTCACTTACTTATTGTCTTGCTTTACTGTTTCAGAATAATGATCAGCTTAGAGGTTCTCCGGGCGGAGTACTTTGTCAGTTGATCGAATGAAGAACTTATCAATGATACCACAACCCGTATTTACAATTTTTGTTATCACTTTATTTATTTCTTATTCCAATTATTACAGTTTATTAGCAGTTGCTCATTTACCGTTTGTTGAGATTATTACAGGATTTTTAGCAGTACCGCAGCAGCATTTGGAGCATTACGTGGAGCTCTTCTTAGCGGTGAACTGGGCAATCGTTGATATGAGCTAGACTCGTCAATGAAGACCTGAAGAATCGCACCCGCATAAGTCATCCACCCTAGAGGCTGCTATCAAATTTAGGCTCGTTCACCTATATTGAGCGTTTTGGGCTCGTTCGCCTTATAATTGAACGTTTTGGGCTCATTCGCCTTACAATTGAATGTTTTGGGCTCGTTCACCTTATAAATGAACGTTATGTTACCTGCGTAGGATATAGATTAGCCAAGTCGACTTGAGATATTATGTCTCGCTAGTCAACTTATCTTATAAAAGCCTTGCATTTTATAATTCGTTCTTGCTTTACTTATTGTCTGGCTTTACTGTTTCAGAATAAGGATCAGCTTAGAGGTTCTCCCGGCGGAGTATCTTGTCAGTTGATCGAAGGAAGAACTTTGGATGATATCACCACCCGTATTTACAATTTTGTTATCACTTTATTTATTTCTTATTCCAATTATTACAATTTATTAGCAGTTGCTCGTTTACCGTTTGTTGAGATTATTACAGGATTTTTAGCAGCACCGCAGCAGCATTTGGAACATTACGTGGAGCTTTTCTTAGCGGTGAACTGGGCAATCGTTGATATGAGCTAGACTCGTCAACGAAGACCTGAAGAATCGCACCCGCATAAGTCATCCACCCTAGAGGTAAGTCTCTTGTTAACCCTGAGTCTGAGGTTTGAGATTGAAGACAAGATGGCTCGGTTATCGAGGTGCAGTGGAAACTATGTCCGTGTAAACCCCTCTTTATGGGTGTGTCGTCGACCACATTTTCATAACTTGGGTGATTACAAGCCTCTTTTCCCGCGCTTGAGTAGTCGTTACTATCTCGTCTTTGATTTTCAAATCGCGTCGAACTACATATGGCCTGATTCTCTTTCAGCCCGAGATATGTAGGCAACTCGAAAACCGAAGTTCGGCCATGTCCATAAGCCTCGCATTTTGATCCTAGGAATCAGATTCTAGGCTTTACCATGACAAAATTGGCTTTCACGTCAACTTTCTTTACCCTGAAAACTCTTTCATCTTTTTCGGGTAAAGAGGGGCAGCTGTTGACACCCAATTTTGTCCCGAAATTTCAAAATTAATTTGCTGACACTTACTTTTTATATAAATCTCAAAATATAGCATTTTGTGTTAATATAAAGCCAAAAATGTCCCTTTTCAAAAGAAATTATAAAATTTGATATTTTGTCGCAATTTGGCTATTGTTTGCAAAGTTTTTCAATATTAGTAACTTGATATTTTCGGCTTTATATTACCTACAACATGTAAAATATTGGGAGCATTTATCTAATTAGAAAGTTTTTCAAATTAATTTACGAAATTAGTTAAAGCTATTAGTTTTTTTTTAGAAAATGGTCAGAATTGTTGTTCATCTTAAATCTCGGCCTATCTACGCAACCTTCATATGGTACAACACCCAATTTTTTCTACCGAGCCCAATTTGAAAACCCCTAACCCTCTCACTATAAAACCTAAAACCCTAGCCCACAATCATTCACTATTCATCTCCCTCACAAAACCCTCCCCTCTTTTAGCCATTACAACACCCACTATCATCTTCCCTACTAAAAAACCCTACCCCCATTTACCACATAAAAGGATCAGCCGCGGCACTCCCCTCATTATTGATCATCTTCATGAAGAAAAAAAGAGATCTCTCTCACACCCATTTTTTTAGACACGAGCCGTGCCCTTATGTCCCTATTTTTCCCTCTCCTCTAACAGACCTACACACAAAATATAGAAGCAAGGGAAAAAGAAACGGGGTGTCCAGATCGAAGCAGTGGGGAGGAGATCGAAGCAAAACTGAAAAAGGATTGGGAGTGGTAGCGACGCTGTTGGCGTTGCTCCTCCTCTTTCCCTTGTGTATCTTTGTCTCGCCGGTCGGAGTTCATTGTCTTCGGTGACCGGAGATGTTGTTCTGCGTTCGTTTCGTTTTGTTCAAAAAATGATTTAGGCTGTTCGTTGACGTTGCTTATGGATTCTGTTTTGTTTCTTTGTTGATGCGTGACTGAAATAGAAAAGGGAAGTAGGGAGTGGTAGCGACGCCACCAAATCGGCGTTGCTCCTCCGTCCCTTCCGTTCAACTGCGTTCTCTGCCTCGCCGGAAAATGCCATTACCGGCGACCTTTCCTTCCCTAGCTGTTTAACTGCTCCATCATCGTCTCGTCCAGATTTTGACCACTGTTTGTTTTGTGTGGGTTTTGGGTTTTATTGCTATGAAGTTATCTCCCAAATGATTTGGTTCGATTTTGATGGTGTTGATCGATTGAGGATCTGTTTCTGGTCCTTTTGGAAATTGATCAATAGAACTGGGTTGACTCGTTAATTTTGAATTTGGTTAATCTGTTATTAGGCTTACCTATGCAACTGTTAAATCCGTTCATTTCATTTGAAATACTGGGAATATTGTTGATGCATTTCTCCTCGCTCTAACCGGTTCTTTGTTGAAGGAATTTAGTTTGGCAGGCTAGTCGTGTAATTGACATTGGATCATTTTTCCCGGCTTGCTAAGATTTGAACAGTACTATGCTAAAATGGTCAATGAAAAAATAATATTTATCTATATTGAGGCTATGGACTGATAATGAATTGATACTACACATGGCCGATGAAAATACATATATACGTGTTGAGGCCGACACAAGGAATTGACGGATAATGAATTGACGGATTTTGAACATGATACTACACTTAAACCGTCCCGTTCCCGTGTCCCTAACGCAAAAGGCAATGATGAATGCATTTTAATGCTAAGCAAGTTGAATAGAGTAGTGGGTTTGGTGCTTTGGCACGGCAACACGGCCCGGGCTCCGTGTTTGCAACCGTACCAAATCCCGAGCCTCTATTCGACGCGCCATACAAACCTGAGCCTAAATTTTGCAAAAACAAAACCCCTTTATTATTATTATTATCATTATTATATATTCTATTATTATATATTTTATTATTATTATTATTACTACTACTTTATTACTTTATATTTGTTATTTTTTTTACACTTTGACTATCGTACTAATTCAATTTTACTTGTTTGTTTTGCGAGGTACATTCTTGCACGAATAATTTATGGATGAGTTTGGCTAACTCACGAATGGGAATAATCCATTGCATTGAGGGCATTTGGAGATTGAATTCAGACCCGAGCATTCAGAAATAAGACTTAGGAATTTTAGAAAAAATCAAGACTCCGGCGAGTTGATCAATTTACCGGTTCTATCTTTAACTTTGCTTTCCTTCGATATTTATGTAAATAAAATGTGTGAATTATTTTATTTTATAATAATATTTGATTGCTTGGTCTATTGCTTTACTTTATGTGCATTATCCTTTTTATTTTTGAAGTCGTTATTTAATTTATTGCAAACTGGGGCAAATTAGCAAAATGCGTGCAAAATTAAAATATTTTTCATAAACAAGTTTTATTTCAAATAATTATTTTAGATAATTTTTTTTAGAAAAGCATATTTTGCAAATATTTGGAAACCTGTCGGATTAACCGTATTTTACGGAATTTCGGAAGTGCCTTAAAAACCTTCTTCCGAAATTAATAAAACCTCTTACTTTTAGAATCTCTGGAAGAAAGACCGTCTTTTTTATAAAAACGGAGTTTTGCACGCATTTGTTAATTTGGTTCCCTGTTTTCCTTAAAATGGGTGGCGACTCCAAAAACTCCAAAAGAGTTAGCCCATCCTGTCGATATTCCGGAACTTATCCTTTTCGGGGTAATTTTTGGGGTTCAACAGTCATAATTTAGGTCATTGTGCATTGTGTTTAAGTTTTTCCATGCTTTATTTTTTAATGTTTTTCCATGCTTTATTTTATATTACTTTGAGTTGAATTGCGCTTATCTTGTGTGTTTCGATTTGTAGGAACTAAATTGTTGATATGAAGCCTTTTTGGAGCATAAATAATGAAATTTATGGGTTTTGAAGTCTAAGTAGAAGTCGAGAGTCGGGTTAACGAAGGTCACAACAAAGCTGAAATTTTTTTTTTTTTTTTAAAAAAAAAGAAAGGTCTGGCGTGCTACATTAGGTGCTGCACTGCACGTCGTTCCTTTGTAAAAATCTGCACGACATGTACCATGTCGAAAAAGTGCTACAGCTTGAAAAAAACTCAGAATTAGGAGAAAATAGCACGTTGTGCATGCTTTCTTTTGGTGCTAATACTTTGTTGAGACGGTTTTTAGAAGGGTGTTTTCGTCTATGGTGATTTCCTACGTTATAAATACACCCAAAACCCCATCGTTAAAGACCCTTCAGCAATCTTCTGCTTTTTATCCTTGCCTCAGAATCATGGAAATTTTTCAAAAATAGGCAGCCCGCTACTCAAAATTACAAACAGGAGGCCATATTTTTTTCATGCATAGCACTCATACCTAAAATTACAAATTTTAGCACTCTTTCATAAAAAACACCCTAGCTACCAAATCTCCCCCTCCCTAGCCACTAAGCCGCCGGCAGACACCCTCCCCCGCCAGTGGTGTCGTTACTTTTTTGTATTTTACTGAATTTTATGTTGTTTATTGCGTCTAAATCATTGCTTTTGACAAGTTTTTACACACAAATCTCCTCCCAAAAAAATAAATTATACATGAATATATATCGATAAATGCGTAGCAATGAGAGAAATACAAAAAATATACACAAAAAAGTGTAAATTCATATAAACATCATTAATATATAGATTTATTCACTCGCATATGCACACTTATATAAATTTATATAATTTTTACTCGTGTATAAATTTGTATAAGCTTTTATAAACTTGTGGCTGATTGCTATCTCTGAAAAAAAGTGACAAATCGAGTAAGATTCGGAAATATGGGCCATTTTTAGTAATTTTCGTCGTTTGCAATTTTTAAAAATATGCAGCCCACTACCCAAAACTACAAACAGAATACCATATTTTTTTTCCATGCATAGCACCCATCTCTAAAATTATAAATTTTAGCACTCCTTCATAAAAAACACCCTAGCTACCAAATCTCCCCCTCCCCCGCCACTAAGCCGCCGGTAGACACCCTCCCCCGCCAGTGGTGTCGTTACTTTTTTGTATTTTACTGAATTTATGTTGTTTATTGCGTCTAATTTATTGCTTTGGACAAGTTTATACACATGAATCTCCCCCCAAAAAATAAATTATACATGAATATACATAGAGAAATGCGTAGCAATGAGAGAAATACAAAAAAAAAGTAAAAATTCATATAAACATCCTTAATATACAGATTTATTTACTCGTATATACACACTTATACAAATTTATACAATTTTATACACGTGTATAAATTTGTTTGTATAAAATTGTATAAACTTGTATAAACTTGCGGCAGACTGCTATCTCGGGAAAAGGATGACAGGTCGGGTAAGATTCGAAAATATGGGTCATTTTTAATAATTTTCGTCTTTTGCTTGTCTTTTAGTGTAATTATCATGCCATATGAAATGCAAAATGACACAAACTGGTAAATGTACTACATTATACACTTGAAAATTATAAAACACGATTAAGATTACGTGTAGGTCTGTACAAAATCAAGTAGAACCTTCAAACCTAAGAAAATAAAATTAAACTACTAGATCAATCTTTCACACAAAACTGTGTCATGCAATGTAATTTAACTTAAGAAACATAACATTAAAATAGTAGCTCAATCTTTCACACAACTCTGTAGTACATGGCTGCATGCAATGTGAACTAAAGAACTCAAGTTAAATTGTCGATCAAAGATTTCATCCTCTCGTCAGCACTGGGTTGAGCCTCTCTCAACTTAAATATGTTTTCGATAACAGACAACTCTGTTGCGGTAGTGTCTGAGCCACAAAACGCCGCCCAGTCGTTGACAATCAATCCTGCAGCTATCACTTCACTACCGCGGTTCACGGTTCCTGCTTCCAGTTCAACCTGAAGGAGTTTAGAAAGCTCTTCCATGTCTTCAATAGACGTATGAGGATGTACCTGCTCCAAAAGAAAGTTCAGCGATTAGAGACAATAAAGCAACATCTATGTTAGGCCCCACACCCATAACAAGGACCAGTCTATCACAGGTAAAATCTTACTGGCAACTGATAGTTACATCAAACCATCTGTATTTACGATGGCTAAGTGACAAATTGAGATGAGAACACATATATTAATTAACTATTGTTTAGTGATAACATATCAATCAACACCTGTTATGCATCAAAGGTGGACATTGTGTGACAGTGTGAGCAACTTTTACCTTCATCATATTCCCCGATTCCATAAATTGAAGAATGTGTACTTACCAAGCCTCCCAAGTTAGAGAAAGTACAATAGCTTCCAACAAGAATATTCCCTGCTATTGCTTGCCTGTAAACTTCTTCCACACCTAGAACATCGGCAATCATCTCTTCAGTTTCCTGAAAATAACATGTGATGATCTTAGGTAATGTTCTTAATCGTGATTAGAAGAGTAAACTCACAAGTAAAGATCCATGACAATAATGTTGTCTGTATTCGTTAGTGTAAAACAATAGGAGTAGAAAGGGAAAAGTAAAAGAACAGAGCTGAGGGCTAATATGAGGAGGATGATAAGTACATAACCCCAGGAGAAGTAAATACACGAAATAGCATTTTCTGGATTAACCAAATTTTAGCGAAAATGCAGGCACAGAAACTAAACAAAACTGAAGAATTCTCTTACAGTACCAAGAAATCCCCAAGAGTCAGTGGTTTGAACCCGTGAAGCGCCCCTAACCGACACATCCTGTGCTGCAATCTTACTTTAGACCAAATCCACCGGTAAGGTAAAGATCCTTCATCCTATTGGACATTTTCTGGACGTTGAAACAAAGAACTAATGCTATCATACATGAAACAACACACTATGCTTTCATACATGACAAGGATTTACTTGAGCTCGGAGAGTGGTTGCGTTCTCTATATAAAAAAAACTGCAGACAAGATGCCAATGCCTAGATAATTATGTGTACCCAGAATATACAATGATTGCCAAATGGTCTCTCATTAGTAAACAAACGTGAATAAACTCCAGAGATCTACACAAAATGCCATTCCAATTTGTAGCAAAAAATAGCTATAGATAAATTACCTTTTCAAGATCTGTATGTGCAAGAGCAACATAATCATTGCATGCTATGCAATTTCCAAGGGCAGATAACCGCTCTTCAATGCGCTGAACCACAACTCCATCCGGCAGACTGTTCCTCAAGTGCTGAAGTTCTTCCAACATAAATAGAAAAAATAAATAAAATAACCAAAGTCAACCTTCTGCCCCACCAAATGAGCATGTGATAATTGAATGATAATTAAATATGGTGTATTGAAGATTTTTTGACACATTGCCATCTTCACTATTGTCATCAATCAACTATTATTAAAAGGTAAATTCTACACAAGAATCACACAATCAGTTTCAAGTTGTCGTCTTCAATCTACATCATTGCAAGTGCTCCTGCTACCTCCCAAGTAACATCTTTAAAGAAAGTGTTTTCTCCTGGTGTGTCCAGCCAATTGTTAAGATCCCAAACACTTGCCTCATGAAACCCAGTACCACGGTGAGTTGCAACTTTAATTGCTAACAGTTGAAACTTTAAACACAGAAGCATTTTCTACCATATTTAATGGTTTCAAAATTTCCTTCAACTTAGCTGGTACACGAGACCCTTATTTTGACATGAAAACACTTATATACGGTCAAGTTTAACATAGGCATCCAAGTTGTCATCAAATTCTCCAAATTTAAATCAGCCAATCCAAACGTGACCCTAGTTCCCATTTCAAATCCCTAATTAAGTCAAAAGGCACTTTATTCCAATAATAAACCCAAACCAAACAAATACGCCAAGAAAGGTAATACATACATAACGGGGAGGGGGTTTTACAACATATAGTGACCTAAGAATAAGAGATGATTAAACTACTTGGAGAACCCCATAAGTGTCATTATAAGACTTGACATCATAACCAACAACGATATTATACATAAAAATATGGAATTTTATATATGAATACTTGTCCAGTTACAGATTGCTAATCTCAAAGATACAAAGGTAAAACCTTACTCAAGCATACAGTTAACAAATTATCATAAATATGTAAGATATATCCACAGCATGGTGAATTATATTATTACCTTGATCTGTAGTAGTGTGAGGCACGAGAAGCCCATTTTTGTTTCCTGCACAAAATCAGAGAAGTGAAAACTTAGTTACCACATTAAAGATCAATTGCCAACAGGACCTTAAAGTTTCAGATAGCTAGAGTGGTTGTCAAGTACCAACACAAAGTCTTCCAATTATCCTTGTTCCTCCAATGGACGTTCTGATCACTGGAAAATTTTTCGGCAATGCATCCTCAAACACGCTGGAAAAATACAGATGAAGTCATTATCACTGAGCAGAGAACCTGGAAACTATATCAAAATATTGGGATACAACTTTTTTTTGTCATAAAGACGATGCGATCAATTCTTAATGTTGCTAAAATCGAAAACAAACTAGGAAGAGGACATAAGAAACCTATCTTTTTCCCACTCTCTTCATTGTCATTATTCACAACCTTGATTTAAATATTTATTCAATCTTTAACTCTGGTTTTCCTTGACCTCATCAAGGAAACACTGAAAGCTCGTTTCCAAATATTTAGTTTCAAATTAAATAATTTCACCAATATTAAGCAACAGATGATTTGAAGAACAACAAAAAACGAACCTGTAGAAGTTTTCGGAACCCCCAATAGGGACCAAGCAGTATGCATTGGTCAGCTTTGTGAAAACTCCCACTTCACATGAATTTTCAAATTGAACCCCTGCAATATCGTAAAAGCCATTAGAAAACTTGATTAAAAAAGAAGGCATTAGAAAAATAACCCATCAAAGTAAATATCCAATTTGACAATCAACTAATTACTCACTAGTAGTCATTGCTAGCTGAAAGAAAAACAACTGCTAGGTGCTTGGAAGATCTGTCAATAGCCAAAATGATGCACACATGTTAACGAAGAATAAGGAAGATAAGTATAGACAATTCTCCAATAAACTATGGACTATTGGACTTCAATGGATCGACTAAGCCTCAATCCTAAACTAGGTGTGTTCAGCTCTATAGATCCTTCAGCTCTATTTACTAAAGATGAAAAAATTAGAAAAAAATGATTTCGAAATGCTAACATGAACTAGGCCTATTTGGCTGATTTAATTTTATCAAAAAAGACAATCTCAAACCAATTAATTCCAAATACTTAAACTTGAGATGGTTAGATATTTAATCTTTTCTTTTTTATAACCAAACAATTCCTGAGTCGGTGCCCATTTCAATACTCAATGAATTATGTACTCGCCCATCTACCCATCTCCACTTAAATACTAGGCTTTTGTCTATGGCAAGTTCGAACCTGTGACCTGACCACCAAAAGCTACAAGTTGCACTCTTACCACCAGACTTCAGTCCGAAGCCCAACGGAATAAAGATTTCATCTTTGAACTTAATCCTTTCTTTGTTTTTTCTCATTTTGCTTTCATTCGAAAAATAACCACTAATATTAATCACGAGACAACAACAAAAAGATCATCTAATAAACACATGAAAATCATAAGAAAATTTACATGCCAAGAACTAAATAAAAAATTTCATATATTAACTTAACATTTTCGTTTTACTTTTCTTTTCATATGAAAGATAAGCATTACGACTATTTTGTTTTCTTTAAAACACACGAACTCCCGGTTAAAG
Organism: Petunia secreta; assembly: GCA_029990175.1. Classification (NCBI taxonomy): domain Eukaryota; kingdom Viridiplantae; phylum Streptophyta; class Magnoliopsida; order Solanales; family Solanaceae; genus Petunia; species Petunia secreta. Next base: position 4,973,899 of record JARKIP010000087.1, on the reverse strand, counting down.
TTGTCTTAGTGTGACGTTTAAGTCAGGGGTTCAAATCGTGGAAACAGCCACTGACGCATCAAGCTAGGCTGCGTACACCCCTTGGGCCGCGGTCCTTCCCCGAATCCTACGTGAACGCGGAGGGCCCTTTTACCCATCTCTACTAAAATAGCATACTTTTATTCGAACCTGTGACATGCTCATAACTCGCACATCACGACGATAAGCATTAATACTATATAGCAGATAACCAAACCAATCACAATTTAAATAGATAATAAAACGACCACTGAAAATATCAGGAATTAAGGTTTTGTGGGTAGAGAGAGAGAAAAAAGGAACAACTTACAACTTTGTGCAGAGCAACTCTTTAAACACGGCTGCTGAAAGCGCTTATAAATAGGAGGGAAGTGGGAACAAATAGGACGAAATAAATAGGAGCGAACAAAAAGAATGTAGTATTATTTTATGCTAGGTATTAGGTAGGCATAATTTCACTATGATCACCAAATTTTTTCCTCTGTAACATTAAAGTCACTAAACTATTTTTTATAATAAGAAATGCACTAAACTTTACTCTAGGTAAAGCTAAAATCACAAAATTATTTTTGGTAATAGGGATGTCACTAAAGTTACTCTATATAATGCTAAAATTACAAAATTATTTTTTACAATAATAAAATTACTAAACTATACGTCAAGTCACAAAAGACACAAGTCATTGAAAAGTCAAAGCTCCGATTACAAAAACCAAGCTCCGATTACAAAAACCGACATCTCATTGTTGTATCTTCATTTTGTCACCATGCATGTGCATGCCACGTAATTTTACTTTGACCCGCATTGTCGACATATGTTTTTAATTCACAAAAATTGAAAAGAGCAGTAAGTTCATAAATTTATTTAAACTTTAAATACTATAAACTCTGATTATGTTTCTAACTCAAACACATGGATGATAGATATTTTGTATAGACATTTAAATATGAATGCTAACACAAAAATGTTTGTCAATTTAAATTTCTTTACAAAATTGTATGATTGAAAAATATGTGACAATAAGGTGGATATGAAAAAATTACGTTGCATCATGCATGGGCACAATAAAAAAAATAATGATATGGAGATGAGGCATCATGTTCCAACATAGGAGAATTGTATTTTTTGCGCAAATAACTATTGTAGTAACTTTATATCTCTAAAAGTTTTAAAAGGAAAAATAAAATTATTTCGAACAGTTTAAAGATCTTTTAGATGCACATATTCTTCCCAGGAACGATTGGGGCGTGGCCATAAGGGGCTTTATGACATTTGATATAAAAAATAGTTTTGTGCTTTAGTGTGACATAGGGTAAAGTTTAATGACTTTTTTGTTGTAAAACTATTTTTGTGACTTTAGCATTACATAGAGTAAATTTTAGTGAGTTTCTTGTTACAGAAAATAGTTTACCGTTACAAAGAGTAAAGTTTAGCGATCATACATGAAATTAACATATATTATATGGATAGGAATGTGGTCATTACCGATACATGTATTAAAATCTTAATTACCAAAACTACCTTTCATAATAGTAAAAAGAATTAAACTTGTTAAAGAATAAATAAATATATTAAATAATACATTATATATTAATTTATGACATATCGATAAATCAACACGATATAATTTCTACATTACAATTTATGTATTACTTATCCCCTATATAATAATCTTTATATAGCTAATACCCACAATATTAATTCACGTGCAATCAATCCTCACACTGCTAATATCCGTATTATCGATCCCTGTATTATTAACACCAGCAAAAATGGAGCTTCAACCAACCAAACAACCAAACAAACTAACAACAACATCGTACCTGGTATAATCCCACAAGTAGAGTTTTGGGAGGGTGAGATGTGTGCACACCTTACCCCCGATATTGCTTAAGTAGAGAGATTGTTTCTGATAGATCATCGGCTCAATAAGCTTCAACCAAACGACCCCTATTAATTCTTTAAGTGCATTGTGCCAGCGCAGGAGGGGGTGCGCGCACACACATATATAAAAGGTAAATTGAAGTGGTAACAAGGATTCCAACAGGGGGTGTAGACACATGAATTTTATTGAATTTAATTCAATAAATGAATTGATTTAATTCAAGATTTATTCGTCCAAGGTCCCTGCCACGTGTCAAATGATGTGGCGCCAAGTCAAATCAAGGGCCAATGAAACTATGACATGTGAATAAATGATGTAGCATGTCTACTCAAATTGATAGCCAATCAAAACCATCCAACTGTCCAATATGACATGTCTTGGCCAATTAAATTCATTCTTATCACATAGCTTTTGTGATAGGTTTGATGACTCAAGTGGACCAATCAAATCAAAGTAAGTCTATTCCCGTACAACTATAAATAGAGTGGTTACATAACTCTTGAAAACATATTCAGAAGTTGGTGAAAGCTCGCATCCACCCATGGAGAAATGAAGGAGGAGATACATAGAAGTCTTCCATTCCTCCAGAGATCAAGAAGTATTCCATACATCGAGAAGCCTTCCCTCCTGGCTATAACCAAGAAGTCTTCTATAAATCACAAAGCCTATCCCTCCTGGCTGTGATCAAGAAGTCTTTTCATCCATATTTTGCCGCCACGTTCGTGATCAAAGTCTGCCGCCACGTTCGTGATTAAATCAAATTCATACATTCAAGAACAAGCTCATAAGCCCTTGATTTAAGTCAAATCCATCAATTTCAGGAACAAGCTCTCAAGCGCTTGAATCAAATCAAATAAAGTAAAATCTACATATTCAAGATCAAGCTCTCAAGCTCTTGAATCAAATCAAATCCATCAATTTCAAGAACAAGCTCAAAAGCCCTTGAATCAAATCAAATCCATTGAGTTCGAGATCAAGCTCTAGCGCCCTCGAATCAAATCCGTGAAGAGAAGAATCAGAGGATTACATCTTAGATTTAAGATTTTTTAGAGATTGTAAACCGCATTATTTCTATAAATTAATATATTACTTGTGGATACTTTTTATTGTCTTGATTATTTTGAGGCAACAAAATTTATTGTCTACAATGGGTAATGACAGGAAGAATTGAAGTGGTTTGAGCAATACTACAAAGGTAAAAGTTCCAACGCTACTTTGTACATAATGGCACTGAGTGCCCATATATAGTGAGGCAGAGTCAGAAATTGAAGTATATGGATTTAGGGTTCTAGTTCTTTTGAATTACTGGGTACTAAACTAATAAGTTGTACATATTAAATGATTTACTTCAAGACAAATATAAGAAATGGATCAAAACTAGTATGTTCGGCAAAACCTCGCTTTGACCCGAGCCGCGCTTTGACCTCTAGCTCCGCTCCGACTATACAGTATGTAGCAAGAAAAATTAGGAAGAGCTTCAGCAGAAGAGAAGGCAGCTAGAAGCTATAGTCAGGTTGATTGTCCAAGTAAATGTTTTACACAGGCTCATTGAAGAGCAAACTTACTAAGAGACTACACTCTCTGGTTATCTATCCTGTAGAAGTCTTAGTTTAGTTGCTACTTACTATGAGGCACTAAGTACAGTAACTAGTATCAGTTTTTTTGTTTTGTTCTTTGAGCTGTAATTCTCATATAAAGAAAGTTCAAAATAGAATTGTTTTATTTATACTGTAAAGCACTAAGAGAATATTAGATTCAGACATTGCCACCAAATGGACACCTCTAAACTAGTATAATGAAATCTCAAATTAGATACGATCGACTAATAAATTTAGAAGGAATACAGGATCAAATAAATTTAGTAGGGATACAGTGATTGATTCGTCATCATTAATGACGTTTTTGTTTTTTTTCAGGAATGCTGTAAATTGACCTACAGCAATATTCGTCCTTTATCCAAGCTCAGAACCATTTCATATGGAACTCATTAATGACAGAAATTAGATAAATTTACTAAATTATACAATTGAAAAATACAAAACACGATTAAGATTAACCATCAATCTGTGCATAATAAAGTAAAACTTTTTAAACTTAAAAACATAAAACTAAAAATAGCAGCTCAATCTCTCACAGAAAACTCTGTAGTACATGCAAAACCAGAGAACTCAAACATAAGTGTCGATCAACGATTTTCTCATCTCATCAACGATAGCACCAGGTTGAGCCTCTCTCAACTTGAATATGTTTTCAATAACAGACAACTCTGTTGCAGTAGTGTCTGAGCCACAAAACGCTGCCCAGTCATTGACAGTCAATCCAGCAGCTACCACTTCACTACCGCGGTTCACAGTTCCTGCTGCCAGAGGAATCTGAAGGAGAGTTGAAAGCTCATCCAAATCTTCAATGGATGTATGCGGATGTACCTGCTCCACAAAGTTTTGGCGAAATAAGGCAACTTAATAATTACTATCATCTGGTATTTACACCAAACCCCATGGCTGAGTGATAAATTGAGGTGAGAACACACATTAACCAACTATCACTTAGTGATAACATCGTATGTGAAGATACATGTTGTGTGTTCCCTGGTGATTGGTATAGACACCATGTGACCAAGTTTTTTATCTGTCACATTCACCCCTGTTCCCTAAATTAAAGAATGTATACTTACCAAGCCTCCCAAGTTTGAGAAAGTACAATAGCTTCCAACAAGAATATTCCCTGCTATTGTTTGTCTGAAAACTTCCACACCAGGAACATCGGCAATCATCTCTTCAGTTTCCCGATAAAAATAACATGTGACGATCTTAGGTAATGGTATTAATCATGATTAAAAAAGTAAACTCACAAGTAAAATCCATGACAACAGTGCAGGGTGTGTAATTTTGTTAATCTAAAACAATAGGAGTAGAAAGGGAAAAGTAAAAGAATGGGGCTGGGGATTAACATGAGAAGGATGATAAATATGTAACCTAGGAGAAAATAAAATACTTTGTTCAACTGTTCAGTTCAGTTTTCCGGCTTTCAATTTGTCAATTTTACAAACCGAAACTGAGCCGTACTAAGGGTTCGGGCAGTTTTTTTTCGGTTCAATTCGATTTTTTGGTTTTGGGCTTGTCAAATTGGGCTTCTTTTTTATGAGACCAAAAATTGAGTCTTTAAGAATTTTTTACTTTTCTTATTGCCAAATTTACTTACTTATTTGTGGTTTTTACTAAATGTCATAGCACTCTTTTCTACAAAGTCATTAAGAAATCAATAATTCATGTAATTTTAAATTAAGAAGTTTTTTTGCATCATAAATATTTAAAAAGTTAAAACCAGAAACTTGTCGGGTGTATCTTATTAGAACTACTACTGTTGAGGTCAATTATTTGAGTGGCTTCATGTTGAATGAGAAAATAAAAGAATTTTACCAATGAGTTGATAGAATGTATACCCTCCACTATTGAGGGCGTCCATATATTTACTTGAATATGTTCATATAAAGGATATGGAAAAGCAGCAGTTCCTCATGCTTTTGTTGTGGAAGTTAATGTCAAAATGACAACACATCACAATCAAACTTCTTCCTTCACATATAGAACTTGATATGAATTTAAATGGTCTGTCATTAGCAAGTAAGTGATATTGGTCTGGGGTATTTAAATCTTAGGCTGGTGTAGTAAGCCTAGAAAGAATAAGGATAACTAAGAAGCCAACCTTTTTTACAAAAGAAACAACGGTTTTTCAGCTAAATCGAAAAGTGAACAACTAAAAACGAAAACCGAGAACCAAACCGGATAACCGAACTACCAAAAAAATTTTAACCATGACTCTAACCGAAACACTGAATTAATTCGCTTCAGTTTTTGATTATTTCGGTTTGATGTCCACCCCTACGAAGTACCATTTTCTGGAATAAACATTGTTTAGCATAATCTATAGCAGGCACAGAAACTCTACGATAAAGAAGAATTCTACTACAGCACTGAGAAAAACCCGAGACCCAATGGTGTATGGTTCGAAACTTGGTGGATGAGGGGCCCTGTCCCTCTACCCTTCTCGATTTGAATACCAGGCTAGGGTTCAAATCCGTGACACGGGCTAAACCCACCCATCTTGTGCTGGAATCTTACCTTGGACCACATCCTTAGGTGAGGCAAAGATTCTTTATCCTATTGGACATTACTGTACATTGAAACAACACGCTAATTCCATCATACATGACGAGGATTTACTTGCTTAAACTCGGATAGTGGTAGCGTTTTCTACATTTAAAAAAAAAAAAAAAAAGACAAGATGCAATGCATAGATAATTTTGTGTATCCAGAAAGTAAAATTTTTATGGTTGGCTTATTCATCGTCATTAGTAAACAGGGAGTGAGTAAACTCCTGAGATCCACACACAATGCTAATCCAATGCATCGTCATTAGTAACAGGGAGCAAATAAACTCCAGAGATCCACACAAAATGACATTCCAATTCGTAGCAAGAACTAGCCAACAGAAAAATTACCTTGTCAAGATCTGTATGTGTAAGAGCAACATGATCATTGCATGCTATGCAGTTTCCATGGGCAGATAACCTCTCTTCAATGCGCTGAACCACAACTCCATCTGGCAGACTATTCCTCTGGTGCTGAAGTTCTTCCAGCAGGAAAAAAATAAGGGGCAGAACCAAAGTCAAAGATGTGAGCTAATATGAGATTCAACTTTATTTGGAGAAGAAATGCATATGACATAAATCTTCTGTCCCACCAAATGAGCATTGGATAACTGAGTGATATTAAACGACAGTGTATTGAAGTTTTTTTGACACATTGGCATCATTACTACGTTGTCAATCAACTATTATCTAAAGGAAATTGCTTTACAAGAATCACACAATCAGTTTCAAGTTGTCATCTTCAATCTACAGCATTGTAACCGCTCCCGCTACCTCCCAGGCAACATCTAAAAAGGAGAGTGTCTTCTACTGTTGCATCCAGCCAATTGTTAGGATCCCAAACACTTGTCTCATGAAACCCAGAACCACAGCGAGTTGCATCTTTAATTGCTAACAGTGAGTTGAAACTTCAACTGACACACAAGCATTTTGTATCATGTTTAGTGGAGTCAAAAATACCATCAACTTAGGTAGTATCCAAGATCCTTATTTTGATATCAGAAGACTCTTTTATATGGTCAAGTTTGACATAGGCATCCAAGTTGTCATCAAATTCTCCAATTTGAAATCAACAAAGTAACAAACATGACCTGAGTTCCCATTCCATATCCCTTATTATGTCAAATGGCAGTTTATTGCCATGATAAACTCAAACCAAACAAATATAAAGGTAATACATACACAAGGGGGGGGGGGGGGAGTTACAACCTATATATTGTGTACTTGTCCGGTTACACATCACTACCACCCTCAAAGACTTAAGAATGTAAAACTTGCTCGAGCATACATTTGATCACATTATCTTAAATATGGAAGATACATCTAAAGCATGGTGAATAATATTTATTACCTTGATCTGTAGTAGTGTGAGGCAAGAGAAGGCCATTTTTGTTTCCTACACAAAATCAGAGAATTGAAAAACTCAGTTGCCGCAATAAAACCTTAAAGTTCCAGATAGCTAGAGTGGTTGTCAAGTACCAGCACAGAGTCTTCCAATTATCCTCGTGCCTCCAATGGAGGTTTTGATCACTGGAAAATTTTCCGGTAACGCATCCTCAAACACGCTGGGAAAACGTACAGATCATGTCATTTTCACTGAGTTCAGAAACTATATGAAAATATTGTGGCACAATTTTTATTTTTGTTAAAGACATTGTGACAATTCTTAAAGTCGCTAGATTGTGAACAACAAGAAAAATTAGGAAGATGACTTGACGAACAACAAAAATGAACCTGTAGAAGTTTTTAGAACCCCCAATAGCAACCAAGCAGTATGCATTGGTCAGCTTTGAAAAAACTCCAACATCACATGAATTTTCAAACTGAAGCCCTGCAATATTGTTTAAATCATTAAATTACAACCAAATAAAAGAAATTTCCAATTAGACAATCGACTGTTTACTCACTAGTAGCCATTGATAGCTGAAAATGCAGAACTTAGGAGCTTGGATGATCTTTCATTAAACAAAAAGACGCATAGATGTTAACAAAGAAGAGGGAAAATAACAATTCTCCAATAAAATATGATCTTCAATTAATCGACTATGCCTCAATCCCAAACTAGTCGTCTTCAGCTCTACATATCCACTATATCCACTCCCCTATATTTAGTAGAAACGAAAATTATTCAGTACAAAGCTCTCTAAATGCTAACATAAACTACACACATTTGGTTAGATTAATTTTATCAGAAATGGGAATTTCAAACCAGTTGATTTCAAATGTTTAAACTTGATATTTTAAGTTCCAAGAACTAAATAAATATTTGATCTTTTTCTATACAACCAAGAAACTCCCGAAGCCCAGTGTCCTTCAACCCTTCTCCATTTTTGCTATATGTGTTTGTCTGTCGCACTACAAGGTGAGCTCTTACCACTAGACCAAACGCCAGGAGCAAAAAGATTTCATCTTTGAACATAAACTTACTCTTTGTTTCTGTTTCTTTCATTCGAAAAATTACCACTAATACTAATCACTAGACAACAAATTATCTAATAAACAACCATGAAAAATCACCAGAAAATTTACATGCCAAGAACAAAAAAAAATCATCTTTTAACCTAATCTTTTTTTTGTTCTTCTAGTCCATTTGAAAGATTAAGCACTATATACAAGACTTTCTGTCTGTGGGAGGGCTCGAACCCGTGACACATGAACAGTTGCACTCTTACCACTAAACCAAAACCCGAGGACACCATAGATAACCATTAATACTAATCAATAGACAACAAAATTAAACTCACAATTTAAACAGATAAGATAAAAAATACGTTTTTATATACCAAGATATTGAAACCCTATAATATAATTCATAAATTAGCTCAGAAATTAGGGTTTAGCGTAGAGAGAGAAAGTTTACAAGTTAAAGAGTGAAACTTTTTGCAGGGGAACTCTCTCTAGCGGCGGCTGCAACAGGTTAGTGGTGAAAATTTGTTTAGCTGATTTAAATATATATAGAGGCTGTTTGGTTTCGCCTTTTATTAAATAGTAGGTCATATTTTAATTATTATAATCTAAAAGCTAAAGTTATACTACTGATAGTTAAAAAATAATAATAATAATAATAATAATAATAATTTATACTATTAGCATAGTTATAAGGTAACTTCATACAAATTTCCATAATAATAATGTTAAGTGGTAGTTAAATATAAAATAACAACTAACGTGTCACATGTTATTTTAATCAAAACGTTCAATAATATCATTGTACTCGTGTAGAATTCTCCGAATAAAGAATTATTTTTGGAGGATTTGATATGCGCTCGAGTATATTTTGAAGGATCCTACTATTAACATAGATTACTTGTTAAAAACTTTCTGATGATAAAAAAGTATTTATAGCCGGCATTTACATCAATCCAATAAATATAAAATATGTATTTAGAATATACCACACTTTATTCTCACTTCAATTCTTTTTAGATAAATACCATGTGTAGATAACTATTTGGCCTACACTAATAAGGTACTACTTGAGCCCCAAGTCTCTCTCACATTCTTAGATCAACTGGATTTGCTTGGCAAGAAAAGTTATGTTGATTAGTCAAACACGTGAAAGAACAACTTGCTATGAAAGAAAACCAGCAAAAAAACAAAGGGGTCCAATTTATTCATTTTCAAATTCAATATGACACAGTTGTAGACACTAATCAGAGGGGATGCTTTGATGAAATGATCCAACTTTTAACATACACAAATTTCGTACCATTCATTCTTTTGTATCCAAAATTACTTTTTGTGGTCATAATTAATTCATGTATGCAAGTTGCGAAATGCTCAAATTATATCATGGAGCTTAATTAATATAGCTAAAATATTTATTTGTCACTACTTTCACTAGTGACAAAAGAGGCAGTTTTAGATTTTGAATTTCTTGGCACTAAGGGGTTGTTTGGTACCAAGCATAAAGGTTTTAATACCCGCATAAGAAGTAGTACTAATTAATACCATGTTTGGTTTGATTTTCTCTCATCTTAGAATCTTGCATAAGTTTAATACAACGTTTGGTAGTAATTTTGTGAATTCCGCATAGTTAATACCCACAAAAGTTATGCGGGAATTTATGTATTATTTTATGCGGGATATAAGCAATGCATGTATTAAAATTTAAAATAATAAAATTAACCCTCATAATAATAAGAATAATTTTAAATTTTATTTAAGGAGTAACTAAATATTTTAAATTATAACATTGTATATTAATTTGTAATATATTAGTGATTCAAGAAATATCTCTACTTTATAATATATGCATAGCTAATACCCATATTACTAATACTTGCATTACTAATACCTACATTACTAATATCCTCATTACTAATACCCATATTAGTAATACCTGCGTAAATGATATCTCAACCAAACGACCCATAAAATCATTGTACTTTTTGAATTATGAGTTGAAATATAATATTTTATTAAATTTTGGTGGAGGTTCACATATATATTTGAGAATTTTTCAAAATTAGCTTCTCCAAGCAGGGGCGGATCCAGAATTTAGAAGTACCTTGTGCCACTTGGGAATAAACGCGTGTCTATTTATATTGTAGTAAAAGGGTAAATATTTGTTCGGTTTGATCAACTTAGGATTTTTCTAGGGCATTGTCTTTTTATTTATATAGACAAAACAATCATACCAAAAGAAAAATTATGACAACGCAAACCATAAAATATTTAACAATATTACTAGTATCATAAATATACATACTTCATAGTATATGTAACAGGTTAAATAATCATTTAAATAACAAACAATACTTCGATTTTTATACTTTATTTTTTATTTGCTTCATTTGTTGTCTTTTTTTTCCTGAAGGATGGTGTTAAAAAATACTTTTTCTCCTTAAAAATAAAATTAAATAATTTTATGGAAGAATTAAAACTCTTTTGGTCCTACTTTGAAGGAAAAAATAAGACGAATAAGAATTTATTGAGAAAAGATATAAAATCAAAATTTATTTAGTAATTAAAGAGAACAAAAATAATGAATACTAGTTATCTTTGATAATTTATACATCTAAAATATAAAATTATTATTACTAATTGATTGACAAAAAAGAAAATATTATGGTTGATTTATTAGTTTAGGGAATGGGGAGGATAGTAGAAAGAACTCTGGAAAAGATGAAAGAAAAGGAAGCGAGAGACTTTTACTTTGGGGGAGGGGGTGATGGATGGGATAGGAGAGGAACTGAGAGAAAATAAGAGAGTCAGAAATCTCACACATTCATTTCTACCGGTGCAAGTATAACAATTAAAAAACCTCATGGTGGGAATCGAACCTCAATAACCAATCTGATTGTTTTGACCGCTTACTACTAGCACCATTTTCACCTTATGTTATAGTGGGTACCAATTAGCATATATATTCAATTTTCTCTGTTTATATACATATATATATATATATATAGTGTTTCAACCAAAGTCAGTGGGTGTCATGGCACCCCCTCCCCTCTTATTAAATCTGCTCCTGCCTCCAAGCAAGGAAATTATAAATGAGGGGTCATATTTCATTTATAGCACCACTTATTTTAAAATTACATAACATAGCACCTCCTTTGAACTTTCCCTCAAAATAAAAGATCCTAGGTGCCACTCTCCCACCCTCCCCCGCCACTGACCAGCCGCTGGCAACCCAGTCGCCGGCGGTGGCCAGTGACCGAAAAATTAAAAATTCACCGGATCTCATCTAATTGCTTATTTTATTGGTGATTTTATTTAAATAATTATTTTTTGATAATTTTATACACATAAATCTATCAAAAAATAATAAATTATACATGTAAATACATAGAAAAATGTGTATGTAAGAATTGTATGAGCTTGTATAAAAATGTATAAAATTATATAAACTCACAAAAATATATATATACACATATACAGATTTATATATTTTTATACACGTTTACAGAATTGTATGAGCTTGTATAAAAATGTATAAAATTATATAAACGCGCAAAAATAATTTTATACACTATTTCGGACAGCTTTTACACAAAATCTTAACAAATATCCAAGATTTATACAGTTTTATACAAGAAAAACACTAGATCTAAACATTAGAAAAAAGTTTTAACAAAAAACTAGTAGATCTCGTCGGATTTTTATAAAAAAAAAGGTGAAAAAGAAGAAGAAACATGATAAACAAACCCCTTACTGGAGTTTTGACTAGAATATACAACGGAAAAGCGACATTGTTATTCAAAAAAAATAAAAAAGAAGAAGAAACACCCGCGGCGGCGTAGTAGAACGTGACGGTGGCGGCGACTTGGAGGAGAGGAATGAAGGTAAGGCAATGGTGAAAAGGGTGGGGGGCGAGGACCGTGATATTGTAAGGGGGAAGAGAAGAGAGGTAAAATGGGAAAGAGGGAAAGAGAAGAGAGGAAAATGGGGGCTAGGATTTTTTTTCTTTAAATAGGAGGATGCTATGAGTGAAAGAAAAAATAAAAAAGAGGGAGGGGGTGCTAGGTCGGGTAAAGCAGTTGATAGTTGTAATTTATATAAATATATATAGTATTAATTAAGTAAATATGTTAAAATATATGTGATTATATTTTATTTGTGTGCATATATTTAGTTAATATTACAGGTTAACGAGAAAATGGATAATAGAAGAAAATGAAAAGAAAAAGAAGATAAAACGATAAATTTCACTGAGCCTTCGGCAAGTTTCACCGAGACATCAGGAAATTTTCCACCGAGCCATCGGTAGAGTCCACCGAGGCATTAACAAGTTCCACCGATCCATCGACAAAGATCACCGATACATCGAAAAAAAAGTTTCACCGAGCTATCGCCAGATTTCACCGAGACATCAGCAAAGCATTTTCTATAAATAGCTACCTAAGTTTCATTGTAAAGATCATCCTTTGTCTTTGTAAAAGCCAAATACTCTCTATAATATTGGCTTAAGCTTTTAAAGTTTTAAAGTTTTATTTTTCCTTTCTAAAATACCTAAGTATTTCAACTTTTGTAGTATTTAGTATTTTCTTCATTGAGTAATTTCTTTTAAGTTGGTATCAGAGCAAGGCTAGTGTTTTGTTCTTATGAATCCTCGTCCTATTCTTCGTGCTTACATTAGTTTCATATTTAGGTTTCTTATTGTTCTTGTTTTGAAGAAAAAGAAAAAGAATAAAAATAGAAAAAGTTGAAAATTCACAAAATATTATTAGAACTTCTTGGTTTGGATGGCCCATTGGATGATTGTTATTGGGGATTGATATATGTTGATTACCTGTTGATTTGGTACCCTTGTTACATGATTTGATGTTGTGGATTGAAATTTGAAATTTTGAAAACCCGAACTTTTTAAACCGTTTTGCTTGAAAATTGATGAATCTTGAAACTCACTTGTTATTGATTGTTTGGAGTTGAAAATCGTTGGAATTTGTTGGGGATCATTAAACACAACTTTGGATACCTTTTGATTGCAAAAACAAGTTGAAATCATTGGATTTTGGGTTGAAATTGACCAAGAACACGTTATTGGAAAAGCTGAAGAAGAGTTCCAGGCGCTCGGCCTGACTCTAAGCCCTCCGCCTACTTGAGCTACTGGTTAAGCTTCCAGGCGGTCCGCCTGACCTATAGGCGGTGTGCCTGACTTGCTGAAGCGGGTTTGGGTAGTTTTCTTCTAGGTTTTCGTGTTTCTTTTGATTGCGTTGCTTCTGACTAGTACTATTAGAGTAAAATTCGTACTTGATTAGTACTAGTTTATTGATCGTTTAGGATAGAGGAGAGTAGAACTCAAAGAAGACTCGTAGAATCATTTGCTTCAAGTCCTCACAATATACCCTAGCGTCCATCGAGTCTCATTAACTCCACTCTTCTCGAAGAGCCCTTGACTTGTGGATTATTTGGTTGTTGAGGAACGTTGTTCAATACGTGAAATCTTTGGTTCAAGATTGAGTGATCAAAAACCCCCACCACTAAATGAGTGTACCCGAGTGACATTCAAGTGCGGGTGTGTGTGAGGTTGTTTCACTAATTGTTTGCTTGTTTTGTAGGTACCATGTTCGGAGAATGTGATAAAACCAATGTGGTCCCGGAAAGCACTTTGGCTACTTTATTGGCCGAAGTGAAAGCCATAAGTTTGAGGCTTGAGAATCTTGAAAGAGAAAGGACCCCAAGTATCCAAAAGGAAGCCGGTGAAGGTACAAGCGAAGGCTCAATCGTGAGACCCGAATAATTTTCTGAGAAACTAAACAACAAAGGTTGAGAGAAGAAGCCCTTCGGCGAGAAGGCATGTTGGCCATTCCCCAACCCTTGGGCATTCCCCAACAAGTAGGCATTCCCCATAACATGGGTAATCCCCAAGTCAATGTCCCACTCATTAGACCCCGACAAAATATAGCACCTCTTGGGCAATATGTTGAGGCTCAAGAAGGGGAGAATCCCGGGCTTGGAGATGATGTTTATGAGTTTGATGTTCCTTATTCAAATAGGAGGGCAATGAATGGAGGCCGGGGAATAAATAGGGGAAGAGGTCAAGGTAGAGGACCTCAAGGGGGTTATGTTGGAAGGAATTTGAGAAGAGAATATGATGACTACTTTGGGGGCCAACCGGAGCCTAACCGAGGGGGTCGTGATAACAACAATCTCAATAGTGTGAAGATCAGTATTCCTACTTTCAATGGGACAAGTGATCCGGGAAAATTTCTTGAGTGGAAGGTGCAAATGGAAAGAGTGTTTGACACGAATGATATGTCCGAAGAGAAGAAGGCCACATATGCCATTTCTTCCTTTAAGTCCTATGCTTCCACTTAGTGGGAATTGGTCAAAAGATCAAGAAGAAGAGTTGGTATGCCCATGAACATTACTTGGGATGAATTGAAGGGTGTAATGGAAGACAAGTATGTGACTCCTAAGTATCGTCAAGAACAACTCAAAAGACTTTATGAGTTGAAACAAGGCTTCAAAAAGGTTGATGAGTACTTCAATAAATTTGAGAAAAACCGAATGGCCCTTGACATGGATACGGAAGATGAGGTTCAAGCCATCATTTGATTCAAGAATGGCTTGAACTGAGAGATTGCTTCTCAATTGAGGTTGCACACCTATCTTTCCCTTGAAGATCTTCATGAAGCCTCGGTTAATGTTGAGAAGTAGATCAAATAAGACAAGGCTCCTCGCTATAAAAGTGCTACTTCTACTCCCGTAAGTCAACCTAAGGAATGGAAGAGTCCAAACACAAGTGGTGCTAGTGAAAGTCAACATGTGAAGAAGACTTATAAGAAGCCAACACCAAGGAGTGACTTCAAAGATTCGGGCGGTAACTCTAAAACTCAATTGAATACTCCTAGTTCTTCTATATTACAAAGCCACAAGTGTAAAGGGTATGGTCACTTTGCTAGAGATTGCCCCACCCGAAAAATAATGATTGTTCTAGATGATGGGGTTGTGTATGATCAAGAGAGTGAGCCCAAAGAAGAGGGAGTTGAGGAGGGTGAGCTAGTTACTTGTGAAGAGGCTACGGCGGAAGGTGATGATCTTAACTTGTTCCTTGTGGTTAGGAGGAATTTGAATACCATATTCTTTGAGGAGGAGAAAGAGAATTTGCAAAGGGAGAATCTTTTTCATTCTAGATGTCGTGTGATGGGGCAAGTGTGCTCAATGATCGTAGATTCGGGAAGTTGTGCTAACATAGTGAGTCGAACATTGATTTCTCAATTGAAAATTTCCACTCTAAAGTATCCACATCCATACCGTTTACAATGGTTGAGCGAGTGTGGAGAGTCGAAAGTGGTGAAGCAAGTCTTGACCGAGTTCAACATTGGGAACTATTGTGATAAAATCATGTTTGATGTGGTACCGATGCAAGCTTGCCATCTCTTATTTGGAAGGCCATGGCAATATGATCGGAATGTCGTTCATGATGGCCGAACCAACTCATATACGGTCAAACATGAGGGAAGGAAGTATGTGCTCAAGCCCTTGAAACTGAGGCAAGTAAGTGCCGACTGTAGGCATATGAGGGAGTTGAAAGAAGCGGCTAAAGCTAAGTCATCTATATTGTTTGAGTCCGAAGCTGTAAATCTTATTTTCATGCCATTGCAAGTTGAAATGGAGAGTCACTCTACTCCAAATGAGAACAATCTTGAATCTCATTCCATTGTACTTGGACATGAGAGACAAAAAAAAGTGAGGAGTGAGGGAGTGACCGGTGACAATCCAAGAGAGGAAAAAGGAGAGGATATGAGGAGTAATGTGAGTGGATTGTAACAAACTACACTTGACCTTGAGAGAAAAGTGGAAAGGAGAGGTGAGGAAAGAAAATTTGAGAGTGAGAGCACCCATTGTTCTAACCATTCTTTACCTTCTTCTACTTCTTATTTTAGCATTGGTGTAGGTACCCTCGGAGATGAGCCATTGGAGCTTCAACCATGTGCTTTGGAAGGAAGACAAGATGATGAAGACCTTCATTGTGAACTCCATGAAGGAGGGGTCGAACATGACACTTCAAATGATGTGAGTGCTCAAGGAAGTAACTTAAGTGTAAGTGTTTCTTCACCTTCTCATGAGCATACTAGTTACTTGTCTTGTGATGACTCAATGCTAGTTGGTACTTGTAATGCATCCATTGAAAATGCAACTAGTGAAGACTCTAGTAGTCAACTTATATGTGCTTGTGTATCACTAGTTGCGAGGGATGATAAGCCACATCATAATGTGAGCCCGTTGTTCAGTGAACCTCTCTTTAGTAAAGAAATTGTAGTTGACCATGCTTGTGACCCTTATTATGACACACCACCAATCTATGACAAAGGGGAAGATGATGAGTTAATTGATCATGCCCTTGTTGATATGATTGTGTTTGGTGGAACTATGTGTTATGGTAAAGATGATAGTGAACTTGAGGAGTCCATATTGCATGAGATAGACAAGATTGTCTATGATGACTCCTCAAGTGTGGGTGATGAACCTAGTCTTGATACTTCATCTTTACTTGACCATGAAATTGAAATGCATACTTCTACTAATCCATTCTTTGAAGGCATCTTCATTTGTGGTGGTGATTTGTATCGAACAAGAGTTGAAAGTAAGATAGAACCTCCGTGGTGTGAAGGATTTCACTCCTTAGGCAACTCTTTGTTTGAGAATATGAGTAAGGTAGATGACTCTTCGAGTGACACTACTCTTGATTATTGGGGTTATGATGAAGAAGAAGCCATTACTAATGCCTTTCTTGAGAGTTTGTCTTATGATAAGGGGTGTCATGAGGATGAATTTGGAGGTGGGAAGGAACCTCTTGGTGTGAGTAAGGGTGATTTAAAGAAGGGGAGTGGAGTAATTGATGCTAGTTGTAGGTTGAGGTATTTGACTTACTCCATCCCCATGTGTTGATCACACTTTGAGAGTTGAGCATACAAAAACCAACGTGCCACACTGTAGAAATATTGTATTAAAGGTTTGGTGTGTTGATTGTGAGCTTAAGGATCATAGGGATTTTGATAGTTTGAGCTTTCATTTCCCATGTTCCAATGATCTACTTGCTCATTCTTGTGTTGATTACATATCTTTGTTAAGCCAAGTACTTGTTGTTTTCCTTGGGAACATGACCTTTTTCGTTGCTATTGATGCTTGGTTATACCATAAGTGTGTGTTTTCCACACCATTGACACTAACCTACTTTCATAGTAGGAGGTTTCGTTTGTGCTTGTTGTCACTTATAGGTCCTGAGTTCCATGCTAAGGCAAGGGAGAACTTGGAAAAAGCCTATTCCAAAGTGATGTTCAAGAGAGACAAAGAAGGGAAGCAATTGTCACCCCGAGAAGATGACACCATGGAGAATAACGCCTTGATTTCGAGGACGAAATCTTCTCAAGAAGGGGAGGATGATGCGGGACAAATCGAGTCAAAACACCAACCAACAAGTGCCAAGCTTGAAGGATGCAAAGGACGATAAGTCAAGAGCTTCGGGAACAATTTAAAGAAGTGTCAAGAGGATCCTAGGCCCAGGCGCTCTGCTCAAAGCCTAGGCCCTCCGCCTGAGAAGCACACTACCTAAGCATTGGGGCGCTCCGCCTCCCCCCTGAAGGCGCTCTGCTAAAGATGGCCAGTGCTCAACTTAGTCAGGCGCTCCGCCTAAAACCAGGCGCTCCGCCTCCCTGCTTTGCATTCCGGGATTTTTTGTTAGTTGTTTACTATTTTGACTCTGCATGGTCTTTTTCATTAAACCCAACTTATGGAATATTTATGTCATTACTTAGCATGAGGAAAAAACTATAAATACCTCATTAGCTCTTCTAGTTCATTACCTAGCTTTTGAATATTGATGAATGACTTTGAGATTTATCTCATGAATGTAAAACTCCTTTTAAGGCTTGAATCATTTTGTGGATCCAATTGAACCTCATTCTTTACCTGATCAAACCTTTAGCAAGTCCCAGGTGTGTCTTGAGGATAGTTTGCATAGTCTAGGTGTTTCTTGACGCGAACCGAGGGTATTACGAGACTAGTTCATCGTAGTCACTTTGGTGGTAGTTTGAGATACGTCTTACTTGTATCTCGTTCTTTATTATTTTATCGCTTCCATGTTTTCCCTGCATCATAAATTTACTGTTTATGTAAACTTTACTAGCTCAATGTCAAGATGTTTTGAGGTCAATTATACAATATATTAAACCATATATTATACTAACTAAACATATACATCGCCAAAATCAGGGGCGGTTCAATACGAGAGATCAAATCCAAACTTAATAAGGTGTCATAATTTTTTAATAATATTCATATACATTTTATTCAAAGTTCACTTTTTTTAATTCTTTAGAAATTCAAATCAATAAACTATTTTTAATTAATTTTTTTAAATATGTTTTTAATATGGATAGATACACACAATCATGACATTGGTAATGTGGTAATACTCTTTTCAAGATTTTTAAGTTTTTTTTTCCTTTTACAACGACAACAACAACATACCCAGTTTATCCCACAAGTGGAGTGTGGGAAGGGTGAGATGTACGCAGACCTTACCCCCACCAAAGTGGAGGTAAAACTAAGTTAAATATTTTCTTCTAAAAAAACTTAGTTTTATGAAAAAACGTTTAATATTTCAAAACTTTAAATTAAACTCATATATGTTAATGAGTTTTTGACAACTAAAATCAATGTACTGTATTGGAAAAGATGACTAACATTTTATTTATTTGAAGGAAAACCATATATATATATATATATATATATATAAGCTATAATAATATTTTGTTTATTTTCTTCAACAAACTGTAAGTGTAAACTGTTCTCTACAAATGGAAAGGATTTTTTCGTTCAATAAAAAATTACTACTTGGTAAGCTGGTAACTGTTTCTATTCATGAAATTGATAATAAGTATGTTGCTTTGACTCCATACCAATACACATGGCTTACCTGTCGTACCTTGTCTAAGAACTTTTTTGCTATGGTTTGTTTAGTGAAGAATCCTAAACTAACTTAATGGTTTTCTTCTGTAAATGATGTTGTTTCTTATTTGAGGAGAGGCCGTGTGCATATGAGAGAGGAAGGTGTGTGCTATTCGTAGTCTTGTGGGGGTCGATTATAACTTGAGGTCTAGAATATGGCTACAAAATATGGTTAGACTGCAAAAGAGGGATATTGATCTTGATTCATATTGATAATAGGATGATCATTCAAGAGACTTTTAATGAGATCAACTGCTTTTAGAAGCTGTGATGCATGTTATATGGAATTGTAGAACCTATTATGATTAATTAAACTTGTGTTCCTTTAAGATAGAAGTATGCTTTATTATTATATTATACGCATTAGTACAATATTAGTCTATTGTTGGTCTTTTATTTTAAGATTTGTGTGGGAGATTATGCCTTATTTTTTATTGGTAGTAGTCAACTAGGCCTTGATTTTTTAAGTGACGTTGACCTTTATTAAAATTATAATTTATGAAATATTAGATTTAAAGTTATCGTATTGTTCTAATAATTTCAAAATTGAATATGCAGGAGAAGCACATCTCGTAAACAGAAGCAAACAACTTCTAAGTTCCCAATATTACTTATTACTGGTGACCGTGTCACATTCCTGCTAGGTGTTGTTGGGATATATCATGTATTTTCTACAGTGTTATGATCCCACCTTAAAATAGGTACATTGAGATCCTTCAATCACTAAAAAAGTACTCCATTAATAAATGATAGAAACTTTATGAAAATTAAGAGTCTTCATCTCAAAATGGGGCTTTGAGACATTTCATTCAGTATAATTTGCTTCAACAAATCTGTAAGTGTAGACAGTTTTCTACAAATTGTAAGAGATGTTTAGAGCATGGTATTATACTCATGGATCTTGTGACTGGATGCCAGTTGATGGGTGTATTGGAGAGGACCTGGACATGATGAGGTTGGTTATGTTGCGAATTGAAATGTCAGGAGATCTTATAAAAGCGACCATTGATCCCACGTTGAAACCATAGTTATCAAAGGATGAAAGTGCTGCATATCAAATGCTGGATTCGCACTACAATGCACGAAAACTGCACCAGTTGAAAGACCATCATCCATAAAAATTTGTGATCTTAGCTTGCCTCATGTAAAATCATGTCGTTGTCCAACTTAGCTTGCCTCATTACTTGCTGCACTTAGGATCAGTATGAATAACACCAATGAAGAGATAGGTTCTCAAGAAGAAACCTCGTAAAAAGGAGCACTGAAAAGCCAACGAACAAGTCCCAGGAAACCCAACCACAAATAAGTTTTCTACAAAAGCTAATGATGAAAAGAACAGTAGAGGAGAATCACAATTTCATTAACAGTTTTTCAATTCAAAAAGACATGGAGGATGAGGTGGACAATCTTGTTAACTGTCCATTATTCTTACCACTTTTAACCTTTGACAAAGTCAAATTGTACGATCAATGGAAACATATTGTTGGGATCGAAACAACATGGTGCGTGTGGAAGTTAACATATTACATAATGAATGATAATAAATCAGACATAAAAAATATATAACAAAAAGACTTTATTAAAATTGGTTTGGTCAATTGACCTACATAGGGAGGAGATTAAAACTATTAATAAAATACTAAAATATAAAGACGGCCCCTAAACATGATTTTCTTTAATGACTATATTGTAGGAGTTGTTGTATTTTTGTGAAGCAGAGATCTTCAATTTATAGATGTCTAGAGTTTTCCTCCAAGTAAAGGATAAGCATAAAAGGAGATATATTCCTTTTAGAACTCTTTTTCTATATCTTCAAAAAATAGAGTCCTAGTAGGTTACAAATTCAGACAAAAACCCTAACAATTCTCCCCTTGGCTGAATTTTCTGATAAAATAATCTTGATCCGCCTTTTTCAGATATTTAAATATATGACTGCTGTTAGCAATTGTTGAAAATATGTATGGGTTAAAAATTTTGGTATTGGTTGAAAGGAGCCTAAGAATGGGTTAAAAGGAGCCCAAATATGGGTTAAAAGGAGCTCATGCGTTAAGAATAAATATGAGTTAAAATTGGTATTGGAGCCCATGTGTTACAAGTTGAAATGGGTTGAAAGTGGCCAAACATGGGTTAATAAGGGTTTATGTTTGAAGATGTAGCAGCAAATTTTTGAAGGTATGGTTGAAAAATTTCTGCAAATGTAGCACCACAACTTTTTTGGATAAAAACTTTCATTATCGTTATATTGGTTGCGGTTAGAACTAAACCCGCCTTGAATTTATCTTTGACATTGCTCATTCCGGCTCATTGAACCATCGGCTCTAATAAAGTAGTGACATGAATGTCCAGAAGTGAAGAAACCCTTCTATATGTATTGTCAATTCCAGAATGTCCCTTACTAGGTGAATAATGCCACCACTGTAGAATAGTTCTTCTCAGCTGTAAATTGTTGCCCACGACCAGTTTTCCTTTTTTCCTTAGCTGATTGTGAATGAATGAATAGCCCTTGATAACTTGTCGCTCTTGCATCTTTGTGACAAGCTCTTTTAGACCCTGATCTTCTTCCCAAGTGGTCATAATGTGATGCAATGGAAAATAGCGGAAGCAAACAATACGACACAAACAATGCGGAAGCGATAAACCAGATACGAGATATCTAAAAGATATCGAGAAATGAAAGACTAGGAACGCAAGAAATAGAAGAAAGAATCAAATTCAATTTATTAATGTTAATTGAATCCAAAAGGGAGAAGGGAAACTCGAACCTTACAATGGAATCAAACTAGGTGTCGATCTCCATAGGTTCCAAGTCGAGACATACACGAGCCTCGGGCTCAAACAAGAAGGGCTCGGCCTCTTCAATGTTCTCTCACAAGATTCTATCTTCTATCAATGGCTAACTAATGAGCTAAATGGCCTAAGAAAGGTATTTATAGTCTTCCTTTACACTTAATGAAATGTCTAAAACACCCCCAAAGTGGGTTATAACAATACAAGCCACTTAAGGGCAAAATAGGAAAATTACACAAAATCCCGTCAAGGCAACAGGGGGGAGGCGCTCCGCCTTAGAAAGGGAGGCGCTCCGCCTCAGGCTTCTTCAGTGGGAGGCGCTCTGCCTCAGTGGGGGAGGCGCTCCGCCTTCTCCTGCTCAAGCCTCTGGACTTTTGTAGGCGGTCCGCCTCTTTGGGAAGGCGCTCCGCCTCTTCCTGGGAGGTATGGATACGGCTCAAAATGGACTCTAAGTGTTCCTCCTTGGTCCGTAGTCGGTCCTCCCTCAAGCGTGCTCAAGTCCATGGCTTCAAATCACTCTCGAACCCTCATCCGAAGGCCTTGACTTGCAACCTTTGTGCTCTTCAAGTTTGGTTCTTGATGGTTGTCGTTTAGACCAATTTGCCCGGCATCATCCTCCCCTTCTTGAAAGGATTTCGTCCTCGAAATCACACCATCAAAACCTACAATCAAAGCAAGCACAACCAAAATTTCCTACTTCACAAGTAGGTTAGCATTAACAAGAAAAGTGCAAATTGTGTGGAAAACACACTCTTGTGATAGAGCCGAGCATCAATACTCATGAAAAAGCGTATATCCCCAAAGGACACAATAAGTTCTTGGCTCAACAAGAACAAGCACTCAAAATCATAACAAGCAAAGAGATCAAAGTCATGCAACATATAGCAATCAAATGTCCTATGACCCCTAAGCTTACTATCATCACACCAAGCCTTCAAATCAAATTTATCACAATGTGACACATTGGCTTTGGCATGTCCAACACTCAAGGTGTGCTCAACATATGGGATGGAGTAAGTAAAGTAGTTCAATTCACAACTAACATCGACTACTCCACTCCCCTTCTTAAGAGCATTCATACACACACCGAGAGGTACCTCCTCACCTCCCAAATCATCTCCAAGACAATCCTCCTCACTAGTCAAACTCCAAAGGAAAGTCTCCAAAATAGGTTCTTCATCATTATAGTCCACACTACGAAGGCTAGGACCACTAGAAGAAAGGTCAACACGACCAATATCAAGACTACTCTCCTCACTTGGAGTTCCAAAAGTTGGATCATCCATAGAGCCTAACTTGACAAACCATGGAGGTTCGACTCTACTACCGACCCTAGTCCGATACAATTCACCACCACAAATGAGATTGCCTTCAAACATTAGAAATGTAAAAGCATGCACCTCAAATTCATGGTTACGCAAGAGCATAGTATCAAGACTAGGTCTTTCACTATCACTCGAGGAGTCATCGAAAATGAATCGATCCATCTCACACTCAAGAGACTCCTCAAGATCAATCCCATCCTCACTACGACACAAAGGACCACCACTATCAATTAAGCAATCAAAGGGAAGAATAAGATTATCATGCAATTCATCTTCTCCTTTATCAAAGATGGGTGGGGTGTCATAACAAGGTTCACAAACAAGGTCAACTTCACTATTTTCACTAAAGAGAGGTTCAATAAAAACCGAGCTCACATCATGATGTGGCTTTTCAACCCTCTCAACTAGTGGTTCAATTTCACACACAAGTTGACCCGAAGGCTCTACACTAGTTGCAAACACATTATACTCATGCAAATCATCAACTAGCATAGAGTTGTTACCAATAAGATCACAAGACAAGGAAGTGTCATGCTCAAGGGAGGAAGAACTAACACATACCTTTGAAGGGTCATGAACGTCTCCACCTTGTAGCTCACATTCGGCATCTCCTTCACCTTGTCTTTCCATCTCGAAACATGGTTGAGGCTCCATCGGTTTGCCTCCAAGAATCCCTACACAAGAATGCAAACACAAAGAAGAAAAAGATAAAGGGTTAAGGTTAGAATAAGGGGTGTCCTCACTCTTTTTTCCCTATTTCTTTTCCCTCATTTTTTTTCCAAGGTTGGGTGTAGATTCGGGTGGTGACAACCCACTCACATCACTCATCACAACCTCTCCTTTTTCCACTCGAGAGTTGTCACCGGTCGCTCCCTTACTCCTCTCTATCTTTTGTCTCTCAAATTCGGGTGAATTGGGACGAGGCCCAAGAATACCCATAGCCGGAGTAGGTGGACCTTTCACGTCAACCCGGAATCTAGGACTAGGGGACTCATCACTTGATGTCTCCTTTTTCTTTGTTGGTGAACCACTCGGCTTTGGAAGTGGCTTCGGGCTCACCTTGTTGACATTTGCCAACTCTTTTGTAGCACTAGTCCCACCATTGCTTGTGTTTGTAGGACTTCTTGTTTGCACATTTTTGCCCATAGAATGGAGTTCTCGCTCCCTCCTCTTTTGTATGATCCTAGCTTGCATTTCAACGGACATCTTTCCCCATCTACCGTAAGGTGCAAAATCATAAACCCCTTGACCCGTGGCCACTAGATATATATCCCGCTTAGCATCATAGTGAACCTCCTTGTTGTGCAACAATGGATCACCTAGCCAAACACCCATATTTGGTGCGGGATACACGTCACACCAAACATACTCGTTGTAACCCTTATGAGATATGAGTACCTGTGCCTCCTCGTAAACCCAAATTCCTTTGTACTCATAGGGATACTTTAAAGCATAGCATGGGATCTTTAGTCTAGCAACTAAAGAAGGGTTAATGCAATTGGCATCGGATTCACCAATTTGGAGCAAGTTTCCATCAACTCCATTTACCCCAACAACAAACCTACTTCTACCCAAGTTTCGTATAGGCACATCCAAAGAAGAGCTTGAATGTCCAAGACTAGTAGTACCATCAACTCGGGTTTTCCTTATCCCTCCACTAGTGGCAACACCACTAGAACATCCTCCACTTCCCGTCACTCTTCCAACATTAGAAGTGTTGTTGGAAGTCGAGGAAGGAATACCACTATGGAACCCATAATTGCCTCTCGCCTTGGTTCCATAGCCCATAGCACCACTCCTACCACCACTACTAGAGCAATGTACCCCCGTAACGGTAAGAGCAATACCATTTCTCCTTCCACCCTTCACATAGGAACTAGAGGATGCAAACCTCCCATTTCCCATGGAACAACCACCACCACCTCCCATACTAATGGAAGGTCCTCTACTACTCCCTTGTACTCCACTAGCAACACCAAGAGAAGATGCAAATGAATAATGCCCACCCTCATCATCAACTCCCTCTATGTCACTATCTACATGCTCATAATCATCACAAGAAGAGTAAGTAGGATCAATGTACATTGAAGCGTCAACATCTTCATTTTCTTGACTAGAAGCATAAGGATCAACACATTCATCATCACAAGCTTCATAGTCTTCTTCAACCTCACGATCATCATAGTGAACCGCTTCATCAACATAGGAGCCATGGTTTCCATCATCATAGTAATGGCCGTCATCACCCTCATAGGAACCATAGTCTCCATCATCACCATACGAGTCATAGCAACTCGCATCATCCCCACATGAGCCATAGTCTCCACAATCAACATCCGACATCGTTGCAACACCAAAGCACAAAACCTCCCGAAAGTCACTCCCTCATGTGTATCACTCAATTTATGAACACTCAAGAGCGAGGCCTTTTAACTTGGGAACCAAGGTGATCACAACTAGCATTTCGGAATGGAGTTAATGAGACTCAGTGGCCGGACGGTTATTTTAAGTGCGTACTTGAGGCCAAAGAAAAATCTACGACTCTTCTTTGAATTCTAGTCTCCTCTACGCACGAGTGTCCTAATACGCTAGGTAGTTAGTGTCTTTCGAGTAGGCCAATTACCCTAGAAACACTAACCAAGAAGCCCGTGGGCGAATAACAATGGAAACCTAGGCAAAAAACTACCCGGGAAAACCCTTCAGCAAGAGGCGCTCCGCCTGGAAAAATCCAGAGAGCTGCCTAGGAGGAGGCGCTCTGCCTCAATAGGTAGGCGGTCCGCCTAGGGCCATTTCCTGCAACTTTGCGAAACGCGATTTTGCTCATTTCGCACCCAAAAATCCAACGTTTTCAACCCGAAACACAAAATTAATGATACCCAAAGGTGTATACAACTATTATAATCAATCCCCAATGGTTTTAACCCTCCAACAAACAACAACAAGCTTTAGATCAAGATTGAAGCGTTTTCAAGAGATTTTCAAACTTTTGAGATTTTGATTTTCGAAATTTTGATTCGTAACATCAAAACGTGATATATGGGTACCAAAACAATGAGAATACTATAAGGAACAAACCCCA
Organism: Petunia secreta; assembly: GCA_029990175.1. Classification (NCBI taxonomy): domain Eukaryota; kingdom Viridiplantae; phylum Streptophyta; class Magnoliopsida; order Solanales; family Solanaceae; genus Petunia; species Petunia secreta. The sequence continues at coordinate 4,947,251 of JARKIP010000087.1, read as the reverse complement.
ATACTTTTTAACACTTCGGGATTCGAATCCAACCCGATCTACCAAATTTTTTCAACTTTTCAAGTTTTTCAATTTTTTTGTTTTTCTTCAATTTTACAAGAACAAACACAACAACAACAAAGATAAGGATACTATGAACAAGGAACGAGGGTTTGTAAGAACAACACCCGATCCGTGCTCTGATACCAACTGATGCAATGGAAAATAGCGGAAGCAAACAATACGACACAAACAATGCGGAAGCGATAAACAAGATACGAGATATCTAAAAGATATCGAGAAATGCAAGACTAGGAAGGCAAGAAATAGAAGAAAGAATCGAATTCAATTTATTAATGTTAATTGAATCCAAAAGGGAGAAGGGAAACTCGAACCTTACAATGGAATCAAACTAGGTGTCGATCTCCATAGGTTCCAAGTCGAGACATACACGAGCCTCGGGCTCAAACAAGAAGGGCTCGGCCTCTTCAATGTCTCTCACAAGATTCTATCTTCTATCAATGGCTAACTAATGAGCTAAATGGCCTAAGAAAGGTATTTATAGCCTTCCTTTACAGTTAATGAAATGTCTAAAACACCCCCAAAGTGGGTTATAACAATACAAGCCACTTAAGGGGAAAATAGGGAAATTACACAAAATCCCGTCAAGGCAACAGGGGGGAGGCGCTCCGCCTCAGGCTTCTTTAGTGGGAGGCGCTCCGCCTCAGTGGGGGAGGCGCTCCGCCTTCTCCTGCTCAAGCCTCTGGACTTTTGTAGGCGGTCCGCCTCTTTGGGGAGGCGCTCCGCCTCTTCCTGGGAGGTATGGATACGGCTCAAAATGGACTCTAAGTGTTCCTCCTTGGTCCGTAGTCGGTCCTCCCTCAAGCGTGCTCAAGTCCATGGCTTCAAATCACTCTCGAACCCTCATCCGAAGGCCTTGACTTGCAACTTTTGTGCTCTTCAAGCTTGGTTCTTGATGGTTGTCGTTTAGGCCAATTTGCCCGGCATCATAATGGATGCTAGCAAATCTGACTGAGCAGTAGACAAAGTCATGCTTGTAAATTCAGCTACTGGTACCTTGGATAAGGCATCAGCAACTTTATTCTCCTTCCTTTTCTTGTACTCAATATAGAAATCATGTTGCATGAGTTTAGTGATCAATTTAGTTGTGTTCAAGTATGTAGCTTCTACTCAAACAAAGTACTTGAGTACCTTCTAGTTAGTTTTGACTATGAAGGGTCTGCCAGTGAGATATTGACTCCATTTTGTAATAGCTAGAACTAGAGCAACAAATTCCTTGTCATAAACCGACAATTCATGTTGTTGTAAAGTTAAACCCTTAGTTAGATATGCCAAAGAGTGTCCTCCCTACATTAATACAATCCATGCTCCCTTATTACAAGCGTCTGTTTCTACCAAGAATGGAGCATTAAAATCAGGCAAGCCAATTACTGGGGCTGAACTAAGAGCCTCTTTCAGCTGCTGAAAAGCTAGTGTGGCAGCTCCCCCCCCCCCTCTTTGAAATTGCTCTTCTTCAAAAGGTCTGTAAGAGGTTTACTTAACACCTCATAACCCCTTATAAACCTCCTGTAGTAGCCAGCCAACCCAAGAAACCCTCTTAACTGTTTGATATTAACAGGAACATGCCATTCTCTCACTGCTTGAACTTTCTTAAGGTCTGCAGAGACTCCTTGAGGTGAAATAAAGTGCCTCAAATATTCCACCATGTCAGTTGCAAACACACATTTTGAACTTCTAGCAAACAAGTGATGTTTAACTAACAATTCAAAAGTGATTTTCATATGTGTAACATGCTCCTCAAGTGTTTTGCTAAAGATCAAGATATCATCAAAAAAGACCAAGATAAATTTCCTTAAGTAATCTTTGAATATGTGATTCATCAACCCCTAAAAGCTTGAAGGTGCATTAGTTTGCCCAAACGGCATGACTAAATACTCATAATGGCCTGAGTGGGTTCTAAAAGCTGTTTTGTGAACATCCTCAGATGCCATCCTGATCTGCTGATAACCACATCTGAGGTCAATCTTGAAGTAATTCCTAAAGCCTCATAATTCTTCCAGAAGTTCTTCCACAAGAGGGATAGAAAACTTATCCTTGACTGTAAGATTATTCAAAGCCATGTGATCCACACAAAGTCTTCATCATATATCCTTTTTCCCAACTAGTACCACAGGGAAGGCATAAGGACTACAACTCTGTTGAATAATGCCTTGAGCTATCATTTCCTTAACCATCTGCTAAATCACATCCTTCTGAGTAGGAGAGTACCAAGCTATAAGGTCTACTATTCACTTGTTTGTTGCCTTCCTGCAATGGTATATTGTGATTAAAAATTCTCCTAGAAGGAGTTAATTCCCCAGGTGCCTCAAATAAGCTACCACACGGGTGTAACAATGTTTGTATAGCTAGAGGAAGTGTTGCATGAATTGTCTCAGGCTCACCTGGTGGTGCAGTTTGTTGAACTCTAATCATGACCAACAGAGCTCTTCCCTCCCTTTGTTTAAGGACTTAGCATCCACAGTCCTGATTTTGGTCGCATTTCCCTGAAGAGTCAAATTCTTCCCCTGGAATCCGAATTCCATAGTCAAATTACCAAAGTTCATCTTGATATCCCCTAGTTGGCACAACCACTGTACCCCTAACACCATATCACAAGTGCCCAATGGTAACAACAAAAAGTCAGCTGAGAACAAGGTGCCCTGTAGTAACAATTTGAAATTCCTGCAAATTCCAGTTGTTTGAATGGTGCTCCCATCAGCTACACTGATTTCTTGGGGGCTTACCTGCTCAATAGTACAACCTATTTTTTGAAGCCAAGGCAGAGTTAATGAAATTATGGGTGGAACCTGTATTAATAAGAATATCAAGAGTGTTTGTATGACTATAACCAGTCACTCTTAAAGTATGATAACGCATAGACCCATTCAAAGCATGTAGTGAAATAGCACAGTCCTATGGTTTCTACAGTTTTAGGAAACTCAAGTAATTACTCTCCTTTCCCTTCTTCCACCTCCAAAAAGAATAATTATTTCTTGGATTTACAAACATGTCCCAAGTAGTACTTTTCATCACAAAAAAAAAAAAAAAACACAATCCCTTAGCTCTTTTCTCATCAATCTCAGCTTGTGACAAATGTCTTCTCTTAGTTTGTCCATGTTGGTTGCAGGCACATAATGCTTGACAGTTGGAGTAGTGGGAGTGTATGAGCTGTATTTGGACCCCTTATTCAGGGTTATCAGGGAATCATCCACCATTCTTGCCACCTAATAAGCTTGGGATAAAGAAAATGGTCTATGCAGCTTCACAGAAGCTCTACGCTCAGGTTTCAAGTTATCCACAAAACACCCTATAGCCTGTTCAGTCGTAAGATTTAATCGAGTAATCACCTTATCAAACTTTTTTTAGATAATCCTCCACAGATCCTGTTTTTCTCACATTCACTATCTCGGACATCAGGTCATCAAACTCATTCCCAAATTGATTAGTCAAAGCAAGAATATACTCCTCCCAACTTGGGAATGGTAAATATTGTCGGCTTCGAAGATGAGCCTGATGCCATTGTATGGCTATACCATCTAAATGTACAGATGCCACCTGAACCCTTTGGTGTCTGAGTATTTCATCTAAAGAGAAAAATTGCTCGACCTTGTACAACCATGATCTGAAATCAGTACCATTAAATCGCAGGAATTCAATTTTGGACAATCTGGTTAAAGAATGGTGACTAGAAGGATGGGAAGCATAATGAGGGGTGGGTATATGCATTTGCATCTGAGAAAGGTGTGTGGTACCATCAGGGTTATAAGAGTGATAATAGGGATAAGGATTTTTGAGTTGTGAGGTATCTGGGCAGTCGCAGTTATAACAATTGAAAAATAGGGTGGAACAGGTGGAAGCTGGGTTGGTTGAAATTATGCAGGGTAAGGAAACCCATAAACTAGAGATTAGGGATTAACAGAAGGGGTATGAACTGAGGTTTGTGAATTAACAACAGCGGGGCGAGTTGGCAATTTCAAGCTAAAAACAGAATTTTGATACATAGATCGAGAAAAATTTACTTGGTAAATAGAATTACCTCTATCAGAATTAATCCCTGGTACCTTATGAGAACTCGATGGTGGTGGTGTTAATCCAACAAACAACAATGAATTCCCTGATAGAAAATAGATGTCGCTCCCAGATTCAACCCTTTTCCCTTTTTCTCCTAGCTGAATATTCTTCAAAGATTCACGTAGTTCCCTTACAACCCGTGCATGATTCGCTTCCATTTCATCTTGTCGTTGATTAAAATTTGCGAATTCAGTCGAGATCTGCGTCAGTATTTTTCTGATGTCACCGGAATTCGACATCAGTACCCATAGAGCAAGATCGAAGCTCTGATACCACTGATACGAATCCTTATCAATGGATTCAATGAACTCTGAAATTAAACTAAGAACAAAGAAAATAAAGTATTTCTCATTCGATAATCCTGAAAAATGAGCTCAATACACATTATATAGCCTTTCTCTAACTAACTTTTTGACAAGACCAACTAGTCATTGACAGTGACTAGTTGAAGGGTAAAACTATCAAAACTCTAACTTTATGGTATTGGACTGAAATACAAATAAAAATAGTTCTTATCCGCTAGCTAACTAACTTAACCACCAGGTATAATCTCCTCTGCCAAACTTACTACTCTGATGCCGGGCGAATTGGCCTAAACGACAACCATCAAGAACCAAGCTTGAAGAGCACAAAGGTTGCAAGTCAAGGGCTCTGAAAGCGTCTTGAAGATCATGCATGGGAGCGCCAAGGAAGGAGGACCACTTAGGCTACAAAGGAGAAGCGTTCGGAGCACATTTTGAGGCATTTTAAGAAGCTTCAGGAAGAGGCGGACCGCCTACTCAAAGAGGCGGATCGCCTACATTGCTTCAGCTCTCAGGATCTCAAGAGGCGGACCGCCCTTGGGCGGACCGCCTAGTGGCTGCTCACTCTCTGGACATTGAAGAGGGGCGGACCGCCTAGTGGGGGCCGCCTACCCCCTGATGGCCTGCACACCGGATTTTGCTAGTTTGCGCGTGTAATTCCTATTTTAGCCCTAAGTGACTTCTATTGTTTTAATTAGACTTAGGGGCTTTTGGTCATTTTACAAACATGTAAAGGGAGACTATAAATACCTCCCTTAGTTCATTTACTTCATTAGTTAGCCATTATAGAAGATAGAATTGAGAGAGAACGTTGAAGAGGCTGAGCCCTTCGAGTTTGAAGCCCGAGGCTTCGTGTATCTATGTACTTGGAACCTATGGGGATCGACATCTAGTTGGATTCCATTGTAAGGTTCAAGTTTCCCTTTCTCCCTCTTGAATTCAATCCACGTAATTGAATTGAATTCGTTTCTTTCTTCTAATTTCTTGCCTTCCTAGTCTCGATTTCTTGTTTATCTCGTTTTCTTGCTTCCGCGTATCGTATGATTTAGCTTCCACGTGTTTTGCCCTGCATCAGTTGGTATCAAAGCAAGGCTCGGGTTATGTTCTTACAAACCCCCGTTCCTTGTTCATTATGTTAGTTTGTTGTTGATCTTGTTGTTGTTCTTGAAAAATTGAAGAAAAACAAAAAAATTGAAAACTTGAAAATTTCACAAAAATTTGGTGAAGCTTGTTGGAGTAGAACACCCATACATTAAAAACTATTGGGGTTTGTTCCTTATGTGATTCCCGTTCTTTTGGTACCAAAATTATAAGATTTGGTGGTGTATTTGAAAAATTGAAGAATTCAAATCTCAAAAATTTTCAAGAACCCTAGAATTTTGCTCAAGAATCAAAATCGATTGATTGTTGTTTGTTTGAGGTTTAAACCTATTGGGGATTTTTTAGAATCATCAAATACATCTTTGGGTATCATTAGAATCGAAAACAAGTCGAAATCGTTGGATTTTGAGTGCAAAACGAGCTAAAAACGCGTTTTGCAAAGTTGCAGGAAAATGCACTAGGCGGAGCGCCTACATTTTGAGGCGGACCGCCTCCCTCTGGCCAGCTCTCTGGACTTTTGCCAGGCGGAGCACCTCTTTCCTGAGGCGGAGCGCCTCTTTCCTGAAGGGTTTCTCGGGTAGTTTTTTCGTAGGTTTTCACTTGTAAATCGCCCACGGATTCTTGGTTAGTGTTTCTAAGGTAATTGGCCTACTTGAAAGACACTAATCTTTTAGCGTATTACGGTAATCGTGCGTAGAGGAGATTAGAAATCAAAGAAGATCCGTAGAACTTTCTTTGGCCTCAAGTGCGCACTTAAAATAACCGTCCGTCCATTGAGTTTCATTAACTCCATTCCGAACTTTAACTTGGACGTGCTAGTTGTGATCACCTTGGTTCCCAAGTTGTAAAGGCCTCGCTCTTGAGTGTTCATAAATTGAGTGATACACGTGAGGGAGTGACTTTTCGGAGGTTTTGTGCTTTGGTGTTGCAACGATGTCGGATGTTAATTGTGGAGACTATGGCTCATGTGGGGATGATGCGAGTTGCTATGACTCGTATGGTGATGATGGAGACTATGGTTCCTACGAGGGTGATGATGGCCATTACTATGATGATGGAAACCATGCCTCCTATGAGGATGAAGCGGTTCACTATGTTGATCGAGAGGTCGAAGAAGACTATGAAGCTCATGAAGATGAATTTGTTGATCCTTATGCTTCTAGTCAAGAACCCGAGGATGGTGACGCTTCAAGGTACATAGATCCTACTTACTCCTCTTGTGAAGATATTGATAATATTGAAAGTGACATAGATAGAGTTGATGATGATGTTGATTATAGAAATTTTTCATATGCATCTTCTCTTGGTGTTGCTAGTGGAGTACAAGGGAGTAGTAGAGGACCTTCCATTAGTATGGGAGGTGGTGGTGGTTGTTCCAGGGGGAAGGAGAAGCTTGCATCTTCTAGGTACGCTAAGCGACCTAATGCTTCTAATTCCCATGTGGAGGTTGGTTTGAGAGATGGTGTTGCTTTTGCTACAACGGGGTTATATGCCGTGAAGGGCGTGGATGGTTGCAGTAGGGGTAGTACTATGGGCTATGGAACCAAGGCGAGAGGCACTTATGGGTTCCATGGCAAGGTTCCTTCCTCGATTTCCAACAACATCTCTAATGTTGGGAGAGTGACGGGAAGAGGAGATTGTTCTAGTGGTTTTGCCACTACTGGAGGGATAAGGAAGACCTAAGTTGTCGGAGTTGACACTTGTAGGCATTCAAGTTCTCACTTGGATGTCAATCTACAAAACTTGGGTAGGAGAAGGTTCGTTGTTGAGGTAGATGGTATTGGAGGATACTTGCTCAAGATTGGTGATACCGATGCCAATTGTATTAGCACCTCTTTGGTTGATAGGCTTAGGATACCATGCCATAAGCTAGAGCATCCTTATGAGTATGATGGAGTGTGGGTTTCTAAGGAGGCTCAGGTACTCATATCTCATAGGAACTATAAATGCTATGTGTGGTGTGATGTGTATCCCATGCGTCATGTGGATGTGTGGATAGGTGAGCCATGGTTGGAGGGGAAGAGGGTGCAATATAGTGTGGCGAAGAATGCGTATCTTGTGGGCGTAGGGCAAAGAGTCTATGACTTTGTGCCTTACCGGGCGAAGAGCCAAGTGCCTACTAGTAGACCTTTCTTAGCTATGAAAAGGAGCGAAGAGCAAGAACTTCATTCCATGGTTGAAAGGGGGCAAGCAAGAAGTCCTACAAACACAAGCAATGGTGGGACTAGTGCTACAAAGGAGTTGACAAATGTCAACAAGGTGAGCTCGAAGCCACTTCGAAAGCCGAGTGGTTCACCAACAAAGAAGAAGGAGACATCAAGTGATGGGTCTCCAAGTCCTAGATTCCGGGTTGATGTAAAAAGTCCACCTACTCCGGCTATGGGTATTCTTGGGCCTCGTCCCAACTCACCCGAATTTGAGATACAAAAGATAGAGAGGAGTAAGGGAGCAACCGGTGACAACTCTGGAGTGGAAAAAGGAGAGATTGTGTTGAGTGATGTGAGTGAGTTGTCGCCACCCGAATCTACACCTAACCTTGGAAAAAAAATGAGGGAAAAGAAAGAGGGAAAAAGAAAAATTGAGAGTGAGGACACACCTTATTCTAACCTTAACCCTTTATCTTTTCTTCTATGTGTTTGAGTTCTTGTGTAGGAATTCTTGGAGGCAAACCGATGGAGCCTCAATCATGTTCCGAGATGGAAAGGCAAGGTGAAGGCGATTCCGAATGTGAGCTACAAGGTGGAGACATTCATGACACTTCAAAGGTATGTGTTAGTTCTTCCCTCCTTGAGCATGATACTTCCTTGTCTTGTGAAGTTGTTTGTGAAAACTCTAGGCTAGTTGATGATTTGCATGAGTACAATGTGTTTGCAACTAGTGTAGGGTCTTTGGGTCAACTTGTGTGTGAAAATGAACCACTAGTTGAGAGGATTGAAAAGCCACATCATGATGTGAGCTCGGTTTTCATTGAATCTCTCTTTAGTGAAGATGTTGAAGTTGACCTTGTATGTGAACCTTGTTATGACACCCCACCCATATTTGATAAAGGAGAAGATAAGTTGCATGATTATCCAATTCTTCCCTTTCATTGCTTACTTGCTAGTGGTGGTCTCTTGTGTCGTAGTGAGGAAGGTTGTAACCTTGAGGAGTCTCGTGAGAATGAGATAGATCGACTTGTGTTCGATGACTCCTCAAGTGTATATGTTGTCTCTAGTTTGAGAACTTCACCTTTGCTTGCACATGAACTTGAGACGTGTACCTATACTAATCCTTTGTATGAGGGCAACTTCAATGAAAATGGTGAATTGTATCAAACTAGAGTAGAGTGTGAGTTTGGACCTCCATGGATTGGAATGCCTAACTCTATAGATAATCCGTTGTTTGAGACCTCCCTTGGGAGTTTGTCTAGTGACGAGGGTTGTCTTAGAGGAATATTTGGAGGTGAGGAGGTATCTCTCGGTGTGTGTAAGAATGCTTTTAAAAAGGGGAGTGGAGTAGTCGATGTTACTTGTGAATTGAACTATTTTACTTACTCCATCCCACATGTTGAGCACACCTTGAGTGTTGGACATGCCAAAGCCAAATGTCACATTGTGATAAAATTGATTTGAAGGCTTGGTGTATTGATAGTAAGCTTAGGGGTCATAGAACATTTGATTGCTACATATTGCATGACCTTGACCTCTTTGTTTGTTGTGGTTTTGAGTGCTTGTTCTTGTTGAGCCAAGAACTTATTGTGTCCTTTGGGGATATACGCTTTTTAATGGGTATTGATGCTTGGCTCTATCACAAGAGTGTTTTTTCCACACAATTTGCACTTTTCTTGTTAAACTAACCTACTTGTGAAGTAGGAAATTTTGGTTGTGCTTGTTTTGTATGTAGGTTTTGATGTTTTATTTCGAGGAGGAAATCCTTTCAATAAGGGGAGGATGATGCCAGGCAAATTGGCCTAAACGACAACCATCAAGAACCAAGCTTGAAGAGCACAAAGGTTGCAAGTCAAGGGCTCTGAAAGCGTCTTGAAGATCATGCATGGGAGCGCCAAGGAAGGAGGACCACTTAGGCTACAAAGGAGAAGCGTTCGGAGCACATTTTGAGGCATTTTAAGAAGCTTCAGGAAGAGGCGGACCGCCTACTCAAAGAGGCGGACCGCCTACATTGCTTCAGCTCTCAGGATCTCAAGAGGCGGACCGCCTCAAGCCTTGGGCGGACCGCCTAGTGGCTGCTCACTTTCTGGACATTGAAGAGGGGCGGACCGCCTAGTGGGGGTGGGCGGACCGCCTACCCCTGATGGCCTGCACACGGGATTTTGCTAGTTTGCGCGTGTAATTCCTATTTTAGCCCTAAGTGACTTCTATTGTTTTAATTAGACTTAGGGGCTTTTGGTCATTTTACAAACATGTAAAGGGAGACTATAAATACCTCCCTTAGTTAATTTACTTCATTAGTTAGCCATTATAGAAGATAGAATTGAGAGAGAACGTTGAAGAGGCCGAGCCCTACGAGTTTGAAGCCCGAGGCTTCGTGTATCTATGTACTTGGAACCTATGGGGATCGACATCTAGTTGGATTCCATTGTAAGGTTCAAGTTTCCCTTTCTCCCTCTTGAATTCAATCCACGTAATTGAATTGAATTCGTTTCTTTCTTCTAATTTCTTGCCTTCCTAGTCTCGATTTCTTGTTTATCTCGTTTTCTTGCTTCCGCGTATCGTATGATTTAGCTTCCACGTGTTTTGCCCTGCATCATACTCTCACTGCCTAACTCCTTAATAATTCGTATCATAGATATAGTCATAATTTAGGTCATTGTGCATCGTGTTTAAGTTTTTCCATGCTTTAATTTTTAATGTTTTTCCATGCTTTATTTTATATTACTTTGAGTTGAATTGCGCTTATCTTGTGTGTTTCGATTTGTAGGAACTAAATTGTTGATATGAAGCCTTTTTGGAGCATAAATGATGAAATTTATGGGTTTTGAAGTCTAAGTAGAAGTCGAGAGTCGGGTTAACGAAGGTCACAACAAAGCTGATTTTTTTTTTTTTTTTTTAAAAAAAGGAAAGGTCTGGCGTGCTACATTAGGTGCTGCACTGCACGTCGTTCCTTTGTAAAAATCTGCACGACATGTACCATGTCGAAAAAGTGCTACAGCTTGAAAAAAACTCAGAATTAGGAGAAAATAGCACGTTGTGCATGCTTTCTTTTGGTGCTAATACTTTGTTGAGACGGTTTTTAGAAGGGTGTTTTCGTCTATGGTGATTTCCTACGTTATAAATACACCCAAAACCCCATCGTTAAAGACCCTTCACCAATCTTCTGCTTTTTATCCTTGCCTCAGAATTATGGAAATTTTTCAAAAATAGGCAGTCCGCTACTCAAAATTACAAACAGGAGGCCATATTTTTTTTCATGCATAGCACTCATACCTAAAATTACAAATTTTAGCACTCTTTCATAAAAAATACCCTAGCTACCAAATCTCCCCCTCCCTAGCCACTAAGCCGCCGGCAGACACCCTCCCCCGCCAGTGGTGTCGTTACTTTTTTGTATTTTACTGAATTTTATGTTGTTTATTGCGTCTAAATTATTGCTTCTGACAAGTTTTTACACACAAATCTCCTCCAAAAAAAATAAATTATACATGAATATATATCGATAAATGCGTAGCAATGAGAGAATTACAAAAAATATACACAAAAAAGTGTAAATTCATATAAACATCCTTAATATATAGATTTATTCACTCGCATATGCACACTTATATAAATTTATATAATTTTATACTCGTGTATAAATTTGTATAAACTTTTATAAACTTGTGGCTGATTGCTATCTCGGGAAAAAAGTGACAGATCGAGTAAGATTCAGAAATATGGGCCATTTTTAGTAATTTTCGTCGTTTGCAATTTTTAAAAATATGCAGCCCACTACCCAAAACTACAAATAGAATACCATTTTTTTTCCATGCGTAGCACCCATCTCTAAAATTATAAATTTTAGCACTCCTTCATAAAAAACACCCTAGCTACCAAATCTCCCCCTCCCCCGCCACTAAGCCGCCGGCAGACACCCTCCCCCGCCAGTGGTGTCGTTACTTTTTTGTATTTTACTGAATTTATGTTGTTTATTGCATCTAATTTATTGCTTTGGACAAGTTTATACACATGAATCTCCCCCCAAAAAATAAATTATACATGAATATACATAGATAAATGCGTAGTAATGAGAGAAATACAAAAAAAAAAGTAAAAATTCATATAAACATCCTTAATATACAAATTTATTTACTCGTATATACACACTTATACAAATTTATACAATTTTATACACGTGTATAAATTTGTTTGTATAAAATTGTATAAACTTGCGGCAGACTGCTATCTCGGGAAAAGGATTACAGGTCGGGTAAGATTCGAAAATATGGGTCATTTTTAATAATTTTCATCTTTTGCTTGTCTTTTAGTGTAATTATTATGCCATATGAAATGCAAAATGACACAAACTGGATAAATGTACTACATTATACACTTGAAAATTATAAAACACGATTAAGATTACGTGTAGGTCTGTACAAAATCAAGTAAAACCTTCAAACCTAAGAAAATAAAATTAAACTACTAGATCAATCTTTCACACAAAACTGTGTCATGCAATGTAATTTAACTTAAGAAACATAACATTAAAATAGTAGCTCAATCTTTCACACAACTCTGTAGTACATGGCTGCATGCAATGTGAACTAAAGAACTCAAGTTAAAATGTCGATGAAAGATTTCATCCTCTCGTCAGCACTGGGTTGAGCCTCTCTCAACTTAAATATGTTTTCGATAACAGACAACTCTGTTGCGGTAGTGTCTGAGCCACAAAACGCTGCCCAGTCTTTGACAATCAATCCTGCAGCTATCACTTCACTACCGCGGTTCACGGTCCTGCTTCCAGTTCAACCTGAAGGAGTTTAGCAAGCTCTTCCATGTCTTCAATAGATGTATGAGGATGTACCTGCTCCAAAAGAAAGTTCAGTGATTAGAGACGATAAAGCAACATCTATGTTAGGCCCCACACCCATAACAAGCACCAGTCAATCATAGGTAAAATCTTACTGGCAACTGATAGTTACATCAAACCATCTCTATTTACGATGGCTAAGTGACAAATTGAGATGAGAACACATATATTAATTAACTATTGTTTAGTGATAACATATCAATTAACACCTGTTATGTATCAAAGGTGGACATTGTGTGACAGTGTGAGCAACTTTTACCTTCACCATATTCCCCGATTCCATAAATTGAAGAATGTGTACTTACCAAGCCTCCCAAGTTAGAGAAAGTACAATAGCTTCCAACAAGAATATTCCCTGCTATTGCTTGCCTGTAAACTTCTTCCACACCTAGAACATCGGCAATCATCTCTTCAGTTTCCTGAAAATAACATGTGATGATCTTAGGTAATGTTCTTAATCGTGATTAGAAGAGTAAACTCACAAGTAAAGATCCATGACAATAATGTTGTCTGTATTCGTTAGTGTAAAACAATAGGAGTAGAAAGGGAAAAGTAAAAGAACAGAGCTGAGGGCTAATATGAGGAGGATGATAAGAACATAACCCCAGGAGAAGTAAATACACGAAATAGCATTTTCTGGATTAACCAAATTTTAGCGAAAATGCAGGTACAGAAACTAAACAAAACTGAAGAATTCTCCTACAGTACCAAGAAATCCCCAAGAGTCAGTGGTTTGAACCCGTGACGCGCCCCTAACCGACACATCCTGTGCTGCAATCTTACATTAGACCAAATCCACCGGTAAGGTAAAGATCCTTCATCCTATTGGACATTTTCTGGACGTTGAAACAAAGCACTAATGCTATCATACATGAAACAACACACTATGCTTTCATACATGACAAGGATTTACTTGAGCTCGGAGAGTGGTTGCGTTCTCTATATAAAAAAAACTGCAGACAAGATGCCAATGCCTAGATAATTATGTGTACCCAGAATATACAATGATTGCCAAATGGTCTCTCATTAGTAAACAAACGTGAATAAACTCCAGAGATCTACACAAAATTCCATTCGAATTTGTAGAAAAAAATAGCTATAGATAAATTACCTTGTCAAGATCTGTATGTGCAAGAGCAACATAATCATTGCATGCTATGCAATTTCCAAGGGCAGATAACCGCTCTTCAATGCGCTGAACCACAACTCCATCCGGCAGACTGTTCCTCAAGTGCTCAAGTTCTTCCAGCATAAACAGAAAAAATAAATAAAATAACCAAAGTCAACCTTCCGCCCCACCAAGTGAGCATGTGATAATTGAATGATAATTAAATATGGTGTATTGAAGATTTTTTGACACATTGCCATCTTCACTATTGTCATCAATCAACTATTATTAAAAGGTAAATTCTACACAAGAATCAAACAATCAGTTTCAAGTTGTCGTCTTCAATCTACATCATTGCAAGTGCTCCTGCTACCTCCCAAGTAACATTGTTGCAGCCCAAATTGCATCGACACCTACACTTGGTCTGGGAGTCGCGGCATGGATGATATGAGCGAGGGAGACGACTTGAAGACCATGCATTGAAGCTCAATCAAAGTGGAAACAGGGCTGAAACCAGTGCAGGAAACAGGGGAGCCACAACAGGGCAAAACAGGGCAGCATTTTCTGAGCTACTGCCTGGCGCCAGACATTTCCTCTGCGCGATCGCGACCACACTCACGCGATCGCGAAGAGATGTTATTTGCCCTGCGCGATTGCGCTCACAAAGACGCGATCGCGAGCCTCTGCAGATTAGTACCCTGCGCGATTGCTATTCCATTCACGCGATCGCGAAGACCAGTGGAGCAGTGCGGACCAGAAACTTGGCAAAACTTGTAATGGGAAACTATAAATAGACCCCTTAGTCATTTATTGCACTTTAGCTAACTTTGAATGTAGAATGATATTTTCTTTGAGTGAATCTCAATGTTGAACCCGTGAACGGGCATGATTTCACTTGGTGGATTCCAAGTTGAACATCGTAACCTCTTTGATCATTCTATTTGCAAGGGCCGGGTGTCTCTTGAGGGTAGTTGCGTAGTATAGGTGATCCTTGACTTCACCCGGGGTGTATCGAGACGAGTTCCTCGGTGCTACTTAGGTAAACGTTCAAGCCTCGTCTTGCTTTTTATCTCGATATCTTCAACGATATCGCCTATCTTGTTTTAGCTTCCGCACTTTTATATCGTTTGTCGCTTCCGCCTGTTTTAGATTGCATCAAACATCTATAAAGAAAGTGTTTTCTCCTGGTGTGTCCAGCCAATTGTTAAGATCCCAAACACTTGCCTCATGAAACCCAGTACCACGGTGAGTTGCAACTTTAATTGCTGACAGTTGAAACTTTAAACACAGAAGCATTTTCTACCATATTTAATGGTTTCAAAATTTCCTTCAACTTAGCTGGTACACGAGACCCTTATTTTGACATGAAAACACTTATATACGGTCAAGTTTAACATAGGCATCCAAGTTGTCATCAAATTCTCCAAATTTAAATCAGCCAATCCAAACGTGACCCTAGTTCCCATTTCAAATCCCTAATTAAGTCAAAAGGCACTTTATTCCAATAATAAACCCAAACCAAACAAATACTCCAAGAAAGGTAATACATACATAACGGGGAGGGGGTTTTACTACATATAGTGACCTAAGAATAAGAGATGATTAAACTACTTGGAGAACTCCATAAGTGTCATTATAAGACTTGACATCATAACCAACAACGATATTATACATAAAAATATGGAATTTTATATATGAATACTTGTCCAGTTACAGATTGCTAATCTCAAAGATACAAAGGTAAAACCTTACTCAAGCATACAGTTAACAAATTATCATAAATATGTAAGATATATCCACAGCATGGTGAATTATATTATTACCTTGATCTGTAGTAGTGTGAGGCACGAGAAGCCCATTTTTGTTTCCTGCACAAAATCAGAGAAGTGAAAACTTAGTTACCACATTAAAGATCAATTGCCAACAGGACCTTAAAGTTTCAGATAGCTAGAGTGGTTGTAAAGTACCAACACAAAGTCTTCCAATTATTCTTGTTCTTCCAATGGACGTTCTGATCACTGGAAAATTTTCCGGCAATGCATCCTCAAACACGCTGGAAAAATACAGATGAAGTCATTATCACTGAGCAGAGAACCTGGAAACTATATCAAAACATTGGGATACAACTTTTTTTTGTCATAAAGACGATGCGATCAATTCTTAATGTTGCTAAAATCGAAAACAAACTAGGAAGAGGACATAAGAAACCTATCTTTTTCCCACTCTCTTCATTTTCATTATTCACAACCTTGATTTAAATATTTATTCAATCTTTAACTCTGGTTTTCCTTGACCTCATCAAGGAAACACTGAAAGCTCGTTTCCAAATATTTAGTTTCAAATTAAATAATTTCACCAATATTAAGCAACAGATGATTTGAAGAACAACAAAAAACGAACCTGTAGAAGTTTTCGGAACCCCCAATAGGGACCAAGCAGTATGCATTGGTCAGCTTTGCGAAAACTCCCACTTCACATGAATTTTCAAATTGAACCCCTGCAATATCGTAAAAGCCATTAGAAAACTTGATTAAAAAAGAAGGCATTAGAAAAATAACCCATCAAAGTAAATATCCAATTTGACAATCAACTAATTACTCACTAGTAGCCATTGCTAGCTGAAAGAAAAACAACTGCTAGGTGCTTGGAAGATCTGTCAATAGCCAAAATGATGCACACATGTTAACGAAGAATAAGGAAGATAAGTATAGACAATTCTCCAATAAACTATGGACTATTGGACTTCAATGGATCAACTAAGCCTCAATCCTAAACTAGGTGTGTTCAGCTCTATAGATCCTTCAGCTCTATTTACTAAAGATGAAAAAATTAAAAAAAAAATGATTTCGAAATGCTAACATGAACTAGGCCTATTTGGCTGATTTAATTTTATCAAAAAAGACAATCTCAAACCAATTAATTCCAAATACTTAAACTTGAGATGGTTAGATATTTAATCTTTTTCTTTTTTATAACCAAACAATTCCTGAGTCGGTGCCCATTTCAAAACTCAATGAATTATGTACTTGCCCATCTACCCATCTCCACTTAAATACTAGGCTTTTGTCTATGGCAAGTTCGAACCTGTGACCTGACCACCAAAAGCTACAAGTTGCACTCTTACCATCAGATTTCAGTCTAAAGCCCAACGGAATAAAGATTTCATCTTTGAACTTAATCCTTTCTTTGTTTTTTCTCATTTTGCTTTCATTCGAAAAATAACCACTAATATTAATCACGAGACAACAACAAAAAGATCATCTAATAAACACATGAAAATCATAAGAAAATTTACATGCCAAGAACTAAATAAAAAATTTCATATATTAACTTAACATTTTCGTTTTACTTTTCTTTTCATATGAAAGATAAGCATTACGACTATTTTGTTTTCTTAAAACACACGAACTCCCGGTTAAAGTTGTCTCAGTGTGACGTTTAAGTCAGGGGTTCAAATTATGGAAACAGCCACTGACACATCAAGCTAGGCTGCGTACACCCCTTGGGCCGCAGTCCTTCCCCGAATCCTACGTGAACGCGGAGGGCCCTTTTACCCATCTCTACTAAAATAGAATACTTTTATTCGAACCTGTGACATGCTCATAACTCGCACATCACGACGATAAGCATTAATACTATATAGCAGACAACCAAACTGATCACAATTTAAATAGATAATAAAACGACCACTGAAAATATCAGGAATTAAGGTTTTGTGGGTAGAGAGAGAGAAAAACAGAACAACTTACAACTTTGTGCAGAGCAACTCTTTAGACACGGCTGCTGAAAGCGCTTATAAATAGGAGGGAAGTGGGAACAAATAGGACGAAATAAATAGGAGCGAACAAAAAGAATGTAGTATTATTTTATGCTAGGTATTAGGTAGGCATAATTTCACTATGATCACCAAATTTTTTCCTCTGTAACATTAAAGTCACTAAACTATGTTTTATAATAAGAAATGCACTAAACTTTACTCTAGGTAAAGCTAAAATCACAAAATTATTTTTGGTAATAGGGATGTCACTAAAGTTACTCTATATAATGCTAAAATTACAAAATTATTTTTTACAATAATAAAATTACTAAACTATACGTCAAGTCACAAAAGACACAAGTCATTGAAAAGTCAAAGCTCCGATTACAAAAACCAAGCTCCGATTACAAAAACCGACATCTCATTGTTGTATCTTCATTTTGCCACCATGCATGTGCATGCCACGTAATTTTACTTTGACCCGCATTGTCGACATATGTTTTTAAGTCACAAAAATTGAAAAGAGCAGTAAGTTCATAAATTTATTTAAACTTTAAATACTATAAACTCTGATTATGTTTCTAACTCAAACACATGGATGATAGATATTTTGTATAGACATTTAAATATGAATGCTAACACAAAAATGTTTGTCAATTTAAATTTCTTTACAAAATTGTATGATTGAAAAATATGTGACAATAAGGTGGATATGAAAAAATTACGTTGCATCATGCATGGGCACAATAAAAAAAATAATGATATGGAGATGAGGCATCATGTTCCAACATAGGAGAATTGTATTTTTTGCGCAAATAACTATTGTAGTAACTTTATATCTCTAAAAGTTTTAAAAGGAAAAATAAAATTATTTCGAACAGTTTAAAGATCTTTTAGATGCTCATATTCTTCCCAGGAACGATTGGGGCGTGGCCATAAGGGGCTTTATGACATTTGATATAAAAAATAGTTTTGTGCTTTAGTGTGACATAGGGTAAAGTTTAATGACTTTTTTGTTGTAAAACTATTTTTGTGACTTTAGCATTACATAGAGTAAATTTTAGTGACTTTCTTGTTACAGAAGATAGTTTACCGTTACAAAGAGTAAAGTTTAGCGATCATACATTAAATTAACATATATTATATGGATAGGAATGTGGTCATTACCGATACATGTATTAAAATCTTAATTACCAAAACTACGTTTCATAATAGTAAAAAGAATTAAACTTGTTAAAGAATAATAAATATATTAACTAATACATTATATATTAATTTATTACATATCGATAAATCAACACGATATAATTTCTACATTACAATTTATGTATTACTTATCCCCTATATGATAATCTTTATATAGCTAATACCCACAATATTAATTCACGTGCCATCAATCCTCACACTGCTAATATCCGTATTATCGATCCCTGCATTATTAACACCTGCAAAAATGGAGCTTCAACCAACCAAACAACCAAACAAACTAACAACAACATCGCACCTGGTATAATCCCACAAGTAGAGTTTTGGGAGGGTGAGATGTGTGCACACCTTACCCTCGATATTGCTTAAGTAGAGAGATTGTTTCTGATAGATCATCGGCTCAATAAGCTTCAACCAAACGACCCCTATTAATTCTTTAAGTGCATTGTGCCAGCGCAGGAGGGGGTGTGTGCACACACATATATAAAAGGTAAATTGAAGTGGTAACAAAGATTCCAACAGGGGTGTAGACACATGAATTTTATTGAATTTAATTCAATAAATGAATTGATTTAATTCAAGATTTATTCGTCCAAGGTCCCTGCCACGTGTCAAATGATGTGGCGCCAAGTCAAATCAAGGGCCAATGAAACTATGACATGTGAATAAATGATGTAGCATGTCTACTCAAATTGATAGCCAATCAAAACCATCCAACTGTCCAATATGACATGTCTTGGCCAACTAAATTCATTCTTATCACATAGCTTTTGTGACAGGATTGATGACTCAAGTGGACCAATCAAATCAAAGTATGTCTATTCCCCTACAACTATAAATAGAGTGATTACATAACTCTTGAAAACATATTCAGAAGTTGGTGAAAGCTCGCATCCACCCGTGGAGAAATCAAGGAGGAGATACATAGAAGTCTTCCATTCCTCCAGAGATCAAGAAGTATTCCATACATCAAGAAGCCTTCCCTCCTGGCTATAACCAAGAAGTCTTCTATAAATCACAAAGTGATAAGACCCAAATAGGCGGAAGCGATAAACTAAAATGCGGAAGCAATAATCATAAGATAACAAGAAATACGGGATTGTGGAGAACAGAAATAGAAGAAAGAATGAATCAAACTAAAACACATAGATTGATTCAAAAGGGAGAAGAGACTTGAACCATTAAATGGGACTCACACTAGCGGTGATCCACCATGGATTCAACGTAAGAGATACATGAAGTCAACGCTTCAACAAGAAAGGCCAAGCCTATTCTATCTTCTCAATTCTATCTTCTAAACTGGCTAAATGAAATAAATGACTAAGTGTGGTATTTATAGGTTCACCACACTTCTAAATAAAATGTCTAAATAGCCCCTAAGTCTAGTCAAAACAATACATGTCACTTAGGGCTATAGTTGGAATTACACTCAAAATAAGTAGGAAACCCGGATGGGCCTTCAGCACACTAGGCGCCCCCCCCTGAATGGTAGGCGCCCAGAGTAGGCGCCCCACCTGCAGAGTGGGCGGCCAGAGTAGGCGGTCCGCCTCTATTTCAGGCGCCCCAAACTCCTGAGGCTTGATTTCAAGTAGGCGGTCCGCCCCTTTGAGTAGGCGGTCCGCCTCTTCTTGGGAGGTCTTGAAATGGCTCAAAATGTGTCTCCCGAGCCTCTCCTTTGTAGCCTAGGTGGTCCTCTTTCCTTGGCGCTCCTTTGCATGATCATCAAGTCGCTTTCCGGAGCCCGTGACTTGCCTTTCTTGTGCTCTCAAGCTTGGCTCTTGATGGTTGGCGCTTAGGCTCCAATTTGGGTCTTATCATCCTCCCCTTCTTGAAAGGATTTCGTCCTCGAAATCAAACCATCAAGCCTACATTCAAAACAAGCACAAACAAAGCTTCCCACTACAAGAGTAGGTTAGTGGCAAAAGTGTGGGAAAACACACTCTTGTGATAGAGCCAAGCATCAATAACAAGTAAAAAGCTTATGTCTCCAAAGGAAACAACAAGTACTTGACTCCAAATTAAAGTGCACCCAACACAAGAACAAGCAAAGAGATCAATAGGATATGGAACATGCAAGGTATAGCAATCAAATTCCCTATGACCCCTAAGCTCATGACCAACACACCAAGCCTTCAAATTAATATCATCACAATGTGACACATCGGCTTTGGCATGCTCAACACCCAAGGTGTGATCAACAAGTGGGGTGGAGTAAACAAAATAATTCAATTGGCAACTAACATCAAGTACTCCACTCCCCTTCTTGGAAGCACTCTTACACATACCAAGAGTGACTTCCTCTCCTCCAATTCCAACTCCAAGACAATCCCCCTCACTAGACAAACTCCAAAGGAAGGTCTCCAAAATCGGCCCTTCATCATTATAGTCCACACAATGAAGGTTCGGACTACTAGAAGATGGTTCAACACAACCAATATCAAGACCACTTGGAGTGCCAAACAATGGATCATCCATAGAGTCTAACTTTACATACCATGGAGGTTCTATTTTACTATCAATTCTAGTCCGATACAATTCGCTACCACAAATGAGATTATCTTCACATAATGGAAATGTAAAAGCATGCACCTCAAATTCATGGTCACATAAAAACATGGTATCAAGACTAGGTTCTTTACCCACACTCGAGGAGTCATCGAAAACAAATCGATCCATCTCACACTCTAGAGATTCCTCAAGGTCACAACCATCCTCACTACGACACATAGGTCCACCATTATCAAGCAATTCATCAAGGGAAAAGATAGGGTATTCATTCAACTCATCTTCCCCTTTGTCAAATATAGGTGGGGTGTCATAACAAGGTTCACAAGCAAGGTCAACTACACATTCCTCACTAATGAGAGGTTCAATGAAAACCGAGCTCACATCATGATGTGGCTTATCATCCCTCTCAACTAGTCGTTCACAATCACACACAAGTTGACCATTCGACTCTTCACTAGTTGCAAACACATTGTAATCATACACATCATCAACTAGTGTGGAGTTTTCACAAACGCTACCATAAGACAAAGAAGTAACTCGTTCAAGGGAAGAACTTTCACATACCTTTGAGTGGCACTCTTGCTCACTCAATGCACTTGAAGTGTCTTGGATTGTCCCTTCACCTTGAAGCTCACATTGAAGATCTTCTTCACTTTGTCCATCAATCTTGGAACATGATTGAGGCTCCATTGATTTGCCTCCAAGAGTACCTACACAAGCATTCACAAAAGTAGGAGAAAAAGATAAAGGGTTAAGGTTAGAATAAGGGGTGTCCTCACTCTTTTTTTCCCTCTTTCTTTTCTCTCATTTTCTTTTCAAGGTTAGGTGTAGATTCGGGTGGTGACATTCCTGTATTGGGTAAAAGTTGACCCACGGCGATTTGCCCCGGTCACGCAGATCACAACGATCGAACACGTTGCGACTAAACAATCGCCGAAGCGGTTGAGCGAATCGCCGAAGCCTTGGATCCGAAGACGCGTTACCGAAGGCGAGCAGTGAGCTGAGCTTCGGTGACTATCTCCTCGGTCAAGCAACAGGGCCAAGCCACCGAGGTTGTAAATTCTCACCTCGGTGGATCCCCCTCGGTTCGTCCGGCTTTGCAGCCCACCACTTCACCCCACTAACTCAGCCATTACACCTCAAGATCGTGGAACAACATGGCAACAGATAGTGGAGATCATGGGCAGAGACTTACATCTATAAATAGCAGTTCATTCCATGTAATAGGGATCCAGAAATTTATACCGAAACTCTGCCCAAATTTGTACTGAACATCCATATATTGAAACAAAGTTATTTTACGCATTTTTCATCTATTTCGCGCATTATTTACCGCTTTGATACAAAGATTTGCTTATATTCGAATCCAAATTCGATTTGTGTACCTAAAAACGATTTAGGCCCATACAAATTGGCGCCGTCTGTGGGGATATAAGCAATAACGCTTTGTTCCAAAGTTCGAAATCTGTTTTTCGTCATGAAATTTGTGATCTAACGCTATGGCTGATAACAACAATGGTGGTAATGGTGATCGGGTTGACGTTCCGACGAACCAACAATCCTTCACCCCAATGACAACCGAAGAATTTCAAATGTACGTTGTCACAACGCTAAGAGCTCTCCAAAATAAGCAGGATGAGCAGGCTAGTATCAATGCCGAGTTTCGCGCCTCGCTAGAAGTGCGAAACAGCGCCGCCCCAAATGGCACCCAGCCCTCGGCTCCTGTGGAGGCACCCCGCCCTTCGTTCCTCAGGGCGCGACAACAGGGGGACCTCACAACGGAGCCGCGTCTGGGGGGTCGGGGAGTAATCCATCTTCCATGCCACACTTCGGGACGGTTCCCTCCGTGGCAGAAACAACGTCGTCGGTTGACGTTGAAAAAATGAGTAGAGAAATCGAGGCTCGCATCGAGGCGCGCGTCGAAAAACGCCTCGAACGCGTACCGGGGATAAGCAAGGAGGAAGATGACCTCGACATCGAGCAATATAGGGAACAGCCTTATAAGCCCGAAGCAGCACCAGCTCCAACTCCTGTGGGTTTCAAACTCACATTCCTCAAAAAGTACGATGGGACAACTGATCCCAAGGAGCATGTTAGGGAATACATGTCCATGGTAAAGAGCAACGACTTGACGTCCACCCAGCTTGAATCCATGTTCTTAAAGAAGTTTGGTAGTTCGTTGGAAAAAGGTGCCCTTCGGTGGTATTTGCTTGCCGCCGGGGTCAATCTCCTCGTTCAAAGAACTATCCCGCGCCTTTGTCAAAGCTCACACCGGCGCGCAAAAGATCCTCCAGAGGAAGGAGGATATATGTGAAGTGAAACAATGGCCCGGTGAGCCACTTAAAGAGTTCCTCGAGCGATTCCATGCTGAGCGTATGGAGTTGCCTCGAATGGATGATACCTTGGCTATCATGGCCTTCGAAAAGGGTATCAACGGTCGCAATTCAAGTGCTGCTGCCGAATTGCGGAAAGAGTTGCAACAATATCTGGTCCTGACGTGGGAGGACCTGCATAGAAGAGCTTACTCCAAAATCAGATTGGAGGAGGCGGAATTCAAAAACCGAGGTTACCAAAACCGAGGTGATATGTCAAATTGCGCCGAGGCGCCACGAAATAATTTGAAAGGGAGGTATGAACCTTATACTTCGCCGAGGCAACATGTTACTCAAAGGTTGGGAAACAACCCCGGTAACTCATACCCGACGTCTCACATAAGCCAAAGGCTTGGAGGGAAGGTTCAAACCAATATGAACCAAAGGAATCCCTCGAGCTCCGCTTTGGTCCCAAGAAAGGATCTTCCCCGGATCCAAGATTATAATTTCAACATATCGACCTCGGAGCTGGTCGACGTCGTTAAGGGGACAGCCGGGGTTAGAATTCCCAAAGACATGAGAACCCCGGCAGACAAAAGGGATCAGAATCTGCATTGCGAGTTTCATGCAGATTATGGTCACAGAACCGAGGACTGCAAAGCTTTGCGCCTCGAGGTAGCTCACCTACTGAAAAAAGGAGTCTTGGCTCAATTCCTCACTGACAAGGGGAAAGACAATTTTTCAAAGAACCGGGGGGATGGGCAACCACCTCGGCCTCCACCCCCGGAGAGAGTAGTTAACGTCATCACCGGGGGGTCAGAAGTAAACGGCGTGAACTTCGCCGCAGCTAAAAAATTTGCTAAGCTCTCCATCACCATGGAGAAAAGGACCCGAGTTGGAGGCTCGGGCAAGGACATCGTGTTCGATGAGGATGACTGTGATGGGATGATGTTCCCCCATCACGATGCTCTAGTCATCATGCTAAGAATTAACAACGCCGACATCAAGAGAGTATTGATTGACCCCGGTAGTTCGGTAAACATCATCAGCTACGGGGCGGTGAAGCAGATGTGGCTAAAAGGGGAAATCGTTCCCAAATCAACAGTGTTGGCTGGTTTTAACAACTCAACAGAGAAGACGTTGGGTGAAATCACGCTGAAGACATTCGCTGAGGGTGTCACCAAGGAGACACTGTTTCAAGTGATGCCCGAGGATCTGGCCTATAATGTAATCCTCGGGCGGCCATGGATCCACTCCATGGAAGCTGTTCCTTCCACTTTACACCAAGTGATCAAATTCCCAACGCCTTGGGGGGTTCGGTCAATTAAGGGGGAGCAGCGAGTAGCGAGGGAATGCTACTCGGTTGCACTAAAGAGTGGAGTCACCCCGAGCGGGCCCAAAAAATAGCAACCAACGCAACCGGGATCGAGCGAGGCGAGCCTCCAAAATGAAATTGAAAAGATCCCGGCGTGCGTGCAAGAGCCTCGGAAGCAAAAAGCGAGGATTCTACCGTTGAGGAGCTGAACTCTTTCACTCTACTGAAAGAGTTCCCAGAAAGGAAAGTGCACATCGGCTCGGAGTTGGACCCGAAGTCGAAAGAGGCAATTATGGAAGTTTTAAGGTCCAACCATGACTGTTTTGCTTGGGCTCATTCAGACATGACGGGTATCGATCCGGAGATCATGACTCACAAGCTGAATGTTGATCCAAGATTCACCCCAGTGAAACAAAAGAAGAGACCTCACGCCGGGGTGAAAAAGAAGGCGATTGAAGATGAGACCACGAAGCTGCAAGAAAATGGTTTCATCAGGGAGGTGAAATATCCCGAATGGCTGGCAAATGTGGTAGTTGTGCCGAAGAAGAATGGCAAGTGGAGAATGTGTGTAGACTACACCGACCTTAATAAAGCTTTCCCCAAAGATTCTTACCCATTGCCACAAATCGACAGGTTAATAGACTCCACGGCTGGACACAAACTATTAACTTTCTTGGATGCGTATTCGGGCTACAATCAAATCCTCATGGACCCCGAGGACGAAGAAAAAACCTCGTTCATCACTGACCGAGGTATATTCTGTTACAAGGTCATGCCCTTCGGTCTCAAAAACGCCGGGGCGACTTACCAAAGGCTGGTATGTCGCATGTTCAAGGAATATATTGGAAAGTCTATGGAAGTCTACATAGACGACATGCTCATCTAGTCGATCCAAATGGAGGATCACCTAAATCATCTGAGGGAGGCCTTTGCCGTGTTGAGACAATATGGCATGAAATTGAATCCTGAAAAGTGCGCCTTCGGCGTTGGGTCTGGCAAATTCTTGGGATTCATTGTCTCTAAACGGGGCATCGAGGCTAATCCTGACAAAATCAGAGCTATCGAAGAAATCCCCGAGAAGCTTACCGGGGTGAAAGAAGTCCAACGTTTGACTGGCCGAGTCGCTGCCTTGAGTCGTTTCATCTCAAGGTCCTCGGAGCGATGCCACAAATTCTTCTCCGTTTTGAGAAAGAACACTCACTTCGAATGGACACCGGAGTGCGAACAAGCGTTGAAAGACTTGAAACAGTATTTGGCTAACGCACCGTTGCTTGCCAAGCCAAAAGAAGGTGAAACATTGCTAGTCTATTTAGCAGTGTCCGAGGTATCAGTAAGTGCTGTGCTGGTTCGAGAAGAAGATGGCAAGCAGCAGCCCATTTACTATGTGAGCAAGACACTCCTCGACGCTGAGACCAGGTATCCACATCTGGAAAAACTAGCTCTTGCTTTACTTGTTATTGCTCGAAAATTGCGGCCCTATTTTCAATGCCATCCAATAGCCGTAGTTTCAACCTTCCCTTTGAGAAATATTTTGCATAAGCCAGAGTTGTCGGGAAGATTATCAAAATGGGCGGTAGAGTTAAGTGAATATGACATCACCTATCAGCCTCGGAACGCCATTAAGTCCCAAGTCTTGGCAGACTTCGTGGCAGATTTTAGCGTTGGAATCTTACCCGAGGCTGAAAAAGAAAGCGCCGAAGCTAAAGGAACAACACCGGGCTTATGGGTACTCTATACTGATGGAGCAACTAACTCCAAAGGTTCAGGACTGGGCATAGTCTTGAGAGCACCCACCGGAGAAAAAATCAGACACTCGGTTCGATTCAAGAAAGTAACCAACAACGAGGCAGAATCTGAGGCGGCTTTAGCGGGTTTAGAGTTGGCCAAAGAAATGGGGGTTGAAAGAATCGAATTGAGATGTGACTCTCAGTTAGTGGTGAACCAAATCCTCGGTGATTACACGGCTCATGAGCCCAGAATGCAGTTATACCTAGATCGGGCACAAAGGATCTTGACCCAATTCCAAGAATGGCAAGTTAAACAAGTGCCTCGGGAGGAGAACACCGAGGCTGATGCCTTGGTGAATCTGGGTTCGGCTATCGATGAAGATCACTCGGGGACTGACTCGATGGTTCGGTTACTATCTGCACAGATGAGAGAGATGAAGCTACAAGTCAACTCGGTGGACAACCGATGGGATTGGCGAAGTAAGTTCATCTCCTATTTCGACTCGGGGACTTTCCCCCAAGATAAGAAAGAAGCGAAGAAGCTGAGGACCCAAGCTGCCTCGTATCACATGATCGAAGGCAATCTATACAAGAGGTTGTATTGCGGCCCGATGGCCAAATGTTTGGGTCCCGATGAGGCAAGATACGTGATGGCAGAAGTGCACGAAGGCGAGTGTGGCAACCACTCGGGGGCAAAATCCTTGGTACGAAAGCTATTAAGAGCTGGGTATTACTGGCCCACTATCAGTACCGATGTGAGGGATTTTGTACAAAAATGTGACAAGTGCCAACGCCATGGGCGGCTGATCCACCAACAGGCCGAGCCTCTTCATTCGGTGGTGTCGCCATGGCCCTTCATGTAATGGGGAATGGACGTTGTTGGACCATTGCCCAAGGGAAAGGGTGGTGTTCGTTTCATCCTGGTATTGACTGATTACTTCACCAAATGGGTGGAAGCAGCGGCTCTCACCAAAGTTAAGCAAAAGCAAGTAATCGACTTCATCAGAAAGAACATCATCTACAGGTTCGGGGTCCCAAGAGAAATTGCTTGCGACAATGGCAAACAATTCATGGGGACTGCTATCACCAACTTCTTCAAGCAGTGGGGTATCAAGAGAATAGCTTCGACTCCCTATCATCCAAGCACCAATGGCCAAGCCGAGTCTTCAAACAGGATCATAATTGAGAATCTCAAGAAAAGGCTCGATGAGAAAAAAGGTCCTTGGCCCGAGGAGTTGCACGGGGTTCTGTGGGCCATGCGAACGACTGAAAAGAGCAGCACCGGGGAGACTCCCTTCTCTTTGGCGTATGGCATGGACTCTCTTATTCCCG
This sequence comes from Petunia secreta, assembly GCA_029990175.1. NCBI lineage: Eukaryota > Viridiplantae > Streptophyta > Magnoliopsida > Solanales > Solanaceae > Petunia > Petunia secreta. Next base: position 4,919,471 of record JARKIP010000087.1, on the reverse strand, counting down.
TAGAGGTGGGCGAACCAAGCCTTCGATATGCCCATACGGCCGAGGACGCAAACCAGGAAGCAATGCGCATTGAGTTGGATCTGCTCGAAGAGAAGAGGGAGCTAGCTTTGATTCGGTTGGTTGCTCAAAAGAGACAGATTGAAGCGTATCTCAACAGAAAGGCTAAATTCAGGGACTTCAAGGTCGGGGATTATGTGCTGAAAACCGTGAAGCAATCAACCAAAGAAGAAAACGGAGGAAAGCTCATTGCAAATTGGGAAGGACCCTACTGAGTCAAAGCAATTGTTGGAAAAGGCTCTTATCAAATCGAAAGTTTGCAAGGAGAGCCTGAACCGTTGAATTGGAATATTTCCAACTTGAAGCGGTACTACTTCTAGTCGAGGTAAATATCTTCAAACTTCTTTAAATCAAACAGCCCCGAGCCGAACTCCGCTCCCATGGCATTAACAGAAAATGTACTAACTTACCCCTCGTTCCGTCTTTTTGCTTGACCTTTTCAGGAAGCGAACCGAACCGATTCCAGTGCTCGGATCTTCATCAAGATTCACAACCGAACACTGGGGGGGAGTGAGAAGGGGTTGATATCGAGGTCTGCATCGAGCCTCCCAACCAAAGCTTATCTATCCGACAACTGGGGACTAACGCCCGGGGACTAGATTTAGTACATTGTAAATTAGCCCGGTAGCGGCGTGTTTGTCAGTTTGCTTTTATTTCGAAATTCTACCCAAGTTCCGTTTCGGCTTGGTTTTATGTACATAGCCTTTTGGCTCGTCAATATCAATAAGAACGACTTCGATTACACTCATTTTATCTGTTTAAATCTTACATTTTGAAGACGCGTAATGCGTCGACCCGAGGACGAGCGCATCGGTCAAATTCTGTCTAAATCTTGCAAGATTAAAGTAAAGTTTGCATCAAAGTGTCCGATATGCTTAAAAGGCCATTACACAGAATAAGGATGCAAATATTTCTTACTGAAAGCCCGAAGGCTGAATATATACATTCTCAAAAGACCCGAAGGTCGAAAGTACAAACTCAAAAGCCCGAAGGCTTGCAAAAGAAGTGCTAAAAGTAATTCAGGCCTCAGGAGAACCACCTCCATCCCCGGAGCCCTCTTCGGCCTCTTCATCTTCCTCATCTTCATCATCGCCGCTCGAGGCTTCACTTGAAGGAAGATCCTCGATGATAGCTTGGGCTTCGGCTGCTTTAGCTTCGGCCTTCTCAATCTCTTCATCAAGATTAAGCTCCCCGGCGCGACACCGCTTGAGCAACCTTAACCGAGACTTGATGATGGCCCACCGCTTGTCGAGCTCGGCCCTTTTCACCTTGAGTGCAGCTTTATCCTTTCGGGCCGCAATTTCATCTTTCAGGGCAACGATCTGATCATCCTTGGCTGAAAGCTTGGAAGTTTCGCCCTCTAGCTTCTTAATGTGAAGTAGATGATCTCTCAGCTGCTCTTGGTGCTTTTTGGCCATATTAACCGCCTCGGTTTTGGTTCGTGACAGCTCGTCCCTCAGCCTCGCGACTTCCTCTCCAAGCCGTGAGCGTTCAGCTTCAAAGTCATCACCGAGGATCTTAATCTTAGCTTCGGAGTTCGCCTCAGCTTCGCGTAAATAGGCCTGAGACTTGGCTAAATCAGCTTTCAGCAAAGCTATCTGAGCATTGAATTTATCTTTTTGCTGATCCCATAGGCGAGACACACGCCGAACCTCAGCGGTCCTCGAAGACTCAACCTCGACGGCTTTCAAAGAAAGGATGAAAGTCTGAGCAAAGGCCAAATAAACCGAAGTCAGATATAACCCGAAGGTAAAGATGCAAATCAAATTCTTTTGGTCTCTTAAAAGTTTTTAATATGGCGAAACTTACCCTTACTGCGTTGGAGGCCAGGGTACTGTATAACTGACCCGGGGTAAACTCTTGCATGAGCCTATCCTCAGTTGGCCCTAACAAGGGTGTAAGTCTAAGGAGATCCTCGGGGTTGCACCCAAGAAGATTTGAAGAGATCGGCACCTCAAGTTTCCGGTAAGACCCCACCGAGGAAGAAATCCTCGCGGGTTCGGAATGCGCTCTCATTGACCCGGGACCAGCCTCTCCGATGAATGCAGCAGCTCCAGCTTCGGTAACTTTAGCCTTACCTTTGGCTTTTTCCGCAGCTGCATCAGGCTCGGGCTCTTGACCTTCGAGATATACAACATCGACATCTCCTCGAGACCAAGCCTCGTCGGCTGCCTTATCCTCGGGCTCGTCCACCAGTCCTCGGCGTTTTTCAACCACCGCTTCGGGCTGGCGAAGTGTCTCCGCCTCGGTACGAGGAGCTACCGAGCGGGACGACTTCTTCGACGTAGCCCTCTTCCGCTTCACGCCTACGAACGAAGGAGAAATTTTAACATTGGAACAGAAAGAGAACGATGCTTAACAACGCGTGCCGAGGACAAGAATTACCTTTGGAAGTCCCTTGATCGGGGGCTCCCTTGGAGATTTTTGAAGACTTGGAAGCCTTCAATCCTTTATACTCCCTGGCTACCGCAGCCAGATCATCGTCAGACTCGGTCTCTTCATCATTTTTCTTCTTTTCTTCCTTCTTCTTCTTACTCTTCTTGGTGTTAGCAGCACGATTTGGAAAACCTGACAACGAGGGAAGGAAAGTCAGAAAAATCCCAAAGTTAACCATTGTTAAAACACTATCAAAACTCACCGTGCCTCTTGCACTGCCAACCAAATTCGGCAGCCATATTCATCCACGTCCTCTCGGGGCGCGTGCGAGCGTTAGTCATCGCTTTCACCCACTCAGTCAAGCCCGCCGGGGGCACGATGTCAACCTTGTTGGCTGAAGAAATAGCAAATGAAGGAAATCAGTTAACACTGGCAAACTACCGAGAAGTAATATGACAAAAGCGATGTGTTTACGTGTGTTATTCCACCGTTCGGGAAAATCAGGCTCGGTGGATAAGACCTTGGTCTCCAGCAAGATGAACCGCTCACTCCAGCCTCGGTCTCCGTGATCCTCACTCTTGTGAAGGAGAGCAAATTTGCCCCGGTTGTTGAGCGCCACCACCCCGGCTTTGTGGAAATAAGGGTAGTAGAGGGAAATAAGATGTTGAAAGGTGAAGTCCACCTTCGCCTTTTTGCTTAGCCAATCCATGCATTGGACGACTCTCCAGACACCGGGGCTAAGTTGGGCCAGACACAAATTGTAAGCCCGGCAAAAGTCATCGATGACCTTGTGGACAGGAAGAGTGAAATCGATGGTGAATGGATAAGTATAAGCAAAAGACATACCCTCGATATCGTGGCATACCCTACTTGTTGGATCGGGGATAATGACCTTGACCTCGGCGTCAAATTGGCACTCCCTCCGAACCCGCTCAGTGTGAGCCTGAGTAATGAGGGTTGGGGTAGTGTTCACGGGGACGTTCCTGTGCTTCCCCTCCTGCTCAGCCGTCCGAGCCTGCAATTTGAGATCCTTGGAGTTGTCAAAATGGGAGGGAATGATTTGGTGTGGTTCAAGCTCCTGCTCGAGGGGAATAGACGGCCCCGTGGATCCCCTCTCGGCAACATCTACGGCTTCGGTGCCTCTGCCCTCGGCATCGACGTCCTCGGTGCCAACTCCCTTGCCATCCCCTCCATCGTCATCATCTCTAAGGAGAGCATCACTAAAGCTGCGTAGAGCGGCGTCGTCCAACACGGCGTCGTCCTCGTCTGAGGCGACCTCCTCCTCCGCCGCCAGCTGGCGCATAGCCCTCATCTTACGGCGCTTCACGCCCCCAACGCCTGATGATACTTCGCCGCCCTCCACCACAGCTGTGGTAGTCACCGGCATAACAGCGGCGGCGTCGCCGCTGACAACAGCTGCAGTTGGAGGCGGAATTCGCACTCTCTCACCTGAGTCGCTGGAATCTTGCCTAGAAATTGTGGTAGACATGGTGATGAATTCGAAACTGGAGGCTTTTCTGTCAAGTTGGAAGATTGGAAAGAGTTTGGGAGAATTCTTAAGTTTTTACTGTTGATTGCTCTGAAGTAAGTGAAGAGGCAGCTTGGCGAATGGCCCCTTTTATAGGTATGGAATTTTAAAAAAAGGATGACGTCAGCGTCATCATTGAAACGTTGGAGAAAACAAAAATTTCGGCGCGACGGTTCGGTCAACCCACGGATGAGCGCCACGTGTCATTGAGAAGAGACCTGATGGGACGCGAACTGTTGACAAAATTTTTGAAACGCTTGGATAGGATTGAGCCACGCCGCTTTCCCGCTAAAACTTCATTCCACTCCTCGGTCTCCTCGGTAGGCAACCGAGGAGTGGGGGGACTATCTGTATTGGGTAAAAGTTGACCCACGGCGATTTGCCCCGGTCACGCAGATCACAACGATCGAACACGTTGCGACTAAACAATCGCCGAAGCGGTTGAGCGAATCGCCGAAGCCTTGGATCCGAAGACGCATTACCGAAGGCGAGCAGTGAGCTGAGCTTCGGTGACTATCTCCTCGGTCAAGCAACAGGGCCAAGCCACCGAGGTTGTAAATTCTCACCTCGGTGGATCCCCCTCGGTTCGTCCGGCTTTGCAGCCCACAACTTCACCCCACTAACTCAGCCATTACACCTCAAGATCGTGGAACAACATGGCAACAGATAGTGGAGATCATGGGCAGAGACTTACGTCTATAAATAGCAGTTCATTCCATGTAATAGGGATCCAGAAATTTATATCGAAACTCTGCCCAAATTTGTACTGAACATCCATATATTGAAACCAAGTTATTTTACGCATTTTTCATCTATTTCGCGCATTATTTACCGCTTTGATACAAAGATTTTCTTATATTCGAATCCAAATTCGATTTGTGTACCTAAAAACGATTTAGGCCCATACAATTCCACTCACATCACTCAACACATCCTCTCCTTTTTCTACTCGAGGAATGTCACCGGTCACTCCCTTACTCCTCTCAATCTTTTGTCTCTCAAATTCAGGTGAATCGGGACGAGGCCCAAGAATACCCATAGCCGGAGTAGGTGGACCTTTAACATCAACTCGGAATCTAGGACTAAGAGACTCATCACTTGAGATCTTTTTCTTCTTTGTTGGTGAACCACTTGGCTTTGAAGCTTGTGGTTTCGGGTTCACCTTGTTGACATTCGTCAACCCTTTTCTTGCACTAGTCCAACCATTGCTTGTGATTGTAGGACTTCTTGATTGCTCAATTTCAATCATGGTTTGAAGTTCTCGCTCCCTCCTCCTTTGCACAACCCAAGCATGTAATCGAGGGGACATCTTGCCCCTCTTGCCGTAAGGTGCAAACTCATAAATCCCTTGACCCGTGGCCACTAGATACATATCCCGCTTAGCATCATAGTGCACCTCCTTGTTGTGCAACCATGGGTCACCCAGCCAAACACTCACATTCGGTACGGGATATACATCACACCAAACGTACCCATGGTAACCCTTATGAGATATGAGTACCCGTGCCTCCTTGAAAACCCGAACTCCTTTGTACTCATAGGGGTACTTTAGATCATGGCATGGTATGTTTAACATTTGAACTACTCTTGGGCTAATGCAATTGGCATCGGTTCCACCAATTTGGAGCAAGTGTCCATCAACCCTATTTACCCCAATAACAAACCTACTTTCACCCAAGTCTCGTATAGGCACATCCAAAGAAGAGCTTGAATGTCCAAGACTTGCATCACCATCAACTCGGGTTTTCCTTATACTCCCACTAGTGGTAATACCACTAGAGTATCCTCCACTTCCCGTCACTCTTCCAACATTAGAAGTGTTGTTGGAAGTCGAGGAAGGAGTACCACTATGGAACCCATAATTGCCTCTCGCCTTGGTTCCATAGCCCGTAGCACCACTCCTACCACCACTACTAGAGCAATGCACCCCCGTAACGGTAAGAGCAACATTTCTCATTCCACCCTTCACATGGGTACTAGAAGATGCAAACCTCCCATTTCCCATGGAACAACCACCACCTCCTCCCATACTAATGGAATGACCTCTACTACTCCCTTGCACACCATAAGCAACACCAAGAGAAGATGCATATGCACAATTCGTATAATCAACCTCATCATCCATTCTCTCTATGTCACTATCATCATGTTCAAATTCATCACAAGAAGAGTAAGTAGGATCATCATACCTTGAAGCGTCACTATCTTCACATTCTTGACTTGGAGCATAAGATTCTTCACATTCATCTTCGTAAGCCCAATAGTCTTCTTCATCTTCATAATCATCATAGTGACCCGCTTCATCATCATATGAGCCTTGGTTCCCCGAATCGTCATAGCAATACCCATCATCACCATCATAGGAACCATAGTCTCCATCATCCCCGCATGAGTCATACCCTCCACAATCGTCATCCGAAGCCATAGTTGTAACCAAAGAGTTAAGGACCTCACAAATTCACTCCCTCACGTGTATCACTCAAAAGATGTCACTCAATTTTCTTTCCACTCGTGTATACACTCAAGGTCGTTGGCTTTTGTGACCACACTCTATTGTTCTCACCACTCAAGCCTTTTTCCACTCAAGACCTTCTTGTCTCTTAGTAATCACAATGGCAAGATCAATCAACTAATGCACCCAAGTAATGGTTCGGAATAGAGTTTAAGTGACTCGATGTACGGAAGCTAGTTTAATGCGCACTTGAAACAAGCAAGATCTACGACTTTAAGTAAAGACTCCAAGACACACAAAACCCTAAGGAATCAAAGATTAGTGTTAATAAAGTAGGACTAATACCTTAGAAACACTAACCAAGAGGTACGGAAGCAAACGGAACACAAAAAGACACGAAACGAAGCCAAACGGAGGCCCTCCAGGAGTGGGCGGTCCGCCTACTTAGGGTGGGCGCCCCGCCTACTCAAAATACAGAGAGCAACCAAAAAATAGGCGGACCACCTACTAATTGGGGCGCCCCGCCTACTGGTGCTTTCAGCACAGTCCGAAAACGGGTTTTTGGCCCTTTTGCACCCAAATTTCGACGTTCCAAGGTGTTTTTTCCCAATCCGAAGGTACCCAATGGTGTTTTCAACTACTCCAATCAATCCCCAATGATTTATAACAACACCCAATCCATAACGAATCCAAATAAAGAAATTTCAATCAAATTCAAGGGTTTTTCAATTTTGGGGTTTTTTTTATTTTTTTTTCAACTTTTGATTCTCAACACCAAATCATGTAACAAGGGTACCAAATCAACGGGTAATCATCATAGATCAATCCCCAATATCAAACACCAAAGGAATCATCAAATCCAATCCACAACAAGAATTTTTTTGTACTTTTCACTTTTTTCAATTTTTTTGTTTTTTTTTTCTTCTTTTCTTCAAGAACAAGAACAATAACAACAATAAACTAAACTAAAGATAGGATGAACAAGGAACGTGGATTCGTAAGAACGAAACCTGAGCCTTGCTCTGATACCAAACTGATAAGACCCAAATAGGCGGAAGCGATAAACTAAGATGCGGAAGCAATAATCATAAGATAACAAGAAATAAGGGATTGGGGAGAATAGAAATAGAAGAAAGAATGAATAACTAAAACACATAGATTGATTCAAAAGGGAGAAGAGACTTGAACCATTAAATAGGACTCACACTAGCGGTGATCCACCATGGATTCAACGTAAGAGATACATGAAGTCAACGCTTCAACAAGAAAGGCCAAGCCTATTCGATCTTCTCAATTCTATCTTCAAAACTGGCTAAATGAAATAAATGACTAAGTGTGGTATTTATAGGTTCACCACACTTCTAAATAAAATGTCTAAATAGCCCCTAAGTCTAGTCAAAACACTACATGTCACTTAGGGCTATAGTTGGAATTACACTCAAAATAAGTAGGAAATCCGGATGGGCCTTCAGCACACTAGGCGCCCCGCCTGAATGGTAGGCGCCCAGAGTAGGCGCCCCACCTGCAGAGTGGGCGGCCAGAGTAGGTGGTCCGCCTCTATTTCAGGCGCCCCAAACTCCTGAGGCTTGATTTCAAGTAGGCGGTCCGCCCCTTTGAGTAGGCGGTCCGCCTCTTCTTAGGAGGTCTTGAAATGGCTCAAAATGTGTCTCCCGAGCCTCTCCTTTGTATCCTAGGTGGTCCTCTTTCCTTGGCGCTCCTTTGCATGATCTTCAAGTCGCTTTCCGGAGCCCGTGACTTGCCTTCCTTGTGCTCTCAAGCTTGGCTCTTGATGGTTGGCGCTTAGGCTCCAATTTGGGTCTTATCACAAAGCCTATCCCTCCTGGCTGTGATCAAGAAGTCTTTTCATCCATATTTTGCCGCCACGTTCGTGATAAATGTCTGCCGCCACGTTCGTGATTAAATCAAATTCATATCAGAGCAAGGCTCGGGTTTTGTTTCTACAAACCCCCGACCCTTGGTTCTTCGTGCCTAGTATCTTTTCTTTTAGTTTTCTTGTTGTTGAAGTTATTGAAAGAAGAAAATTACAAAAAAATTGAAAAATTGAAAATCTAAAAATTTGGTGTAACTTGTTGGTTTGGATGATTTGTGATATGGGTGTTATGAATTCTTGATCGTAATTGAATTCCCGTTGCTTAGGTACCAAATTTGTTTGGATTGGTGAAATTTGAAAAATTGAAACCCTAAAATCCCTTAAACCCTTGATAAACCGTGTTCTTGATGATTTTTTGGCTTGATTCTTGGGTTAGATTGATGTTTGATTGAAAACATGGTATTGGGGATTGATCTTCATTGAAAAACAAACGATTCGGTACCAATTTTGTGGGATTTGAACATGTATAACACCAACTTTGATGAATCACAATCCTTGTTGAAACCCTTTTGATAAACCATAGTTTTCTTGAAGTTCTTGACATTGAACCTTCATTTGATTGATTGTTTGGATATAAATTTGATTGGGTTTTGTTAAGGAAGATCAAAAACAACTTTGGGTATCATTGGATTGTGAAAACAAGTTGAAAACATCCGATTTGGGGCTTGCAAATCGACTTGGAACAAGTTTGGAACGTGTTGAAACTGACCCAGGCTCGGGCGCCCCACCTGACTTGCTCACTGCCTAAGGCCCCAGGAGCTCCGCCTAGGCCCAAGCGCCCCGCCTGATTGCCTGCACAGTTTGGGCGCCCCTCCTGAGTGCTGTACGTGTTGTTTCGGGTAGATTTTCGTAGGTATTCCCCTTTGTTTGATAACATAACATCTAGTTAGTACTACTTTGAGTAACCGTTCTACTTGAATAGTACTAACCCTTTTAATTGCTCTTTGGTGATTCGTGCCTAGAAAGAGAGTAGAGTTCTAAGGAAAAGCGTAGAATCTTTTAACTCAAGTCCTCACTTCAAAGTGCCTAGCGTTCATTGAGTCCCATTCACTCCACTCACCCCGGAGTGTGCGTGACTCGTGAATAGTTCAGTTGAGTTGGGGAATTGCTAGTCATCTACGTGACACTTTGGAACTACAAGTCGAGTGAAATATCCACCGCCACCCAAAAGAGTGATCCGAGTGAACACAAGTGAGGGAGTGTGTGAGGTTATTTTACTAACGTTTGCTACTTGTGCAGGTACAATGTCAACCGAAGGAGAAGATTTTGCTAAGAGTGCCCTTGCTACTATCCTTGCCAAATTAGATAGTATGAACTTGAGGATTGAAAGCCTTGAGAGGGTGAACTCTAGTGCTCTAGTTGAGCAAGGGACTTCCAACGTCCAATCGGAGAAAGGGACCCCGAGTGTCCAAGTTGAGAAAGGGACCCTGAGTGTCCAAGTTGAAGGCTCAAGTAGTCCTTCCTTTACCCCAGAACAAGTTGTTGAGTTACTTAATCAACAACGGGTAAAGGAAGATCGTGAGAGGATTGATCAAGTGTTGGGCAATACCCAACGAGCGGGCATTCCCCGTATCATGGAAAACCCCCCAAGAAACATTCCACTACCAAGACCCATCCGAAATGTGAAACCTCTTGAGCAAGTTGATGAAGCTCAAGAAGGGGAGGAAGTCGATTATGGTGATGATTTGTTTGGGTTTGATGATCACTTTCAACCGAGGCGAGGTATGAATTGGGGTCGAAATGTGGATAGAGGTAGGGGCCGAGGTCGAGGGCCACCTATGGGGTATGTTGGTGGGAATGCTAGAAGGGAGTATGGTGTGAATGAAGATCACTATGGGGGCCAACCGGAGCCTTTCCGTGGGGGTCGTGTCAACACCAACCTCAATAGTGTGAAGCTTAGCCTTCCAACCTTTAAAGGGAATTGTGATCCGGAGGCTTACATTGAATGGGTGCAACAAATGGAAAGATTGTTTGACACAAATGACATGACCGATGAGAAGAAAGGCACTTATGCTATTTCCTCCTTTGAATCCTATGCATCTACTTGGTGGAATCCATCAAGAGATCAAGGAGGAGAGTGGGAATCCCCGTGAATGTGGGATGGAATGACTTGAAGGGTATCATGAGTATCAAGTACATCACTCCTAGATATCGTCAAGAGCAACTCAAGAAACTTTATGAGTTGAAGCAAGGTGTCAAGACGGTACATGAATACTTTGATGAGTTTGAAAGAACTCGAATGGCCTTGGATATGGACACCGAAGATGAGGAGCAAGCCGTGATCCGTTTCATGAATGGTTTGAGCCATGGTATAGCTTCACAATTGAGATTGCATTCTTATCTTTCACTTCAAGAAGTCCTTGATGCCGCCATTCGAGCCGAGCAATGGCTTGATTAAGAAAAGTCCACCCGTTACAAAGGCAACACTTCTACTTCCATGAGCAAGCCAAAGGATTGGAAAAATCCTACTTCCAATGCAAGATTCACGAATGCAAGTTGATAAGCTGCAAATTGGAGCCAAAGTGCCAACCATCAACCATCAAGAGCCAAGCTTGAGAGCACAAGGAAGGCAAGTCACGGGCTCCGGGAAGCAACTTGAAGATCATGCTTTTGAGCACCATGGATGGAGGACCACTTGGGCTCCAAGGGGATCCACCCCAAGCTTATTTTGAGCCTCTTGCACAAGTTCCAGAAGGAGGCGGAGCGCCTCAAAACTGAGGCGGAGCGCCTACCAAAAAGCAGAGAGCTGAACAGAAGGAGGCGGAGCGCCTCAACTGGAAGTGGAGCGCCTCAACCTGGAGGCGGAGCGCCTCTGCCTGTGAAGGCCTGCGGGATATTTTACTTCTTTTGGTGTAATTCCAACTATAGCCCTAAGTGACTTGTATTGTTTTGACTAGACTTAGGGGCTATTTAGACATTTCATTTAGAAGTGTGGTGAACCTATAAATACCACACTTAGTCATTTATTTCATTAGCTTGTTTTGAGAATTGAAGAATAGACTTAGAAAGAGAGGCAAGGCCTTCTTCTTTGTAGAAGCTTGAAGCTTCGGATTATCTCTTTGCTTGGAGCCTATGGAGATCCGTCACTAGTACGGAATCCTTGTATGGTTCAAGTTTCCCTTCCTCTCTCGGATATTCAATTCATGGTTTGAATCTTTTATCCATTCTTTTCTTCTATTTCTGTTCTTCCCCATCCCTTACTTTCTTGTTATCTTGTGATTGTTGCTTCCGCATCTTAGTTTATCGTTTCCATCTATTTGGGTCTTATCAGTTTGGTATCAGTGCAAGGCTCGGGTTTCGTTCTTACGAATCCACGATCCTTGTTCATTCTATCTTTTCTTTTAGTTTCGTGTTGATTGTTGTTGAAGAAAGTAGAAAAACACAAAAAAATTGAAAAATTGAAAATACCAAAAATTTGGTGTATCTTGTTGGTTTGGATGATTTATGATATGGGTGTTATAGATTCTTGATCGTGATTGAATTCCCGTTGCTTGGGTACCAAAATTACTTGGATTGGTGATGTTTGAAAAATTGAAACCCCAAATCTCCTTAAACCCTTGAAGAACTTGTTCTTGATGATTTTTGGCTTGATTCTTGGGTTGGATTGATGTTTGATGGGAAACTTGATATTGGGGAATGATCTTCATTGAAAAATAAACGATTTGGTACCAACTTTGTGGGATTTGAACAAGTATAACACCAACTTTGATGAATCACAATCCTTGTTGAAACCCTTTTAATAAACCCTAGGTTTGAAGAAGATGAACATGGTGAATTCGTTGTTTTTGATTGGGGTTTGTTAAAAATCATTGGGGTTTGCTTATCTTGGTTGAAACAACATTTGGGTACCTTCGGATTGCTAAAACATCGTGTGATTTGTTGGATTTTTTGGTGTTAAAGTTGAAAAACCCGTTGTTGAATTGTGCTGAAAGTTGCAGGAGGCGGAGCGCCTCAACTTTGTCAGCTCTCTGGATTTCCTGAGGCGGAGCGCCTCCCCTGAAGAGGCGGGCGCCTCCCCCTGTAGGTTTGCCCAGGGCGGCCGCCTACTATCCTGAGGCGGAGCACCTACTTCCTGAAGCCTTTTTCGGGTAGTTTTCTTGTAGGTTTTCGCTTGTTCTTTGCTTCCTAACTTCTTGGTTAGTGTTTCTAGGGTATTAGTCCTACTTTATTAACACTAATCTTTGAGCTTATAGGGTTTTGTGTGTCTTGAAGCTTTACTTAAAGTCGTAGAACTTCTTTGGCCTCAAGTGCGCACTACAAATAGCTTTCGTACATCGAGTCATATCAACTCCACTCCGGACCATTACTTGGATATACTAGTTGATTGATCTTACCATTGTGGTTCCTAAAAGAGATAAGGGCATCTTTGGGTGGGGGTTTGGGAGTGTGCACCCTAAAAAGAGTGTTGAGAGCCACCACCAAAGGTAAGGGAGAGCAAGTGAGGTTGTTTATACTAACCTTTGCACTTTCTTAACATGTCTTTTGCAGGTACAAGGAGCCATAAGGGAGGTTTGGAGGGAAGTGGGAGTGGTGAGAAAGGTGTGAGTGAGAGGGAGTTAGTTGAAGCCTACCTTCCGATCTTGGCTCACATAGAGGCACTAGACACTCGACTCCAACACTTGGAGGATGAGATGGAAGAGAATGAGGCCGAGGGAAGAGATGGAATGAGTCGCACTATGGGTTATGGTATTGCTAGTAGTGGTGAAATTAGGAAGTACCCAATTAGTGAAGGTACTATTGAGGGGTTTTGTAAAGGGCATTACATAGATGAGCTCATGAGCCAAAGAGCGTGGTATCAATTCATTGTGAGCCTTAATGGGAATCATGGGTATGTGCTTCAAGTGGATAGTGGTGAAGCAAGTTGGATTTGCCATCTTGTAGTGAGAAGGTTAGGAATACCTTGTGTTGATGGAATGGCTAGGGTAGTTATTTCACAAAGGAACTTTGAAGAAGAAGTGGAGTGCAAAGTAGGTCCTTTAGTGGGATGTGATGTTATGTTATGAAAGCCTTGGCTTTTCAATAGATACTTCAAGATTGCCCAAGAAGTGTTGGATGGCTACCGTGTTCAAGCACAAGGGAAGCTACAACTCCTCTTTCTTAGGAAAGAAGAAGTACAACCACGCAAGCCCATGAACATGAGAAATGGAGGAACACTATTGAGGAGAAGCCCTATTACCCAAAGAGTGCAAACAAGAAGTCCTACGAACATGAGAACTAGTGGGACACCATTGAAGAGAAGTCCTACAATCACAAGATATGGTGGGACTAGTGCAAGAAAAGAGTTGACACTTGTCACAAGGTGAACCCCAAACCACAAGCTTCAAAACCAAGTGGTTCACCATCAAAGAAGAAAGAGACATCAAGTGATGAGTCTCTTAGTCCTAGATTTCGAGTTGATGTTAAAAGTCCACCTACTCCGGCCATGGGTATTCTTGGGCCTCGTCCCAACTCACCCGAATTTGAGAGACAAAAGATTGAGAGGAGTAAGGGAGTGACCGGTGACATTCCTCGAGTGGAAAAAGGAGAGGATGTGTTGAGTGATGTGAGTGGGATGTCACCACCCGAATCTACACCCGACCTTGAAAGAAAAATGAGGGCAAAGAAAGAGGGAAAAAGAATTGTAAAGAGTGAGGACACCCCTTATTCTAACCCTAACTCTTTATCTTTTTCTTCTACTTGTGCGAATTCTTGTGTAGGTATTCTTGGAGGCCATCAAATGAAGCCTCAATCCTCTTCCAAGATGGAAGGACAAGGTGAAGAAGATCTTCAATGTGAGCTTCAAAGTGGAGGAACTAGCCATGATACTTCAAGTGCATTGAGTGAGCAAGATGGCCACTCAAAGGTAAGTGATAGTTCTCCCCTTGAGTATGATACTTCCTTGGCATGTGAGAGTGTTTGTGAAACCTCTATCCTAGTTGATGATATATGTGATTATAATGTGAATGCAACTAGTGTAGAATCTTTGGGTCAACTTGTGTGTGAATGTGAACCACTAGTTGAGAGGAATGATAAGCCACATCATGATGTGAGCTCGATTTTCATTCAACATCTCTTTAGTGAAGATATTGTAGTTGACCATGATTGTGGACCTTGTTATGACACACCACCAATTTTTGATAAAGGGGAAGATGAGTTGAGTGATCATGCCCTTATTGATATGCTTCTCTTTGGTGGACCTATGTGTTGTAGTGAGGATGGTAATGACCTTGAGGAGTCCCTAGTGGATGGGATGGATAGGCTTATTTTTGATGACTCCTCAAGTGTGTATGAAGAGTGTGAAATTGACCCTCCATGGTTTGATAGGTTTAACTCTATAGACAATCCATTGTTTGAAACTTCAAGTGAGACGAATGGCCTTGGAATTGATTGTTTTGGTCCGTCTTCTAGTAGTCCTAATCTTGATTGTGTGGATTACAATGATGAAGAAGCCACTATGGAAGCCTTCCTTGATAGTTTGTCTAGTGAGAGAGATTGTCTTAGAGGTGGGTTTGAGGATGAGGAACTCACTCTTGGTGTGTGTAAGAGTGCTTCCAAGAAGGGAAGTGGAGTATTTGATATTAGTTGCCGATTGAACTATTTTGTTTATTCCACCCCACACGTTAATCACACCTTGGGTGTTGAGCATGCCAAAGCTCGATGTGATGACCATAAGCTTGGAGGTCATAAGGAACTTAGTTGCTTAATCTTGCGTGTTCCTTATCTTATTGATCTCTTTGCTTGTTATGGTAGTGAGTACTTGTCGTTGTTGAGCCAAGAACTTGTTGTTCCTTTGGAGACATGAGCCTTTTGATTAGCATTGATACTTGGCTCTACCACAAAAGTGTTATTTTCACATCACTTGTACTCACTCTTGTTGGACTTTCCTACTCTTGTAGTGGGAAGTTTTGGTGTGTTCTTATTGGGCTTAGGGATCATAGGAATTTTAATGGCTTGATCTTGCATATTCTCTATCCTATTGATCTCCTTGATGAATCACGCGTTAAGTGTACCCATTGGGGAAGCCAAGTGCTTGTTGTTTTCTTTGGAAACATGTGCTTTATCACTGTTATTGATGCTTGGCTATACCAAAAGAGTGTGTTTTCCCACACTTTTGCCAATAACCTACTCTTGTAGTGGGAAGCTTTGTTGTGCTTTTTTTGAATGTAGGCTTGATGGTTTGATTTCAAGGACGAAATCCTTCCAAGAAGGGGAGGATGATAAGCCGCAAATTGGAGCCAAAGCGCCAACCATCAACCATCAAGAGCCAAACTTGAGAGCACAAGGAAGGCAAGTCACGGGCTCCGGGAAGTAACTTGAAGATCATGCTTTTGAGCACCATGGATGGAGGACCACTTGGGCTCCAAGGGGATCCACCCCAAGCTTATTTTGAGCCTCTTGCACAAGTTCCAGAAGGAGGCAGAGCGCCTCAAAACTGAGGCGGAGTGCCTACCAAAAAGCAGAGAGCTGAACAGAAGGAGGCGGAGCGCCTCAACTGGAGGCGGAGCGCCTCAGCACAGGAGGCGGAGCGCCTCTGCCTGTGAAGGCCTGCGGGATATTTTACTTCTTTTGGTGTAATTCCAACTATAGCCCTAAGTGACTTGTATTGTTTTGACTAGACTTAGGGGCTATTTAGACATTTCATTTAGAAGTGTGGTGAACCTATAAATACCACACTTAGTCATTTATTTCATTAGCTTGTTTTGAGAATTGAAGAATAGACTTAGAAAGAGAGGCAAGGCCTTCTTCTTTGTAGAAGCTTGAAGCTTCGGATTATCTCTTTGCTTGGAGCCTATGGAGATCCATCACTAGTACGGAATCCTTGTATGGTTCAAGTTTCCCTTCCTCTCTCGGATATTCAATTCATGATTTGAATCGTTTATCCATTCTTTTCTTCTATTTCTGTTCTTCCCCATCCCTTACTTTCTTGTTATCTTGTGATTGTTGCTTCCGCATCTTAGTTTATCGTTTCCATCTATTTGGGTCTTATCACAAGTGGCCCTAGTTGAGCAAGTGCAAGCAAAGATGTGAAGAAGCCGTTTGAGAAGTATACACCCAATGTTGGAGGTAATTCTAAAACTCAATTGAATACTCCTACTTCTTCTTCCATTCAATGTCACAAATGCAATGGGTATGGACACTTTGCTATGGAGCGTCCTACGAAAAGGACGATGGTTGTTGTTGGTGAAGTTGCTTATGAACAAGAGAGTGAACCGGAGGAAGATGAGGGAGTAGAGGGAGATGAGGGAGTAGAGGAGGATGATCATGATGATACGGTGGAGGATGAGGAGCCTTATACTTTTCTAGTAGTGAGGAGGATTTTAGGAGCTATGATTGTGGAGGATGGCGAAACCTTGCAAAGGGAAAACCTATTCCATGCTAGGTGTCGTGTTAAGGGTGTTGTGTGCTCTATTATCATTGACTCCGGGAGTTGCACTAATGTTGTGAGCCAATCTCTTATTGCCCAATTGAAATAGCCTACCGTGAAGCACCCCAAGCCATATCGATTGCAATGGCTTAGTGAATGTGGAGAGCTCAAGGTAGTGAAACAAGCCATGATCAAGTTTAAAATGGGTAGTTATGTGGATGAACACTTGTTCGACGTTGTGCCCATGCAAGCTTGCCACCTTCTCTTTGGAAGGCCTTGGCAATTTGATCGGCAAGTGGTTCACGATGGACGTGTCAACACTTACACGCTCCAACATGAAGGAAGGAAATTTGTGTTGAAACCCCTAACCCTCAAACAAGTGAGTGATGACTACAATCGGATGCGGGAGTTGAGGGAGGCGGCAAAGGCCAAGTCAATCATTGAGACTAGCCCTTTGTCCAAAAGCATGGTGGCAATCCCACCTTCTTCATCTACCGGTGGCATATGTGCCATGATGCAACCGGGCGAAATCCTAAGAGGTAATGATGGCACCAAATTTCTCCTATGCCTACTGCACAAAGGTATGATCCTTAACTCTAATTGTGATTTTTCTTCTAACCCTTTGCCTAGTGCTTTTGAAAATGTCTTGAAGGACTTTGGGGACATATTCCCAGATGAGATGCCCGATGGCTTACCTCCTTTGAGGGGTATTGCACATCAAATCGACTTTATTCCGGGCTCTCAAATCCCAAACAAGCCGGCCTATAGAAGCAATCCCGAGGATACAAGGGAGTTGCAAAAACAAGTAGATGACTTGCTTTCCAAAGGCTTGGTGAGGGAGAGATTGAGTCCTTGTGCCGTACCCGTCATTCTTGTCCCAAAGAAGGACGGCACTTGGAGAATGTGCGTGGATTGCCGAGCCGTGAATAAGATAACGGTAAAGTACCGTCACCCTATTCCACGACTTGATGATATGTTGGATGAATTGAGTGGGTCTTGTGTCTTTTCTAAAATCGACCTTAGGTCCGGTTACCATCAAATCCGGATGAAACCCGGGGATGCATGGAAAACCGCATTCAAGACCAAATTCGGTCTCTATGAATGGTTGGTAATGCCCTTCGGGCTTTCCAACGCACCTAGCACTTTCATGAGACTCATGAACCATGTTTTGAAGCCCTTTATTAATAAGTTTGTGGTTGTCTATTTCGATGATATCTTGATCTATAGTAAATCGATAGATGATCATATTGGCCACCTTAGGCAAGTGCTTGAAGCTTTAAGAGCCGAAAAGCTCTATGCTAACTTTAAAAAGTGTGCCTTTGGTGTGGAGAAGGTTGTCTTCCTTGGGTTTGTTGTGAGTGCCCGAGGAGTGGAGGTGGATGAGTCTAAGGTAGAGGCCATACGTGATTGGCCTACTCCTACTACCGTGACTCAAGTGAGGAGCTTTCATGGTCTTGCTAGTTTTTATAGACGCTTTGTGAAAGCTTTTAGCTCCATTGCCGCTCCACTCACCGAATTGGTGAAGAAAGACCAACCATTTGTGTGGGGAGAGCCTCAAGAGAAGGCCTTCCAAGAATTGAAAGGTAGGTTGAGTACCGCCCCTCCATTGCAATTGCCCGACTTTGCAAAGGCATTTGAGGTTGAATGTGATGCCTCGGGGGTGGGAATTGGTGGTGTTTTAATGCAAGATAGCAAACCCATCGCCTAGTTTAGTGAGAAGTTGAAGGGTGCCTCCTTGAATTACTCTACGTATGACAAGGAGTTGTACGCCTTAGTGAGAGCTCTTGCCCATTGGCAACATTACTTGTGGCCTAGAGAATTTGTGATCAAGAGTGACCATGAGTCAGTCAAGCATCTTAGGGGCCAAGAAAAATTGAACAAGAGGCATGCCAAGTGGGTTGAGTTTATTGAGTCTTTTCCCTATGTCATCCAATATAAAAAAGGGAAAGACAATGTTGTGGCGGATGCACTTTCTAGGAAGTTCGCTCTTGCCACCACTCTCACCTCTAAGCTCATGGGGTTCGAGAGCATCAAATTGATGTATGCTCATGACCCAAAGCTAAAGAGTGTCCATGATGCTCTAGAGAAAGGGGAGAGAGTTGAGAAATACCAATGGGTTAATGGATATATCTTCAAAAATGGTAGAGTGTGTATACCCGAGTCCTCTTGGAGAGAGTTGCTTGTGCATGAGGCACATTGCGGGGGACTTATGGGTCATTTTGGCACAAGAAAGACTTTGGCTATTCTTAAAGAACAATTTCATTGCCCAAAGATGGGGGTGCAAGTGGAAAAGTTTTGCAACAATTGCCTTGAGTGCAAGCATGCTAAATCCAAAGCCCACCCCCATGGGTTGTATACCCCTCTCCCCGTACCTACTAGTCCATGGTTGGATATCTCAATGGACTTTGTTATGGGATTACCAAGGACTAGGGGGGGCCATGATAGCATTTATGTTGTTGTGGATAGGTTCTCCAAGATGGCTCACTTCATTCCATGTAAGAAATGTGATGATGCACAACATGTGATGCCGGGAAAATTGGCCTAAACGACAACCATCAAGAACCAAGCGTGAAGAGCACAAGGGTTGCAAGTCAAGGCCTTCGGATGAGGGTTCGAGAGTGATTTGAAGCCATGGACTTGAGCATGCTTGAGGGAGGACCGACTACGGACCAAGGAGGAACACTTAGAGTCCATTTTGAGCCGTATCCATACCTCCCAGGAAGAGGCGGAGCGCCTCCCCAAAGAGGCGGACCGCCTACAAAAGTCCAGAGGCTTGAGCAGGAGAAGGCGGAGCGCCTCCCCCACTGAGACGGAGCGCCTCCCACTGAAGAAGCCTGAGGCGGAGCGCCTCCCTTTCTGAGGCGGAGCGCCTCCCCCCTGTTGCCTTGACGGGATTTTGTGTAATTTCCCTATTTTGCCCTTAAGTGACCTTGTATGTCTTATTTCACTTTGGGGGCATTTTAGCCATTTCACCATGTCTTATGAAAGACTATAAATAGGACACTTATTCATTTTTCTTCAGAAGCTAGTCTTAACATTGAATAGAAAGAAGAAAGAGTAGAGAGAAGGCCGAGCCTTTCTTTGTTGAAGCCCGAGGCTTCGTTTATGACTCGACTTGGAACCTATGGAGATCGACATCTAGTTAGATTCCATTGTAAGGTTCAAGTTTCTCTTCTCCCTTTTGAATTCAATTAACGTGAATGAATTGAATTCGTTTCTTTATTCTAATTTCTTGCCTTCCCAATCTTGATTTCTTGTTATCTTTTATCGCTTCCGCATTGTTTGTATCGTTGTTTGCTTCCGCGTATTTTGTCCTGCATAAGTTGGTATCAGAGCACGGATCGGGTTATGTTCTTACAAACCCCTGTTCCTTGTTCGTTATGTTAGTATCATTGTTGTTGTTGTGTTTGTTCTTGAAAAATTGAAGAAAAACAAAAAAATTGAAAAACTAGAAAACTCAAAAAAATTTGGTAGATTGGGTTGGATTCGAATCTCCAAGTGTTAAAAAGTATTGGGGTTTGTTCCTTATAGTATTCCCGTTATTTTGGTACCCATATATCACGTTTTGGTGTTACGAATCAAAATTTCGAAAATCAAAATCTCAAAAGCTTGAAATTTTCTTGAAAACGCTTCAATCTTGATCCGAAGCTTGTTGTTGATTGTTGGAGGTTTAAAACCATTGGGGATTAATTATAATAGTTGTATACACCTTTGGGTATCATTAATTTTGTGTTTCGGGTTGAAAACGTTGGATTTTTGGGTGCGAAACGAGCAAAATCGCGTTTCGCAAAGTTGCAGGAAATGGCCCTAGGCGGACCGCCTACCTATTGAGGCGGAGCGCTTCCTCCTGGGCAGCTCTCTGGATTTTTCCAGGCGGAGCGCCTCTTGCTGAAGGGTTTTCCCGGGTAGTTTTTTGCCTAGGTTTCCATTGTTATTCGCCCACGGGCTTCTTGGTTAGTGTTTCTAGGGTAATTGGCCTACTTGAAAGACACTAATCCTTTAGCGTATAGGGTATTCGTGCGTAGAGGATATTAGAATTCAAAGAAGAGTCGTAGAACTCCTTTTGGCCTCAAGTGCGCACTTAAAATAGCCGTCCGTACATAGAGTCTCATTAATTCCACTCCGAACTTTAACTTGGACATGCTAGTTGTGATTACCTTGGTTCCCAAGTTGATAAGGCCTCGCTCTTGAGTGTACAAATATTGAGTGATACACGTGAGGGAGTGACTTTTGGGGGGTTTTGTTCTTTGGTGATTGCAACAATGTCGGATATAGATGATGGAGTAGATTATGGCTCATGTGGCGACGATGCGAGTTGCTATGACTCGTATGGTGATGATGGAGACTATGGTTCCTACGAGGGTAATGATGGCCATTACTATGATGATGGAAACCATGGCTCCTATGTTGATGAAGCGGTTCACTATGATGATCGTGAGGTTGAAGAAGACTATGAAGATTGTGATTATGAATTTGCTGAATCTAATGCTTCAAGTCAAGAGTACGAAGATGGTGACGCTTCAGGGTACATTGATCCTACTTACTCTTCTTGTGACGATTATGAAAATGTTGGTAGTGACATAGATAGAGTTGATGATGATGTTGATTATAGAAATTGTTCATATGCATCTTCTCTTGGTGTTGCTTGTGGGGTACAAGGGAGTAGTAGAGGACCTTCCATTAGTATGGGAGGTGGTGGTGGTTGTTCCATGGGAAATGGGAGGTTTGCATCCTCTAGTTCCTATGTGAAGGGTGGAAGGAGAAATGGTATTGCTCTTACCGTTACGGGGGTACATTGCTCTAGTAGTGGTGGTAGGAGTGGTGCTACGGGCTATGGAACCAAGGCGAGAGGCAATTATGGGTTCCATAATGGTATTCCTTTCTCGACTTCCAACAACACTTCTAATGTTGGAAGAGTGACGGGAAGTGGAGGATGTTCTAGTGGTGTTGCCACTAGTGGAGGGATAAGGAAAACTGATGCAGGGCAAAATACGCGGAAGCAAACAATACGATATTCTAGCGGAAGCAAGTAAAAGATAACAAGAAATCGAGACTAGGAAGGCAAGAAAGTAGAAGAAAGAATCGAATTCAATTCATTAACGTTAATTGAATTCAAGAGGGAGAAGGTAAACTTGAACCTTACAATGGAATCTAACTAGATGTCGATCTCCATAGGTTCCAAGTCGAGACATAAACGAAGCCTCGGGCTTCAACAAAGAAAGGCTCGGCCTTCTCTCTATTCTCTCTTCTTTCTATTCAATGTCAAGACTAGCTAATTAATGAAATGGCTAAGGGAAGCTTATATAGTTTTCCCATACATAAATGTGAAATGACTAAAAGCCCCTAGGTCTAGTTAATACATTAGAATCACTTAGGGACAAAATAGGAATTACACCTCAAAAACAAGTCTTCAATTGGCCCGTAAGTAGGCGCCCCGCCTAGCACTAAGAGGCGCCCCGCCTGGACACCATGCAGAGAACCAGGCGCCCCACCACCATAGAGTAGGCGGTCCGCCCATTGCACAGGGGCGGTCCGCCCAGTGCAGATCCAGAGAGGCTTCCAAAAGTTGGCGGTCCGCCCATCAAAGTAGGCGCTCCGCCTATTGCTGTGGGCTCTTGAAATGCCTCAAATTGTGTCCCTCGAGCCTCTCCTTTGGTGCCTAGGTGCTCCTCCTTCCTTGGCGCTCCGATGCATGATCTTCAAGACGTTTCCGGAGCCCATTCCTTGTGTTCATTGTGCTCTCAAGCTTGGTTCTTGATGGTCGTCGTTGAGGCCAATTTGCCCGGCATCATCCTCCCCTTCTTGAAAGGATTTCGTCCTCGAAATCACACCATCAAAACCTACAATCAAAGCAAGCACAACCAAAATTTCCTACTTCACAAGTAGGTTAGCTTAACAAGAGATAAGTGCAAGTAGTGTTGAAAACACACTCTTGTGATAGAGCCAAGCATCAATGCCAATTAAAAAGTGTATGTTCCCAAGGGAAACAATAAGGTCTTGGCTCGACAAGAACAAGCACCCATTTTTCAAACAAGCATAGAGATCAAGGATATGTATGAAGCAATTAAATTCCCCACGACCCCTAAGCCCATGACCAACACACCAAGCCTTCAACTCAATTTTATCACAATGTGACACATTGGCTTTGGTATGCCCAACACTGAAGGTGTGCTCAACATATGGGATGGAGTAGGTAAAATAGTTCAATTCACAACTAACATTGACTACTCCACTCCCCTTCTTTAAAGCATTCTTGATGCAGGGCAAAACTAGCGGAAGCTAACAACGATACAAACAATGCGGAAGCGATAAAAGATAACAAGAAATCGAGACTAGGAAGGCAAGAAAGTAGAAGAAAGAAACGAATTCAATTTACTAACGTTAATTGAATCCAAAAGGGAGAAGGGAAACTCGAACCTTACAATGGAATCAAACTAGGTGTCGATCTCCATAGGTTCCAAGTCGAGACATACGCGAGCCTCGGGCTCAAACAAGAAGGGCTCGGCCTCTTCAATGTTCTCTCACAAATTCTATCTTCTATCAATGGCTAACTGATGCAGGGAAAAACGGGCGGAAGCTAAACACGAGATGAAAATGCGGAAGCTAAAACAAGATAGGCGATATCAATAAAGATATCGAGATAAAAGCAAGACGAGGCTTGAAACGTTTACCTAAGTAGCACCGAGGAACTTGTCTCGATACACCCCGGGTGAAGTCAAGGATCACCTATACTACGCAACTACCCTCAAGAGGCACCCGGCTCTTGCAAATAGAATGATCAAAGAGGTTTCGATGTTCAACTTGGAATCCACCAAGTGAAATCATGCCCGCTCACGGGTTCTTCATTGAGATTCACTCAAGAAATGTTCATCATTCTATATTCAAAGTTGTGTAAAAATGAAATGAAAGCCTAAGTGTTCTATTTATAGGACTTTCTAAACTAGTGTGAAATGTCTTAATTACCCCACAAGTTGGGTTTAATGAATAAGACCACGCAGGGTCATAATAGTAATAACTATGCCTCAAAAACCCGGAATAAGACATGTAGCTTCGGCTTAAGGGGTAGGCGCCCGCCTCCAGTGGGGAGGCGCTCCGCCTCAGTGTTCTTCAGTGAGGGGCGGTCCGCCTCAGTGGGTAGGCGCCCCGCCTCTTGCTGAACAGCTCTCTGGACTTCGTTAGGCGGTCCGCCTTGTATTGTAGGCGGTCCGCCTCTTCCTGGGAGGTATGGTTACGACTCAAATTGGACTCTAAGTGTTCCTCCTTGGTCCATAGTTGGCCCTCCCTCAAGTGTGCTCAAGTCCATGGCTTCAAATCACTCCCGAACCCTCCTCCGAAGTCCTTGACTTGCACTTCTTGTGCTCTCAAGCATGGTTCTTGATGGTTGTTGCTTTGGCTCTAATTTGCCCGGCATCATCCTCCCCTTCTTGAAAGGATTTCGTCCTCGAAATCAAACCGTCAAGCCCTACCATCAAAGACAAGCACAAACAAAAACAAAAACTCCTACTACAAGAGTAGGTTAGTGCCACAAGTGTGGGAAAACACACTCTTATGGTATAACCAAGTATCAATAGCCATAAAGAAGTTCATGTTCGCAAGGGAACTAGCAATTACTTGGTTCATCAAAGAAGTGCACCCAACAAAAGAACAAACAAAGAGATCAATAGTGCATGAGATATGCAAAAGCACGCTATCAAAATCCCTACGACCCCTAAGTTCAAGATTAGCACACCAAGACTTTCCACTACACGAGTAGACAAGTCCATCAAGAGTGAGTGCAACTGATGTGGAAAAATCACTGTTGTGATAGAGCCAAGTATCAATACAAATCAAAAAGCTTATGTCTTCCAAGGAGACAACAAGTTCTTGGCTCCATAGTGACAAGCACTCGCATTCATAACAAGCAAAGAGACCATTAGGACATAGACCATTCAAGATTAAGCACTCAAAGTTCCTATGACCCCTAAGCTCATGATCAACATACCAAACCTTCAATGCATTACTATCATATTGCGGCACAATGGGTTTGGCATGCTCAATTCTCAAAGTGTGGTTAACATGTGGAATGGGATAGACAAAGTAGGTCAATGCGCAATTAGAATCAATTACCCCACTCCCCTTCTTAAGAGCTCTCATACTCACACTAAGAGATACCTCCTCACCTCCAATTTCATCCTCGAGACAACCCTCCTCACAAGGTAAACTCTCAAGGAAGGCACTATTGATGGCCGCTCCATCATCGTAACCCGAACCAACAAGAGTAGGGTCACTAGAAGAATCATCTACCTCACTCGAAGTTTCAAATAAAGAGTTGGCTATGGGATCAAATCCCTCACACCACAGAGGTTCTAGCTCATTCTCAACTCTAGTTCGATACAAATCACCTTGACAATTAAAGATGCCCCCACGCAACGGGAATATAAAAGCATGCACCTCAATTTCATAATCAAACAAAGGATTAGTATCAAGACTAGGTTCTTCGCCCTCGCTTGAGGAGTCATCATAGACAACCTTGTCCAATTCATGCAATTTGGACTCCTCAAGGTCACTTTCATCCTTACTACGACACATAAAGCCACCAAAATCAATTAAATCAACAAGGGTAGAGTCACATAACTCTTCTTCCCCTTTATCAAATATGGGTGGGGTGTCATAACAAGGGTCACAAGCAAGGTCAACTACCATATTTTTGCTAGAGAGAGGTTCTTTGACTACCGGGCTCACACCATGATGTGGCTTTTCAATCCTCTCTACTAGGTCACACGCAAACACAAGTTGACCATTGGACTCTTCACTAGTTGCAAGGTCAATATAGGCATCACAAGCAACAACTAGCCTTGAGTCTCTACAAGACAAGGGATTAACACGTTCATGAGAAAGGAAGGTAACACTTACATTTGAGTCGCTCCCGTGAGCACTCACATAGCTTGTAGTGTCGCGTTCAATTCCTCCGTCATGAAGCTCACAATGATGATCTCCATCTTCTTGTCTTCCTTCCAAGGCAAACGGTTGAGGCTCCAATAGCTCGCCTCCAAGAGTACCTACACAAAAGCTATGGCAAGAAGAAGAAGATAACATAGGGTTAGGACAAAGGGTGCCCTCACTCTCAATTTGTTTTTCCTCTCCTCTTCTTTCTTTCAATTCGCTCTCATGTGCAAGTGTATGGGAACGAGGTCTAATAATGTTATCACCTCGCTCACTTTCCCCAACTCCCTCATTTGCCATTGGTTGGCTCATAGGAGTAGTAGAATTACCCCTAGAGTGAGTCTTTACATATACTTGGGGAATGCCCAAGTTGTGGGGAATGCCCACTCGTTGGGGAATGCCCAACGGTTGGGGAATGCCCAACATTTCATCACTAGTACCTCTTTCGGTACCCTTTTGGACACTCGGGGTCCATTTTCTTTCAAGGCTCTCAAGCCGTTGGTCTAAAGATCTCACCTCGGCCAATATGTAGGCCAAAGTGCTTACCGGGACCTCAACGGTATCGTATACGTCTCCGGCCATGTACCTACAAAAATTAAAGACAAGAGAAAGAGGTTAGAGTAAAAACCTCACTCGGTCCCTCACCTTTGGAGTGTCACTCGGGTACACTCAATTTAGTGGGTTGTAGGATCACTCACGCTTGATCTCAAAGGCTTCCTCGTAGTTGAACAACCACCTCAATAACCACTCAAGTCACAAGAACCAAATACTCTTCGGGGTGAGTGGAATTGATGGGACTCGATGGGCGAACGACTTTATAAGTGAGCACTTGAAGCAAAAATGTTCTACGAGGCTTCTTTGAGTTCTACTCTCCTCTAGGCACGAATGTCCTAATACGCTCAAGAGTTAGTATCTTTCGAGTAGGCCAATTACCCTACAAACAGTAACCAAGAATCCCGGAGGCAAACAACAAGTGAAAACCTACGAAAAAACTACCCAGAAACAAGTAACAGGGGGAGGCGCTCCGCCCAGAGGGGGAGGCGCTCCGCCTACCAAAGTCCAGAGAAGGACTTTTGCTGAGGCGGTCCGCCTAAGGCTGATTCTGCAGCTTTTTCAACTACGGGTTTTTGGCTTTTTGCACCCAAATTTTCCAACGATTTCAACCCGTTACTCAATTCCAATGATACCCAATGGTGTATTCAACTATGATAAACAATCCCCAATAGTTTTTAACTTCAAACAACCAACAACAAGATTGATTCAAGTTTTGAAGCAAAATTTTTAAAGTTTTTAAGAATTTATGATTTCAAGAATTTCGATTTACAATCCGTAACACCAAAACATGTAATGAGGGTATCAAATCAACGGGTTAACAATATAGAACAATCCCCAATACATTTAAACGCTTGGGGAATCAATTCCAACCCGATCTACTAAATTTTTTTCAACTTTTCAACTTTTTCAATTTTTTTGTTTTTTCTTCAAATCTTCAAGAACAAAAACATAAACACATCAACAACAAGAACAAGACCGAGGATTCGTAAGAACGAAGCCTAGCCGTGCTCTGATACCAACTGATGCAGGGCAAAACTAGCGGAAGCTAACAACGATACAAACAATGCGGAAGCGATAAAAGATAACAAGAAATCGAGACTAAGAAGGCAAGAAAGTAGAAGAAAGAATCGAATTCAATTTACTAACGTTAATTGAAGCCAAAAGGGAGAAGGGAAACTCAAACCTTACAATGGAATCAAACGAGGTGTCGATCTCCATAGGTTCCAAGTCGAGACGTACGCGAGCCTCGGGCTCAAACAAGAAGGGCTCGGCCTCTTCAATGTTCTCTCACAAATTCTATCTTCTATCAATGGCTAACTGATGCAGGGAAAAACGAGCGGAAGCTAAACACGAGATGAAAATGCGGAAGCTAAAACAAGATAGGCGATATCAATAAAGATATCGAGATAAAAGCTAGACGAGGCTTGAAACGTTTACCTAAGTAGCACCGAGGAACTTGTCTCGATACACCCCGGGTGAAGTCAAGGATCACCTATACTACGCAACTACCCTCAAGAGGCACCCGGCTCTTGCAAATAGAATGATCAAAGAGGTTTCGATGTTCAACTTGGAATCCACCAAGTGAAATCATGCCCGCTCACGGATTCTTCATTGAGATTCACTCAAGAAATGTTCATCATTCTATATTCAAAGTTGTGTAAAAATGAAATGAAAGCCTAAGTGTTCTATTTATAGGACTTTCTAAACTAGTGTGAAATGTCTTAAATACCCCACAAGTTGGGTTTAATGAATAAGACCACGCAGGGTCATAATAGTAATAACTATGCCTCAAAAACCCGGAATAAGCCATGTAGCTTCGGCTTCAGGGGTAGGCGCCCGCCTCCAGTGGGGAGGCGCTCCGCCTCAGTGTTCTTTAGTGAGGGGCGGTCCGCCTCAGTGGGGAGGCGCCCCGCCTCTTGCTGAACAGCTCTCTGGACTTCGTTAGGCGGTCCGCCTTGTATTGTAGGCGGTCCGCCTCTTCCTGGGAGGTATGGTTACGGCTCAAATTGGACTCTAAGTTTTCCTCCTTGGTCCGTAGTTGGTCCTCCCTCAAGTGTGCTCAAGTCCATGGCTTCAAATCACTCCCGAACCCTCCTCCGAAGTCCTTGACTTGCACTTCTTGTGCTCTCAAGCATGGTTCTTGATGGTTGTTGCTTTGGCTCCCATTTGCCCGGCATCAATTCTTACACACACTGAGAGGTACCTCCTCACCTCCCAAATCAACCCCAAGACAATGCTCCTTATTGGACAAACTCCAAAGGAAGGTCTCCAAAATAGGTCCTTCATCATTATAGTCCACACAACGAAGGCTAGGACTACTAGAAGATAGGTCAACACGACCAATACCAAGACCGCTCTCCTTACTCGGAGTTCCAAATGTTGGATCATCCATAGAGCCTAACTTGACAAACCATGGAGGTTCGACTCTACTACCGACCCTAGTCCGATACAATTCACCACCACAAATGAGATTGCCTTCAAACATTAGAAATGTAAAAGCATGTACCTCAAATTCATGGTTGCGCAAAAGCATAGTATCAAGACTAGGTTCTTCACTCTCACTCGAGGAGTCATCGAAAATAAATCGATCCATCTCACACTCAAGAGACTCCTCAAGGTCACATCCACCCTCACTACGACACAAGGGACCACCACTAACAACTAAGCAATCAAAGGGAAGATTAGGATAATCATGCAAGTCATCTTCTCCTTTATCAAATATAGGTGGGGTGTCATAACAAGGTTCACAAACAAGGTCAACTTCAATATTTTCACTAAAGAGAGGTTCAATGAAAACCGAGCTCACATCATGATGTGGCTTTTCAACCCTCTCAACTAGTGGTTCATTGGCACACACAAGTTGACCAACCGGCTCTACACTAGTTGCAAACACATTATATTCATGCAAACCATCAACTAGCATAGAGTTTTCACAATCAATACCATAAGACAAGGAAGTATCATGCTTAAGGATAGAAGAACTAACACATACCTTTGAAGTGTCATGAACGTCTCCACCTTGTAGCTCACATTCGGCATCTCCTTCACCTTGTCTTTCCATCTCGGCACATGGTTGAGGCTCCATCGGTTTGCCTCCAAGAATACCTACACAAGTACTCAAACAAGTAGAAGAAAAAGCAAAAGGGTTAAGGTTAGAATAAGGGGTGTCCTCACTCTCAATTTTTCTTTTTCCCTCTTTCTTTTCCCTCATTTTCTTTTCAAGGTCGGGTGTTTATTCGGGTGGTGACATCCCACTCACATCACTCATCACATCCTCTCCTTTTTCCACTCTAGGAATGTCACCGGTCACTCCCTTACTCCTCTCTATCTTTTGTCTCTCAAATTTGGGCGAATTGGGACGAGGCCCGAGAATGCCCATAGCCGGAGTAGGTGGACTTTTTACATCAACCCGGAATCTAGGACTAGGAGACACATCACTTGATGTCTCCCTTTTCTTTGTTGGTGAACCACTCGGCTTTGGAAGTGGCTTCGGGTTCACCTTGTTGACATTTGCCAACTCTTTTGTAGCACTAGTCCCACCATTGCTTGTGTTTGTAGGACTTCTTGTTTGCACATTGTTGCCCATGGAATGAAGTTCTTGCTCCTTGCCCCTTTGCAGAGCTAAAGAAGGGGCACTAGTAGGCACTCGACTTTTCGCCCGGTAAGGCACAAAGTCATAGACTCTTTGCCCTACGCCCACAAGATACGCACCCTTCACCATACTATATTGCACCCTCTTCCCCTCCAACCACGGCTCACCCATCCACACATCAACATGACGCATGGGATACACGTCACACCACACATAGCATCTATAACTCCCATGAGATATGAGTACCCGAGCCTCCTTAGAAACCCACACTCCATCATACTCATAAGGATGCGCTAGCTTATGGCATGGTATCCTAAGCCTATCAACCAAGGAGGTGCTAATACAATTGGCATCGGTATCACCAATCTTGAGCAAGTATCCGTCAATACCATTCACCCCAACAACGAACCTACATCTACCCAAGTTTTGTAGATTGGCATCCAAGTGAGAACTTGAATGCCTACAAGTGTCAACTCCGACAACTTGGGTCTTCCTTATCCCTCCACTAGTGGCATCACCACTAGAACAATCTCCACTTCCCGTCACTCTCCCAACATTAGAGATATTGTTGGAAGTCGAGGAAGGAACCTTGCTATGGAACCCATAAGTGCCTCTCGCCTTGGTCCCATAGCCCATAGTACTACTCCTACTACAACCATCCACGCCCTTCACGGCATATAACCCCTTTGTAGCAAAAGCAACACCATCTATCATACCAACCTCCACATGGGAAGTAGAAGCATTAGGTCGCTTAGCGAACCTAGAAGGTGCAAGCTTCTTCTTTCCCACGGAACAACCACCACCACCTCCCATACTAATGGAAGGTCCTCTACTACTCCCTTGTACACCACAAGCAACACTAAGAGAAGATGCATAAGAATAATTTCTATACTCAACATCATCATCAACTCTATCTATGTCACTACCAACATTTTCATAATCGTCACAAGAAGAGTAAGTAGGATCAATGTACCTTGAAGCGTCACTATCTTCGTATTCTTGACTTGAAGCATTAGATTCATCAAATTCATCATCACAAGCTTCATAGTCTTCTTCAACCTCACGATCGTCATAGTGAGCCGCTTCATCTTCATAGGAGCCATGGTTTCCATCATCATAGTAATGACCATCATCCTCATCAAAGGAACCATAGTCTCCATCATCACCATACGAGTCATAGCAACTCGCATCATCCCCACATGAGTCATAATCCCCACACTCAACATCCGACATTGTTGCAACACCAAAGAACAAAACCTCCCGAAAGTCACTCCCTCACGTGTTTCACTCAATTTATGAACACTCAAGAGCGAGGCCTTTACAACTTGGGAACCAAGGTGATCACAACTAGCACGTCCAAGTTAAAGTTCGGAATGGAGTTAATGAGACTCTATGGACGGACGGTTATTTTAAGTGCGCACTTGAGGCCAAAGAAAAATCTACTACTCTTCTTTGAATTATAGTCTCCTCTAGGCACGAGTGTCCTAATATGCTAAAGAGATAGTGTTAATAAAATAGGCCAATTACCCTAGAAACACTAACCAAGAGGTACGGAAGCAAACGGAACACAAAAACCTACGAAAAAACTACCCGGGCAACTCTCAGCAAAAGGGGCGCCCCGCCTCTGCAAAAGGGGCGGTCCGCCCAGTGTGATTTCCAGAGAGCTGCATAAAAAGAGGCGGTCCGCCTCCCACAGTGGGCGGTCCGCCTACTGCTCTTTCAGCAGCTTCGCAACACGCGTTTTTCTCTCGTTTTGCAACCAAAAATCCAACGTTTTCGACTTGTTTTCGACTCTAGTGATACCCAAAGATGTATATGGTATTTCTAAACATTCCCCATTAGGTTTGAACCCCAAACAAACAACAATGAATCGATTTTGATTCTTGAGCAAAATTCTAGGGTTCTTTGAAAATTTGGGAATTTGATTTCTTCAAATTTTGAAATACACCACCAAATTTTGTAATTTTGGTACCAAAAGAACGGGAATACAATAAGGAACAAACCCCAATGATTTTTAACGCATGGTTGTTCCAATCCAACAAGCTCCAATAATTTTTGTGGAATTTTCAAGTTTTTCTATGTTTTTGTTTTTCTTCAAATTTCAAGAACAAACAAACAACAAGAACACAACAATGATAAACTAACACAATGAACAAGGAACGGGGGTTTGTAAGAACATAACCCGAGCCTTGCTCTGATACCAACTGATGCAGGGCAAAATACGCGGAAGCAAACAATACAATATTCGAGCGGAAGCAAGTAAAAGATAACAAGAAATCGAGACTAGGAAGGCAAGAAAGTAGAAGAAAGAATCGAATTCAATTCATTAACGTTAATTGAATTCAAGAGGGAGAAGGGAAACTTGAACCTTACAATTGAATCTAACTAGATGTCGATCTCCATAGGTTCCAAGTCGAGACATAAACGAAGCCTCGGGCTTCAACAAAGAAAGGCTCGACCTTCTCTCTATTCTCTCTTCTTTCTATTCAATGTCAAGACTAGCTAATGAATGAAATGGCTAAGGGAAGCTTATATAGTTTTCCCATACATAAATGTGAAATGACTAAAAGCCCCTAGGTCTAGTTAATACATTAGAATCACTTAGGGACAAAATAGGAATTACACCTCAAAAACTAGTCTTCAATTGGCCCGTAAGTAGGCGCCCCGCCTGGACACCATGCAGAGAACCAGGCGCCCCACCACCATAGAGTAGACAGTCCGCCCATTGCACAGGGGCGGTCCGCCCAGTGCAGATCCAGAGAGGCTTCCAAAAGTGGGCGGTCCGCCCATCAAAGTAGGCGCTCCGCCTATTGCTGTGGGCTCTTGAAATGCCTCAAATTGTGTCCCTCGAGCCTCTCCTTTGGTGCCTAGATGCTCGTCCTTCCTTGGGGCTCCGATGCATGATCTTCAAGACGTTTCCGGAGCCCATGCCTTGTGTTCATTGTGCTCTCAAGCTTGGTTCTTGATGGTCGTCGTTGAGGCCAATTTACCCGGCATCAAAAACCTGAGTTGATGGTACTACTAGTCTTGGACATTCAAGCTCTTCTTTGGATGTGCCTATACGAAACTTGGGTTGAAGTAGGTTTGTTGTTGGGGTAAATGGAGTTGATGGAAACTTGCTCCAAATTGGTGAATCTGATGCCAATTGCATTAACCCTTCTTTAGTTGCTAGACTAAAGATCCCATGCTATGCTTTAAAGTATCCCTGTGAGTACAAAGGAGTTTGGGTTTACAAGGAGGCACGGGTACTCATATCTCATAAGGGTTGC
This sequence comes from Petunia secreta, assembly GCA_029990175.1. Classification (NCBI taxonomy): domain Eukaryota; kingdom Viridiplantae; phylum Streptophyta; class Magnoliopsida; order Solanales; family Solanaceae; genus Petunia; species Petunia secreta. Next base: position 4,886,485 of record JARKIP010000087.1, on the reverse strand, counting down.
AACGAGTATGTTTGGTGTGACGTGTATCCCGCACCAAATATGGGTGTTTGGCTAGGTGATCCATGGTTGCACAACAAGGAGGTTCACTATGATGCTAAGCAGGATATATATCTAGTGGCCACGGGTCAAGGGGTTTATGAGTTTGCACCTTACGGTAGATGGGGAAATATGTCCGTTGAAATGCAAGCTAGGATCATACAAAGGAGGAGGGAGCGAGAACTTCATTCTATGGGCAACAATGTGCAAACAAGAAGTCCTACAAACACAAGCAATGGTGGGACTAGTGCTACAAAAGAGTTGGCAAATGTCAACAAGGTGAGCCCAAAGCCACTTCCAAAGCCGAGTGGTTCACCAACAAAGAAAAAGGAGACATCAAGTGATGAGTCTCCTAGTCCTAGATTCCGGGTTGACGTGAAAGGTCCACCTACTCCGGCTATGGGTATTCTTGGGCCTCGTCCCAATTCACCCGAATTTGAGAGACAAAAGATAGAGAGGAGTAAGGGAGCGACCGGTGACAACTCTCGAGTGGTAAAAGGAGAGGTTGTGTTGAGTGATGTGAGTGGGTTGTCACCACCCGAATCTACACCCGACATCGGAAAAAAATGATGGAAAAGAAAGAGGGGAAAAAGAGTGAGGACACCCCTTATTCTAACCTTAACCCTTTATCTTTTTCTTCTTTGTGTTTGAATTCTTGTGTAGGTATTCTTGGAGGCAAGCCGATGGAGCCTCAACCATGTTCCGTGATGGAAAGACAAGGTGAAGGAGATGCCGAATGTGAGCTACAAGGTGGAGACATTCATGACCCTTCAAAGGTATGTGTTACTTCTTCCTCCCTTGAGCATGATACTTCCTTGTCTTGTGATCTTGTTTGTAACAACTCTATGCTAGTTGATGATTTGCATGAGTATAATGTGTTTGCAACTAGTGTAGAGCCTTTGGATCAACTTGTGTGTGAAAATGAACCACTAGTTGAGAGGGTTGAAAAGCCACATCATGATGTGAGCTCGATTTTCATTGAACCTCTCTTTAGTGAAAATGTTGAAGTTGACCTTGTGTGTGAACCTTGTTATGACACCCCACCCATATTTGATAAAGGAGAAGATGAATTGCATGATGATCTTATTCTTCCCTTCGATTGCTTAATTGATAGCGGTGGTCCCTTGTGTCGTAGTGAGGGTGGATTTGACCTTGAGGAGTCTCTTGAGTGTGAGATGGATCGATTTATTTTCGATGACTCCTCGAGTGAGAGTGAAGGACCTAGTCTTGATACTAAGCTTTTGCGTAACCATGAATTTGAGGTGCATGCTTTTACATTTCTAATGTTTGAAGGCTGTTTCATTTGGGGTGGTGAATTGTATCGGACTAGGGTCGGTAGTAGAGTCGAACCTCCATGGTTTGTCAAGTTAGGCTCTACGGACGATCCTTTGTTTGGAACTCCAAGTGAGGAAAGTAGTCTTGATATTGGTCGTGTTGACCTTTCTTCTAGTGGTCCTAGCCTTCGTTGTATGGACTATAATGATGAAGAACCTATTTTGGAGACTTTCCTTTGGAGTTTGGCTAGTGAGGAGGATTGTCTTGGGGTTGGTTTGGGAGGTGAGGAGGTACCTCTCGGTGTGTGTATGAAAGCTCTTAAGAAGGGGAGTGGAGTAGTCGATGTTAGTTGTGAATTGAACTACTTTACTTATTCCACCCCATATGTTGAGCACACCTTGAATGTTGGACATGCCAAAGCCAATGTGACACATTGTGATAAATTTGATTTGAAGGCTTGGTGTGATGATAGTAAGCTTAGGGGTCATAGGACATTTGATTGCTATATGTTGCATGACTTTGATCTCTTTGCTTGTTTTGAAAATGAGTGCTTGTTCTTGTCGAGCCAAGACTTTGTTGTCTCCTTTGGGGACATAAGCTTTTTAATAGGTATTGATGCTTGGCTCTATCACAAGAGTGTGTTTTCCACACAATTTGCACTTTTCTTGTTAATGCTAACATACTTGTGAAGTAGGAAATTTTGGTTGTGCTTGCTTTGATTGTAGGTTTTGATGGTGTGATTTCGAGGACGAAATCCTTTCAAGAACGGGAGGATGATGCCGGGCAAATTGGCCTAAACGACAACCATCAAGAACCAAGCGTGAAGAGCACAAGGGTTGCAAGTCAAGGCCTTCGGATGAGGGTTCGAGAGTGATTTGAAGCCATAGACTTGAGCATGCTTGAGGGAGGACCGACTACGGACCAAGGAGGAACACTTAGAGTCCATTTTGAGCCGTATCCATACCTCCCAGGAAGAGGCGGACCGCCTACAAAAGTCCAGAGGCTTGAGCAGGAGAAGGCGGAGCGCCTCCCCCACTGAGGCGGAGCGCCTCCCACTGAAGAAGCCTGAGGCGGAGCGCCTCCCTTTCTGAGGCGGAGCGCCTCCCCCCTGTTGCCTTGACGGGATTTTGTGTAATTTCCCTATTTTGCCCTTAAGTGACCTTGTATGTCTTATTTCACTTTGGGGGCATTTTAGCCATTTCACCATGTCTTATGAAAGACTATAAATAGGACACTTAGTCATTTTTCTTCAGAAGCTAGTCTTGACATTGAATAGAAAGAAGAGAGAGTAGAGAGAAGGCCGAGCCTTTCTTTGTTGAAGCCCGAGGCTTCGTTTATGACTCGACTTGGAACCTATGGAGATCGACATCTAGTTAGATTCCATTGTAAGGTTCAAGATTCCCTTCTCCCTTTTGAATTCAATTAACGTGAATGAATTGAATTCGTTTCTTTCTTGTAATTTCTTGCCTTCCCAATCTTGATTTCTTGTTATCTTTTATCGCTTCTGCATTGTTTGTATCGTTGTTTGCTTCCGCGTATTTTGTCCTGCATCAACATGTTGCCTCTTTGTTCATTGATAATGTTTTGAAATTGCATGGTGTGCCTCAAACTATTGTGAGTGATAGGGACACGAAGTTCCTAAGGCATTTTTGGAGAAGTTTGTGGGGGTGTCCTTGGCACCAAGCTCTTGTTCTCGACGTCCCATCACCCACAAACGGATGGTCAAACCGAAGTGGTGAACCAAACTTTGGGTGCTCTTCTTAGGGCCATGACCCGAGGTAAGGCCAGGACTTGGATTGATAGATTGCCTCTTATGGAGTTTGCCTATAATCGTACATTGCATCGCATGATTGGCATGACTCCCTTTGAGTGTGTTTATGGTTTTAACCCCTTGATTCCCCTTGATCTAACCCCTTTGCCAAGGGAAATGGTTGCTAATTTTGAAGGTAAAGCTAGAGCAAAGGCATTGATGGAACTCCATGCAAAGGCAAAGAAGAATTTGGAGGAAGCTTACTCAAAGCTTGCATCAAAGAAGAACAAAGGACGCAAGAAGGTGGAACTCAAGAAGGGTGACTATGTGTGGGTGCACTTCCGGAAAGAAAGGTTTCCAAACCTTAGGAAAGGAAAGTTGGCACCCCGTGGAGATGGCCCATTTCAAGTGCTCTCAAAGATAAACAATAATGCCTATGTGGTCGACTTGCCAAGTGAGTATCAAGTTTCTAATACATTTAATGTTTGTGACTTGGTTCCTTTGGATGTAGGTAATGACGGGGTCGTGGATGATGATGCTTCAATTTCGAGGACGAAATCTCCTCAAGAAGGGGAGGATGATGAGACCCAAAACCCCACAAGACCCTTCACACGGAGTCAAGCTAAGGAGATCCAAGGAGTACACTGATGCAAGCTAAACCGGAGTTGATCAAGCAATCGGAAACAATAAGAACACGACGCGGAAACGATAAAGATAGAGATGCGGAAGCAATAAAGTAACCAAGATATCAAGAAATAAGGGATGGGGGAGAACAGAAATAGAAGAAAGAATGGATAATCCGAATCAAATCATTGATTGATTATCCAAGGGAGAAATGAAACTTGAACCTAACAAGGATTCATACTAGTGATGAAATCCATTTCGGTTCCAAGCCTATGAAGGCATACACGAAGCCTCGGGCTTCAAACAAGAATGGTTCGGCCAATTCTATCTCTATTCTCTCAATTCAATATCAACTAAAAACTAATGAGCTATGCTAGGAGTTTATATAGACATCAATAAAAGGACAAAATAGTAAATTGGTCACAGGCGACCAATGAGATAAAGCCACGCAGGGCTGGAGTAGTTATATGTGTTCGGCAGCCCAGCTCGAACACATTGGATTCGGACGCTTGTTTGTCTCGGTCACATTTGGAATCGAACGCTCTCCTGCCTCGGGCACATTTGTAGCTCTTCGATTAATTCTTTACCCAGAGTCGTTCTTCCATGGTTCGGTTGCTGTCAGCTTCGGGCTCGAGCTTGATCATTGAGTTTGCATAAGTTGTGCTCGGTCTCACAGCTTCCGAAGTCAGTGTCAGCAACGGTCACTTGTTGTCTTGATGCAGGGCCATCAAGGATTGGGCCCGGGGCTATCAAGGATTGGGTCCACATCAAAAGGAGCCGCCCGTTGTGGGGTCCACCCCTGGAGGAGTTGCGTTTCTCGGGGTGGTCATGGTGGTGTCAGGGACAGACCTTGATTTGGGGTTGATCCGGCGGTATAAGAGTTGCGTTGCGCCTCTACCAACATCTATGGCTTTTGGTAGAAATGGTTGCAGTGCACTCTTAAAGTTTGGTATCAGAGCCAACCCGGGTTCGATTCCTGGCTACACCATGCGATGTTCGGGGACGAACTTGCTTTAAAGAAAGGGGGGATGATGCAGGGGCTATCAAGGATTGGGCTTGGGCTATCAAGGATTGGGCCACATCATAAGGAACCGCCCGTTGTGGGGTCCACCCCCTGGAGGAGTTGCGTTGCTCGGGGTGGTCATGATGGTGTCAGGGACGGACCTCGATTTGGGGTTGATCCGGCAGTATAAGAGTTGCGTTGCGCCTCTACCAACAGCTATGGCTTTTGGTAGGAATGGTTGCAGTGCACTCTTAAAGTTTGGTATCAGAGCCAACCCCGGGTTCGATTCCTGGCTACACCATGCGAAGTTCGGGGACGAACTTGCTTTAAAGAAAGGGGGGATGATGCAGGGCTAAACTTTAAGAGTGCACTGCAACCATTTCTACCAAAAGCCATAGCTGTTGGTAGAGGCGCAACGCAACTCTTATACCGCCGGATCAACCCCAAATCGAGGTCCGTCCCTGACACCACCATGACCACCCCGAGCAACGCAACTCCTCCAGGGGGTGGACCCCACAACGGGCGGCTCCTTATGATGTGGGCCCAATCCTTGATAGCCCCGGGCCCAATCCTTGATAGCCCCTGCATCTTCCCCCCTTTGTTTAAAGCAAGTTCGTCCCCGAACTTCGCATGGTGTAGCCAGGAATCGAACCCGGGTTGGCTCTGATACCAAACTTTAAGAGTGCACTGCAACCATTTCTACCAAAAGCCATAGCTGTTGGTAGAGGCGCAACGCAACTCTTATACCGTCGGATCAACCCCAAATCGAGGTCCGTCCCTGACACCACCATGACCACCCTGAGCAACGCAACTCCTCTAGGGGGTGGACCCCACAACGGGCGGTTCCTTATGATGTGGCCCAATCCTTGATAGCCCAGGCCCAATCCTTGATAGCCCCTGCATCATGTCTGCTCGGTGGATTTCCTTCGTTGTTGCTCGGCGAGGCAGTCTTCGACATCATTCATTTCGGCCACACTTTGATCGTGGGCATCATGTGACTCCTCGGTGGACTAGCTTGATGAATCGAACAGGTGAGCCTGGTTCGTATTGCATCATCCTCCCCTTCTTAAAAGGATTTCGTCCTCGAAATCAAACCGATAAGACCTGCAACAAGGCAAAGACAAACAAAAGCTTCCTACTTCGAAAGTAGGTTAGTGTTTAAGAGTGTGGAAAACACTCTTATGATAGAGCCAAGCATCAATAATGATCAAACAGCCTATGTCTCCGAAGGAAACAATAAGTTCTTGGCTCAAATAGGAACTATACCGAACACATGAGCGTACGAAGAGATTAATAGGGCACTTTGCATGTAAGATGTGATGATCAAAGGACCTATTACCTCTAAACCCATGGTCATCATACCGAGCCCTCAATTCACTTTTATCACCATGAGGCTTATGGACTTCGGTATGCACTATCCTCGAGGTGTGATCAGCATGTGGGATGGAGTAAGTAAAATGGTTGACTTGACAACTTACATCGAATACTCCTCTCCCCTTCTTAAAAGCAATCTTATTCACACCAAGAGATGGCTTTTCACCTCCAAAATCACCTTCAAGACAATCCTTCTCATTAGACAAGCTTCCTAAGAAGGTCTCAAATACTGGATTGACGAAGGGGTTAAACTCTACAAACCGAGGTGGTTCTCCTTGAGTCGGATGCTCATCACCATCTCCTTCGAATAGAGGGTTGGTGAAAATAAGTTCACTGCCCATCAAAGGCGCATCCGAACCCAGGTCATCGTCCACACTTGAGGCGTCATCGAATATAATCCGATCCAACTCATTCACTAGGGACTTGGTGCAATGCAAACCCGAAGGAAATGCTAAGCACAAACGCGGAAGATGAACAAGAAAGGTAAAAGATAGAAGCAAGACAAAACTTGCTTCTTTAGAAAGAACAATGAGGAACCTGTCTCAAAGCTCGATCGAAAGGGACACAAGAATCACCTAAACTATGCAACAATCCTCAAGAGAACATTGCCTCTTGCAAACTGAATGATCAAAGAGGAATGTTCAATCGGATTCACCGAAAGCCACAAGCCCATAAAAGCCCTCACCGGGGTTTGCTCGCGACGGAGACAAAAGAAATGTGCTCCGCACTTTCATTCAATTCATTAATGTTCAAAAACTAGCTACTTACAATGAAAGGAAACAAGGTTTGATGCAGCCCAAATTGCATCAACACCTACACTTGGTCTGGACGTCAAATCATGGACGATATGAGCTCGGGAGACGACTTGAAGACTATGCATTGGAGCTCAATCAAAGTGGGAGCCGGGCTGGAAACAGTGCAGGAAACAGGGGAGCCAAAGCAGGGCAAAACAGGGCAGCACTTCTGAGCTTACTGCCTGACGAAGGGCATCTGTTCTTTGCGATCGCGAAGGGGCTTCTTTTACTCTGCGCGACAGCATCGCCTTCAATGCGATCACGAAGGCTTGAAGACTTTTCTGCTCTGCGCGACAGCGTCACCTTCCACGTGATCGCGAGGCTTGAAGACTAATTGTTGCGCGATCGCATATCCTTGTGCGCGATCGCGATGAGGACTTTGGCAGTGCGGACCAGAAACTTGGCAAATCTTGTAATGGGAAACTATAAATACCCCCTTAGTCATTTATTGCATTTTTAGCAAACCTTGAATGTAGAATGATATTTTCTTTCAGTGAATCTCAATGTTGAACCCGTGAACGGGCATGATTTCACTTGGTGGATTCCAAGTTGAACATCGAAACCTCTCTGATCATTCTATTTGCAAGAGCCGGGTGCCTCTTGAGGGTAGTTGCGTAGTATAGGTGATCGTTGACTTCACCCGGGGTGTATCGAGACGAGTTCCTCCGTGCTACTTAGGTAAACGTTCAAGCCTCGTCTTGCTTTTTATCTCGATATCTTCATCGATATCGCCTATCTTGTTCTCGTTTCCGCATTTCGTATCGTCTTTTCGTTTCCGCGTATTTTAGATTGCATCAGTTGGTATCAGAGCACGGCTAGGCTTCGTTCTTACGAATCCTCGGTCTTGTTCTCGTCATTGTTATCATTGTGTTGTTTGTTGTTCTTATTTGAAAGAAAAACAAAAAAATCCAAAAACTTGAAAATCACAAAAAAAATTGCTAAAAATCATTGTTTGTTGCGATTTTGTTGTTGTTTGTTATTGGGGATTGTTTGTTATCATATTCCCGTTGATTTGGTACCCTCGAAACACGATTTGAAGTCGTGAATCAAAATCTTGAAAACCAAATCTCAAAGTTGAGAATTCACAAAATTTGATAGAACTTGTTTTGTGTTGTGAATTCTTGGTTGTTTGATATCGGGGATTGTTCTATATAGTTTTCCCATCATTTTGATATCCCCATATCATCATTTGGAGTAGCGGAATGAAAATCGAACTTTGAAAATTTTGAAGTTCTTGAAAATTTGAAGAATTTACTCCAAATTCTTAAAAACGAGTTGTTTGTTCGTTGTTTGATTGGTAAAACAATTAGGGATTGTTTACTTCAGTTGAAAACACCCTTTGGAAGCTTTAGAACTGAACAACAAGTTGAATTGGGGTGATTTGTGAGCTAAAAACTGAGTTTGCAGTCGAGGTTCTGGTTCTGGAACGCAGGCCTGCGCGATCGCACACAGCCTCACGCGAACGCGCTACATTTCCATTTTGTTCATCGCGATCGCGAAGGGTTCTTATTTTGAAAAAATCCTGAATTGGGACAGATTGTTCGCAAAGCGTTCGTAACAGTTTCCGCTCACCAAAACTTCAATTGTATCGTCAAATATGGTGAGTTTGTAGATCACTAACCAAAAATCATCCAATTCCGAATCCGTTTAGTGACGATTCGATCTTTGAACGTTTGATCGCGTCACTTCCGGTTAGTACTTTGAGGGTAACACTCCTACCCAATTAGTACTAATTCTTTGTGCGGCTAGGATACTCGTGCCTAGAAGGAGAGTAGAGCTCAAAGAAGACTCGTAGTATATTTTTTGCTCAAGTGCTCACTTATAAAGCCGTTCGCCCATCGAGTACCATCAATTCCACTCACCCCGAAGAGTATTTGGTTATTGTGACTTGAGTGGTTATTGAGGTGGTTGTTCAACTACGAGAAAGCCTTTGAGATCAAGCTTGAGTGATAAATCCCCCGCCACTAAATTGAGTGTACCCGAGTGACACTTCAAAGGTGAGGGAGCGAGTGAGAGCTTTTACTCTAACCTCTTTTTTGTTTTTGATTTGTGTAGGTACATGGCCGGAGACGTGTATGATACCGTTGAGGTCCCGTTAAGTACTTTGGCCTACATCTTGGCCGAGGTAAGGTCTTTGGACCAAAGGCTTGAGCGCCTTGAAAGAAAATGGACCCCGAGTGTCCAAAAGGGTACCGAAAGAGGTACTAGTGATGAAATGTTGGGCATTCCACAACCGTTGGGCATTCCCCAACAAGTGGGCACTCCCCACAACTTGGGCATTCCCCAAGGTAATAGTGAGCAAGGTGATGAGCTTAAAACGACACTTGTGGTACGGAGGAATTTGGGTCCCATGAGTCATGAAGAGTCGGAGCATGTGCAACGAGAGAATCTCTTCCATGCTAGGTGTCGAGTGATGGGTCAAGTGTGCTCAATGATCATTGATTTGGGAAGTTGTGCTAACATAGTAAGTGAGACCTTGATTTCCCAATTGCAATTGCCTACTAGAACACACCCACATCCCTACCGTTTACAATGGTTGAGTGAGTGTGGAGAGTTGAGGGTGGTGAAGCAAGCTTTGGTTGAGTTTGGCATTGGAAATTATCGAGATAAGGTAATGTTCGATGTGGTACCTATGCAAGCTTGCCATCTCTTGTTTGGGAGGCCATGGCAATATGATCGGAGCGTAGTGCACGATGGTAGAACCGATTCCTATACGGTCTTGCATGGTTCTAGGAAGTATATACTCAAGCCCTTGACACCGAAGCAAGTAAGTAATAACTATAGGATTATGAGGGAGTTGAGGGAAGCGGCTAAAGCCAAGTCACCCATGATTCTTGAGCCCGGAACCAACAATCTTATGGTCATGCCCTTGCGAGTTGAGAGTGAAGCATCACCCGGACCTACAATTGGCCTTGAGCGAAAAATGAAAGAAGTGAGAGGAGAGGAAATCTCGAGTGGGAGTGAGGACATCCTTTGTTCTAACCATGATCTATCTTCTTCTCTTTCTATTTGTTTTGGCTTATGTGTAGGTACTCTTGGAGGCGAGCTAGTGGAGCCTCAACCGGTTGATAAGAAAGAAAGACAAGAGGATGGAGCTCGACATTGTGAGTTACATGAAGAAGGACTCAAACATGACACTTCAAGTGATGTGAGTACTCACGGGAGCGACTCAAGTGTAAGTGTCACCTTTCCTTCTCATGAATGTATTAATCCCTTGTCTTGTGGAGACTCAAAACTAGTTGTTGCTTGTGATGCCGATATTGACCTTGCAACTAGTGAAAAGTCTAATGGTCAACTTGTGTTTGCATGTGACCTAGTAGAGAGAAGTGAAAGGCCGCATCATGATGTGAGCCCGGTATTCAAAGAACCTCTCTCTAGTGAAAGTATGATAGTTGACCCTACTTGTGACCCTTGTTATAACACCCTACCCATATTTGATAAAGGGGAAGATGAGTTATGTGACTCCACCCTTGTTGGTATAATTGATTTTGGTGGATTTGTGTGTCGTAGTGAGGATGAGGGTGAACTTGAGGAGTCCAAATTGCATGAATTGGACAAGGCTGTCTATGATGACTCCTCAAGTGAGAGTGAAAATCCTAGTCTTGATACCATGCCTTTGTTTGACTATTAAATTGAGGTGCATGCTTTTATATTCCCGTTGCATGGGGGTATCTTTAATTGTGAAGGCGATTTGTATCGGACTAGAGTTGAGGATGAAATAGAACCTCCGTGGTGTGCAGGATTTGATCCCATAGACAACTCCTTGTTTGAAGTTTCGAGTGAGGTAGATGATTCTTCTAGTGACCCTACTCTTGTTGGTATGGGCTATAATGATGAAGAGGCCATTAATAATGCCTTCTTTGAGAGCTTACCTTGTGAGGGGGGTTGTCTCGAGGATGAAATTGGAGGTGAGGAGGTACCTCTTAGTGTGAGAATGAGGGCTTTTAAGAAGGGGAGTGGGGTACTTGATGCTAATTGTGTATTGCACCACTTTGTCTATTCCCTCCCCCATGTTAACCACACTTTGAGACTTGAGCATGCCAAAACCGTTGTGCCGCATTGTGAAAATATTGCATCGAAGGTTTGGTATGTTGAACATGAGCTTAGGGGTCATAGGAACTTTGATTGCTTGATCTTGAATGTTCCATGTCCTATCGGTCTCTTTGCTTGTCATGTTGGTGAGTGCTTGTCACTATGGAGCCAAGAACTTGTTGTCTCCTTTGGAGACATAAGCTTTTTGATTTGCATTGATACTTGGCTCTATCACAAGAGTGAATTTTCCACACCACTTACCTTCACTCTTGTTGGACTTGCCTACTCGCATCGTGGGAAGTCTTGGTGCACTACTCTCGAACGTAGGGATTGTAGGGATTTTGATAGCTTAATCTTGCATGTGCCATGCCCTATTGATCTCTTTATTTGTTCTTGTGTTGGGAGCACTTTGTTGTTGAACCAAGTACTTGCTAGATCCTTTGGGAGAGTGAGCTTCTTTGTTGCCATTGATACTTGGTTGTACCACAAGAGTGTATTTTCCCACACTTGGTGCAATAACCTACTCTTGTAGTAGGAACTTTTGTTTTTGTTGCCTTTTGATGTAGGTGATGCTACCTTGGAGGAGGACGCCTTAATTTCGAGGACGAAATCTTCTCAAGAAGGGGAGGATGATGCAGCCCAAATTGCATCAACACCTACACTTGGTCTGGACGTCAAATCATGGACGATATGACCTCGGGAGACGACTTGAAGACTATGCATTGGAGCTCAATCAAAGTGGGAGCCGGGCTGGAAACAGTGCAGGAAACAGGGGAGCCAAAGCAGGGCAAAACAGGGCAGAACTTCTGAGCTTACTGCCTGACGAAGGGCATCTGTTCTTCGCGATCGCGCCACTACTCACGCGATCGCGAAGGGGCTTCTTCTACTCTGCGCGACAGCGTCGCCTTCAACGCGATCGCGAAGGCTTGAAGACTTTTCTGCTCTGCGCGATAGCGTCTCCTTCCACGCGATCGCGACGCTTGAAGACTAAGTGTTGCGCGATCGCATATCCTTGTGCGCGATCGCGATGAGGACTTTGGCAGTGCGGACCAGAAACTTGGCAAATCTTGTAATGGGAAACTATAAATACCCCCTTAGTCATTTATTGCATTTTTAGCAAACCTTGAATGTAGAATGATATTTTCTTTGAGTGAATCTCAATGTTGAACCCGTGAACGGGCATGATTTCACTTGGTGGATTCCAAGTTGAACATCGAAACCTCTCTGATCATTCTATTTGCAAGAGCCGGGTGCCTTTTGAGGGTAGTTGCGTAGTATAGGTGATCCTTGACTCAAACGCGGAAAGTAAAAAGGATAAGAACGAGACGTAACTCGATCTCTAATCCCAAGTAGCAACGGAGAACTTGTTCCGTTACACCCCGAGAGAAGGACAAGAACACCTACGCTATGCAACTACCCTCGAGCTAACGCGAGCACGCAAGTAGAATGGTTGGAGAGGAAGAGTATTCATCTAGATCCGCTAGAAGAACTACAAGTCCCATAAACAAGGTTTTCATTCAATAACAAAGAGCTATGCTCAAGTTCAATATTCATCAATCATAAACTAAGTTCAAAAATAGGCTAAGCATGGATATTTATAGTGTTCCCAAGCTTGCACAATGAATAAAATACCCTTACTAATAAGGTTCACAAACATAGGCCACGTAGGGCAAAACGGTAAAATAAACATAGGCTTCACAGCTGGGAGGGACGCCTGGGATCTGGGAGGGCCGCCTGGATTAGGCTTCTGCTCGGCGGCCTTAGCTGGGAGGGGCGCCTGGCTCAGGCGGGGCGCCTGGCTAGGCGGGCGCCTGGGAGGGGCGCCTGGCTGGGCGGCCCGCCTGTGCATTTTTGACTCCTTAGGCAGTGTGCTGGCCAGGCGCGGCTCCCGGGCTAGGCGGGGAGCCTGGCTCTGCTGCGCCGCTTTCTTCCTTAGGCGTGAGGCCTAGTTTGATCACCCGGAATGGCTTCCACTCGCTTCCTTCTTCAAGGCCTCTCCTCACCAAGTGTAAATGGACTCCTTGGATTTCCTTAGCTTGACTCCGAGTGAAGGGTCTTGTGGGGGTTTGGGTCTTATCATCCTCCCCTTCTTGAGAGGATTTCATCCTCGAAATTGAAGCATCATTCACGACCTCTTCATCATCATTCACGACCTCTTCATTACCTACATCCAAAGGAACCACGTCACAAACATTGAAAGTATTAGAAACTTGATACTCACTTGGCAAGTCGACCACATAGGCATTGTTGTTTATCTTCGAGAGCACTTGGAATGGGCCATCTCCACCGGGTGCCAACTTCCCTTTCCTAAGATTTGGAAACCTTTCTTTCCGGAAGTGCACCCACACATAGTCACCCTTCTTGAGTTCCACCTTCTTGCGTCCTTTGTTTTTCTTGGAGGCAACCTTAGCATAAGCTTCCTCCAAATTCTTCTTTGCCTTAGCATGTAGCTCCATCAAAGCCTTGGCTCTAGCTTTCCCTTCAAAATTAACAACCATTTCCCTTGGCAAAGGGGTTAGATCAAGGGGAATCAAGGGGTTAAAACCATAAACACATTCAAAAGGAGTCATGCCAATCATGCTATGCAATGTACGATTGTAGGCAAACTCCATTAGAGGCAATCTATCAATCCACGTCCCGGCCTTAACTCGGGTCATGGCCCTAAGAAGAGCACCCAAGGTTCGGTTGACCACCTCGGTTTGGCCATCGGTTTGGGAATGGTGGGACGTAGAAAACAAGAGCTTGGTGCCTAAAGCACCCCATAAACTTCGCCAAAAATGGCTTAGGAACTTAGTGTCCCTATCACTCACTATAGTTTGAGTCACACCATGTAGCTTCAAAACATTTTCAATAAACAAGGAAGCTACATGTTGGGCATCATCACATTTCTTGCACGGAATGAAATGAGCCATCTTTGAGAACCTATCCACGACAACAAAAATGCTATCGTGGCCCCCCCTAGTCCTTGGTAATCCCATGACAAAGTCCATTGATATATCCAACCACGGACTAGTAGGTATGGGGAGAGGGGTGTATAACCCATGAGGGTGGGCTTTAGATTTTGGCTCGTTTGCACTCAAGGCAATTAGCACAAAACTTTTCCACATGCACCCTCATCTTCGGCCAATGGAATTGTTCTTGAAGAACGGCCAAGGTCTTTCTTGCCCCAAAGTGTCCCATGAGTCCTCCACAATGTGCCTCTTGCACAAGCAATTCCCTCCATGAGGACTTGGGTATGCACACTCTACCATTTTTAAAGATGAATCCATTAACCCATTGGTATTTTTCAACTCTCTCCCCTTTCTCTAGAGCATCATGGACACTCTTTAGCTTTGGATCATGAGCATACATCAATTTGATGCTCTCGAATCCCATGAGCTTAGAGGTGAGAGTGGTGGCTAGTGCGAACTTTCTAGAAAGCGCATCCGCCACAACATTGTCCTTCCCTTTCTTGTATTGGATAACATAGGGAAAGGACTCAATAAATTCAACCCACTTGGCATGTCTCCTGTTAAGCTTCTCTTGGCCTCTCAAATGCTTGAGTGACTCATGGTCACTCTTGATTACAAACTCTCGAGGCCAAAGGTAGTGTTGCCAATGGGCAAGGGCTCTCACAAGGGCATACAACTCCTTGTCATATGTAGAATAGTTCAAGGAGGCCCCTTTCAACTTTTCACTAAAGTAGGCGATGGGTTTGCTATCTTGCATTAAAACACCACCAATTCCCACCCCCGAGGCATTACATTCAACCTCAAATGCCTTTCCGAAGACGGGCAATTGCAATAGGGGGGCGGTACTCAACCTATCTTTCAACTCTTGGAAGGCCTTCTCTTGAGGCTCTCCCCACACAAATGGTTGGTCCTTCTTCACCAATTCGGTGAGTGGAGCGGCAATGGAGCTAAAGTCTTTCACAAATCCTCTATAAAAACTAGCAAGACCATGAAAGCTCCTCACTTGAGTCACGGTGGTGGGAGTGGGCTAATCACGAATGGCCTCCACCTTGGACTCATCCACCTCCACTCCTTGGGCACTAACAACAAACCCAAGGAAGACAACCTTCTCCACACCGAAGGCACACTTCTTAAAGTTAGCATAGAGCTTTTCGGCTCTCAAAACATCAAGCACTTGCCTAAGGTGGCCAACATGTTCATCAATTGTCTTACTATAGATCAAGATATCATCAAAATAGACAACAACAAACTTATTGATAAAAGGCTTCAAAACATGGTTCATGAGTCGCATAAAGGTGCTAGGTGCGTTGGAAAGCCCGAAGGGCATTACCAACCATTCATAGAGACCAAATTTGGTCTTGAATGCGGTTTTCCATTCATCCCCGGGTTTCATCCGGATTTGATGGTAACCGGACCTAAGGTCGATTTTGGAAAAGACACATGACCAACTCAATTCATCTAACATATCATCAAGACGTGGAATAGGGTGACGGTACTTTACCATTATCTTATTCACGGCTCGGCAATCCACGCACATTCTCCAAGTGCCGTCCTTCTTTGGTACAAGAATGACGGGTACGGCACAAGGACTCAAACTCTCCCTCACCAAGCCTTTGGAAAGCAAGTCATCTACTTGTTTTTGCAACTCCCTTGTGTCCTCGGGATTGCTTCTATAGGCCGGCTTGTTTGGGATTTGAGATCCTGGGATAAAGTCGATTTGATGTTCAATACCCCTCAAGGGAGGTAAACCATCGGGCATCTCATCCGGGAACATGTCCCCAAAGTCCTTCAAGACATTTTCAAAAGCACTAGGCAAAGGGTTACAAGAAAAATCACAATTAGAGTTAAGGATCATAGGAGAAACTTGGTGCCATCATTACCTCTTAGGACCTCGCCCGGTTGCATCATGGCACATATGCCACCGGTAGATGAAGAAGGTGGGATTGCCACCATGCTTTTGGACAAAGGGCTAGTCTCAATGATTGACTTGGCCTTTGCCACCTCCCTCAACTCCCTCATCCGATTGTAGTCATCACTCACTTGTTTGGGAGTTAGGGGTTTCAACACATACTTCTTTCCTTCATGTTGGAGCGTGTAAGTGTTGACACGTCCATTGTGAACCACTTGCCGATCGAATTGCCAAGGCCTTCCAAAGAGAAGGTGGCAAGCTTGCATGGGCACAACGTCGAACAAGTGTTCATCAACATAACTACCCATTCTAAACTTGATCATGGCTTGTTTCATCACCTTGAGCTCTCCACATTCACTAAGCCATTGTAACCGATATGGCTTGGGGGTGTTTCACGGTTGGCAACTTCAATTGGGTTATGAGAGATTGGCTCACAACATTAGTGCAACTCCCGGAGTCAATGATCATAGAGCACACAACACCCTTAACACGACACCTAGCATGGAAAAGGTTTTCCCTTTGCAAGGTTTCGCCATCCTCCACAATCATAGCTCCTAAGCTCCTCCTCACTACTAGAAAAGTATGAGGCTCCTCATCCTCCACCGTATCATCTTGTTCATCCTCCTCTACTCCCTCATCTCCCTCTACTCCCTCATCTTCCTCCGGCTCACTCTCTTGTTCATAAGCATGTTCACCAACAACAACCATGGTCCTCTTCGTAGGACACTCCTTAGCAAAATGCCCATACCCCTTGCATTTATGACATTGAATGGAAGAAGAAGTAGGAGTATTCAATTGAGTTTTGGAATTACCTCCAACATTGGATGTATGCTTCTCAAATGGCTTCTTCACATCTTTGCTTGCATTTGCTCCACTAGGGCCACTTGCATTTGTTAATCTTGCATTGGGAGTAGGATTTTTCCAATCCTTTTGCTTGCTCATGGAAGTAGAAGTGTTGCTTTTGTATCGGGTGGACTTTTCTTTGTCAAGCCATTGCTCGGCTCGAATAGCGGCATCAAGGACTTCTTGAAGTGAAAGATACGAATGCAATCTCAATTGTGAAGCAATACCATAGCTCAATCCATTCATGAAACGAATCACGACTTGCTCCTCATCTTCGGTGTCCATGTCTAAGGCCATTCGGATTCTTTCAAATTCATCAAAATATTCATGCACCGTCTTGACACCTTGCTTCAACTCATAGAGTTTCTTGAGTTGCTCTTGACAATATCTAGGAGTGATGTACTTGATACTCAGGATACCCTTCAAGTCATTCCAACCCATATTCACGGGGACTCCCGCTCTTCTCCTTGACCTCTTGACGGACTCCCACCAAGTAGATGCATAGGACTCAAAGGAGGAGATAGCATAAGTACCCTTCTTCTCATCCGTCATATCATTGCTGTCAAACAATCTTTCAATTTGTAGCACCCATTCAACGTAAGCCTCCGGATCACAATTCCCTTTAAAGGGCGGGAGATTAAGCTTCACACTATTGAGATTGGTGTTGTCTCGACCTCCACGGAAAGGCTCCGGTTGGCCCCCATAGTGATCTTCATTCACACCATACTCCCTTCTAACATTCCCACCAACATACCCCATAGGTGGCCCTCGACCTCGGCCCCTACCTCTATCCACATTTCGACCCCAATTCATACCTCACCTTGGTTGAAAGTGATCATCAAACCCATACACATCATCACCATAATCAACTTCCTCCCCTTCTTGAGCTTCATCAACTTGCTCAAGAGGTTGCACATTTCGGATGGGTCTTGGTAGTGGAATGTTTCTTGGGGGGTTTTCCAAGATACGTGGAATGCCCGCTCGTTGGGGATTGCCCAACACTTGATCAATTCTCTCTCGATCCTCCTTTACCCGTTGTTGATTGAACAATTCAATGACATGGCTAACTTGCTCCGGGGTAAAGTTAGGAGTGCTTGAAACTTCAACTTGGACACTCTGGGCCCCTTTCTCAACTTGGACACTCGGGGTCCCTTTCTCCGATTGGACATTGGAAGTCCCTTGTTCAACTAGGGCACTTGAGGCCCCCTTTACAAGAGACTCAATCCTTTGGTTCATGAGGTCCATCTTGGCAATAAGATTAACCAAGGCCTCCTTTATGAATTCTTGACCTTCGTTGGCCATCGTACCTACACAAGAAACAAACGTTAGCAAAACAACCTCACTCACTCCCTCACTTGTGTTCGCTCGAATCACTCGTTTAAGTGGGCGGTGGATATCTCACTCGACTTGTAGTTCAACAACTTCATGTAGATGAATACCAATCCCTCAACTCAACTAAACTATTCACGAGTCACGTACACTCCGGGGTGAGTGGAGTTAATGGTACTCGATGGACGCTAGGCACTTTGAAGTGAGGACTTGAGTAAAAGGTTCTACGCTTTTCTTAGATTTCTACTCTCCTTTCTAGGCACGACTCACCTAAAAGCAATTAAAGGGCTAGTACTATTCAAGTAGAACGGTTACTCAAAGTAGTACTAACTAGATGTTATGCAATCAAAAAAAGGTAAACACTTACGAAAATCTACCCAAAACAACACGTTCAGCACTCAGGAGGGGCGCCTGAACTCAGGAGGGGCGCCCAGAATTATGCAGTGAATCAGGCGGGGCGCCTGGGACCTAGGCGGGGCGCCTGAGGTCTTAGGCAGTGAGCAACTCAGGCGGGCGCCTGGCCTGAAGCTTTTTCCAGCTCGTTCCAAACTCGTTTCAAGTCGATTTTCAAGCCCCAAATCCGATGTTTTCAACTTGTTTTCACAATCCAATGATACCCAAAGTTGTTTTTGTTCTTCCTTAACAAAACCCAATCAAATTTGTATCCAAACAAGCAATCAGATCAAGGTTCAAGGTCAAGAACTTCAAGAACACTAGGGTTTATCAAAAGGGGTTCAAGAAGGATTGTGATTCATCAAAGTAGGTGTTATACATGTTCAAATCCCACAAAATTGGTACCAAATCGTTTGTTTTTAAAAGAAGATCAATCCCCAATATCAATTTTCCAATCTAACATCAATCCAACCCAAGAATCAAGCCAAAATCATCAAGAACAAGTTCGTCAAGGGTTTAAGGAAAATTGGGGTTTCAATTTTTCAAACTTCACCAATTCAATCAATTTTGGTACCCAAGCACGAATCCAACAAACCAACAAACATCACCAATTTTTTTGAATTTTCAATTTTTTTGTATTTTTGTCTTTTGTAACAACTTCAAACACAAGAAAACTAAACAAACTAACCTAGGCACGAAGAATCAAGGGTCGGGGGTTCGTAGCAACGATACCCGAACCTTGCTCTGATACCAAGATGATAAGAATCAAACGCGGAAAGTAAAAAGGATAAGAACGAGACGTAACTCGATCTCTAATCCCACGTAGCAACGGAGAACTTGTTCCGTTACACCCCGAGAGAAGGACAAGAACACCTACGCTATGCAACTACCCTCGAGCTAACGCGAGCACGCAAGTAGAATGGTCGGAGAGGAAGAGTATTCATCTAGATCCGCTAGAAGAACTACAAGTCCCATAAACAAGGTTTTCATTCAATAACAAAGAGCTATGCTCAAGTTCAATATTCATCAATCATAAACTAAGTTCAAAAATAGGCTAAGCATGGATATTTATAGTGTTCCCAAGCTTGCACAATGACTAAAATACCCTTACTAATAAGGTTCACAAACATAGGCCACGTAGGGCAAAACGGTAAAATAAACATAGGCTTCACAGCTGGGAGGGGCGCCTTGATTAGGCTTCTACTGGGCGGCCTTAGCTGTGAGGGGCGCCTGGCACAGGCGGGGCGCCTGGCTAGGCGGGCGCCTGGGAGGGCCGCCTGGCTGGGCGGCCCGCCTGTGCATTTTTGACTCCTTAGGCAGTGTGCTGGCCAGGCAGGGCGCCCGGGCTAGGCGGGGCGCCTGGCTCTTCTACGCCGCTTTCTTCCTTAGGCGTGAGGCCTAGTTTGATCACCCGGAATGGCTTCCACTCGCTTCCTTCTTCAAGTCCTCTCCTCACCAAGTGTAAATGGACTCCTTGGATCTCCTTAGCTTGACTCCGAGTGAAGGGTCTTGTGGGGGTTTGGGTGTTATTCATTAAACCCAACTTGTGGGGGTATTTTAGACATTTCACACTAGTTTAGAAAGTCCTATAAATAGAACACTTAGGCTTTCATTTCATTTTTAGAAAACCTTGAATATAGAATGATGAATTTCTTCAGTGAATCTCAATGAAGAACCCGTGAACGGGCATGATTTCACTTGGTGGATTCCAAGTTTAACATCGTAACCTCTTTGATCATTCTATTTGCAAGAGCCGGGTGCCTCTTGAGGGTAGTTGCATAGTATAGGTGATCCTTGACTTCACCCGGGGTGTATCGAGACAAGTTCCTCGGTGCTATTTAGGTAAACGTTCAAGCCTCATCTTGCTTTTTATCTCGATATCTTCATCGATATCGCCTATCTTGTTTTAGCTTCCGCATTTCCATATCGTCTTTAGCTTCCGCTCGTTTTTCCCTGCATCAATCGGGCGCTGACTTAGCTTCGAACACATGTTGTTGTGTTCGGCTCTGTGCTGCCCGGCGCCAAGAGCTGCTGTTCCGTAACCTTGTCCTCGGGCTCAAATTTGAAGATGTAGCCCTCGGTTTCAACACCTTGCAATTCTCTTCCCGAACACATGCTTCCTCCCGTCATGGCCAGTTGGACGTGCATGTCATGTAGCAGCTTGGCTTGGCTTCGAGTGATTAGCCTCCCCGGTTTATCAGTCATTGCCTTCGGTTGAGGCCTCCTCGGTTGATTGTCGAGTCCTTGATCAGCACTTTGGGCTGCATCATCCTCCCCTTCTTGAGAAGATTTCGTCCTCGAAATCGATTCATCCTCTGTCTCTGACCTTGACCTACAACACAAGGAGTTAAATCAGCAACATTGAAAGTGTTGGACACGTTATACTCACCTGGGAGGTCGATAACATAAGCATTGTTGTTTATTTTGCTCAGCACTTGAAACGGACCATCCCCTCGAGGAGCCAACTTCCCTTTCCTTTGGTTCGGGAAGCGTTCCTTTCGAAAGTGAACCCAAACCCAATCTCCCTTCTTTAATTCCAGCTTTTTTCGCCCCTTGTTTTTCTTCAAGGCAACCTTTGCATAGGCTTCCTCGAGGTTCTTCTTCGCCTTGGCATGCAACTCGAGCAGAGCTTTGGCTCGGTGAGTACCTTCAAATCAATAACAACATCTCGAGGCAATGGTGTTAGATCAAGTGGAATTAAAGGGTTAAATCCATACACACACTCGAACGGGGTCATGTTAATCATTCGATGCACCGTTCGATTGTATGCAAACTCCATCATGGGCAAACGATCAGGCCAGTTTCCAACATTCCCTTTGGTCATTGCTCGAAGCAAAGATCCCAAGGTTTGGTTAACTACCTCGGTCTGTCCATCAGTCTGAGGATGGTGAGACGTCGAGAATAGTAGCTTGGTGCCGAGGGCACCCCACAAACACTTCCAAAAATGACTCAAGAACTTTGAGTCTCGATCACTCACAATAGTACGAGGTACACCATGCAATTTTAATACATTAGAAACAAACAATGTAGCTACATGCTGTGCATCATCACACTTTTTGCAAGGAATAAAGTGAGCCATTTTGGAAAAACGGTCAACCACAACGACGATGCTATCATGTCCTCCCCCCGACCTCAGTAACCCCAAGACAAAGTCCATGGATATATCAACCCAAGGTCGATCAGGCACAGGCAACGGGGAATACAAACCATGAGGGTTGGACTTCGATTTAGCTTTCTTGCAAACGAGACAAGCGTTGCAAAGTTTTTCCACATCTCATCGCATTTTGGGCAAATGGAACTGCTCGGTCAAGATACCAAGAGTTTTGTCGACACCTAAGTGTCCCATTAGTCCACCGGAGTGAGCTTCTCAAACCAAGAGCTCTCTCCACGATGACACTGGCACACAAACCCTCCCATTCTTGAAGAGGTAGCCATCGTGCCATTGATATTTTTCAACCCTTCGGCCACTCAAGATTGCGTCACGAACGCATTTCAGCTTGGGATCGTCCTCGTACATCGACTTGATGCTTTCGAATCCCATGAGTCTAGAGGCGAGAGTGGTCGCTAAGGCAAATTTCCTTGATAGCGCATCGGCCACAACATTGTCTTTACCCTTTTTGTAATGAATTACATAGGGAAAGCTCTCAATTAATTCAACCCACTTGGCATGTCTTCGGTTTAATTTCTCATGTCCTCGGAGATGCTTCAAGGACTCATGATCGCTTTTGATCACAAACTCTCGAGGCCACAAATAATGCTGCCAATGGGCGAGTGCTCGAACGAGGGCATACAATTCCTTGTCATACGTCGAGTAATTCAAGGTTGCACCCTTAAGTTTTTCACTAAAGTAAGCGATCGGCTTCGATTCCTGCATCAGCACTCCTCCGATCCCAACTCCAGACGCATCACACTCGACTTCGAATGCTTTGCCGTAGTCAGGGAGTTGCAACAACGGGGCAGAACAAAGCCTCCGTTTCAACTCTTGGAAAGCCCTTTCTTGGGACTCTCCCCACACAAATGGATTGTCTTTCTTAACCAGCTCGGTTAAAGGAGCTGCCACGGTGCTAAAGTCACGAACAAACCTTCGGTAGAAGCTAGCTAAGCCATGGAAGCTTCGAACTTGTGATACCGAGGTCGGAGTTGGCCAATCTTTGATGGCTTCGACTTTTGATTCGTCGACTTCGACACCATTAGCACTGACAACGAATCCAAGAAAGACTACACGCTCGACACAAAAGGCACACTTCTTGAAGTTAGCATATAGCTTCTCCTCTCGAAGTTTATCAAGCACTAGCCGCAAGTGTTCGACGTGTTCATCCACGGTTTTGCTATAAACAAGTATGTCATCGAAATAAACGACAACGAACTTGTTTATGAACGGTTTGAGCACATGGTTCATCAGCCGCATGAATGTGCTCGGTGCATTGGATAAGCCAAATGGCATTACCAACCATTCATAGAGACCGAAATGGTCTTGAATGCGGTTTTCCACTCGTCTCCGGGTTTCATTCGGATTTGGTGGTAACCGGACCTGAGGTCAATCTTTGTAAAGCATGAAGAACCACTCAATTAATCTAGCATGTCATCTAATCGAGGGATAGGATGATGATACTTTACCGTGATTTTGTTGACTGCTCGACAGTCAACACACATTCGCCATGTTCCATCCTTCTTCGGGACAAGGATAACAGGAACGGCGCAAGGACTCAAGCTCTCATGAACGAGGCCCTTGTTCAGCAATTCATCAACCTGCCTTTGGAGCTCTTTGGTGTCTTCGGGATTACACCGGTATGCAGGTTTGTTGGGGATTTGAGATCCTGGCACGAAGTCAATTTGGTGCTCAATTCCTCTCAACGGAGGTAATCCACCTGGCATTTCCTCGGGAAACATGTCTCCGAAGTCCTGCAAAACACTTTGTACAGCACTAGGAAAAGGGTTATCGTTAGAAAAATCATCATTAGAGTTTAGAAAGATACCCTTGTGCACGAGGCAAATAATCATCTGATCGTTGGCGTTGCCTCGTAGAAACTCACCCGGTTGCATGATTGCACAGATTCCTTTCACTTCGGGCGGTGAGTTTGTCTCTTCGGGCCCCAATTTTGCTCCCATCGGAAGCTTAGCTTTGGCCGCTTCTTTCAATTCTTTCATCCGTTTATAGTCCTCGGTGACTTGGATCTGCCATTGTGAACAGCTGTTCGGTCATATTGCCACGGTCGACCCAATAGCAAATGACAAGCTTGCATCGGAACCACGTCGAATATCATTTCATCTTGATACTCTCCGATTCTGAACTTGATCCACACTTGTTTGACAACTCTCAATTCTCCACACTCATTCAGCCATTGTAATTTGTAAGGGTGGGGATGCTTCATCGTAGGTATTCCCATTTGTGAAACCAAAGTTTGGCTTACCACATTTGCACAACTACCAGAATCAATGATCATCGAACACACCTTTCCCCTCACACAACATCGGGCATGAAAGAGGTTCTCTTTGGTTGTCCTCTTCTTCGAAAGTCATGCAGCTCAAATTCCTTCGAACCACAAGAAACATTTCCGGATGATCAGCTTCGACAGCCTCATGATCATCATCACCTTCAGCTCGGTCAGTCTCCTCGATAAATTCCTCCTCGGTGTCACTCGCTTGCTTATGGACGGTTCCATCTTCGAGCAGAAGCCATAACTTTGCGAGTTGGACACTCTTTTGCCATGTGACCATAACCTTTGCATTTGTGGCACTGAATATTTGAAGCACTAGGAGAGTTTAGTTGCACTTTACCTCCCACTTCTCTTGATTGTTTAACGGTCACACCCCTCTCGAAGGGTCTATTCTCTCAATTCAATATCAACTAAAAACTAATGAGCTATGCTAAGAGTTTATATAGGCATCAATAAAAGGACAAAATAGTAAATTGGTCACAGGCGACCAATGAGATAAAGCCACGCAGGGCTGGAGTAGTTTTATGTGTTCAGCAGCCCAGCTCGAACACATTGGATTCGGACGCTTGTTTGTCTCGGTCACATTAGGAATCGAACGCTCTCCTGCCTCGGGCATATTTGTAGCTCTTCGATCGATTCTTTACCCGGAGTCCTTCTTCCATGGTTCGATTGCTGTCAGCTTCGGGCTCGAGCTTGATCGTTGAGTTTTCATAAGTTGTGCTCGGTCTCACAGCTTCCGAAGTCAGTGTCAGCAACGGTCACTTGTTGTCTGCTCGGTGGACTTCCTTCGTTGTTGCTCGGCGAGGCAGTCTTCGACATCTTTCATTTCGGCCACACTTTGATCGTGGGCGTCATGTGACTCCTCGGTGGACTAGCTTAATGAATCGAACAGGTGAGCCTGGTTCGTATTGCATCATACACCTACACTTGGTAAGGAAGGGCCTTGAAGAAGGAAGCAAGTGGAAGACATTCTGGGTGCTCAAACTAGGCCACACGCCTAAGGAAGAAAACGGCGCAGTAGAGACAGGCGGGGCCCGCCTGGCCAGCACACTGCCTAAGCCTCTGAAATGCGCCCAGGCGGACCGCCCAGCCAGGCGCCCAAGCCAGGCGCCCCGCCCAGCTGAAGGCCCAGCCAGGCGCCCCTCCCAGCTGTGAAGGCCTATGTTTATTTTACCGTTTTGCCCTACGTGGCCTATTTTGTGAACCTTATTAGTAAGGGTATTTTAGTCATTGTGCAAGCTTGGTAAACACTATAAATAGCCATGCTTAGCCTATTTTGAACTTAGTTTATGATTGATGAATATTGAACATGAGCGTAGCTCTTTGTTATTGAATGAAAACCTTGTTTATGGGACTTGTTATTCTTTGTTCTTCTAGCGGATCTAGATGACCACCTTTCCCCTCCGACCATTCTACTTGCGTGCTCACATTAGCTCGAGGGTAGTTGCATAGCATAGGTGTTCTTCTCCTTCTCTTGGGGTGTAACGGAACAAGTTCTCCGTTGCTACTTGGGATTAGAGATCGAGTTACGTCTCGTTCTTATCCTTTTTACTTTCCGCGTTTGATTCTCATCAGTTTTGGTATCAGAGCAAGGCTCGGGTTTTGTTTCTACAAACCCCCGACCCTTGGTTCTTTGTGCCTAGTATCTTTTCTTTTAGTTTTCTTGTTGTTGAAGTTATTGAAAGAAGAAAATTACAAAAAAATTGAAAAATTGTAAATCTAAAAATTTGGTGTAACTTATTGGTTTGGATGATTTGTGATATGGGTGTTATGGATTCTTGATCGTGATTGAATTCCCGTTGCTTAGGTACCAAATTTGTTTGGATTGGTGAAGTTTGAAAAATTGAAACCCCAAAATCCCTTAAACCCTTGATAAACCTTGTTCTTGATGATTTTTGGCTTGATTCTTGGGTTGGATTGATGTTTGATTGAAAACTTTGTATTAGGGATTGATCTTCATTGAAAAACAAACGATTCGGTACCAATTTTGTGGGATTTGAACATGTATAACACCAACTTTGATGAATCACAATCCTTGTTGAAACCCTTCTGATAAACCCTAGTGTTCTTGAAGTTCTTGACATTGAACCTTGATTTGATTGATTGTTTGGATATAAATTTGATTGGGTTTTGTTAAGGAAGATAAAAAACAACTTTGGGTATCATTGGATTGTGAAAACAAGTTGAAAACATCGGATTTGGGGCTTGAATATCGACTTGGAATAAGTTTGGAACGTGTTGAAACTGACCCAGGCTCAGGCGCCCCGCCCAAGCCAGGCGCCCCGCCTGACTTGCTCACTGCCTAAGGCCCCAGGCACTCCGCCTAGGCCCAGGCGCCCCGCCTGATTGCCTGCGTAGTTTGGGCACCCCTTCTGAGTTTCAGGCGCCCCTTCTGAGTGCTGTATGTGTTGTTTCGGGTAGATTTTCGTAGGTATTCCCCTTTGTTTGATAACATAACATCTAGTTAGTACTACTTTGAGTAACCGTTCTACTTGAATAGTACTAACCCTTTTAATTGCTCTTAGGTGATTCGTGCCTAGAAAGGAGAGTAGAGTTCTAAGGAAAAGCGTAGAATCTTTTAACTCAAGTCCTCACTTCAAAGTGCCTAGCGTTCATTGAGTCCCATTAACTCCACTCACCCCGGAGTGTGCGTGACTCATGAATAGTTTAGTTGAGTTGGGGAATTGCTAGTCATCTACATGAAGCTTTGGAACTACAAGTCGAGTGAAATATCCAACGCCACCCAAAAGAGTGATCCGAGTGAACACAAGTGAGGGAGTGTGTGAGGTTATTTTACTAACGTTTGCTACTTATGTAGGTACAATGTCAACCGAAGGAGAAGATTTTGCTAAGAGTGCCCTTGCTACTATCCTTGCCAAATTAGATAGTATGAACTTGACGATTGAAAGCCTTGAGAGGGTGAACTCTAGTGCTCTAGTTGAGCAAGGGACTTCCAACGTCCAATCGGAGAAAGGGACCCCAGTGTCCAAGTTGA
Organism: Petunia secreta; assembly: GCA_029990175.1. Classification (NCBI taxonomy): domain Eukaryota; kingdom Viridiplantae; phylum Streptophyta; class Magnoliopsida; order Solanales; family Solanaceae; genus Petunia; species Petunia secreta. The sequence goes on along the minus strand of JARKIP010000087.1, from coordinate 4,859,739 downwards.
GAAAGAGACCCCGAGTGTCCAAGTTGAAGGCTCAAGTAGTCCTACCTTTACCCCGGAACAAGTTGTTGAGTTACTTAATCAACAACGGGTAAAGGAAGATCGTGAGAGGATTGATCAAGTGTTGGGCAATACCCAACGAGCGGGCATTCCCCGTATCTTGGAAAACCCCCCAAGAAAAATTCCACTACCAAGACCCATCCGAAATGTGCAACCTCTTGAGCAAGTTGATGAAGCTCAAGAAGGGGAGGAAGTCGATTATGGTGATGATGTGTTTGGGTTTGATGATCACTTTCAACCGAGGCGAGGTATGAATTGGGGTCGAAATGTGGATAGAGATAGGGGCCGAGGTCGAGGGCCACCTATGGGGTATGTTGGTGGGAATGCTAGAAGGGAGTATGGTGGGAATGAAGATCACTATGGGGGCCAACCGGAGCCTTTCCGTGGGGGTCGTGACAACACCAGCCTCAATAGTGTGAAGCTTAGCCTTCCAACCTTTAAAGGGAATTGTGATCCGGAGGCTTACATTGAATGGGTGCTACAAATGGAAATATTGTTTGACACAAATGACATTACCGATGAGAAGAAAGGCACTTATGCTATTTCCTCCTTTGAATCCTATGCATCTACTTGGTGGGAATCAATCAAGAGATCAAGGAGGAGAGCGGGAATCCCCGTGAATGTGGGATGGAATGACTTGAAGGGTATCATGAGTATCAAGTACATCACTCCTAGATATCGTCAAGAGCAACTCAAGAAACTTTATGAGTTGAAGCAAGGTGTCAAGACGGTGCATGAATAGTTTGATGAGTTTGAAAGAACTCGAATGGCCATGGATATGGACACCGAAGATGAGGAGCAAGCCGTGATCCATTTCATGAATGGTTTGAGCTATGGTATAGCTTCACAATTGAGATTGCATTCTTATCTTTCACTTCAAGAAGTCCTTGATGCCGCTATTCGAGCCGAGCAATGGCTTGATAAAGAAAAGTCCACCCGTTACAAAGGCAACACTTCTACTTCCATGAGCAAGCCAAAGGATTGGAAAAATCCTACTTCCAATGCAAGATTCACGAATGCAAGTGGCCCTAGTGGAGCAAGTGCAAGCAAAGCTGTGAAGAAGCCGTTTGAGAAGTATACACCCAATGTTGGAGGTAATTCTAAAACTCAATTGAATACTCCTACTTCTTCTTCCATTCAATGTCACAAATGCAAGGGGTATGGACACTTTGCTAAGGAGTGTCCTACGAAAAGGATGATGGTTGTTGTTGGTGAAGTTGCTTATGAACAAGAGAGTGAACCGGAGGAAGATGAGGGAGTAGTGGGAGATGAGGGAGTAGAGGAGGATGATCATGATGATACGGTGGAGGATGAGGAGCCTCATACTTTTCTAGTAGTGAGGAGGAGTTTAGGAGCTATGATTGTGGAGGATGGCGAAACCTTGCAAAGGGAAAACCTATTCCATGCTAGGTGTCGTGTTAAGGGTGATGTGTGCTCTATGATCATTGACTCCGGGAGTTGCACTAATGTTGTGAGCCAATCTCTTATTGCCCAATTGAAATTGCCTACCGTGAAGCACCCCAAGCCATATCGATTGCAATGGCTTAGTGAATGTGGAGAGCTCAAGGTAGTGAAACAAGACATGATCAAGTTTAAAATAGGTAGTTATGTGGATGAACACTTGTTTGACGTTGAGCCCATGCAAGCTTGCCACCTTCTCTTTGGAAGGCCTTGGCAATTTGATCGGCAAGTGGTTCACGATGGACGTGTCAACACTTACACGCTCCAACATGAAGGAAGGAAATTTGTGTTGAAACCCCTAACCCCCAAACAAGTGAGTGATGACTACAATTGGATGCGGGAGTTGAGGGATGCGGCAAAGGCCAAGTCAATCATTGAGACTAGCCCTTTGTCCAAAAGCATGGTGGCAATCCCACCTTCTTCATCTACCAGTGGCATATGTGCCATGATGCAACCGGGCGAAATCCTAAGAGGTAATGATGGCACCAAGTTTCTCCTATGCCTAGTGCACAAAGGTATGATCCTTAACTCTAATTGTGATTTTTTTTCTAACCCTTTGCCTAGTGCTTTTGAAAATGTCTTGAAGGACTTTGGGGACATGTTCCAGGATGAGATGCCCGATGGCTTACCTCCCTTGAGGGGTATTGAACATCAAATCCACTTTATTCCGGGCTCTCAAATCTCAAACAAGCCGGCCTATAGAAGAAATCCCGAGGATACAAGGGAGTTGCAAAAACAAGTAGATGACTTGCTTTCCAAAGGCTTGGTGAGGGAGAGTTTGAGTCCTTGTGCCGTACCCGTCATTCTTGTCCCAAAGAAGGACGACACTTGGAGAATGTGCGTGGATTGCCGAGCCGTCAATAAGATAACGGTAAAGTACCGTCACCCTATTCCACGACTTGATGATATGTTGGATGAATTGAGTGGGTCTTGTGTCTTTTCTAAAATCGACCTTAGGTCCGGTTACCATCAAATCCGGATGAAACCTGAGGATGAATGGAAAACCGCATTCAAGACCAAATTCGGTCTCTATGAATGGTTGGTAATGCCCGGGCTTTCCAACGCACCTAGCACTTTCATGAGACTCATGAACCATGTTTTGAAGCCCTTTATTAATAAGTTCGTGGTTGTCTATTTCGATGATATCTTGATCTATAGTAAATTGATAGATGATCATATTGGCCACCTTAGGCAAGTGCTTGAAGCTTTGAGAGCCGAAAAGCTCTATGCTAACTTTAAAAAGTGTGACTTTGGTGTGGAGAAGGTTGTCTTCCTTGGGTTTGTTGTGAGTGCCCGAGTGGTGGAGGTGGATGAGTCTAAGGTAGAAGCCATACGTGATTGGCCTACTCCTACTACCGTGACTCAAGTGAGGAGCTTTCATGGTCTGGCTAGTTTTTATAGACGCTTTGTGAAAGATTTTAGCTCCATTGCCGCTCCACTCACCGAATTGGTGAAGAAAGACCAACAATTTGTGTGGGGAGAGCCTCAAGAGAAGGCCTTCCAAGGATTGAAAGGTAGGTTGAGTACCGCCCCTCTATTGCAATTGCCCGACTTTGGAAAGGCATTTGAGGTTGAATGTGATGCCTCGGGGGAGGGAATTGGTGGTGTTTTAATGCAAGATAGCAAACCCATCGCCTAATTTAGTGAGAAGTTGAAGGGTGCCTCCTTGAATTACTCTACGTATGACAAGGAGTTGTACGCCTTAGTGAGAGCTCTTGCCCATTGGCAACATTACTTGTGGCCTAGAGAATTTGTGATCAAGAATGACCATGAGTCACTCAAGCATCTTAGGGGCCAAGAAAAATTGAACAAGAGGCATGCCAAGTGGGTTGAGTTTATTGAGTCTTTTCCCTATGTCATCTAATATAAAAAAGGGAAAGACAATGTTGTGGCGGATGCACTTTCTAGGAAGTTCGCTCTTGCCACCACTCTCACCTCTAAGCTCATGGGGTTCGAGAGCATCGAATTGATGTATGCTCATGACCCAACGCTAAAGAGTGTCCATGATGCTCTAGAGAAAGGGGAGAGAGTTGAGAAATACCAATGGGTTAATGGATATATCTTCAAAAATGGTAGAGTGTGTATACCCGAGTCCTCTTGGAGAGAGTTGCTTGTGCATGAGGCACATTGCGGGGGACTCATGGGTCATTTTGGCACAAGAAAGACTTTGGCTATTCTTAAAGAACAATTTCATTGGCCAAAGATGGGGGTGCAAGTGGAAAAGTTTTGCAACAATTGCCTTGAGTGCAAGCGTGCTAAATCCAAAGCCCACCCCCATGGGTTGTATACCCCTCTCCCCGTACCTACTAGTCCATGGTTGGATATCTCAATGGACTTTGTTATGGGATTACCAAGGACTAGGGGGGGCCATGATAGCATTTATGTTGTTGTGGATAGGTTCTCCAAGATGGCTCACTTCATTCCATGTAAGAAATATGATGATGCACAACATGTTGCCTCTTTGTTCATTGATAATATTTTGAAATTGCATGGTGTGCCTCAAACTATAGTGAGTGATAGGGACACGAAGTTCCTAAGCCATTTTTGGAGAAGTTTGTGGGGTGTCCTTGGCACCAAGCTCTTGTTCTCGACGTCCCATCACCCACAAACAGATGGTCAAACCGAAGTGGTGAACCAAACTTTGGATGCTCTTCTTAGGGCCATGACCCGAGGTAAGGCCGGGACTTGGATTGATAGATTGCCTCTTATGGAGTTTGCCTATAATCGTACATTGCATCGCATGATTGGCATGACTCCCTTTGAGTGTGTTTATTGTTTTAACCCCTTGATTCCCCCAGATCTAACCCCTTTGCCAAGGGAAATGGTTGCTAATTTTGAAGGTAAAGCTAGAGCAAAGGTATTGATGGAACTCCATGCAAAGGCAAAGAAGAATTTGGAGGAAGCTTACGCAAAGCTTGCCTCAAAGAAGAACAAAGGACGCAAGAAGATGGAACTCAAGAAGGGTGACTATGTGTGGGTGCACTTCCGGAAAGAAAGGTTTCCAAACCTTAGGAAAGGAAAGTTGGCACCCCGTGGAGATGGCCCATTTCAAGTGCTCTCAAAGATAAACAATAATGCCTATGTGGTCGACTTGCCAAGTGAGTATCAAGTTTCTAATACATTTAATATTTGTGACTTGGTTCCTTTGGATGTAGGTAATGACGGGGTCGTGGATGATGATACTTCAATTTCGAGGACGAAATCTCCTCAAGAAGGGGAGGATGATGAGACCCAAAACCCCACAAGACCCTTCACACGGAGTCAAGCTAAGGAGATCCAAGGAGTACACCTACACTTGGTGAGGAAGGGCCTTGAAGAAGGAAGCGAGTGAAAGCCATTCCGGGTGCTCAAACTAGGCCTCACGCCTAAGGAAGAAAACGGCGCAGCAGAGCCAGGCGTCCCGCCCAGCTCGGGCGCCCCGCTTGGCCAGCACACTGCCTAAGCCTCTGAAATGCGCCCAGGCGGACCGCCCAGCCAGGCGCCCAAGCCAGGCGTCCGCCCAGCCAGGCGCCCCGCCCAGCTGAAGGCCCAGCCAGGCGCCCCTCCCAGGATCCAGGCGCCCCTCCCAGCTGCGAATGCCTATGTTTATTTTACCGTTTTGCCCTACGTGGCCTATTTTGTGAACCTTATTAGTAAGGGTATTTTAGTCATTGTGCAAGCTTGGTAAATACTATAAATAGCCATGCTTAGCCTATTTTGAACTTAGTTTATGATTGATGAATCTTGAACATGATAAGACTCAAAACGCGGAAAAAATAAACAAGATAGAAAACGAGACGAGGCTCGAACAAAGACCCAAGTAGCATAGGAGAACTAGTTCCGATACACCCCGGGTGGATGTCAAGGATCACCTACGCTATGCAACTACCCTCGAGTCAACTAGAACTCGCAAGTAGAATGATCGGGGCGGGGTTGTTAGGCAACTAGAATCCACTAGAAGTAACAAGTCCCAACTAAGGTTGATTTTCATTAACCCAAAGAGATCCCTCTTTACAATATTCAATTCATCATTCAACATAACTAAGGAATAAAATAAGCTATCTAGCTATTTATAGATGTTTTTAGGCACTAAGTAAAAGGTCTAAAGTGCCCACACTTAGGCTTAGGAATAAAAGACCACGCAGGGCCCAAACAGTAATTTCCGTAGCTGGGAGGGGCGCCTGAGGCTGGGAGGGGTGCCTGGCCTGTGCTGGGTCTGGGCGGGGCGCCTGAGGGTAGGCGGCGCGCCTGGGGCAAGCGGGCGCCTGGGCTGGGGGCCTAGGTAGGCGGGGCGCCCGTGCACATTTTGCACCTTCGGACAGAAGCTTCTCCAGGCGGGGCGCCTGGCTTTGCTGGGAGGCCCTCCTCCTCCTTAGGCGTGGGGCCTTGAGCTGAGATCATCTGAAACACTTCCAAAGCTCTTGACTTCAAGTCCTTTGTATCTTCCAAGCTTGGCATATGTTGGAAAGTGTTGGAAAGTGTCTTGTCCCAATTTGGGGCTTATCATCCTCCCCTTCTCGGGGTGCCCAATGCTCTCCTCCCGTGTAACCCTTGATCGTCACTTTGACATAGGTCTCTTCCAATATCTCCCTTGCCTTAATATGGAGCTTAGAACCTACAAGCAACGACAAGCAAACACAAAAATTCCTACTTTGAAAGTAGGTTAGTGCAAGAAGTGTGGAAAACACACTCTTGTGATATAACCAAGCATCAATGAGAAGCACAAATATCAAGTCTCCAAACAGAACAATAAGTACTTGGTTAAAGATCTTCATGCACCTAACACAATAGTGATCACATAAGCCATGGGGATATGAAAAATGCAAGATCAAGCTATCAAATTCCCCTTGAACCTTAAGCTCAAGATCAACACACCAATCAATCCTCAAGGTGTAATTAACAAGTGGAGTGGAGTGAATCAAAGAACTCAACCTACAAGTAGGATCAAGTGCTCCACTCCCCTTCTTTAGAGCATACTTACTCATACCAAGGGATTCCTTTTCACCTCCAATTTCATCACCTAAGCAACCCTACTCAAAAGACAAGCTCTCAAGGAAGGCATTGATGATGGATTCTTCTTCATCATAACCCCAACTAGTAATAGTAGGGTCACTCAAAGAACCATCTACCTCACCCAAATTCTCAAACAATGGGTTGCCTAAGGAATCAATTCCTTCACACCATGGGGGTTCCAATTTACTATTCACCCTAGTCCGATATAAGTCATTACCATTAATGAGAATGCCTTCAAACAATGGATTAGTGTAAACATGCATCTCACTATCATGATCAAGCATAGACAAATTATCAAGACTAGGCTCACTTGAGGAGTCATCATAGAAAACCTTGTCCAATTCATGCAATTTGGACTCCTCAAGATCACTATCCTCACCACAACACATTGGCCCACCAAATAGAAGCATATCAATAAGGGAATGATCAACTATCTCATCTCCCCATTTGTCAAAGGTTGGTGGTGTGTCATAGCAAAGATCACAATCATGGTCAACCATCAAATCTACACTAGGAAGGGGTTCAATGAACGATGAGCTCACATTACGATATGGCATAACATCCCTTCCAACTAGTGTTTCACAAGCACACACAAGTTGATAACTAGACTCTTCACTAGTGGCATACTCACTAGATGCATTCAAAACACCAACTAGTGTTGAGTCATCACAAGACAAGTAGCTAGTAGGCTCATGAATAGGTGAAGTAACACTTACATTTGTAGTACTTCCTTGATCACTCACAAGGTTTGAAGTGTCATATGCAACTTCTCCTTCATGAAGCTCACATTGAGGCTCCAATGGCTTGTCTTAAAATGTACCTACACAAGAACTTTCACAAGAAAAAGTAGAAGATAAAAAAGGGTTAGAACAGTGGGTGCTCTAACTCTCAATTTTTCCTTCCTCACCTCTCATCTCTCTCAATTTTACCTCATGGTCAAGTGTAGTTTGTGGTGACAATCCCCTCACATCACTCCTCAAATCCTCTCCTTTTTCCTCTCTTGGATTGTCACCGGTCACTCCCTCACTTCTCTCTATCTTTTCTCTCTCATTTGAAGTGGAGTGACTCTCATATTCATCATGCAATGGAAGAACAATAAGATTTTTTGCCTCGGGCTCAAGTAGAATGGGTGACTTTGCTTTAGCCGCTTCCCTCAACTCCTTCATTCGCTTGTAGTCTTCCCTTACATGCCTCGGAGTCAAAGGTCTAAGCACATACTTTCTCCCATCTTGCTTGACCGTGTATGAATTGGTCTGGCCATCATGCACTACACACATATCATGTTGCCATGGTCTTCCCAACAATAGGTGGCACGCTTGCATCGGAACCACATCACACATGACCTTATCCCTATAGTTTCCAATGCTAAATTCAATCACCGCTTGTTTCACCACTCTTAGTTCACCACACTCGCTAAGCCATTGTAAACGATATGGTTTTGGATGCTTTAGAGTGGGTAACTTCAATTGGGAAATCAAGGTTTGGCTCACTATGTTGGTACAACTCCCCGAATCAACAACCATTGAACATACTTGGCCCTTTACTCGGCACCTAGCATGAAAGAAGTTTTCCCTTTGATCATTTTCCACCTCCTCTTCCATAAAAATGGTACTCAAACTTCTCCTAACCACCAAGAACATTTGAGGGCCATCATCCTCTTCTACGGCCTCCTCACAATCAACTTCCTCATCCCCTTCTACTTCTCCATTTTCGGACTCACTTTCTTGCTCATACACTAAATTGCCAACCACAACCATGGTTCGTTTTGTGGAGCATTATTTAGCAATATGCCCAAAGCCCTTACACTTATAACATTGAGTAGAAGTAGAAATAGGATTACTCAAACGAGTTTTAGAAGTACCTTCCAAGGGTGGAGTAGTCCTCTCATATGGCTTCTTCACTTCTTTGCTAGCATTGACACTTGGAAAGCTTGCATTTGGAGTCTTCCACTCTTTTGGTTGGTTCACGGGAGTAGGAGTGCTACTCTTGTAACGATTGGACTTTTCTACCTTAAGCCATTGCTCGGCTTCAATAGCGGCTTCCAATAGATCTTGGAGTGAAGGATAAGAATGCAACCTCAATTGAGAAGCTATACCATAGCTCAAGCCATTCTTGAAACGGATTATGGCTTGCTCTTCATCCTCGGTCTCCATATCTAAGGCCATTCAGATCTTCTCAAACTCATCATAGTACTCATGAACCGTCTTGACACCTTGCTTTAGATCATAGAGCTTCTTGAGTTGCTCTTGTCGATATCTAGGAGTCACATACTTGGTATTCATGAGGGCCTTCAATTCATTCCAAGTTACATTCACATGCACACCCGCTCTCCTTCTTGTCCGCTTTATGGATTCCCACCAAGTAGAAGCATAAGACTCAAAAGATGAAATAGCATAAGTACCTTTCTTCTCATCGGTCATTTCATTTGTGTCAAACACTCTCTCTATGAGTAGAACCCATTCCATGTATGCTTCCGGATCACAAGTTCCCTTAAAGGATGGAAGATTAAGCTTCACACTATTGAGATTGTTGTTGTTGTCACGCACCCCATAGATAGGCTCCGTTTGGCCTCCATAATGGTCATCATGAGCAACATATTCTCTCCTAGCATTCCTTCCATCAAATCTCATGGGTGGCCCTCGACCTCGGCCTTTACCCCTATCCACATTTCGACCCCAATTCATTGGCCTCCTAGGTTGATAAGGAGCATTATACCCATAGGCTTCATCTCCATACTCGGCTTCCTCCTCTTCTCGAGCCTCAACAACTTGCTCAAGAGGTGGGACAAACTGATGCAACCCAAATTGCATCGAGACCATTCACTCGAAGTCAAGCCAAGGATATACAAGACGCTCACCTACACTTGGTTTGAGAGGCGTGGATGATACGAGCTCGGGGAAAGACTTAAAGACAATGCATTGGAGCTCAATCCATGTGGAAACAGGGCAGAAAACAGTGCAAGAAGCAGGGGAGCAAAACAGGGCCAAAACAGGGGAAGTCTGCTGAGCTTACTGCCTAAGAACGAAAACTTGTTCTTCGCGATCGCGTCATCAACCTTCGCGATCGCGAAGAGTATATCTTTTGCCTGCGCGACCGCGCCAAGACTCGCGCGATAGTGAGCTCGAGCTTTTAGTGTTCCACGCGATCGCATATATCCCTGCGCGATCGCGAAGAAGACTTGAGCAGCAGCGGACCAAAATGTAGGAAATATTGTAATGAGGTACTATAAATGCCCTCTTTCATCATTTATTGCTTTTTACACTACTTTGAACACAAAACACATTGAATGAGCATAGCTCTCAACCTTGTAACTCTTTTGGCTTGAAATCAATTGGATGAATCCAAGTTGCTCTTCAATCCATCTTCGATCATTCTATTTGCTTGAGCCTCGTGTCTCTTGAGGATAGTTGGTTAGCGTAGGTGATTCTTTCCAATCGTTTGGAGTGTAACGGAACAAGTTCTTCGTTGCTACTCGAACTTTAGTGTGAGTCTCGTCTCGTTCCTTTTCTTTTATCGCTTTCGTATTTTAGATTGCATCAGTTGGTATCAGAGCAAGGCTAGGGTTACGTTCTTACGAACCCTCGTCCTACTCTTCGTGCTTGTCATCTTTGTTCCGTGTTTATTTTCTTGTTCTTGTTATTGTTTTATTGAAAAAGAAGAAAAAAATTCAAAAACATGAAAACCTAAAAATTTGGTAGAAATCGCTTGTTGATATGATTTTGTTGGTATTGATTATCGGGGATTGTTTGTTTACGTAATCTCGACAATTAGGAACCAACAAAACACGTTTTGGAGTTGAAAATCAAAAGTTGGAAAAATTGAACCCTAGGTTGGGTATGTTGCATAATTTTCCAAAACTTGTTTGATGTTATGATTTTGTGGTTATTTGGTATCGGGGATTGTTCCTTATAGTTACCCCGTCATTTTGATACCACTATTACATCATTTGGAGTAGCGGAGTGAAAATCAAAATTTTGAACTTTGAAGGTTTTGAACAATTGAAGAACTTGCCCAAAATTCATTGAAAACAAGTTGTTTGATTGTTGTTTGTGTGTATAAACCATTGGGGATTGTTTACTCCAGTTGAAAACACCTATGGGAAGCTTGAAAACTGAAATAAGTTGAATTTGGGTTGTTGTTCTGCCAAAACTGCCGTTTTTCTGTCGAGTTTCTGGTTCAGCTGAACAAACCTGCGCGATCGCGCAAGGTCTCGCGCTGTCGCGCCAATTCTGCATTTTTGTTCATCGCGATCGCGCCCCTCTGCACGCGATCGCGAAGGGTACCTAATTCCAGAAAATCCTGAAGTTGGACAGAATGTTCGCAAAGGCATCGTAACAGTTTCCAACCACCAAAACTCCCATAGCATCATCAAATATGGTGAGTTTCTAGATCACAAACAAAAATTCATCCAATTCCGAATCCGTTTAGTGACGATTCGATCTTTGAACATTTCATCTCGTCACATCCGGTTAGTACTTTGAGGGTAATACTTCTACCCAATTAGTACTAATCCCTTGTGCGAATAGGATACTCGTGCCTAGAAGGAGAGTAGAATTCAAAGAAGATTCGTAGTTAACTGTTTGGTTCAAGTGCGCACCAAATAGCTTAGCGTTGATCGAGTCCCATTGAATCCACTCTTCCCGAAGAGCATTTGGTTCTTGTGTTTTGGGTTGATCTTTGAAGAGGTTGCGCAATTACGAGGAGGCCATTGATTTCAAGTTTGTGTCAAGCTTGAGTGAACCCGAGCGACAAACAAAAGTGAGGGAGTGAGTGAGGACTTTTACTCTAATCTTCTTTTCTTGCTTTTGATTGTTGTAGGTACATGGCGGAGGAGAAAGCAAAGAGTACCATTGAGGTTCCAACCGACGTCTTGGCTAATTTGTTAGCCGAGGTGAAGGCCCTCAACCTTAAAATGGAAGCTCTTGAAAAGGAGAGGACCCCGAGTGTCCAAAAGGACCCAAATGAAGGCACTAGTTATGATTCCATCATGAAGCCGGATCAATATGCGGAGCTAGTTTGTCGACGACGGTTGAGGGATGAGGCTCTCGCTAGAGAGAGATTGTTGGGCAATCCCCAACCCTTGGGCAATCCCCAAGGAGATGTTCCATTCCTAAGGCCACGGAGAAACATTGCACCCCTTGAGCAAGTTGATGAAGCGCAAGAAGGGGAGGGTCTCGGACTTGATGATGATTACTTTGATGCTCCCTATCCAAATAGGAGGGCGATGAATGGAGGCCGAGGTGTAGATAGAGGTCGTGGTCGAGGTCGAGGACCACCAAGAGCTTATGTTGGAAGGAACTTGGGAAGGGAATATTAAGATGTTGATGACAACTATGGGGTTCAACCGGAACAACACCGTGGGGGTCGAGACACTAATCTAAATAGTGTCAAGATCACTATCCCGCCATTCAAGGGGACTAGTGATCCGGAAGCATTTCTTGAATGGAAGATCCAATTGGAGCGGGTCTTTGACACAAATGATATGACCGAGGAGAAGAAGGCCACTTATGCTATCTCATCATTTGAGTCCTATGCCTCTACTTGGTGGGAATCCATCAAGCGATCAAGGAGAAGACTTGGGTTGCGGATGAACATCACTTGGGAAGAGTTGAAAGAAGTTATGAACAACAAGTATGTGACTCCCAAGTATCGACAAGAGCAACTCAAAAAGCTCTATAAATTGAAGCAAGGCTACAAGTCCGTTGATGAATATTTCAACGACTTTGAGAAAAACCGGATGGCTCTTGATATGGAGACGGAGGATGAGGAACAAGCTATCATCCGTTTCAAGAGTGGCTTGAGTAGGGAGATTGCCTCCCAATTGAGACTTCACATCTTCCACTCCTTGCAAGATGTTTGTGATGCCGCGGTTGAAGCCGAGAAATGGCTCAAGGAAGAAAAGGCTCCTCGCTATAGGAGTACTACCACTACCACTCCTTCAACGCGCTCCAAAGAATGGAAGAGCCCATATGCTAGTGGAGCAAGTGGAAGCCGAGATGTAAAGAAGCCTTTTGAAAAGGCTACCCCGAAGAGCGACCACAAAGAAGTTGGAGGTACTCCTAAAACTACTTTAAATACTCCTTCTCCTTCTTTTTTCCAATGTCATAAATGTAAGGGTTATGGCCACTTTGCCAAAGAGTGCCCTACCCAGAAAACAATGATTGTGATGGATGATGGGTTGGTCTAAGAGGGTGAAAGTGAGTCCGAGGGTGAAGTTGAAGAGGAGAGTGAGGAAGTTGAGGGTGAAGAGAGAGCGACGAAGGGGGATGATCCTAATATGTTCCTTGTGGTGCGTCGCATTTTGGGAACCATGGTGAGTGAGGAGAGGGAGGATGAACAAAGGGAAAACTTGTTCCATGCCCGGTGTAGAGTGAAGGGACAAGTTTGTTCCATGATAATTGACTCGGGTAGTTGTGCAAATGTGGTGAGCAATTCCTTGGTCTCACAATTGAAGTTGACTACCATTAAAACCCCGAGCCCCTACCGTTTGCAATGGCTAAGTGAATGTGGGGAATTGAGGGTAGTGAAGCAAGTGTTGATTAGATTAAAGATTGGGAACTATCAAGATTAACACATGTTTGACGTGGTGCCAATGCAAGCTTTCCACCTTTTGTTTGGAAGGCCTTGGCAATACGACAAACAAGTGGTTCATGATGGCCGGGCCAACACTTACACGGTTAGGCATGAGGGGAAGAGGTTTGTGCTTACACCTTTGACCCCGAAACAAGTAAGTGAAGACTATCGGCGCATGAAAGAGTTGAGGGAAGCGGCTAAGGCCAAGTCCCCGATTGTGGCCAAATCTTTGGCCGAGACTCCACCATCTCCCACCGGTCGCATGTGTGCCATGATGCAACCGGGTGAGTACTCGAAAGGTAATGATGGCACCAAGATGCTCATATGCCTAGTGCACAAAGGTATGGTTTTAAATTCCGAAAGTGATTATTTATCTAACCCTAACCCTTTGCCTAGTTCTATTGACAATGTTTTGAAGCTCTATGAGGACATGTTCCCGGAGGAGATGCCGGATGGATTACCTCCCTTGAGGGGTATTGAGCATCAAATCGACTTTGTCCCGGGATCTCAAATTCCCAACAAGCTGGCATATAGAAGTAATCCCGAGGACACAAGGGAGCTACAAAAGCAAATTGATGAGTTGCTTACCAAAGGCTTGGTGAGGGAGAACTTGAGTCCTTGTGCCGTGCCCGTGATCCTTGTTCCAAAGAAGGATGGCACTTGGAGGATGTGTGTGGATTGTCGAGCGGTTAACAAGATCACGGTAAAGTATCGACATCCCATACCTCGTTTGGATGATATGTTGGATGAGCTTAGTGGTTCTAGTGTCTTTACAAAAATAGACCTTAGGTCCGGCTACCACCAAATCCTGATGAAACCGGGTGATGAGTGGAAAACCGCATTCAAGAACAAATTTGGTCTTTATGAATGGTTGGTGATGCCTTTCGGCCTCTCCAACGCACCTAGTACCTTCATGAGACTAATGAACCATGTGCTAAAGCCATTCATCAACAAATTCGTGGTTGTCTACTTTGACGACATATTGATTTATAGCAAGTCAATAGATGACCACGTTGGCCACTTGAGTCAAGTGCTTGAAGTGCTACGATCCGAAAAGCTGTATGCCAACTTTAAGAAGTGTGCCTTTTGTGTTGAAAAGGTTGTCTTTTTGGGCTTTGTTGTTAGTGCCAATGGTGTAGAAGTTGATGAATCCAAAGTTGAAGCCATTAGAGATTGGCCTACTCCTACCACCGTTTCTCATGTGAGGAGTTTCCATGGCCTAGTTAGTTTCTATAGGCGCTTTGTTAGAGACTTTAGCACCATTGCCGCACCACTCACCGAGTTGGTGAAGAAGGATAAACCTTTTGTGTGGGGAGAGCCTCAAGAGAGTGCTTTCCAAGAATTGAAAAGTAGGTTGAGTACCGCCCCCTTGCTACAATTGCCCGACTTCGGGAAGGCTTTTGAGGTTGAATGTGATGCCTCGGGGGTGGGAATTGGGGGTGTTCTCATGCAAGAAGGGAAGCCCGTTGCCTACTTTAGTGAGAAGTTGAAGGGCGCAACCTTGAATTACTCCACGTATGACAAGGAGTTGTATGCCCTCGTGAGAGCTTTAGCCCATTGGCAACACTATCTATGGCCTCGGGAATTTGTGATCAAGAGTGACCATGAGTTACTCAAGCATCTAAGAGGTCAAGAAAAGTTGAACAAGAGACATGCCAAGTGGGTGGAATTCATTGAGTCCTTTCGTTATGTAATTCATTACAAAAAGGGTAAGGACAATGTTGTGGCCGATGCGCTTTCAAGAAAATTCGCTCTTGCCACCACTCTCGCTTCTAGACTTGTGGGTTTTGAGAGTATCAAGTCATTGTATGCTCATGACCCAAAGCTCAAAAGCATTCATGATGCTCTAGTGAGTGGGGAAAGGGTGGAAAAATACCAATGGGTAGATGTGATGCAGTGGAAAATAGGCGGAAGCGACAAACGATATAAAAGTGCGGAAGCTAAAACAAGATAGGCGATATCGATAAGATATCGAGATAAAAAGCAAGACGAGGCTTGAACGTTTACCTAAGTAGCACCGAGGAACTCGTCTCGATACACCCCGGGTGAAGTCAAGGATCACCTATACTACGCAACTACCCTCAAGAGACACCCGGCTCTTGCAAATAGAATGATCAAAGAGGTTACGATGTTCAACATGGAATCCACCAAGTGAAATCATGCCCGTTCACGGGTTCATCATTGAGATTCACTCAAAGAAAATATCATTCTACATTCAAAGTTAGCTAAAAATACAATAAATGACTAAGGGGTCTATTTATAGTTTCCAATTACAAGTTTTGCCAAGTTTCCGGTCCGCACTGCTCCACTGATCTTCGCGATCGCGTGAATGGAATAGCGATCGTGCAGGGCACTAATCTGCAGAGGCTCGCGATCGCGTCTTTGTGCGCGCAATCGCGCAGGGCGAATAACATCTCTTCGCGATCGCGTGAGTGTGGTCGCGATCGCGCAGAGGAAATGTCTGGCGCCAGGCAGTAGCTCAGAAAATGCTGCCCTGTTTTGCCCTGTTGTGGCTCCCCTGTTTCCTGCACTGGTTTCAGCCCTGTTTCCACTTTGATTGAGCTTCAATGCATGGTCTTCAAGTCGTCTCCCGCGCTCATATCATCCATGCCGTGACTCCCAGACCAACTGTAGGTGTCGATGTAATTTGGGCTGCATCATCCTCCCCTTCTTGAGAAAATTTTGTCCTCAAAATTAAGGCGTCCTTCTCCAAGGTAGCACCACCTACATCAAAAGGCAACAAAAACAAAAGTTCCTACTACAAGAGTAGGTTAGTGCACCAAGTGTGGGAAAACACACTCTTTACAACCAAGTATCAATGGCAACAAAGAAGCTCATGTCCCCAAAGGAACTAGGAAGTACTTGGTTCAACAACGGAGTGCTCCCAACACAAGAACAAATAAAGAGATCAATAGGGCATGGCATATGCAAGATTAAGCTATCAAATTCCCTACAATCCCTAGGTTCAAGATTAGCACACCAAGACCTTCCACTACGCGAGTAGGTAGGTCCAACAAGAGTGAGTGCAAGCACGGTGGAAAATTCGCTCTTGTTATAGAGCCAAGTATCAATACCATTCAAGAAGCTCATGTCCCCAAAGGGAACAACAAGTTCTTGGCTCCATAGTGTCAAGCACTCACAACCATAACAAGCAATGGAATCATTAGGACATAGAACATTCAAGACCAAGCAATCAAAGTTCCGATGACCCCTAAGCTCATGTTCAACATACCAATCCTTCAAGGCAATATTTTCAAAATATGGCGCAATGGTTTTGGCATGCTCATACCTCAAAGTGTGGTTAACATATGGGAGGGGATAGACAAAGTGGTGCAATTCACAATTAGCATCAAATACCCCACTCCCCTTCTTAAAAGCCCTCATACTCACACTAAGAGGTACCTCCTCACCTCCAATTTCATCCTCGAGACAACCCCCCTCACAAGGTAAGCTCCCAAGGAAGGCATTGTTAATGGCCTCTTCATCATCATAACCCAAACCAACAAGAGTAGGGTCACTAGAAGAATAATCTACCTCACTCGAAGCTTCAAACAAGGAGTTGTCTATGGGATCAAATCCCTCACACCATGGAGGTTATATTTCATCCTCAACTCTAGTCCGATACAAATCGCCTTCACAATTAAAGATGCCTACACGCAACGGGAATATAAAAGCATGCACCTCAATTTCATAGTCAAACAAAGGCATAGTATCAAGACTAGGATTTTCACTCTCACTTGAGGAGTCATCATAGACAACCTTGTCCAATTCTCGCAATTTGGACTCCTCAAGTTCACTCTCATCCTCACTACGACACACAAATCCACCAAAATCAATTATATCAACAAGGGTGGAGTCACATAACTCATCTTCCCCTTTATCAAATATGGGCGGGGTGTCATAACAAGGGTCGCAAGTAAGGTCAACTATCACACTTTCACTAGAGAGAGGTTCTTTGAATACCGGACTCACATCATGATGCGGCCTTTCACTCCCCTCTACTAGGTCACACGCAAACACAAGTTGACCATTAGACTCTTCACTAGTTGCAAGATCAGTATAGGCATCACAAGCAACAACTAGTTTTGAGTCTCCAAGAGACAAGGGATTAATACATTCATGAGAAGGAAAGGTGACTCTTACACTTGAGTCGCTCCCGTGAGTACTCACATCGCTTGAAGTGTCATGTTTGAGTCCTTCTTCATGAAACTCACAATGTCGAGCTCCATCCTCTTGTCTTTCTTTCTTATCAACCGGTTGAGGCTCCACTAGCTCGCCTCCAAGAGTACCTACACATAAGCCAAAATAAATAGAAAGAGAAGAAGATAAATCATGGTTAGAACAAAGGGTGTCCTCACTCCCGCTCGAGATTTCCTCTCCTCTCACTTCTTTCATTTTTCGCTCAAAGCCAATTGTAGGTCCGGGTGATGTTTCATTCTCAATGTGCAAGGGCATGACCATAAGATTGTTGGTTCCGGGCTCAAGAATCATGGGTGACTTGGCTTTAGCCGCTTCCCTCAACTCCCTCATAATCCTATAGTCATTACTTACTTGCTTCGGTGTCAAGGGCTTGAGTATATACTTTCTAGAACCGTGCAAGACCGTGTAAGAGTTGGTCCTACTATCATGTACTACACTCCGATCATATTGCCACGGCCTCCCAAACAAGAGATGGCAAGCTTGCATAGGGACTACATCGAACATTACCTTATCTCGGTAGTTGCCAATGCCAAACTCAACCAAAGCTTGCTTCACCACCCTCAACTCTCCACACTCACTCAACCATTGTAAACGGTAGGGATGTGGATGTGTTCTAGTAGGCAATTGCAATTGGGAAATCAAGGTCTCACTTACTATGTTAGTACAACTTCCCGAATCAATGATCATTGAGCACACTTGACCCATCACTCGACACCTAGCATGGAAGAGATTCTCCCTTTGCACATGTTCCGGCTCTTCATGACTCATGGCACCCAAACTCCTCCGTACCACAAGTGTCGTTTTAAGCTCATCACCTTGCTCACCATTATCTTGGGGAATGCCCAAGTTGTGGGGAGTGCCCACTTGTTGGGGAATGCCCAACGGTTGGGGAATGCCCAACATTTCATCACTGGTACCTCTTTCGATACCGTTTTGGACACTCGGGGTCCATTTTCTTTCAAGGCTCTCAAGCCTTTGGTCTAAAGATCTCACCTTGGCCAATATGTAGGCCAAAGTGCTTAACGGGACCTCAACAGTATTGTATACGTCTCCGGCCATGTACATACAAAAAGTAAAGACAAGAGAAAGAGGTTAGAGTAAAAACCCTCACTCGCTCCCTTACCTTTGTAGTGTCACTCGGGTACACTCAATTTAGTGGCGGGGGATTTATCACTCAAGCTTGATCTCAAAGGCTTCCTCATAGTTGAACAACAACCTCAATAACCACTCAAGTCACAAGAACCAAATACTCTTCGGGGTGAGTGGAATTGATGGGACTCGATGGGCGTCGGCTTTATAAGTGAGCACTTGAGCAAAAAATATACTACGAGTCTACTTTGAGCTCTACTCTCCTTCTAGGCACGAGTATCCTAGCCGCACAAAGGATTAGTACTAATTGGGTAGGAGTGTTACCCTCAAAGTACTAACCGGAAGTGACGCGATCAAATGTTCAAAGATCGAATCGTCACTAAACGGATTCGGAATTGGATGATTTTTGGTTAGTGATCTACAAACTCACCATATTTGATGATTCAATATGAGTTTTGGTGAGCGGAAACTGTTACGAATGCTTTGCGAACAATCTGTCCCAAAACAGGATTTTCTGGAATTCAGTACTCTTCGCTATCGCGTGGATATGCGCGCGATCGCGATGACTTAACTTGGAGAGTTGTCGCGATCGCGTGAATAAGCGCGCGATCGCGCAGGTTTGCAGTCCAGAACCAGAACCCCGATAGAAAACTCAGTTTTTGGCACATAAATCACCCCAATTCAACTTGTTGTTCAGTTCTAAAGCTTCCAAAGGGTGTTTTCAACTGAAGTAAACAACCCCCAATGGTTTTACCAATCAAACAATCAACAAACAACTTGTTTTCAAAAATTTGGAGCAAGTTCTTCAAAGTTTTCAAGAACTTCAAGATTTCAAAACATCGATTTTCATTCCGCTACTCCAAATGATGTTATGGGGGTACCATAACAACGGGAAAACTATAAGGAGTAAACCCCGATACCAAACAACCAAGAATTCATAACATCGAAGAAGTTCTAGCAAAATTGGTGAATTCTTCAACTTTTGAGATTTGGTTTTCAAGATTTTAATTCACAACTCCAAAATGTGTTTTGTTGGTACCCAATTGTCGAGAATACGTAGAAAAACAATCCCCGATAATCAAAACCAACAAAATCGATGCAACCAACAAGATGTAGCAAATTGTTGAATTTTTTTCAACTTTTGAATTTTTTTCTTCTTTTCAATTTTCCAAGAACAAGAACAATAAACACAAGGATAACAACAACAAGAACAAGACCGAGGATTCGTAAGAACGAAGCCTAGCCGTGCTCTGATACCAACTTATGCAGTGGAAAATAGGCGGAAGCGACAAACGATATAAAAGTGCGGAAGCTAAAACAAGATAGGCGATATCGATAAGATATCGAGATAAAAGCAAGACGAGGCTTGAACGTTTACCTAAGTAGCACCGAGGAACTCGTCTCGATATACCCCGGGTGAAGTCAAGGATCACCTATACTATGCAACTACCCTCAAGAGACACTCGGCTCTTGCATATAGAATGATCAAAGAGGTTACGATGTTCAACTTGGAATCCACCAAGTGAAATCATGCCCGTTCACGGGTTCATCATTGAGACTCACTCAAAGAAAATATCATTCTACATTCAAATTTAGCTAAAAATGCAATAAATGACTAAGGGGTCTATTTATAGTTTCCCATTACAAGTTTTTCCAAGTTTCTGATCTGCACTGCTCCACTGGTCTTCGCGATTGCGTGAATGGAATAGCGATCGCGCAGGGCACTAATCTGCAGAGGCTCGTGATCGCGTCTTTGTGTGCGCAATCGCGCAGGGCAAATAACGTCTCTTCGCGATCGCGTGAGTGTGGTCGCGATCGCGCAGAGGAAATGCCTGGCGCCAGGCAGTAGCTCAGAAAATGCTGCGCTGTTTTGCCCTGTTGTGGCTCCCCTGTTTCCTGCACTGGTTTCAACCCTGTTTCCACTTTGATTGAGCTTCAATGCATGGTCTTCAAGTCGTCTCCCGCGCTCATATCATCCATGTCGTGACTGCCAGACCAAGTGTAGGTGTCGATTCAATTTGGGCTGCATCAAGATGGCTACATTTTCAAGCATGGGAGAGTGTGTGTCCCCGAGTCCTCTTGGAGAGATGTGCTAGTGCAAGAAGCACATTGCGGGGGCTTGATGGGTCACTTTGGGGTGGACAAGACTATGGCCATACTTAAAGAGCAATTCCATTGGCCAAAAATGAGGACTCTTGTGGAGCGATTTTGCAATGCTTGCTTGGATTGCAAGAGGGCCAAGTCTAGGTCCAACAACCAAGGGCTATACACTCCTTTGCGCATTCCTACTAGTCCGTGGGTTGATCTTTCTATGGATTTTGTTATGGCTTTACCCCGGACTAGAGGAGGACACGATAGCATTTTTGTTGTCGTTGACCGTTTCTCCAAAATGGCTCACTTCATTCCGTGCAAAAAGACTAATGATGCCCAACATATAGCTTCCGTGTTTATTGATAATGTCTTGAAATTGCATGGGGTGCCTCGCACCATTGTTAGTGATAGGGACTCCAAGATCCTTAGCCATTTTTGGAAGTGTTTGTGGGGTGCTCTTGGCACCAAGTTGCTCTTCTCCACGTCCCACCACCCTCAAACCAATGGGCAAACCGAGGTGGTGAACCGGACTTTGGGAGCTCTACTTCGAGCTATGACCAAAGGAAAGGCCGGGACTTGGATTGATAAGCTACCACTCATGGAGTTTGCATATAACCGCACTTTACATCGCATTGGCATGACTCCATTTGAGTGTGTTTATGGTTTTAACCCATTGATTCCTCTTGATCTTACCCCTTTGCCAAGGGATGTGGTTGTTGATTTTGAAGGTAAGGTCGGGCCAAGGCATTGCTTGAACTTCATGCCAAGGTGCGGAAGACTTTGGAGGAGGCCTATGAGAAGATAGAAACCAAGAAAAACAAAGGCAAAAAGAAGGTGGACTTCAAGAAGGGAGATTGGGTGTGGGTGCACTTCCGCAAGGAACGATTTCCCAACCAAAGGAAGGGGAAGTTGGCACCAAGGGGCGATGGACCATTCCAAGTGTTGTCCAAGATCAACAACAATGCATACGTGATAGATTTGCCCGGTGAGTATAATGTGTTGACTACTTTCAATGTTAGTGACTTGACTTCTCTTTATGTAGGTGATGATACCTTGGAGGAGGACGCCTCAATTTCGAGGACGAAATCTTCTCAAGAAGGTGAGGATGATGCAACACAAATTGCATCGAGACCATTCACTCGAAGTCAAGCCAAGGATATACAAGACGCTCACCTACACTTGGTTTGGAGAGGCGTGGATGATACGAGCTCGGGGAAGGACTTAAAGACAATGCATTGGAGCTCAATCCATGTGGAAACAGGGCAGGAAACAGTGCAAGAAGCAGGGGAGCAAAACAGGGCCAAAACAGGGGAAGTCTGCTGAGCCTACTGCCTAAGAACGAAAACTTGTTCTTCGCGATCGCTTTATCAACCTTCGCGATCGAGAAGAGTATCTCTTTTGCCTGCACGACCGCGCCAAGACTCGCGCGATAGCGAGCTCCAGCTTTTAGTGTTCCACGCGATCGCATATATCCCTGCGCGATCGCGAAGAAGACTTGAGCAGCAGCGGACCAGAATGTAGGAAATATTGTAATGAGGTTATATAAATGCCCTCTTTCATCATTTATTGCTTTTTACACTATTTTGAACACAAAACACATTGAATGAGCATAGCTCTCAACCTTGTAACTGTTTTGGCTTGAAATCAATTGGATGAATCCAAGTTGCTCTTCAATCCATCTTCGATCATTCTATTTGCTTAAGCCTCGTGTCTATTGAGGATAGTTGCTTAGCGTAGGTGATTCTTTCCAATCGTTTGGGGTGTAACGGAACAAGTTCTTCGTTGCTACTCGAACTTTATTGTGAGTGTCGTCTCGTTCCTTATCTTTTATCGCTTTCGTATTTTAGATTGCATCACAAACCTAACGGGTCTTCGAAGTGGAGCATTTCCTTGGGGATTGCCCAAGTTGAGGGGATTGCCCTCTTGTTGGGGATTGCCCAACTCACGCTCTCGTAGAGCTTCAACCTTGCTTTGTTCATACTTCTTGGTTAGCTCAACAAAGTGTCCGGGAGTCATAGGAGTGCTATGACTTGTGCCTTTTCCAGATTCAATATGGACACTCGGGGTCCTCCTCTCACCGGTCTCAACTTGATTCCTCTCGACGTTCTCAAGTCTCAAAGAGATGTCCTCCAACTTGGCCATAATGGTGGCCATGAAATCCTTCATTGGGTTATCTCCATCGCTTGCCATTGTACCTACAAAAAGCAACAAACGTTAGTAAAATAACCTCACTCACTCCCTCACAAGTGTTTCACTCGGTTCACTCGTTTAGTGGTGGTGCATATTTCACTCGGACTTGTATACTCAAAGCTTCAAGTAGGTGACAAACAATCCTCAATTCAACCAACTATTCACAAGCCAATTGTACTCCGGGGTGAGTGGAGTTGATATGACTCGATGAATGATAAGCACTTTGAAGTGAGGACTTGAATCAAAAGATACTACGGATCTTCTTTGAATTCTAGTCTCCTTTCTAGGCACGATGATCCTAATAGCACTTAAAGGGTTAGTACTATTCAAGTAGAACGGTTACTCAAAGTAGTACTAACTAGATGTTATGTTATCAAAAAAAGGGAAACACCTACGAAAATCTACCCAAAATAACACGTTTCAGCAGCAGGTGGGGCGCCTGGAATGCAGGAGGGGCGCCTAGGCTTACTGCAGGTGGGCGCCTGGCTAGGCGGGGCGCCTGGCTAGGAGGGGAGCCTGAGCACTTTGCACCTCCTAGGCAGTGTCCAATCTAGGCGGGGCGCCTGGCTTAGGCGGGGCGCCTGGGCCTGGGACAGTTTCAACACGTTCCAAACTTGTTTCAAGTCGATTTCCAAGCCCCAAATCCGATGTTTTCAACTTGTTTTCACAATCCAATGATACCCAAAGTTGTTTTTGATCTTCCTTAACAAACCCCAATCAAGTTACATCCAAACAATCAATCAATTTCAAGATTCAATACCAAGAAGCTCAAGAACAAGGGGGTTTTTCAAAGGGTCTTCAAAAGGGATTGTGATTCTTCAAAGTTGGTGTTATACATGTTCAATTCCCACAAAATTGGTATCAAATCGTTTGTTTTTCAATGAAGTTCAATCCCCAATACCAAGTTTTCAATCAAACATCAATGCAACCCATGAATCAAGCAAAAAATCATCAAGAACAAGTTCATCAAGGGTTTAAGGTCAATTTGGGGTTTCAATTTTTCAAACTTCACCAATCCAAACAAATTTGGTACCTAAGCAACGGGAATTCAATCACGATCAAGAATCCACAACACCCATATCACAAATCATCCAAACCAACAAGTTAGACAAAATTTTTAGATTTTCAATTTTTCAATTTTTTTTTGTAATTTTCTTCTTTCAATAACTTCAACAACAAGGAAACTAAAAGAAAGATACTAGGCACGAAGAACCAAGGGTCGGGGGTTTGTAGAAACAAAACCCGAGCCTTGCTCTGATACCAAACTGATAAGACTCAAAACGCGGAAAAGATAAACAAGATAGAAAACGAGACGAGGCTCGAACAAAGACCCAAGTAGCACCGGAGAACTAGTTCCGATACACCCCAGGTGGATGTCAAGGATCACCTACGCTATGCAACTACCCTCGAGTCAACTAGAACTCGCAAGTAGAATGATCGGTGCGGGGTTGTTAGGCAACTAGAATCCACTAGAAGTAACAAGTCCCAACTAAGGTTGGTTTTCATAAACCCAAAGAGATCCCTCTTTACAATATTCAATTCATCATTCAACATAACTAAGGAATAAAATAAGCTATCTAGCTATTTATAGATGTTTTTAGGCACTAAGTAAAAGGTCTAAAGCGCCCACACTTAGGCTTAGGAATAAAAGACCACGCAGGGCCCAAACAGTAATTTCCATAGCTGGGAGGGGCGCCTGAGGCTGGGAGGGGCGCCTGGCATGTGCTGGGTCTAGGCGGGGCGCCTGAGGGTAGGCAGGGCGCCTGGGGCAGGCGGGCGCCTGGGCTGGGGGCCTAGGTAGGCGGGGCGCCCGTGCACATTTTGCACCTTCGGAAAGAAGCTTCTCCAGGCGGGACGCCTGGCTTTGCTGGGAGGCCCTCCTCCTCCTTAGGCGTGGGGCCTTGAGCTGAGACCATCCGAAACACTTCAAAAGCTCTTGACTTCAAGACCTTTGTATCTTCCAAGCTTGGCATATGTTGGAAAGTGTTGGAAAGTGTCTTGTCCCGATTTGGGGCTTATCAGAACATGAGCGTAGCTCTTTGTTATTGAATGAAAACCTTGTTTATGGGACTTGTTGTTCTTCTAGCGGATCTAGATGACCACCTTTCCCCTCCGACCATTCTACTTGCGTGCTCACGTTAGCTCGAAGGTAGTTGCATAGCGTAGGTGTTCTTGTCCTCCTCTCGGGGTGTAACGGAACAAGTTCTCCGTTTCTACTTGGGATTAGAGATCGAGTTACGTCTCGTTCTTATCCTTTTTACTTTCCGCGTTTGATTCTCATCAGTTTCCAACACTTTCCAACATGTGCCAAGCTTGGAAGATACAAAGGACTTGAAGTCCAGAGTTTTGGAAGTGTTTCGGATGGTCTCAGCTCAAGGCCCCACGCCTAAGGAGGAGGAGGGCC
Organism: Petunia secreta; assembly: GCA_029990175.1. Lineage (NCBI taxonomy): Eukaryota > Viridiplantae > Streptophyta > Magnoliopsida > Solanales > Solanaceae > Petunia > Petunia secreta. The sequence goes on along the minus strand of JARKIP010000087.1, from coordinate 4,834,682 downwards.
TCCCAGCAAAGCCAGGCGCCCCGCATGACCTAGGCGCCCCGCCTGGAGAAGCTTCTGTCCGAAGGTGCAAAATGTGCACGGGCGCCCCGCTTACCTAGGCCCTCAGCCCAGGCGCCCGCCTGCCCCAGGCGCCCCGCCTACTCCCAGGCGCCCCGCCCAGACTCAGCACAAGCCAGGCGCCCCTCCCAGCTGCAGGAATTATTATGCTTTTACTACTTTGACCCTGCGTGGTCTTTTATTCCTAAGCCTAAGTGTGGGCACTTTAGACCTTTTACTTAGTGCCTAAAACACTATAAATAGCCAAGCCTAGCTTATTTTACACTCAGTTATGTTGAATGATGAATTGAATATTGCAAAGAGGGATCTCTTTGGGTTTATGAAAACCAACCTTAGTTGGGACTTGTTACTTCTAGTGGATTCCAGTTGCCTAACAACCCCGCCCCGATCATTCTACTTGCGAGTTCTAGTTGACTCAAGGGTAGTTGCATAGCGTAGGTGATCCTTGACATCCACCCGGGGTGTATCGGAACTAGTTCTCCGGTGCTACTTGGGTCTTTGTTCGAGCCTCGTCTCGTTTTCTATCTTGTTTATCTTTTTCCGCGTTTGAGTCTCATCAGTTTGGTATCAGAGCAAGGCTCGGGTTTTGTTTCTACAAACCCCCGACCCTTGGTTCTTCGTGCCTAGTATCTTTTCTTTTAATTTTCTTGTTGTTGAAGTTATTGAAAGAAGAAAATTACAAAAAAATTGAAAAATTGAAAAACCTAAAAATTTGGTGTATCTTGTTGGTTTGGATGAATTGTGATATGGGTGTTATGGATTCTTGATCGTGGTTGAATTCTCGTTGCTTGGGTACCAAAATTGTTTGGATTGGTGAAGTTTGAAAAAATTGAAACCCCAAATTGACCTTAAACCTTGATGAACTTGTTCTTGATGATTTTTGGCTTGATTCTTAGGTTGGATTGATGTTTGATTGAAAACTTGATATTGGGGATTGATCTTCATTGAAAAACAAATGATTCGGTACCAATTTTGTGGGATTGGAACATGTATAACACCAAGTTTGATGAATCACAATCCTTGTTGAAACCCTTTTGATAAACCCTTGTGTTCTTGAGTTTCTTGGTATTGAATCTTGAAATTGATTGATTGTTTGGATGTTAATTTGATTGGGGTTTGTTAAGGAAGATCAAACACAACTTTGGGTATCATTGGATTGGGAAAACAAGTTGAAAACATCGGATTTGGGGCTTGAAAATCGACTTGGAACGAGTTTGGAACGTGTTGAAACTGTCCCAGGCCCAGGCGCCCCGCCTAACTTGGCTACTGCCTAAGACCTCAGGCACCCCGCCTAGGTCCCAGGCACCCCGCCTGATTGCCTGCACAGTTTGGGCGCCCCTCCTGAGTTTCAGGCGCCCCTCCTGAGTGCTGTACGTGTTGTTTTGGGTAGATTCTCGTGGGGCGGACCGCCTACTATTTGATCACTCACTGGAACTCATCCAGGCGGACCACCTACTCAGAGGAGGCGGACCGCCTAGTGCAAGTAGGCCGAGCGCCTAGTCTGTGAAGAGCTGCGGGATTTTCTAGTTTTTAGCCTATGTAATTTCTATTATGCCCCTACGTGGCTTATGACTTTAGAACTTACTTAAGGGTACTTTAGGCTTTTCATTGATGTCTAGGAAAGGCCTATAAATACTCCATAGCTTAGCATTACTCCTAAGTTAGCTATTATGATGAATGATTGAATGTCAATGTTCAAGAGTGGATTCTCTTAGAATGAAAACCTTTTTGAGTTGGTTTGAGTTTGCTAGTGGATTCTAGTTGACCCCCAAACCCCCCGATCATTCTACCTTCGAGTCCTTTGTCGTCTCGAGGGTAGTTGCATAGTGAAGGTCCTCCTTGACACCGATACGAGGGTATTATGGAATGAGTTCTCCATAGTTACTTCGTAGGGAGTTCGAGTAGTGTCTCGCTGTCTTATCTTTATTTCCGCGTTTAGTTTTGGTTCTTATCATCTTGGTATCAGAGCAAGGCTCGGGTTTTGTTCCTACAAACCCCCGACCCTTGATTCTTCGTGCCTAGGTCGATTCTATCTTTAGTTTTCTTGTTCTTGTTATTGAAGGAAGAAAACCACAAAAAAAATTGAAAAATTGAAAAATACCAAAAATTTGTTCTATCTTGTGTTTCGGATTGATTCTCGTGTTTTGGATTGATATTGGGGTTTGTTCCTTACTGGAAACCCGTTATTTTGGTACCCAACACACATGATTTGGAGTTGTATCCCATGAATTGAAAATTTGAAACCCTTGAAAAAATTGAAAAAAGTTGAAACCCTAGCTATGAACATGATGAACATGGTAGATTGTTGGATTTTAATTTGGGTTTGATAAAATTGATTGGGGTTTGATCTCTGTGATTGAAACAACGTTTGGGTACCTTCGGATTGATAAAACAACGTGTGATTTGTTGGATTTTTGGGTGCCAAAGGCAAGAAAAACAAGTTTGAACCGTGCTGGAACTTGCAGGAGGCGGGGCGCCTAGTAGAAGGGGCGGACCGGCCTGTTTTTCGTTCACTCTCTGGATTTTGAGTAGGCTGACCGCCTACTCTCTCCTCTGCAGCACAGTGAACTAGGCGGACCACCTACTAAAAACAGGTGGGGCGCCTACTTGTTGTGAGGTTGGTTTTGGGTAGATTCTTCTAGGATTTCTTGCTTTGTTGATTGCATTGCTTCCGGTTAGTGCTATTAGAGTATAATACTACTCGATTAGTACTAATTACTTTGAGCTATTAGGATCATCGTGCCATAGAAAGGAGACTAGAATTCAAAGAAGACCCGTAGTATCTTTTTGATTCAAGTCCTCACTTAAAGTGCTTAGCGTTCCAATCGAGTCCTATTAACTCCACTCACCCCGGAGTGCATTGGACTTGAGAAGTTGAGTGATTGAGTTGTGGTTCGTTGATCAACTACTTGAAGCTTTTAAACTGAAACTTGTGTGAAATATCCACCTCCCCCAAACACGAGTGAGCCGAGTGAAACACTTGTGAGGGAGTGAGTGAGGTGTTTTACTAACGTTTGTTGCTTTTTGTAGGTACCATGGCAAATGATGGGGATGACCCTATGAGAAACTTCATGGCCACCATTATGGCTAAGTTGGAGGACATATCATTGAGACTTGATACCGTCGAGAGGAATCAAGTTGAGACCGGTGAGAGGAGGACCCCGAGTGTCCAAATTGAATCCGGAGAGGGCACAAGTCATAGCACTCCTATGACCCCCGGACACTTTGTTGAGCTAACCAAGAAGTATGAACAAAGCAAAGTTGAAGCTCTACGAGAGCGTGGGTTGGGCAATCCCCAACAAGAGGGCAATCCCCTCAACTTGGGCAATCCCCAAGGAAATGCTCCACTACGAAGACCCGTGCGAAATGTCCCACCTCTTGAACAAATTGATGAGGTTCAAGAAGAGGAGGAGGCCGGGTATGGTGATGAAGCCTATGGGTATGATGTTCCTTATCAACCTAGGAGACAAATGCATTGGGGTCGAAATGTGTATAGGGGTAGAGGCCGAGGTCGAGGGCCACCCATGGGCTATGCTAGAGAGAATGCGAGGAGGGAGTATGTTGCACATGATGACTACTATGGAGGCCAACCGGAGCCTAACTATGGGGTACGTGACAACAACAACAACCTCAATAGTGTCAAGCTCAATCTTCCACCCTTCAAGGGAACTTGTGATCCGGAGGTATACATGGAATGGGTACTACAAATGGAGAGGGTGTTTGATACTAATGAGATGACCGAGGAGAGAAAGGGCACCTATGCTATTTCTACCTTTGAGGCCTATGCTTCCACTTGGTGGGAGTCTATGAAGAGGTCTAGGAGAAGGATGAATTTGCATTTGAATGTGACTTGGGATGATTTGAAGGGGCTTATGAATGCCAAGTACATAACTCCAAGGTATCGGCAAAAGCAACTCAAAAATCTCTACGATCTAAAGCAAGGTGTCAAAACGGTGCATGAGTACCATGATGAATTTGAGAAGATCCGGATGGCATTGGATATGGACACCGAGTGTGTAGAACAAGCAATGATCCGCTTCAAGAATGGTTTGAGCTATGGTATAGCTTCTCAATTGAGATTGCATACTTATCTGTCACTTCAAGATCTACTTGAAGCCGCCATTGAAGCCGAGCGTTGGCTTAAAGGAGAGAGGTCCAAAAACAACACTCCTACTACTACAAGCAAGCCAAAGGAGTGGACGACTCCAAGTGCAAACTTTCCAAGTGCAAGTGCTAGCAAAGAAGTGAAGAAGCCTTATGAGAAGACTACACCACACTTGGAAGGTACTTCTAAAACTCGCTTGAGTAATCCTATTTCTACTTCTACGCAATGTTATAAGTGCAAGGGCTTTGGGCATATTGCTAAGGAATGCTCTACAAAAAGGACCATGGTTGTGGTTGGATATTTGGTGTATGAGCAAGAAAGCGAGCCCGAAAATGAGGGAGTAGAGGAGGATGAGGAAGTTGATTGTGAGGAGGCCGTAGAAGAGGATGATGGTCCTTAAATGTTCTTGGTGGTTAGGAGAAGCTTGAGTACCATTTTTATGGAAGAGGAGGTGGAAAATGAGCAAAGGGAGAACCTCTTTCATGCTAGGTACCGGGTGATGGACCAAGTATGTTCAATGGTTGTTGATTCGTGGGAGTTGTACCAACATCGTGAGCCAAACCTTGATTTTCCAATTGAAGTTACCTACCCTAAAGCATCCAAGACCATATCGGTTACAATGGCTTAGCGAGTGTGGTGAACTTAAAGTGGTGAAACAAGCCTTGATTGAGTTTAGCATTGGGAATTATAAGGATAAGATCATGTTTGATGTGGTCCCGATGCAAGCATGCCATTTATTGTTTGGGAGACCATGGCAACATGATAGGTTTGTAGTGCATGATGGCCGGACCAACTCCTACACGGTCAAGCAAGATGGGAAGAAATATGTGCTTAGACCTTTGACTCCAAGGCAAGTAAGGGAGGACTACAAGCGGATGAAGGAGTTGAGGGAAGCGGCTAAAGCAAAGTCACCCATTGTACTTGAACCCGAGGCAAACAATCTCATTGCTTTGCCATTGCATGATGAAAATGAGAGTCACTCCACTTCAAATGAGAGAGAAAAGATAGAGAGAAGTGAGGGAGTGACCGGTGACAATCCAAGAGAGGAAAAAGGAGAGGATTTGAGGAGTGATGTGAGAGGATTGTCACCACAAACTACTCTTGACCATGAGGTAAAATTAAGAGAGATGAGAGGTGAGGAAGGAAAAATTGAGAGTGAGAGCACCCATTGTTCTAACGCTTCTTTATCTTCTACTTTTTCTTGTGAAAGTTCTTGTGTAGGTACATTTGAAGACAAGCCATTGGAGCCTCAATGTGAGCTTCATGAAGGAGGAGTTGCATATGACACTTCAAACATTGTGAGCGACCAAGGAAGTACTACAAATGTAAGTGTTGCTTCACCTTTTCATGAACCTACTAGCTACTTGTCTTGTGATGGCTCAACACTAGTTGGTGGTTTTGATGCATCTAGTGAGTATACCACTAGTGGAGAGTCTAGTTGTCAACTTGTATGTACTTGTGAAACACTAGTTGGAAGGGATGCTATGCCACATCATGATGTGAGCTCATTGTTCATTGAACCCCTCCCTAGTGTAGATTTGATAGTTGACCATGATTGTGACCTTTGCTATGACACACCACCAACCTTTGACAAAGGGGGAGATGAGGTAGTTGACCATTTCCTAATTGATATGCTTCTATTTGGTGGACCAATGTGTTGTGGTAGGGATGGTATTGACCTTTAGGAGTCCAAATTGCATGAATTGGACAAGGTTGTCTATGATGACTCCTCAAGTGAACCTAGTCTTGATAACTTGTCTATGCTTAATCATGATATTGAGATGCGTGCTTATACTAATCCATTGTTTGAAGGCATCCTCATTAGTGGTAATGACATGTATCGAACTAGGGTGAGAAGCCAAATGGAACCTCCATGGTGTGAAGGGTTTGATTCCCTAGGCAATCCATTGTTTGAGAATTTGGGTGAGGTAGATGGTTATTTGAGTGACCCTACTATTGTTTGTTGGGGTTATGATGAAGAAGAGTCCATCATCAATGCCTTTCTTGAGAGTTTGTCTATTGAGAAGGGTTGCTTAGGTGATGAGATTGGAGGGGAAGAGGAATCTCTTGGTGTGAGTAAGTATGATCTAAAGAAGGGGAGTGGAGTGCTTGATCCTACTTGTAGGTTAGGCTATTTGATTCACTCCACTCCACGTGTTGATCACACCTCGAGGATAGATTGGTGTGTTGATCTTGAGCTTAAGGTTCAAGGGGATTTTGGTAGCTTGATCTTGCATTTCCCATCTTCCCATGACCTATTTGCTCATTATCTTGTTGAGTGCATGTTGATCTTTAACCAAGTGCTTATGGTTCTCTTTGGACACTTGATATTCATGATTGTTATTGATGCTTGGTTATATCACAAGAGTGTGTTTTCCACACTTCTTGCACTAACCTACTTTCAAAGTAGGACGTTTGCTTGTTTTTGCTTGACGTTGCTTGTAGATTCTAAGCTCTATACTAAGGCGTGGGAGATCTTGGAAGAACCATGAGAGACCAAGCCTTGATTTCGAGGACGAAATCTTCTCAAGAAGGGGAGGATGATAAGGCCCAAATCGAGCAACCAACTAAAAACACCATCCAAGGCCAAGAAAGAGCTTATGCATTGGAACGCCATGGAACGAGGAGCATTCGGGATCAATTTCGGAGCGTTTCAAGGCTGCCCAAGGAGGGGCGGACCACCTAGTACAAAGGGGCGGACCGCCTACTATTTGATCACTCTCTGCATCTCGTCCAGGCGGACCACCTACTAAGAGGAGGCGGACCGCCTACTGCCAAAGAGGCCGGGCGCCTAGTGCAAGTAGGCCGAGCGCCTAGTCTGTGAAGAGCTGCGGGATTTTCTAGTTTTTAGCCTATGTAATTTCTATTATGCCCCTACATGGCTTATGACTTTAGAACTTACTTAAGGGTACTTTAGGCTTTTCATTGATGTCTAGGAAAGGCCTATAAATACTCCATAGCTTAGCATTACTCCTACGTTAGCTATTATGATGAATGATTGAATGTCAATGTTTAAGAGTGGATTCTCTTAGAATGAAAACCTTTTTGAGTTGGTTTGAGTTTGCTAGTGGATTCTAGTTGACCCCCAAACCCCCCCGATCATTCTACTCACGAGTCCTTTGTCGTCTCGAGGGTAGTTGCATAGTGAAGGTCCTCCTTGACACCGATACGAGTGTATTATGGAACGAGTTCTCCATAGTTACTTCGTAGGGAGTTCGATTAGTGTCTCGCTCTCTTATCTTTATTTCCGCGTTTAGTTTTGGTTCTTATCACGGGGCGCCTGGCTTGGCGAACGCCTGGCTTGGGCGCCTGGCTGGGCGAAGAGGCTTAGGCAGTGTGCTTGCCAGGTGGGGCGCCCAGGCTTGGCGGGGCGCCTGGCTCTGCTGCGCCGTTTTCTTCCTTAGGCGTGAGGCCTAGTTTGAGCACCCGGAACGGCTTCCACTCGCTTCCTTCTTCAAGGCCCTTCCTCACCAAGTGTAGGTGTACTCCTTGGATCTCCTTAGCTTGGCTCCATGTGAAAGGTCTTGTGGGGGTTTGGGTCTCATCATCCTCCCCTTCTTGAGGAGATTTCGTCCTCGAAATTGAAGCATCATCCTCCACGACCTCGTCATTACCTACATCCAAAGGGACCAAGTCACAAACATTGAAAGTATTAGAAACTTGATACTCACTTGGCAAGTCGACCACATAGGCGTTGTTGTTTATCTTTGAGAGCACTTGGAATGGGCCATCTCCACGGGGTGCCAACTTTCCTTTCCTAAGGTTTGGAAACCTTTCCTTCCGGAAGTGCACCCACAGATAGTCACCCTTCTTGAGTTCCACCTTCTTGCGTCCTTTGTTCTTCTTTGAGGCTAGCTTTGCATAAGCTTCCTCCAATTTCTTCTTTGCCTTTGCATGAAGTTCCATCAATGCCTTTGTTCTAGCTTTACCTTCAAAATTAGCAACCATTTCCCTTGGAAAAGGGGTTAGATCAAGGGGAATCAAGGGGTTAAAACCATAAACACACTCAAAGGGAGTCATGCCAATCATGCGATGCAATGTACGATTATAGGCAAACTCCATAAAAGGCAATCTATCAATCCAAGTCCCGGCCTTACCTCGGGTCATGGCTCTAAGAAGAGCACCCAAAGTTCGGTTCACCACTTCGGTTTGACCATCCGTTTGTGGGTGATGGGACGTCGAGAACAAGAGCTTGGTGCCAAGGACACCCCACAAACTTCTCAAAAAATGGCTTAGGAACTTCGTGTCCCTATCACTCACTATAGTTTGAGGCACACCATGCAATTTCAACACATTATCAATGAACAAAGAGGCAACATGTTGTGCATCATCACATTTCTTACATGGAATAAAGTGAGCCATCTTGGAGAACCTATCCACAACAACATAAATGCAATCATGGCCCCCCCTAGTCCTTGGTAATCCCATAACAAAGTCCATTGAGATATCCAACCATGGACTAGTAGGTACGGGGAGAGGGGTATACAACCCATGGGGGTGGGCTTTGGATTTAGCACGCTTGCACTCAAGGCAATTGTTGAAAACTTTTCCACTTGCACCCCCATCTTTGGCCAATGAAATTGTTCTTTAAGAATAGCCAAAGTCTTTCTTGTGCCAAAATGACCCATGAGTCCCCCGCAATGTGCCTTATGCACAAGCAACTCTCTCCAAGAGGACTCGGGTATGCACACTCTACCATTTTTGAAGATATATCCATTAACCCATTGGTATTTCTCAACTCTCTCCCCTTTCTCTAGAGCATCATAGACACTCTTTAGCTTTGGGTCATGAGCATACATCAATTTGATGCTCTCGAACCCCATGAGCTTAGAGGTGAGAGTGGTGGAAAGGGCGAACTTCCTAGAAAGTGCATCCGCCACAACATTATCTTTCCCTTTTTTATATTGGATGACATAGGGAAAAGACTCAATAAACTCAACCCACTTGGCATGCCTTTTGTTCAATTTTTCTTGGCCCCTAAGATGCTTGAGTGACTCATGGTCATTCTTGATCACAAATTCTCTAGGCCACAAGTAATGTTGCCAATGGGCAAGAGCTCTCACTAAGGCGTACAACTCCTTGTCATACGTAGAGTAATTCAAGGAGGCACCCTTCAACTTCTCACTAAAGTAGGCGATGGGTTTGCTATCTTGCATTAAAACACCGCCAATTCCCACCCCCGAGGCATTACAGTCAACCTCAAATGCCTTTCCAAAGTCGGGCAATTGTAATAGTGATGCAATCTAAAATACGCGGAAGCTAATAACGACACAAACAAGGCGGAAGCGATAAATAACACGATAGGTGATATCAATGATATCGGGGAAACAAGGATTGGGGAGTCAAGAAACGAGAAGAAAGAACGAATTAATCAATTCAAGACATGAATTAATAATCCAAAAGGGAGAAAGTGAAACTCAAACCTTACAATGGACTCAACTAGGTGTCGATCGCCATAGGTTCCAAGTTAACGAGATACATGAAGCCTCGGGCTTCGAACTAGAAGGGCTCGGCCTCTTCTCTAATTCTCTCTTCTCTCTATTCAATTCAAGCTAAAACTGAAAATGAAGAGCTAATAAGCTATATATACATTTACATTGATTATTGGACAAAAATGGCCCTGAAGCTGGTTCTGGTCCGCTGCTCAGCTCTAACCTTTCGCGATCGCGCAAGGGAGATTGCAATCGCGTAGACACTCCACCAAAGCATCGCGATCGCGCCAAAGGGCTCGCGATCGCGCAGGTATCCTTCAGCTTCTCCTTCGCCTTCGCGTGGAAATGAGCGCTGTCGCGCAGGCATAAGCAATACCCTTCGCGATCGCGTGAGGTAAGGACGCGATCGCGAAGAACAGACGCTCTTCCTCAGGCAGTGAGCTCCCACTATGCTCCCCTGTTTTGCCCTGTTTTGGGCTGCCTGTTTTCCTGCCTGTCTTCCTCCGTCCTTGGTGCTCCAATGCATGATCTTCAAGATATTTCCGGAGGCCTTGACTCGTATCTGTTGTGCTCTCGAGCTCGGCTTTTGATGGTTGTCGTTGAGGCCATTTTGGGCTGCATCATCCTCCCCTTCTTGAAACGATTTCGTCCTCGAAATCGAACCATCAAAACCTACAATCAAAACAAGCACAACCAAAAAAAACTTCCTACTTCACAAGTAGGTTAGCTCAACAATAATAAGTGCAAGTGGTGTGGAAAACACACTCTTGTGATAGAGCCAAGCATCAATACCTAATAAAAAGCGTATGTCTCCAAAGGAGACAACAAGGTCTTGGCTCGACGAGAACAAGCACTCATCATCAAAACAAGCAAAGAGATCAAGGATATGCATGTAGCAATTAGATTCCCCACGACCCCTAAGCCCACCATCACACCAAGCCTTCAAATCAATTTTATCACAAAGTGACACATCGGCTTTGGCATGCTCAACACTCAAGGTGTGCTCAACATATGGGATGGAGTAAGTAAAGTAGTTCAATTCACAACTAACATCGACTACTTCACTCCCCTTCTTAAGAGCATTCTTACACACACCGAGGGGTTCCTCCTCACCTCCCAAATCAACCCCAAGACAATCCTCCTTATTGGACCAGCTCCAAAGGAAGGTCTCCAATATAGGCCCTTCATCATTATAGTCCCCACAACGTAGGCTAGGACTACTAGAAGATAGGTCAACACGACCAACACCAAGACCACTCTCCTCACTCGGAGTTCCAAACGTTGGATCATCCATAGAGCCTAACTTGACAAACCATGGAGGTTCGACTCTACTACCGACCCTAGTCCGATACAATTCACCACTACAAATGAGATTGCCTTCACACAATAGAAATGTAAAGGCATGTACCTCAAATTCATGGTTACACAAAAGCATAGAATCAAGACTAGGTCCTTCACTCTCACTCGAGGAGTCATCGAAAATAAATCGATCCATCTCACACACGAGAGACTCCTCAAGGTCACATTCATCCTCACAACGACACAAGGAACCACCATCATCAATTAAGCAATCAAAGGGAAGAATAAGATTATCATGCATTTCATCTTCTCCTTTATCAAATATAGGTGGGGTGTCATAACAAGGTTCACAAGCAAGGTCAACTACGACATCTTCACTAAAGAGAGGTTCAATGAAAACCGAGCTCACATCATGATGTGGCTTTTCAACCCTCTCAACTAGTGGTTCAATTTCACACACAAGTTGACCCAAAGACTCTACACTAGTTGCAAACACATTATACTCATGCAAATCATCAACCAGCATAGAGTTGTTACAAACAAGATCACAAGACAAGGAAGTATCATGCTCAAGGGAGGAAGAACTAACACATACCTTTGAAGTGTCATGAACGTCTCCACCTTGTAGCTCGCATTCGGCATCTCCTTCACCTTGTCTTTTGATAAGGGAAAAACCTACGAAAGCGATAAAGAGATAAAAGCGAGACGAGACTTACACTAAAGTTCGAGTAGCAACGAAGAGCTTGTTCCGTTACACCCCAAACGATTGGAAAGAATCACCTAACACTATGCAACTATCCTCAAGAGACACGAGGCTCAAGCAAATAGAATGATCGAAGATGGATTGAAGAGCAACTTGGATTCATCCAATTGATTTCTAGCCAAAAAGAGTTACAAGTGTTCAAGAGCAATGCTCATTATTGTTCTTTGTTCAAAGTAAGGTAAAGAGCAATAAATGAAAGAGGGGTGTTATAAATACACCCCTTTACAAGGTTTTCCTAGTTTCTGGTCCGAGACTGCCAAAGTGTTCATCGCGATCGCGCATGATTATATGCGATCGCGAGGCACACTTAAAAACAAGTCGCGCGATCGCGCGAGACAAGGCGCGACAGCGAAGAACAAAAAAAGACTCTTCGCGATCGCGAAGAACAAAATTCCAGCTTCAGGCAGTAAGCTCAGCAGGTGTTCCCCTGTTTTGACCTGTTTTGCTCCCCTGCTTCCTGCACTGTTTCCTGCCCTGTTCCAACGTTGATTGAGCTCCAATGCATTGTCTTCAAGTCTTCTCCCGAGCTCATATCGTCCATGCCCTTCCGGATCAAGTGTAAGTGAGCATCATGAAGTGCTTTGGCTTGGCTTCTCGTAAAGGGCGTTGTGGTTGTGGTTTGCACCGCATCATTCTCCCCTTCTTGAGAAGATTTCGTCCTCGAAATTGAAGTATCCACCTCCACGGCATCATCCTCTACGGCATCATGACCTACATCAAGAGGAGCCAAGTCACTAACATTAAAAGTGTTTGATACATTGTACTCACCGGGCAAATCGATCACATATGCGTTGTTGTTAATCTTGGAGAGCACTTGAAAGGGTCCATCCCCTCGGGGTGCCAACTTCCCTTTTCTAAGTTTTGGAAACCTCTCTTTGCGGAAGTGCACCCATACCCAATCTCCTTTCTTGAGTTCCAACTTCTTCCTCCCCTTGTTCTTCTTGAGGGCAACCTTGTCATAGGCTTCCTCCAATCGCTTCCTCGCTTTGGCATGGATTTCAAGCATGGCTTTAGCTCGGTTTTCACCTTCAAAATTAACAACCATTTCCTTGGGCAAAGGGGTTAGATCAAGTGGAACCAAAGGATTAAAACCATAGACGCACTCAAACGGAGTCAAACCAATCATGCTATGCAATGTGCGGTTATAAGCAAACTCCATAAGAGGCAACTTATCAACCCACGTCCCGGCCTTACCTCGGGTCATGGCTCTAAGAAGAGCACCCAAGGTTCGATTCACCACTTCAGTTTGACCATCCGTTTGGGGGTGGTGGGACGTAGAAAACAACAACTTGGCGCCAAGAGCACCCCAAAGACACCTCCAAAAATGGCTAAGGAACTTAGAGTCCCTATCACTCACAATTGTTTGAGGCACACCATGCAACTTTAACACATTATCAATAAACAATGAAGCTACATGTTGTGCATCATGACTCTTTTTACAAGGAATAAAGTGAGCCATTTTGGAGAACCTATCCACGACAACATAAATGCTATCGTGCCCCCCTTTAGACCGTGGCAAACCCATAACAAAATCCATCGAAATGTCCATCCACGGGCTAGTAGGAATAGGGAGGGGAATATATAAACCATGGGAATTAGATTTGGACTTAGCATACTTGCAATCCAAGCAAGTATTGCAAAGTCTCTCAACTTTCACACCCATCTTTGGCCAGTGGAATTGCTCCATGAGAATGGCCAAGGTTTTGTTCCTCCCAAAGTGACCCATCAAGCCCCCACAATGTGTTTCACGAACAAGCAACTCCCTCCATGAGGACTCGGGTACACAAACTCTTCCATTTTTAAAAATGTAGCCATCAACCCATTGGTATTTCTCCACCCGCTTCCCACTCACTAGAGCATCGTGAATGCTCTTGAACTTTGGGTCATGTTCATATAAAGATTTTATACTCTCAAAACCCATAAGTCTAGAGGCAAGTGTGGTAGCAAGGGCGAACTTCCTAGAAAGCGCATCGGCTACAACATTGTCCTTACCCTTCTTGTAATGAATTACGTAAGGAAAGGACTCAATAAACTCCACCCACTTGGCATGTCTCTTGTTCAACTTTTCTTGACCTCTTAGATGCTTGAGTGACTCATGGTCACTCTTGATAAAAAATTCCCGAGGCCATAGATAGTGTTGCCAATGGGCTAGAGCTCTCACGAGGGCATACAACTCCTTGTCATACGTGGAGTAATTCAAGGTTGCGCCCTTCAACTTCTCGCTAAAGTAGGCAACGGGTTTCCCTTCTTGCATGAGAACACCCCCAATACCCACCCCCGAGGCATCATATTCTACCTCAAAAGCCTTCCCGAAGTCGGGCAATTGTAACAAGGGGGCGGTACTTAGCCTACTTTTCAATTCTTGGAAAGCCTTTTCTTGCGGCTCTCCCCAAACAAAGGGCTTGTCCTTTTTCACCAACTCGGTGAGTGGTGCGGCAATGGTGCTAAAGTCTCTAACAAAGCGCCTATAGAAACTAGCTAGGCCATGGAAACTCCTCACATGAGAAACGGTGGTAGGAGTAGGCCAATCTCTAATGGCTTCAACTTTGGACTCATCAACTTCTACACCATTGGCACTAACAACAAAGCCCAAAAAGACAACCTTTTCAACACAAAAGGCACACTTCTTAAAGTTGGCATAGAGCTTGTCGGCTCGTAGCACTTCAAGCACTTGACTCAAGTGGCCAACGTGGTCATCTATTGACTTGCTATAAATCAATATGTCGTAAAAGTAGACAACCACGAATTTGTTGATGAATGGCTTTAGCACATGGTTCATTAGTCTCATGAAGGTACTAGGTGCATTGGAGAGGCCGAAAGGCATCACCAACCATTCATAAAGACCAAATTTGGTCTTGAATGCGGTTTTCCACTCATCACCCGGTTTCATCCGGATTTGGTGGTAGCCGGACTTAAGGTCTATCTTTGAAAAGACACTAGAACCACTAAGCTCATCCAACATATCATCCAAACGAGGTATGGGATGTCGATACTTTACCGTGATCTGGTTGACCGCTCGACAATCCACACACATCCTCCAAGTGCCATCCTTCTTTGGAACAAGGATCACGGGCACGGCACAAGGACTCTAGCTCTCCCTCACCAAGCCTTTGGTGAGCAACTCATCAATTTGCTTTTGTAACTCCCTTGTGTCCTCGGGATTACTTCTATATGCCGGCTTGTTGGGAATTTGAGATCCCGGGACAAAGTCAATTTGATGCTCAATACCCCTCAAGGGAGGTAATCCATCCGGCATCTCCTCCGGGAACATGTTCTCATAGGCCTTCAAAACATTGTCAATAGCACTAGGCAAAGGGTTAGGGTTAGATAAATAATCACTTTCGGAATTTAAAACCATACCTTTGTGCACTAGGCATATGAGCATCTTGGTGCCATCATTACCTTTCAAATACTCACCCGGTTGCATCATGGCACACATGCGACCGGTGGAAGATGGTGGAGTCTCGGCCAAAGATTTGGCCACAATCGGGGACTTAGCCTTAGCCGCTTCCCTCAACTCTTTCATGCGCCGATAGTCTTCACTTACTTGTTTCGGAGTCAAAGGTGTAAGCACAAACCTTTTTCCCTCATGTCTCACCGTGTAAGTGTTGGCCCGGCCATCATGAACCACTTGTTTGTCGTATTGCCAAGGCCTTCCAAACAAAAGATGGCAAGCTTGCATTGGCACCACGTCAAACATGTGTTCATCTTGATAGTTTCCAATCTTGAATCTAATCAAGACTTGCTTCACTACCCTCAATTCCCCACACTCACTTAGCCATTGCAAATGGTAGGGGCTCGGGTGTTTAATGGTAGTCAACTTCAATTGTGAGACCAAAGATTGGCTCACCACATTTGCACAACTACCCGAGTCAATGATCATGGAACAAACTTGTCCCTTCGCTCTCTCTTCACCCTCACCCTCAACTTCCTCACTCTCCTCTTCAACTTCACCCTCGGACTCACTTTCACCCTCATAGACCAACCCATCATCCATCACAATCATTATTTTCCGGGTAGGGCACTCTTTGGCAAAGTGGCCATAACCCTTGCATTTATGACATTGGAAACAAGAAGGAGAAGGAGTATTTAAAGTAGTTTTAGAATTACCTCCAACTTCTTTGTGGTCGCTCTTCGGGGTAGCCTTTTCAAAAGGCTTCTTTACATCCCGACTCCCACTTGCTCCACTAGCATATGGGCTCTTCCATTCTTTGGGGCGCGTTGAAGGAGTGGTAGTGGTAGTACTCCTATAGCGAGGAGCCTTTTCTTCCTTGAGCCATTTCTCGGCTTCAACCATGGCATCACAAACATCTTGTAAGGAGTGGAAGATGTGAAGTCTCAATTGGGAGGAAATCTCCCTACTCAAGCCACTTTTGAAACGGATGATAGCTTGTTCCTCATCCTCCGTTTCCATATAAAGAGCCATCCGATTTTTCTCAAAGTCGTTGAAATATTCATCAACGGACTTGTAGCCTTGCTTCAATTCATAGATCTTTTTGAGTTGCTCTTGTCGATACTTGGGAGTCACATACTTGTTGTTCATAACTTCTTTCAACTCTTCCCAAGTGATGTTCATCCGCAACCCAAGTCTTCTCCTTGATCGCTTGATGGATTCCCACCAAGTAGAGGCATAGGACTCAAATGATGATATAGCATAAGTGGCCTTCTTCTTCTCGGTCATATCATTTGTGTCAAAGACCCGCTCCAATTGGATCTTCCATTCAAGAAATGCTTCCGGATCACTAGTCCCCTTGAAAGGCGGGATAGTGATCTTGACACTATTGAGATTAGTGTCTCGACCCCCACGGTGTTGTTCAGGTGGAACCCCATAGTTGTCATCAACATCTTCATATTCCCTTCCCAAGTTTCTCCCAACATAAGCTCTTGGTGGTCCTCGACCTCGACCACGACCTCTATCTACACCTCGGCCTCCATTCATCGCCCTCCTATTCGGATAAGGAGCATCAAAGTAATCATCATCAAGTCCGAGACCCTCCCCTTCTTGAGTTTCATCAACTTGCTCAAGAGGTGCAATGTTTCTCCGTGGCCTTAGGAATGGAACATCTCCTTGGGGATTGCCCAAGGGTTGGGGATTGCCCAACAATCTCTCTCTAGCAAGAGCCTCATCCCTCAACCGTTGTCGATGAACTAGCTCCGCATATTGATCCGGCTTCATGATGGAATCATCACTAGTGCCGTCATTGGGATCCTTTTGGACACTCGGGGTCCTCTCCTTTTCAAGAGCTTCCATTTTAAGGTTTAGTGCCTTCACCTCGGCTAACAAGCTAGCCAAGACGTCGGTTGGAACCTCAATGGTACTCTTTGCTTTCTCCTCCGCCATGTACCTACAACAATCAAAAACAAGAAAAGAGATTAGAGTAAAAGTCCTCACTCACTCCCTCACTTTTGTTTGTCGCTCGGGTTCACTCAAGTTGGGTTAGGTGCTCACAAGCTTGAGATCAATGGCCTCCTCGTAGTTGCGCAACCTCCTCAATGATCAAGCCAAAATACAAGAACCAAATGCTCTTTTGGAAGAGTGGATCCAATGGGACTCGATCAACGCTAAGCTATTTGGTGCGCACTTGAACCAAATAATTAACTACGAATCTTCTTTGAATTCCACTCTCCTTCTAGGCACGACTATCCTATTCGCACAAGGGATTAGTACTAATTGGGTAGAAGTGTTACCCTCAAAGTACTAACCGGAAGTGACGCGATCAAATGTTCAAAGATCGAATCGTCACTAAACGGATTCGGAATTGGATGAAATTTGGATTGTGATCTAGAAACTCACCATATTTGATGATGCTATGGGAGTTTTGGTGGTTGGAAACTGTTACGATAGCTTTACGAACATTCTTTCCAACTTCAGGAAATTCTGGAAATTGATACACTTCGCGATCGTGTGCAGAGGGGCGCGATCGCGATGAACAAAAAATTAGAATTGGCGCGACAACGCGAGAACTTGCGCAATCGCGCAGGTTTGTTCAGCAGAACCAGAAAGTCGACAGAAAACTGCAGATTTTGGCACATAAACAACCCAAATTCAATTTGCTTCAGTTTTCAAGCTTTCAAATGGTGTGTTCAACTGCAGTAAACATTCCCCAATGGTTTAAACACAAAAACAACCATCAAACAACTTGTTTTCAATGATTTTGGGTCAAGTTCTTCAATTGTTCAAAACCTTCAAAGTTCAAAATTTTGATTTTCACTCCAACACTCCAAATGATGTTATGATGGTATCAAAACAACGGGAAAACTATAGTGAACAATCCCCGATACCAAACAACCACAAAATCATAACACCAAACAAGTTTTAGCAAATCTTGCAAATACCCAACCTAGGGTTCAAATTTTTCCAACTTTTGATTTTCAACTCCAAAACGTGTTTTGTTGGTCCCCAGTTGTCGAGATTACATAAACAAACAATCCCCGATAATTAACACCAACAAAATCGTAACAAACAACAATTTCTAGCAATTTTTTGGGTTTTCTAGTTTTTGAATTTTTTCTTCTTTTTCAATAAAACAAGAACAAGAACACGAAAATAAACACGGAACAAAGATGACAAGCACGAAGAGTAGGACGAGGGTTCGTAAGAACGTAACCCTAGCCTTGCTCTGATACCAACTGATAAGGGGCAAACCTACGAAAGCGATAAAGAGATAAAAGCGAGACGAGACTTACACTAAAGTTCAAGTAGCAACGAAGAACTTGTTCCGTTACACCCCAAACGATTGGAAAGAATCACCTAACATTATGCAACTATCCTCAAGAGACACGAGGCTCAAGCAAATAGAATGATCGAAGATGGATTGAAGAGCAACTTGGATTCATCCAATTGATTTCAAGCCAAAAAGAGTTACAAGTGCTCAAGAGCAATGCTCATTAATGTTCTTTGTTCAAAGTAAGGTAAAGAGCAATAAATGAAAGAGGGGTGTTATAAATACACCCCTTTACAAGGTTTTCCTAGTTTCTGGTCCGAGACTGCCAAAGTGTTCATCGCGATCGCGCATGATTATATGCGATCGCGAGGCACACTTAAAAACAAGTCGCGCGATCGCGCGAGACAAGGCGCGACAGCGAAGAACAAAAAAAGACTCTTCGCGATCGCGAAGGTGATGCACGCGATCGCGAAGAATAAAATTCCAGCTTCAAGCAGTAAGCTCAGCAGGTGTTCCCCTGTTTTGCCCTGTTTTGCTCCCCTGCTTCCTGCACTGTTTCCTGCCCTGTTCCAACGTTGATTGAGCTCCAATGCATTGTCTTCAAGTCTTCTCCTTAGCTCATATCATCCATGCCCTTCCGGATCAAGTGTAAGTGAGCATCATGAAGTGCTTTGGCTTGGCTTCTCGTAAAGGGCCTTGTGGTGGTGGTTCGCCCCGCATCATCTTTCCATCTCGGAATTCGGTTGAGGCTCCATCGGTTTGCCTCCAAGAATACCTACACAAGTACTGAAACAAGTAGAAGAAAAAGCAAAAGGGTTAAGGTTAAAATAAGGGGTGTCCTCACTCTCAATTTTTCTTTTTCCCTCTTTCTTTTCCCTCATTTTCTTTTCAAGGTCGGGTGTAGATTCGGGTGGCGACAACTCACTCACATCACTCAACACAACCTCTCCTTTTTCCACTCGAGAGTTGTCACCGGTCGCTCCCTTACTCCTCCCAATCTTTTGTCTCTCAAATTCGGGCGAATTGGGACGAGGCCCAAGAATACCCATAGCCGGAGTAGGTGGACTTTTTACATCAACCCGGAATCTAGGACTTGGAGACTCATCACTTGATGTCTCCTTCTTCTTCATTGGTGAACCACTTGGTTTTGCAACTTGTGGTTGGTTCACCTTGTTGACATTTGTCAACTCCTTTTTAGAACTAGTCCCACCATTGCTTGTGTTCGTAGGACTTCTCGTTTGCACCTTTTCAACCATGGAATGAAGTTCTTGCTCCTCGCTCCTTTGCCTAGCCAAAGAAGGGGCGCTAGTAGGCACTCGGCTCCTCGCCCGGTAAGGCACAAAGTCATAGACTCTTTGCCCTACGCCCACAAGATACACACCCTTCACCACACTATATTGCACCCTCTTCCCCTCCAACCACGGCTCACCCATCCACACATCAACATGACGCATGGGATACACGTCACACCAAACATAGCATTTATAACCTCTATGAGATATGAGTACCCGAGCCTCCTTAGAAACCCACACTCCATCATACTCATAAGGATGCGCTAGTTTATGGCATGGTATCCTAAGCCTATCAACCAAAGAGGTGCTAATACAATTAGCATCGGTACCACCAATCTTGAGCAAGTATCCTCCAATACCATCTACCTCAACAACGAACCTACATCTACCCATGTTTTGTAGATTGGCATCCAAGTGGGAACTTGAATGCCTACAAGTGTCAACTCCGACAACTTGGGTCTTCCTTATTCCTCCACTACTAGCAAGATTGCTAGTGTAACTTCCACTTCCCGTCACTCTCCCAACATTAGAGATGTTGTTGGAAGTCGAGGAAGGAATACCACTATGGAACCCATACTTGCTTCTCGCCTTGGTTCCATAGCCCATAGCAACACTCCTACCACCACTACTAGAGCAATACACCCCCGTAACGGTAAGAGCAACACTTCTCATTCCACCCATCACATGGGAACTAGAAGATGCAAATCTCCCATTTCCCATGGAACAACCACCACCACCTCCCATACTAATGGAAGGTCCTCTACTACTCCCTTGTACTCCACAAGCAACACCAAGAGAAGATGCATATGAACAATTTCTATAATCAACATCATCATCAACTCTATCTTTGTCACTACCAACATTTTCATAATCGTCACAGGAAGAGTAAGTAGGATCAATATACCTTGAAGCATCACCATCTTCGAATTCTTGACTTGAAGCATAGGAGTCATCACAATCTTCCTCACAAGCCTCATAGTCTTCATCAATCTCACGATCATCATAGGGAACCGCTTCATCAACATAGGAGCCATGGTTTCCATCATCATAGTAATGGCCATCATCACCCTCATAGGAACCATAGTCTCCATCATCACCATACGAGTCATAGCAACTCGCATCATCGCCACATGAGCCATAATCCCCACAATCATCATCCGACATTGTTGTAATCAGCAAGAACAAAACCTCCCGAAAGTCACTCCCTCACGTGTATCACTCAATATATGTACACTCAAGAGCGAGGCCTTATCAACTTGGGAACCAAGGTAACCACAACTAGCATGTCCAAGTTAAAGTTCGGAGTGGAATTAATGAGACTCGATGTACGGACGGCTATTTAAAGTGCGCACTTGAGGCCAAAGGAGTTCTACGACTCTTCTTGGAATTCTAATCTCCTCTACGCACGAATACCCTATACGCTAAAGGATTAGTGTCTTTCAAGTAGGCCAATTACCTTCAAAACACTAACGAAGAGGTATGGTAGAAAACGGGACACAAAAGATTTGACTCGAATTGGGACCAAACAGATTCGGAATCGGATGAAATTTTGTTTGTGATCTACAAACTCATCATATTTAATGGTCCAATTGGAGTTTAGATGTTTGGAAACTGTTTAGAAGTCGTTGCGAACATTCTGTCCAAAACTGGAATTTTCTGGAAAAACTGTTCTTCGCTATCGCGTGCAAGGGTTCGCGATCGCGAAAGGCAAAACTTCACTCAGCGCGATTGCGTGAGCTGCTGCGCAATCGCGCAGGTCTGCAGTGCAGAACCAGAATCCCGACTGCAACTTCAGTTTTTGGAACCCAAAACAACCCCGACTCGACTTTTACTCAGTCCCAACGATACCCAATGGTGTTTTCAACTATAACAACCAAATCCCAATAGGTTTAAACCTCTAACAAAGCTTCGATTCAAGTTTGAAGCGCTTTCAAGAAATTTTCAACTTTTGGATTTGATTTTCGAGTTTTTGAATCGCAACACCAAAACACGAGATATGGGTATCAAAACGACGGGAATACAATAAGGAACAAACCCCACTACTTTTTAACACTCGAGGATTCGTATCCAACCCTCTCGACCAAATTTTGTCAAGTTTTCTAGTTTTTCAATTTTTTATTTTTTTTTTGTTTTTCTTCAATTTTCAAGAACAAACAACACAATCACAACAACGACAAGAACAAGACCGAGGATTCGTAAGAACAAAGCCTAGCCGTGCTCTGATACCAACTGATGCAATCTAAAATACGCAGAAGCTAATAACGACACAAACAAGGCGGAAGCGATAAATAACACGATAGGTGATATCAATGATATCGGGGAAACAAGGATCGGGGAGTCAAGAAACGAGAAGAAAGAACGGATTAATAAATTCAAGACATGAATTAATAATCCAAAAGGGAGAAAGTGAAACTCGAACCTTACAATGGACTCAACTAGGTGTCGATCGCCATAGGTTCCAAGTTAACGAGATACATGAAGCCTCGGGCTTCGAACTAGAAGGGCTCGGCCTCTTCTCTAATTATCTCTCCTCTCTATTCAATTCAAGCTAAAACTGAAAATGAAGAGCTAATAAGCTATATATACATTTACATTGATTATTGGACAAAAATGGCCCTGAAGCTGGTTCTGGTCCGCTGCTCAGCTCTAACCCTTCGCGATCGCGCAAGGGAGATCGCAATCGCGTAGACACTCCACCAAAGCATCGCGATCGCGCCAAAGGGCTCGCGATCGCGTAGGTATCCTTCAGCTTCTCCTTCGCCTTCGCGTGGAAATGAGCGCTGTCGCGCAGGCATAAACAATACCCTTCGTGATCGCTTGAGGTAAGGACGCGATCGCGAAGAACAGACGCTCTTCCTCATGCAGTGAGCTCCCAGTATGCTCCCCTGTTTTGCCCTGCTTTGGGCTGCCTGTTTTCCTGCCTGTCTTCCTCCGTCCTTGGCGCTCCAATGCATGATCTTCAAGATATTTCTGGAGGCCTTGACTCGTATCCGTTGTGCTCTCGAGCTCGGCTTTTGATGGTTGTCGTTGAGGCCATTTTGGGCTGCATCATCCTCCCCTTTTTGAAAGGATTTCGTCCTCGAAATCGAACCATCAAAACCTACAATCAAAACAAGCACAACCGAAAAAAACTTCCTACTTCACAAGTAGGTTAGCTCAACAATAATAAGTGCAAGTGGTGTGGAAAACACACTCTTGTGATAGAGCCAAGCATCAATACCTAATAAAAAGCGTATGTCTCCAAAGGAGACAGCAAGGTCTTGGCACGACGAGAACAAGCACTCATCTTAAAAACAAGCAAATAGATCAAGGATATGCATGTAGCAATTAGATTCCCCACGACCCCTCCACACCAAAGGCACACTTTTTGAAATCAGCATAGAGCTTTTCGGCTCTCAAGGCTTCAAGCACTTGCCTAAGGTGGCCAATATGATCATCTATCGACTTACTATAGATCAAGATATCATCGAAATAGACAACCACAAACTTATTAATAAACGGTTTCAAAACATGGTTCATGAGCCTCATAAAGGTGCTAGGTGCGTTGGAAAGCCCGAAGGGCATTACCAACCATTCATAGAGACCGAATTTGGTCTTGAATGCAGTTTTCCATTCATCCCCGGGTTTCATCCGGATTTGATGGTAACCGAACCTAAGGTCGATTTTGGAAAAGACACATGACCCACTCAATTCATCCAACATATCATCAAGTCGTGGAATAGGGTAACGGTACTTTACCGTTATCTTATTCACGGCTCGGCAATCCACGCACATTCTCAAAGTGTCGTCCTTCTTGGGGAAAAGAATGACGGGTACGGCACAAGGACTCAAACTCTCCCTCACCAAGCCTTTGGAAAGCAAGTCATCTACTTGTTTTTGCAACTCCCTTGTATCCTCGGGATTTCTTCTATAGGCCGGCTTGTTCGGGATTTGAGAGCCCGGAATAAAGTCGATTTGATGTTCAATACCCCTCAAGGGAGGTAAGCCATCGGGCATCTCATCCGGGAACATGTCCCCAAAGTCCTTCAAGACATTTTCAAAAGCACTAGGCAAAGGGTTAGAAGAAAAATCACAATTAGAGTTAAGGATCATACCTTTGTGCACTAGGCATAGGAGAAACTTGGTGCCATCATTACCTCTTAGGATCTCGCCCGGTTGCATCATGGCACATATGCCACCGGTAGATGAAGAAGGTGGGATTGCCACCATGTTTTTGGACAAAGGGCTAGTCTCAATGATTGACTTGGCCTTCGCCGCCTCCCTCAACTCCCTCATCCGGTTGTAGTCATCACTCACTTGTTTGGGAGTTAGGGGTTTCAACACAAATTTCGTTCCTTCATGTTGGAGCGTGTAAGTTTTGACACGTCCATCGTGAACCACTTGCCGATCAAATTGCCGAGGCCTTCCAAAGAGAAGGTGGCAAGCTTGTATGGGCACAACGTCGAACAAGTGTTCATCAACATAACTACCCATTTTAAACTTGATCATTTCTTGCTTCACTACCTTGAGCTCTCCACATTCACTAAGCCATTGAAATCGATATGGCTTGGGGTGCTTCACGGTAGGCAATTTCAATTGGGCAATAAGAGATTGGCTCACAACATTAGTGCAACTCCCGGAGTCAATGATCATAGAGCACACAACACCCTTAACATGACACCTAGCATGGAATAGGTTTTCCCTTTGCAAGGTTTCGCCATCCTCCACAATCATAGCTCCTAAACTCCTCCTCACTACTAGGAAAGTATGAGGCTCCTCATCCTCCACCGTATCATCATGATCATCCTCCTCTGCTCCCTCATCTCCCTCTACTCCCTCATCTTCCTCCGGTTCACTCTCTTGTTGATAAGACCCAATCCAAGAAACCATCCAAAAGCACCATCCAAGGCCAAGGAAGAGCACTTCAAGGTCATGCATTGGGACGCCATGGAAATAAGAGCATCTGAGACACAATTCGAAGTGTTTCAAGAAGCTTCAGGAAGAGGCGGACCGCCTAAGGATTGCTTGCTCTATGGATTTTAGGAGGCGGACCAAGGAGGCGGAGCGCCTAGAGGAGCTGAGGCGGACCGCCTAAGGCATGGAGGCGGGCGCCTCCCCCTGTTCATGTTTGACGGGATTTGACTTTAAGTTGCTATGTAATTTCTATTATGCCCCTACGTGGCTTATGACTTTAGAACTTACTTAAGGTACTTTAGGCTTTTCATTGATGTCTAGGAAGGGCCTATAAATACTCCATAGCTTAGCATTTTTACTTAGTTAGCTTTTGATGATGAATGATTGATAAACAATGTTCAAGAGTGGATTCTCTTTGAATGAAAACCCTTTTGAGTTTGTTTGAGTTTGCTAGTGGATTCTAGTTGACCCCCAAACCCCCCCGATCATTCTACTTGCGAGTCCTTTGTCGTCTCGAGGGTAGTTGCATAGTGTAGGTCCTCATTGACACCGATACGAGGGTATTATGGAACGAGTTCTCCATAGTTACTTCGTAGGGAGTTCGAGTAGTGTCTCGCTCTTTATCTTTATTTCCGCGTTTTGGTTTTGATTCTTATCATCTTGGTATCAGAGCAAGGCTCGGGTTTTGTTTCTACAAACCCCCGACCCTTGATTCTTCGTGCCTTAGGTTGATTCTATCTTTAGTTTCCTTGTTCTTGTTATAGAAAGAAGAAAAACACAAAAAAATTGAAAAATTGAAAAATCCAAAAATTTGGTGTATCTTGTTGGTTTGGATGATTTATGTTATGGGTGTTATAGATTCTTGATCTTGATTGAATTCCCGTTGCTTGGGTACCAAAATTACTTGGATTGGTGAAGTTTGAAAAATTGAAACCCCAATATCCCTTAAACCCTTGATGAACTTGTTCTTGATGATTTTTTGGCTTGATTCTTGGGTTGGATTGATGTTTTATTGGAAACTTGATATTGGGGATTGATCTTCATTGAAAAACAATCGAATCGGAACCAATTTTGTGGGATTTGAACATATATAACACCAACTTTGATGAATCACAATCCTTGTTGAAACCCTTTTGATAAACCCTAGTTTTTGAAGAAGATGAACATGGTGAATTCGTTGTTTTTGATTGGGGTTTGTTAAAAACCATTAGGGTTTGCTTATTTTGGTTGAAACAACATTTGGGTACCATTGGATTGTGAAAACAAGTCGAAAACATCGGATTTGAGGCTTGGGAATCGACTTGAAACGAGTTTGAACTGTGCTGGAAATTGCAGGAGGCGGAGCGCCTATCCAAGAGGCGGAGCGCCTCCCACTGGTGTGCTCTCTAGATTTCCTGAGGTGGAGCGACTCCCCCTGTAGGTTTGCCCAGGCGGCCGCCTACTATCCTGAGGCGGAGCGCCTACTTCCTGAAGGTTGGGAATTGGGTAGATTCTTCTAGGATTTCTTGTTTTGTTGTTTGCATTGCTTCTAATTAGTACTATTAGAGTATAATCCTACTTGTTTAGTACTAATTACTTCGAGCTATTAGGATCATCGTGCCTTAGAAAGGAGACTAGAATTCAAAGAAGACCCGTAGTATCTTTTTGATTCAAGTCCTCACTTAAAGTAATTACCGTTCCAATCGAGTCCCATTAACTCCACTCACCCCGGAGTGCATTGGACTTGAGAAGTTGAGTGATTGAGTTGTGGTTCGTTGATCAACTACTTGAAGCTCTTAAACTCAAACTTGTGTGAAATATCCACCTCCCCCAAACACGAGTGAGCCGAGTGAAACACTTGTGAGGGAGTGAGTGAGGTGTTTTACTAACGTTTGTTGCTTTTTGTAGGTACAATGGCGAATGATGGAGATGATCCTATGAAGAACTTCATGGCCACCATTATGGCTAAGTTTGAGGAAATAACCTTGAGACTTGAGTCCATCGAGAGGAATCAAGTTGAGACCGGAGAGAGGAGGACCCCGAGTGTCCAAATTGAATCCGGAGAAGGCACAAGTCATAGCACTCCTATGACTCCCGGACACTTTGTTGAGCTAAGCAAGAGGTATGAACAAAGCAAAGTTGAAGCTCTACAAGAGCGTGGGTTGGGCAATCCCCAAGGAAATGCACCACTTCGAAGACCCGTTAGGTTTGTCCCACCTCTTGAGCAAGTTGTTGAGGCTCAAGAAGAGGAGGAAGCCGAGTATGGTGATGAGGTCTATGGGTATGGCCACCCATGGGCTATGCTAGAGGGAATGCGAGGAGGGAGTATGTTGCACATGATGACCACTATGGAGGCCAACCGGAGCCTAACTATAGGGTACATGACAACAACAACAACCTAAATAGTGTCAAGCTCAACCTTCCATCCTTCAAAGGAACTTGTGGTACGGAGGCCTACATGGAATGGGTACTACAAATGGAGAGGGTGTTTGATACCAATGAGATGACCGAGGAGAGAAAGGGAACCTATGCTATTTCTACCTTTGAGGCCTATGCTTCTACTTGGTGGGAGTCTATGAAGAGGTCTAGGAGAAGGATGAATTTGCATTTGAATGTGACTTGGGATGAATTGAAAGGGCATATGAATACCAAGTACATAACTCCAAGGTGTCGGCAAGAGCAACTCAAGAAGCTCTATGATCTAAAACAAGGTGTCAAATCGGTGCATGAGTACCATGATGAATTTGAGAAGATCCGGATGGCATTGCATACTTATCATTCACTTCAAGATCTATTTGAAGCCACCATTAAAGCCGAGAGATGGCTTAAGGGAGAGAGATCCAAAAACAACACTCCTACTACTACAAGCATGCCAAAAGAGTGGAAGACTCCAAGTGCAAACTTTCCAAGTGCAAGTGCCAACAAAGAAGTGAAGAAGCCTAATGAAAACACTACACTACGCTTGGAAGGTACTTCTAAAACTCGCTTGAGTAATCCTATCTCTACATCTACTCAATGTTATAAGTGCAAGGGCTTTGGGCATATTGCTAAAGAATGCTCCACAAAACGAACCATGGTTGTGGTTGGCAATTTAGTGTATGAGCAAGAAAGTGAGTCCGAAAAGGAGGAAGTAGAGGAGGATGAGGAAGTTAATTGCGAGGAGGCCGTAGAAGAGGATGATAGTCCTCAAATGTTCTTGGTGGTTAGGAGAAGCTTGAGTACCATTGTTGTGGGAGAGGAGGAGGAAAATGATCAAAGGGAAAACCTCTTTCATGCTAGGTGCCGGGTGATGGGCCATGTATGTTCAATGGTTGTTGATTCGGGGAGTTGTACCAACATAGTGAGCCAAACCTTGATTTCCCAATTGAAGTTACCTACTCTAAAGCATCCAAAACCATATCGATTACAATGGCTTAGCGAGTGTGGTGAACTTAAAGTGGTGAAACAAGCGTTGATTGAGTTTAGCATTGGGAGTTATAAGGATAAGATCGTGTTTGACGTGGTCCCGATGCAAGCATGCCATTTATTGTTTGGGAGACCGTGGCAACATGATAGGTTTGTAGTGCATGATGGCCGGACCAACTCCTATACGGTCAAGCAAGATGGGAGAAAGTATGTGCTTAGGCCTTTGACTCCAAGGCAAGTGAGGGAAGACTACCAACAAATGAAGGAGTTGAGGGAAGCGGCTAAAGAAAAGTCACCCATTGTACTTGAGCCCGAGGCAAACAATCTTATTATTTTGCCATTGCATGATGAAAATGGGAGTCACTCCACTTCAAATGAGAGAGAA
Source organism: Petunia secreta (assembly GCA_029990175.1). Lineage (NCBI taxonomy): Eukaryota > Viridiplantae > Streptophyta > Magnoliopsida > Solanales > Solanaceae > Petunia > Petunia secreta. Next base: position 4,806,407 of record JARKIP010000087.1, on the reverse strand, counting down.
AAGATAGAGAGAAGTAAGGGAGTGACCGGTGACAATTCAAGAGAGGAACAAGGAGAGGATTTGAGGAGTGATGTGAGTGGATTGTCACCACAAACTACACTTGACCATGAGGTAAAATTGAGAGAGATGAGAGGTGAGGAAGGAAAAATTGAGAGTGAGAGCACCCATTTTTCTAACCCTTCTTTATCTTCTACCTTTTCTTGTGAAAGTTCTTGTGTAGGTACATTTGAAGACAAGCCATTGGAGCCTCAAAGTGAGCTTCATGAAGGAGGAGTTGCATATGACACTTCAAGCCTTGTGAGTGATCAAGGAAATACTACAAATGTAAGTGATGGTTCACCTTTTCATGAACCTACTAGCTACTTGTCTTGTGATGACTCAACACTAGTTGGTGGTTTTGATGCATCTAGTGAGTATACTACTAGTGGAGAGTCTAGTTGTCAACTTGTATGTGCTTGTGAAACACTAGTTGGAAGGGATGCTATGCCACATCATGATGTGAGCTCATTGTTCATTGAACCCCTCCCTAGTGTAGATTTGATAGTTGACCATGATTGTGACCTTTGCTATGACACACCACCAACCTTTGACAAAGGGGGAGATGAGGTAGTTGACCATTCCCTAATTGATATGCTTCTATTTGGTGGACCAATGTGTTGTGGTGAGAATGGTCTTGTCCTTTAGGAGTCCAAATTGCATGAATTGGACAAGGTTTTCTATGATAACTCCTCAAGTGGACCTAGTCTTGATAACTTGTCTATGCTTAATCATGATATTGAGATGCATGCTTATACTAATCCATTGTTTGAAGGCATTCTCATTAGTGGACATGACTTGTATCGGACTAGGGTGGGTGGTCAAATGGAACCCCCATGGTGTGAAGGGCTTGACCCCTTAGACAACCCATTGTTTGAGAATTTGGGTGAGGTAGATGGTTCTTCGAGTGACCCTACTATTGCTTGTTGGGGTTATGATGAAGAAGAGTCCATCATCAATACCTTTCTTGAGAGTTTGTCTATTGGGAAGGGTTGCTTAGGTGATGAAATTGTAGGTGAAAAGGAATCCCTTGGTGTGAGTAAGTATGCTCTAAAGAAGGGGAGTGGAGTACTTGATCCTACTTGTAGGTTGGGCTATTTGATTCACTCCACTCCACATGTTGATCACACCTCGAGGATAGATTGGTGTGTTGATCTTGAGCTTAAGGTTCAAGGGGATTTTGGTAGCTTGATCTTGCATTTTCCATCTTCCCATGACCTATTTGCTCATTATCTTGTTGAGTGCATGATGATTCTTAACCAAGTGCTTATGGTTCTCTTTGGAGACTTGATATTCATGGTTGTTATTGATGCTTGGTTATATCACAAGAGTGTGTTTTCCACACTTCTTGCACTAACCTACTTTCGAAGTAGGAAGTTTGTGTGTTTTTGCTTGCCGTTGCTTGTAGGTTCTAAGCTCCATGCTAAGGCGGGGAAGATCTTGGAAGAAGCCTATATCAAAGTGACGATCAAGAAGGATAAAGATGGAGCGCTTTGTGATGAAATCGAAAATACGAAAGCGATAAAAGATAAGGAACGAGACGAGACTCACACTAAAGTTCGAGTAGCAACGAAGAACTTATTCCGTTACACCCCAAACGATTGGAAAGAATCACCTATGCTAAGCAACTATCCTTAAGAAACACGAGGCTCAAGCAAATAGAATGATCGAAGATGGATTGAAGAGCAACTTGGATTCATCCAATTGATTTCAAGCCAAAAGAGTTACAATGTCAAGAGCTATGCTCATTCAATGTGTTTTGTATTCAAAGTAGTGTAAGAGCAATAAATGAAAGGAGGGGTGTATTTATGGCACCCCTTTACATTGTTTCCTAAGCTACTGGTCCACTGTCCCCCAAGTTTTCTGCGCGATCGCGCAAGAAGTAATGCGATCGCGTGGGGAACTTGGCTCAGAGGCGCGCGATCGCGCGTTGTGTAGCGCGACAGCGAAGACAAAAGATTTCCTCATCGCGATCGCGAAGGTGATGCACGCGATCGCGAAGAACAAGATTCCGTTCTTAGGCAGTAAGCTTAGCAGACTTCCCCTGTTTTTGCCCTGTTTTGCTCCCCTGCTTCCTGCACTATTTCCTGCCCTGTTTCCACATGGATTGAGCTCCAATGCATTGTCTTTAAGTCCTCTCCCGAGCTCGTATCATCCACGCCTCTCCAAACCAAGTGTAGGTGAGCGTCTTGTATATCCTTGGCTTGACTTCGAGTGAATGGTCTCGATGCAATTTGTGTTGCATCATCCTCACCTTCTTGAGAAGATTTCGTCCTCGAAATTAAGGCGTCCTCTTCCAAGGTATCATCACCTACATAAAGAGAAGTCAAGTCACTAACATTGAAAGTAGTCGACACATTATACTCACCGGGCAAATCTATCACATATGGATTGTTGTTGATCTTGGACAACACTTGGAATGGGCCATCGCCCCTTGGTGCCAACTTTCCCTTCCTTTGGTTGGGAAATCTTTCCTTGCGGAAATGCACCCACACCCAATCACCCTTCTTGAAGTCCACCTTCTTTCTTCCTTTGTTTTCTTGGTTGCTATCTTCTCATAGGCCTCCTCCAAAGTCTTCCTTTCCTTGGCATGAAGTTCAAGCAATGCCTTGGCCCGAGCCTTTCCTTCAAAATCAACAACCACATCCCTTGGCAAAGGGGTAAGATCAAGAGGAATCAATGGGTTAAAACCATAAACACACTCAAATGGAGTCATGCCAATCATACGATGCAAAGTGCGGTTATATGCAAACTCCATGAGTGGTAGCTTATCAATCCAAGTCCCGGCCTTTCCTTTGGTCATAGCTCGAAGTAGAGCTCCCAAAGTCCGGTTCACCACCTCAGTTTGCCCATCGGTTTGAGGGTGGTGGGACGTGGAGAAGAGCAACTTGGTGCCAAGAGCACCCCACAAACACTTCCAAAAATGGCTAAGGAACTTGGAGTCCCTATCACTAACAATGGTGCGAGGTACCCCATGCAATTTCAAGACATTATCAATAAACAAGGAAGCTACATGTTGGGCATCATTAGTCTTTTTGCACGGAATGAAGTGAGCCATTTTGGAGAAACGGTCAACGACAATAAAAATGCTATCGTGTCCTCCTCTTGTCCGGGGTAAAGCCATAACAAAATCCATAGAAAGATCAACCCACGGACTAGTAGGAATGGGCAAAGGAGTGTATAGCCCTTGGTTGTTGGTCCTAGACTTGGCCCTCTTGCAATCCAAGCAAGCATTGCAAAATCGCTCCACAAGAGGCCTCATTTTTGGCCAATGGAATTGCTCTTTAAGTATGGCCATAGTCTTGTCCACCCCAAAGTGACCTATCAAGCCCCCGCAATGTGCTTCTTGCACTAGCACATCTCTCCAAGAGGACTCGGGGACACACACTCGCCCATGCTTGAAAATGTAGCCATCTACCCATTGGTATTTTTCCACCCTTTCCCCACTCACTAGAGCATCATGAATGCTCTTGAGCTTTGGGTCATGAGCATACAATGACTTGATATCCTCAAAACCCACAAGTCTAGAAGCAAGAGTGGTGGCAAGAGCGAATTTCCTTGAAAGTTCATCGGCCACAACATTGTCCTTGCCCTTCTTGTAATGAATTACTTAAGGGAAGGACTCAATGAACTCGACCCACTTGGCATATCTTTTGTTCAATTTCTCTTGGCCTCTTAGATGCTTTAGTGACTCATAGTCACTCTTGATCACAAATTCCCGAGGCCATAGATAATGTTGCCAATGGGCTAAAGCTCTCACGAAGGCATAGAACTCCTTGTCATACGTGGAGTAATTCAAGGTTGCGCCCTTCAACTTCTCACTAAAGTAGGCAACGGGTTTCCCTTCTTGCATGAGAACACCCCCAATACCCACCCCCGAGGCATCACATTCTACCTCAAAAGCCTTCCCGAAGTGATGCAGCCCAAAGTGCTGATCAAGGACTCGACAATCAACCGAAGTCAATGACTGATCACCCGAGGAGGCCACTCACACGAAGCCAAGCCAAGCTGCTTCATGACACGCACATCCAGCTGGCTTGGTCGGGAGGGAGCATGTGTTCGGAAGGAGAATTGCAAAGTGTTGAAACTGAGGGCTACATCTTCAAATTTGAGCCCGAGGACAAGGTTACCGAACACCAGCTCTTAGCACCGGGCAGCACAGACTCGAACACAACAACATGTGTTCGAAACTAAGTCAGCGCCCGAGGACGAGTGTGTTCGAGCAGACAATCGAGAACCGAAGCCAAGGCTTACCGAAGTCAAGGCTGTCGAACACATTTTAATTCAGCCCTGCGTGGCATTTCTATTGGTCACCTGTGACCCTTTTACTAATTTACCCTTAGTATTTCCTATATAAACCTTGATTCTTTTCATTGTAAGTACCTAGTTTTTGAACATTAATGAATTGAATGAAAGTGCCGAGCACAGTTCTTTTGTCTCCGTCGTGAGCAAACCCCCAGTGAGGGCTTTTATAGGCTAGTGGCTTTCGGTGAATCCGATTGAACATTCCTCTTTGATCATTCAGTTTGCAAGAGGCAATGTTCTCTTGAGGATTGTTGCATAGTTTAGGTGATTCTTGTGTCCCTTTCGATCGAGCTTTGAGACAGGTTCCTCACTGTTATTTCGAAAGAAGCAAGTTTTGTCTTGCTTCTATCTTTATCCTTCTTGTTAATTTCTGCGTTTTGTGCTTAGCAATTCCTTCGGATTTGCATTGCACCATCTTGGTATCAGAGCACGGTTTGGGCTTGTATCTACAACCCCAAATCCTGTTCAAGTTATCTTTACTATTCGTGCATTTGTGTTTTTGTTTTCCATTTCGTGTTCTTGATTTGGTTGTGTTACTGTTGGTGTTATTTTACAAAAAAAAAAAAAAGTGTGTTAAAAAGAAAATTCAAAAATTGTGTTTGATTGTTGGTTGTTTGGGAAAAACAACCATTGATTCTTGTTCACCATTGTTTCCTGATTCCAACAAGCACCCGACGTACCATTTTCGTGACTAGGGTTTCTTGGTTAAATTTTGGACTGTTTTGAGCTTTAATGGTGACTGGAACTCGAACCCCATCGTGTTTGGATGAAACCGATGAAGATTGGTGGTTCTTGAGTGATTTGGGTTTGTTTGTTGCTTGAAAATCGAAGTTCTCAGTTTGAATCGTTGTCTGTACGCCGGAAAATTGTTATAAAATCGTAACAGTGTACGACACGAACGAGCTGGTTCTTAGCTCGAAGAACTTCGTTTGATTTCCTCCGTTGTTGTTTGGAACCGGAGCTGAAAGAGCAACCTAGATCTGTTGAAATTCGTGGTCAGTGCACCGAAGTTAGTGTGTCCGTACACCGGAGCAAGGGTCACTGTTCCATTGAAGAAGAAAGGGGTAAAGTGTGAACATTAAAACCCCAGGAGAAATTTGTCGGCTGAAAAAGGGAAAGTGGATAAGGTAAAACCCTATCCGTACCAAGGAGGGACCACTCTTGTACGGACAAGAGTTGGCGTGGTCGAAAAATATTCCAAAAGGGAATCAAAGGGTAGATTCTCCTAGGTTTTCACTTTCTTTCGTGTCAAAATTCTAGTTGGTGGATCTTTTGAGTAATCGTCCTACTCGAGGTCGTACTAACTCATTTGAGCTGATAGGAACTCGTGCGAAGGGGTGACCGAACTCCAAACTTTCGTAGAAAATTTCTTTTTGACTCCCCGAGCTCAGTTAAAAGCGTCCGTTCCATCGAGTCGAACATCACTTCACTCTTCCCAAAGAGACAGTGACTATTGTCGAACTTGAAGGATCTTAGAGGACCGATCAATCAGACGAACCACTGTTAACAAGTCCTTGAGTGACCAAAACCGAACCCATAAATTGAGTGGACCCGAGTGCCACCCATCAAAGGTGAGGGAGAGTGTGAGGTGATTTCTAACCCTAAATTTTGTTTGGTCTTTGATTTGTGCAGGTACCATGGCTGGGAATGGAGGCGAAGGCAAAGGCATTGAAAGGCCCGAAGTGTCGTTAGCCAATCTCATGGCTGCGATACAAGGCATCAGTGCCGAAGTAAGAGGAGTGAGTGCTCGAGTAGCTAACCTCGAGCAGGGAAGCGTGACCGTGGCCATGCATGGGTCCGGCGCTGGAATGAGTAGCTCCACTCCAATGAAACCTGAGCTGTATGCTGAGCTTGTTCGACAACATCAGTTGACGAGTGAAGTAATTCGGAGAGAACTTAACTTGGGCGATCCCCAAGCATAACAAAACTTGGGCAATCCCCAAGCTGGTTATTAAAACTTGGGCATTCCCCGAGGAGAGAGGTTACCATTTCCAAAGGCCCGAAGAGACCTTGGAGCTGTAGCCAAAGAGGTTGATGAAGAAGAATTTCCCGAGGATGAATATGAGCGTGAGCCGCCATTCGCTCAACGAAGGCAGGCTCCCCGAGGTCGTGGAAATTTCCGAGGTCGAGGTCGAGGCGCAAATGTTGGAAGAAATATTAAGCGTGAGGCTGATGATCGAGATGATGAGTATCCCGAACAGGTTCGTGGTGTTCGCGACTCAAACTTGAACAGTGTCAAGATCACTATTCCATCCTTTAAAGGAACCAGTGATCCGGATGAGTATCTTGAATGGAAGCTGAAAATGGAGCGCATCTTTGAAACCAATGAGATGACCGAGGAGAGGAAAGCTGCCCATGCCATTGCTTCGTTCGAAGCTTATGCCTCTACGTGGTGGGAAGCTGACAAAAGGCATAGACGAAGGAATTCCTATCCCGATGTCAATACTTGGCCACAGTTGATGAGAGCAATGGATGCTAAGTATTTAAGTGCCAAGTACCGACAAACTGAGATGCAAAAGCTCTATGAGTTGAAGCAAGGGTCCAAGTCTGTCCAAGAATATCATGATGAATTTGAAAAGGTTCGATTGAATCTTGATCTGGTCGAAGACGAAGAGCAGGCCATTATCCGGTTCAAAAATGGCTTGGCTAGGGATGTGTCATCTCAAATGAGGCTCCACGTGTACCACACGTTGGAAGATCTGTTCGATGCTGCAACCGAAGCTGAAAAATTGGTGAAGGACGATAAGGCAAACCGGTATCGAGGAGTCACTACTTCTACTCCCTTGAACCGAGGTAAAGAATGGAAGAATCCAAACCCAACAAGTGTTAACGCTGTTCGAGATTCAAAGAGACCCTTCGAGAGGGGTGTGACCGTTAACCAATCAAGAGAAGTGGGAGGTAAAGTGCAACTAAACTCTCCTAGTGCTTCAAATATTCAGTGTCACAAATGCAAAGGTTATGGTCACATGGCAAAAGAGTGTCCAACTCGCAAAGTTATGCTTCTGCTCGAAGATGGAACCGTCCATGAGCAAGCCAGTGACACCGAGGAGGAATTTATCGAGGAGACTGACCGAGCTGAAGATGATGATGATCATGAGGCTGCCGAAGCTGATCTTCCAGAAATTTTTCTTGTGGTTCGAAGGAATTTGAGCTGCATGACCTTTGAAGAAGAGGACAACCAAAGAGAAAACCTCTTTCATGCCCGATGTCGAGTAAGGGGAAAGGTGTGTTCGATGATCATTGATTCTGGTAGTTGTGCAAATGTGGTGAGCCAAACGTTGGTTTCACAAATGGGATTACCTACGATGAAGCACCCCCACCCTTACAAATTACAATGGCTGAACGAGTGTGGAGAGTTGAGGGTTGTCAAACAAGTGTGGATCAAGTTCAGAATCGGAGAGTATCAAGATGAAATGATATTCGATGTGGTGCCGATGCAAGCTTGTCATTTGCTATTGGGTCGACCGTGGCAATATGACCGAACAGCTGTCCACAATGGAAGATCCAACACTTACACTGTCAAGCTCGACGGGAAGAGTTTCATGCTCAAGCCCTTGTCTCCAAAGCAAGTCACCGAGGACTATAAACGGATGAAAGAACTGAAAGAAGCGGCCAAAGCTAAGCTTCCGATGGGAGCAAAATTGGGGGCCGAAGAGACAAACTCACCGCCCGAAGTGAAAGGGATCTGTGCAATCATGCAACCCGGTGAGATATTACGAGGCAATGACAACGGTCAGATGCTGATTTGCCTCGTGCACAAGGGTATTCTTCTGAACTCTAATGATGATTTTTCTAACAATAACCCTTTGCCTAGTGCTGTACAAAGTGTTTTGCAGGACTTCGGAGATATGTTTCCCGAGGAAATGCCAGGTGGATTGCCTCCATTGAGAGGAATCGAGCACCAAATTGACTTCGTACCGGGGTCTCAAATCCCCAACAAACCTGCATACCGGTGTAATCCCGAGGACACCAAAGAGCTCCAACGACAGGTTGATAAGTTGCTGAACAAGGGCCTCATTCGAGAGAGCTTGAGTCCTTGCGCCGTTCCAGTTATCCTTGTCCCGAAGAAGGATGGAACATGGTGAATGTGTGTTGACTGTCGAGCAGTCAACAAAATAACGGTAAAATATCGTCATCCTATTCCTCGACTAGATGACATGCTAGATGAATTAAGTGGCTCTTCATGCTTTTCAAAGATTGACCTCAGGTCCGGTTACCACCAGATCCGAATGAAACCCGGAGACGAGTGGAAAACCGCATTCAAGACCAAATTCGGTCTCTATGAATGATTGGTAATGCCATTTGGCTTATCCAATGCCCCGAGTACATTCATGCGACTGATGAACCATGTGCTCAAACCGTTCATAAACAAGTTCGTTGTCGTTTATTTCGATGAAATACTCGTTTATAGTAGAACCATGGATGAACATGTCGAACACCTAAGGCTTGTGCTTGAAAAGCTTCGAGAAGAGAAGTTATATGCTAACTTCAAAAAGTGTGCCTTTGGTGTCGATCGTGTGGTCTTTCTAGGATTCGTTGTCAGTGCTATTGGTGTCGAAGTCGACGAGTCAAAAGTCGAAGCCATCAAAGATTGGCCAACTCAAACCTCGGTATCACAAGTTCGTAGCTTCCATGGCTTAGCTAGCTTTTACCGAAGGTTTGTTCGTGACTTTAGCACCGTAGCAGCTCCTCTGACCGAGCTGGTCAAGAAAGATCATCCATTTGTGTGGGGATAGCCCCAAGAAAGGGCTTTCCAAGAGTTTAAACGGAGGCTTTGCTCTGCTCCGTTGTTGCAACTCCCTGACTTCGGCAAAGCATTCGAAGTAGAGTGCGATGCATCTGGAGTTGGGATCGGAGGAGTGCTGATGCAAGAATCGAAGCCGATCGCTTACTTTAGCGAAAAGCTTAAGGGTGCAACCTTGAACTACTCTACATATGACAAGGAGTTGTATGCCCTCGTTCGAGCACTCGCCCATTGGCAGCATTATTTGTGGCCTCGAGAGTTTGTGATCAGAAGTGATCATGAGTCCTTGAAGCATCTCCGAGGACAGGAGAAATTGAACCGAAGACATGCCAAGTGGGTTGAATTCATTGAAAGCTTTCCCTATGTAATTCATTACAAAAAGGGGAAAGAAAATGTTGTGGCCGATGCGCTATCAAGAAAATTTGCCTTAGCGACCACTCTCGCCTCTAGGCTCATGGGATTCGAAAGCATCAAGTCGATGTACGAGGACGATCCTAAGCTGAAATGCGTTCGTGACGCAATCTTGAGTGGCCGAAGGGTTGAAAAATATCAATGGCATGATGGCTACCTCTTCAAGAATGGGAGGGTTTGTGTGCCCATGTCATCGTGGAGAGAGCTCTTGGTTCGAGAAGCTCACTCCGGTGGACTGATGGGATACTTCGGTGTCGACAAAACTCTTGGTATCCTGACCGAGCAGTTCCATTGGCCCAAAATGCGACGAGATGTGGAAAAGCTTTGCAACGCTTGTCTCGTTTGCAAGAAAGCAAAATTGAAGTCCAACCCTCACGGTTTGTGCACCCCGTTGCCTGTGCCTGATCGACCTTGGGTTGATATATCTATGGACTTTATCTTGGGGTTACCGAGGTCGGGGGGAGGATATGATAGCATCTTCGTTGTGGTTGACCGTTTTTCCAAAATGGCTCACTTTACTCCTTGCAAAAAGTGTGATGATGCACAGCATGTAGCTACATTGTTTGTTTCTAATGTGTTAAAATTGCATGGTGTACCTCGTACTATTGTGAGTGATCGAGACTCAAAGTTCTTGAGTCATTTTTGGAAGTGTTTGTGGGGTGCCCTCGGCACCAAGCTACTATTCTCGACGTCTCACCATCCTCAGACTGATGGACAGACCGAGGTAGTTAACCGAACCTTGGGATCTTTGCTTCGAGCAATGACCAAAGGCAAGGTTGGAAACTGGGCTGATCGTTTGCCCGTGATGGAATTTGCATACAATCGAACGGTGCATCGAATGATTAACATGACCCCGTTCGAGTGTGTGTATGGATTTAACCCTTTAATTCCACTTGATCTAACCCCATTGCCTCGAGATGTTATTATTGAATTTGAAGGTACTCACCGAGCCAAAGCTCTGCTCGAGTTGCATGCCAAGGTGAAGAAGAACCTCGAGGAAGCCTATGCAAAGGTTGCCATGAAGAAAAACAAGGGGCGAAAAAAGCTGGAATTAAAGAAGGGAGATTGGGTTTGGGTTCACTTTCGAAAGGAACGCTTCCCGACCCAAAGGAAAGGAAAGTTGGCTCCTCGAGGGGATGGTCCATTTCAAGTGCTGAGCAAAATCAACAACAATGCTTATGTTATCGACCTCCCAGGTGAGTATAATGTGTCCAACACCTTCAATGTTGCTGATTTAACTCCTTGTGTTGTAGGCCAAGTCTCGGAGACAGAGGATGAAATGATTTCGAGGAAGAAATCTTATCAAGAAGGGGAGGATGATGCAGCCCAAAGTGCTGATCAAGGACTCGACAATCAACTGAAGTCAATGACTGATCACCCGAGGAGGCCACTCAAACGAAGCCAAGCCAAGCTGCTTCATGACACGCACATCCAGCTGGCTTGGTCGGGAGGGAGCATGTGTTCGGAAGGAGAATTGCAAAGTGTTGAAACCGAGGGCTACATCTTCAAATTTGAGCCCGAGGACAAGGTTACCGAACACCAGCTCTTAGCACCGGGCAGCACAGACTCGAACACAACAACATGTGTTCGAAACTAAGTCAGCGCCCGAGGACGAGTGTGTTCGAGCAGACAATCGAGAACCGAAGCCAAGGCTTACCGAAGTCAAGGCTTCCGAACACATTTTAATTCAGCCCTGCGTGGCATTTCTATTGGTCACCTGTGACCCTTTTACTAGTTTACCCTTAGTATTTCCTATATAAACCTTGATTCCTTTCATTGTAAGTACCTAGTTTTTGAACATTAATGAATTGAATGAAAGTACCGAGCACATTTCTTTTGTCTCCGTCGTGAGCAAACCCCCAGTGAGGGCTTTTATGGGCTTTTGGCTTTCGGTGAATCCGATTGAACATTCCTCTTTGATCATTCAGTTTGCAAGAGGCAATGTTCACTTGAGGATTGTTGCATAGTTTAGGTGATTCTTGTGTCCCTTTCGATCGAGCTTTGAGACAGGTTCGTCACTGTTCTTTCGAAAGAAGCAAGTTTTGTCTTGCTTCTATCTTTATCCTTCTTGTTAATTTCCACGTTTTTTGCTTAGCAATTCCTTCGGGTTTGCATTGCACCACGAAGTCGGGCAATTGCAACAACGGGGCGGTACTTAGCCTACTTTTCAATTCTTGGAAAGCCTTTTCTTGCGGCTCTCCCCAAACAAAGGGCTTGTCCTTTTTCACCAACTCGGTGAGTGGTGTGGCAATGGTGCTAAAGTCTCTAACAAAGCGCCTATAGAAACTAGCTAGGCCATGGAAACTCCTCACATGAGAAACGGTGGTAGGAGTAGGCCAATCTCTAATGGCTTCAACTTTGGACTCATCAACTTCTACACCATCGGCACTAACAACAAAGCCCAAAAAGACAACCTTTTCAACACAAAAGGCACACTTCTTAAAGTTGGCATAGAGCTTTTCGGCTCGTAGCACTTCAAGCACTTGACTCAAGTGGCCAACGTGGTCATCTATTGACTTGCTATAAATCAATATGTCGTCAAAGTAGACAACCACAAATTTGTTGATGAATGGCTTTAGCAGACGGTTCATTAGTCTCATGAAGGTACTAGGTGCATTGGAGAGGCCGAAAGGCATCACCAACCATTCATAAAGACCAAATTTGGTCTTGAATGCGGTTTTCCACTAATCACCCGGTTTCATCCGGATTTGGTGGTAGCCGGACCTAAGGTCTATTTTTGTAAAGACACTAGAACCACTAAGCTCATCCAACATATCATCCAAACGAGGTATGGGATGTCGATACTTTATCGTGATCTTGTTGACCGCTCGACAATCCACACACATCCTCCAAGTGCCATCCTTCTTTGGAACAAGGATCACGGGCACGGCACAAGGACTCAAGCTCTCCCTCACCATGCCTTTTGTAAGCAACTCATCAATTTGCTTTTGTAACTCCCTTGTGTCCTCTTGATTACTTCTATAAGCCGGCTTGTTGGGAATTTGAGATCCCGGGACAAAGTCAATTTGATGCTCAATACCCCTCAAGGGAGGTAATCCATCCGGCATCTCCTCCGGGAATATGTCCTCATAGACCTTCAAAACATTGTCAATAGCACTAGGCAAAGGGTTAGGGTTAGATAAATAATCACTTTCGGAATTTAAAACCATACCTTTGTGCACTAGGCATATGAGCATCTTGGTGCTATCATTACATTTCAAGTACTCACCCGGTTGCATCATGGCACACATGCGACCGGTGGGAGGTGGTGGAGTCTCGGCCAAAGATTTGGCCACAATCGGGGACTTGACCTTAGCCGCTTCCCTCATCTCTTTCATGCACCGATAGTCTTCACTTACTTGTTTCGGGGTCAAAGGTGTAAGCACAAACCTTTTTCCCTCATGTTTCACCGTGTAAGTGTTGGCCCGGCCATCATGAACCACTTGTTTGTCGTATTGCCAAGGCCTTCCAAACAAAAGGTGGCAAGCTTGCATTGGCACCACGTCAAACATGTGTTCATCTTGATAGTTCCCAATCTTGAATCTAATCAAGACTTGCTTCACTACCCTCAATTCCCCACACTCACTTAGCCATTGCAAACGGTAGGGGCTCGGGTGTTTAATGGTAGTCAACTTCAATTGTAAAACCAAGGATTGGCTCACCACATTTGCACAACTACCCGAGTCAATTATCATGGAACAAACTTGTCCCTTCACTCTACACCGGGCATGGAACAAGTTTTCCCTTTGTTCATCCTCCCTCTCCTCACTCACCATTGTTCCCAAAATGCGACGCACCACAAGGAACATATTAGGATCATCCCCCTCCGTCGCTCTCTCTTCACCCTCACCCTCAATTTCCTCACTCTCCTCTTCAACTTCACCCTCGGACTCACTTTCACCCTCATAGACCAACCCATCATCCATCACAATCATTGTTTTCCGGGTAGGGCACTCTTTGGCAAAGTGGCCATAACCCTTGCATTTATGACATTGGAAAGAAGAAGGAGAAGGAGTATTTAAAGTAGTTTTAGAATTACCTCCAACTTCTTTGTGGTCGCTCTTCGGGGTAGCCTTTTCAAAAGGCTTCTTTACATCCCGACTCCCACTTGCTCCACTAGCATATGGGCTCTTCCATTCTTTTGGGTGCGTTGAAGGAGTGGTAGTGGTAGTACTCCTATAGCGAGGAGCCTTTTCTTCCTTGAGCCATTTCTCGGCTTCAACCGCGGCATCACAAACATCTTGTAAGGAGTGGAAGATGTGAAGTCTCAATTGGGAGGCAATCTCCCTACTCAAGCCACTTTTGAAACGGATGATGGCTTGTTCCTCATCCTCCGTTTCCATATCAAGAGCCATCCGATTATTCTCAAAGTCGTTGAAATATTCATCAACGGACTTGTAGCCTTGCTTGAATTCATAGAGCTTTTTGAGTTGCTCTTGTCGATACTTGGGAGTCACATACTTGTTTTTCATAACATCTTTCAACTCTTCCCAAGTGATGTTCATCCGCAACCCAAGTCTTCTCCTTGACCGCTTGATGGATTCCCACCAAGTAGAGGCATAGGACTCAAATGATGATATAGCATAAGTGGCCTTCTTCTCCTCGGTCATATCATTTGTGTCAAAGACCCGCTCCAATTGGATCTTCCATTCAAGAAATGCTTCCGGATCACTAGTCCCCTTGAAAGGCGGGATAGTGATCTTGACACTATTGAGATTAGTGTCTCGACCCCCACGGTGTTGTTCCAGTTGAACCCCATAGTTGTCATCAACATCTTCATATTCCCTTCCCAAGTTCCTTCCAACATAAGCTCTTGGTGGTCCTCGACCTCGACCACGACCTCAATCTACACCTCGGCCTCCATTCATCGCCCTCCTATTTGGATAGGGAGCTTCAAAGTAATCATCATCAAGTCCGAGACCCTCCCCTTCTTGAGCTTCATCAACTTGCTCAAGGGGTGGAACATGCCTCCGAGGCCTTGGGAGTGGAGCATTTCCTTGGGGATTTCCCAAGGGTTGGGAATTGCCCAACAATCTTTCTCTAGCAAGAGCCTCATCCCTCAACCGTTGTCGACGAACTAGCTCCGCATATTGATCCGGTTTCATGATTGAATCATCACTTGTGCCTTCATTGGCATCCCTTTGGACACTCGGGGTCCTCTCCTTTTCAAGAGCTTCCATTTTAAGGTTTAGGGCCTTCACCTCGGCTAACAAATTAGCCAAGACGTCGGTTGGAACCTCAATGGTACTCTTTGCTTTCTCCTCCGCCATGTACCTACAACAATCAAAAACAAGAAAGGAAGATTAGAGTAAAAGTTCTCACTCACTCCCTCACTTTTGTTTGTCGCTCGGGTTCACTCAAGCTTGGGTTGGTTTCACACAAACTTGAAATCAATGGCCTCCTCGTGGTTGCGCAACCTCCTCAAAGATCAAACCAAAATACAAGAACCAAATGCTCTTCGGGAAGACTGGATTCAATGAGACTCGATCAACGCTAAGCTATTTGGTGCGCACTTGAACCAAACAATTAACTACGAATCTTCTTTGAATTCTACTCTCCTTCTAGGCACGAGTATCCTATTCGCACAAGGGATTAGTACTACTTGGGTAGAAGTGTTACCCTCAAAGTACTAACCGGAAGTGACGCGATCAAATGTTCAAAGATCGAATCGTCACTAAACGGATTCGGAATTGGATGAATTTTGGTTTGTAATCTAGAAACTCACCATATTTGATGATGCTATGGGAGTTTTGGTGGTTGGAAACTGTTATGATGCCTTTGCGAACATTCTGTCCAACTTCAGGAAATTCTGGAAATTGGTACACTTCGCGATCGCGTGCAGAGGGGCGCGATCGCGATGAACAAAAATTCAGAATTGACGCGATAGCGCGAGACCTTGCGCGATCGTGCAGGTTTGTTCAGCTGAACCATAAACTCGACAGGAACACAGCAGTTTTGGCACAACAACAACCCAAATTCAACTTATTTCAGTTTTCAAGCTTCCAAAAGGTGTTTTCAACTTGAGTAAACATTCCCCAATGATTTAAACACAAAAAACAACCATCAAACAACTTGTTTTTCAATGATTTTTGACAAGTTCTTCAAAAATTTTCAAAACCTTCAAGAACCAAATTTTTGATTTTCACCACAACACTCCAAATGATGTTTTGATGGTATCAAAACAACGGGAAAACTACAGTGAACAATCCCCGATACCAAACAACCACAAAATCATAACATCAAATAAGTTTTTAGCAAATTTTGCAAATACCTCAACCTAGGGTTTAAATTTCCAACTCCAAAACGTGTTTTGTTGGTTCCCAATTTTCGAGATTACATAAACATACAATCCCCGATAATCAACACCAACAAAATCGTAACAACAAGCGATTTCCTTCAAATTTTTGGGTTTTCAAGTTTTTTTTTTTGAATTTTTTTCTTCTTTTTCAATATAACAAGAACAAGAACAAGAAAATAAATGCGGAACCAAGATGACAAGCACGAAGAGTAGGACGAGGGCTCGTAAGAACGTAACCCTAGCCATGCTCTGATACCAACTGATGCAATCGAAAATACGAAAGCGATAAAAGATAAGGAACGAGACGAGACTCACACTAAAGTTCGAGTAGCAACAAAGAACTTGTTCCGTTACACGCCAAACGATTGGAAAGAATCACCTACGCTAAGCGACTATCCTCAAGAGACACGAGGCTCAAGCAAATAGAATGAACGAAGATGGATTGAAGAGCAACTTGGATTCATCCAATTGATTTTAAGCCAAAAGAGTTACAATGTCAAGAGCTATGCTTATTCAATGTGTTTTGTGTTCAAAGTAGTGTAAGAGCAATAAATGAAAGGAGGGGTGTATTTATGGCACCCCTTTACATTGTTTCCTAAGCTACTGGTCCACTGTCCCCCAAGTTTTCTGCGCGATCGCGCAAGAAGTAATGCGATCGCGTGGGGAACTTGGCTCAGAGGCGCGCGATCGCGCGTTGTGTAGCGCGACAGCGAAGACAAAAGATTTCCTCATCGCGATCGCGAAGGTGATGCACGTGATCGCGAAGAACAAGATTCCGTTCTTAGGCAGTAAGCTCAGCAGACTTCCCCTGTTTTTGCCCTGTTTTGCTCCCCTGCTTCCTGCACTGTTTCCTGCCCTGTTTCCACATGGATTGAGCTCCAATGCATTGTCTTTAAGTCCTCTCCCGAGCTCGTATCATCCACGCCTCTCCAAACCAAGTGTAGGTGAGCGTCTTGTATATCCTTGGCTGACTTAGAGTGAATGGTCTCGATGCAATTTGTGTTGCATCACTTTTGCCACCCCGAGGAGTTGTTGATGCTATGAGAGACCAAGCCTTGATTTCGAGGACGAAATCTTCTCAAGAAGGGGAGGATGATAAGACCCAATCCGAGCAACCATCCAAAAGCACCATCCAAGGCCAAGGAAGAGCACTTCAAGGTCATGCATTGGGACGCCATGGAAAAAAGAGCATCCGAGACACAATTCGAAGTGTTTCAAGAAGCTTCAAGAAGAGGCGGACCGCCTACGGATTGAGGCGGACCGCCTAAGGATTGCTTGGTCTCTGGATTTTAGGAGGCAGAGCACCTAGAGGAGCTGAGGCGGACCGCCTAAGGCATGGAGGCGGGCGCCTCCCCCTGTTCAAGTTTGACGGGATTTGACTTTAAGTTGCTATGTAATTTCTATTATGCCCCTACGTGGCTTATGACTTTAGAACTTACTTAAGGGTACTTTAGGCTTTTCATTGATGTCTAGGAAGGGCCTATAAATACTCCATAGCTTAGCATTTTTACTTAGTTAGCTTTTGATGATGAATGATTGATAAACAATGTTCATGAGTGGATTCTCTTTGAATGAAAACCCTTTTGAGTTGGTTTGAGTTTGCTAGTGGATTCTAGTTGACCCCCAAACCCCCCGATCATTCTACTTGCGAGTCCTTAGTCGTCTCGAGGGTAGTTGCATAGTGTAGGTCCTCCTTGACACCGATACGAGGGTATTATGGAACGAGTTCTCCATAGTTACTTCGTAGGGAGTTCGAGTAGTGTCTCGCTCTTTATCTTTATTTCCGCGTTTTGGTTTTGATTCTTATCACTTGTTCATAAGCATGTTCACCAACAATAACCATCGTCCTTTTCGTAGAACAATCCTTAGCAAAGTGTCCATACCCCTTGCATTTATGACATTGAATGGAAGAAGAAGTAGGAGTATTCAATTGAGTTTTAGAATTACCTCCAACATTGGGTGTATACTTCTCAAACGGCTTCTTCACATCTTTGCTTGCATTTGCTCCACTAGGGCCACTTGCATTTGTGAATCTTGCATTGGGAGTAGGATTTTTCCAATCCTTTGGCTTGCTCATGGAAGTAGAAGTGTTGCCTTTGTAACGGGTGGACTTTTCTTTTTCAAGCCATTGCTCGGCTCGAATAGCGGCATCAAGAACTTCTTGAAGTGAAAGATAAGAATGCAATCTCAATTGTGAAGCTATACCATAGCTCAAACCATTCATGAAACGGATCACGGCTTGCTCCTCATCTTCGATGTCCATATCCAAGGCCATTCGAGTTCTTTAAAACTCATCAAAGTATTCATGCACCGTCTTGACACCTTGCTTCAACTCATAAAGTTTCTTGAGTTGCTCTTGACGATATCTAGGAGTGATGTATTTTATCCTCATGATACCATTCAAGTCATTCCATCCCACATTCACGGGGATTCCCGCTCTCCTCCTTGATCTCTTGATGGATGATGCGGTCCAAAATGGTCTAAATGACAACCATCAAAAACCAAGTTCAAGAGCACAACGGATACGAGTCAAGACCTCCGGGAATGTCGTGGAAGATCATGCATTGGAGCGCCAAGGACGGAGGAAGACAGGCAGGAAAACAGGCAGCCCAAAACAGGGCAAAACAGGGGAGCATACTGGGAGCTCACTGCCTGAGGAAGAGCGTCTGTTCTTCGCATCGCGTCCTTACCTTACGCGATCACGAAGAGTATCGCTTATGCCTGCGCGACAACGCCAATTTCCACGTGAAGGCGAAGGAGAAGCTGAAGGAGACCTGCGCGATCGCGAGCCCTTTGGCGCGATCGCGATGCTTTGGTTGAGTGTCTGCGCGATTGCCATCTCCCTTGCGCGATCGCGAAGGGTTAGAGTTGAGCAGTGGACCAGAACCAGCTTCAGGGCCATTTTTGTCCAATAATCAATGTAAATGTATATATAGCATATTAGCTCTTCATTTTCATTAGTTAGCCATTTTTTATAGAAGATAGAATTTGTGAGAGAACATTGATGAGGCCGAGCCCTTCTTGTTTGAGCCCGAGGCTCGTGTATGTCTCGACTTGGAACCTATGGATATCGAAACCTAGTTTGATTCCATTGTAAGGTTCGAGTTTCACTTTATCCCTTTGGATAATTAAATTCTTGTTTGAATTGTTTATCCGTTCTTTCTTCTAATTCTTGTCTTCCTAGTCTTGAACTTCTCGATATCACGTTATCAAATTTACTTGCTTCCGCTCGTTTATCGTAAAGTTTGCTTCCGCATATTTTACCCCTTATCAGTTGGTATCAGAGCAAGGCTCGGGTTATGTTCTTACAAACCCCCATTCCTTGTTCAACATGCTAGTATCGTTATCGCGTGATGTAGGGAAAACCTACGAAAGCGATAAAGAGATAAAAACGAGATGAGACTTACACTAAAGTTCGACTAGCAACGAAGAACTTGTTCCGTTACACCCCGAACGATTGGAAAGAATCACCTACGCTATGCAACTATCCTCAAGAATCACGAGGCTCTTGCAAATAGAATGATCGGAAAGGTTTGAAGTTCAACTCGGAATCCACCAATTGAAATCAAGCCAAAATCAAGGGTTTTCAATAGAGAGAGTTTCATATGTTTGTGCATTCAAAGTAAGCTCCCATGAATTCAAGACTTAATGAAGGCTTTTATAGCCTTCTACAAACTTGTAATGAAGTGCCTAAAATACCCCTAAGTGGGTTTAAACAATATAAGCCACTTAGGGCCAAAGTTGGAATTACACGCTAAAAACAAACAAAACTCGGATGGGCTTGACACAGGGGTAGGCGGTCCGCCCACCCCTAGGAGGCGGAGCGCCTCAGAGAAATCCAGAGACCCATCATGCAGTAGGCGGCCGCCTCAATTGGCTAGGCGGTCCGCCTCCCCAAATCCTGAGGGCTAGCAACTTCTAGGCGGAGCGCCTCCTTTGGTAGGCGAGGCGCCTCTTCCTGGAGCTTCTTGCAATGCCTCATTTTGTGTCTCTGGAGCCTCTCCATGTGGTCTAAGTTGTCCTCCCTCCATAGTGCTCCAATGCATGATCTTCAAAGTTGTTCCGGAGCTTCCATCTTCCTCGTCCAAGCCTCGCCATACCAAGTGAAGGTGAGCATCATGGATAGCTTTGGCTTGGCTTCTCGTAAAGGGTCTCGAGCTAGTTTGCCCGGCATCATCCTCCCCTTCTTGAGAAGATTTCGTCCTCGAAATTAAGGCGTCATCCTCCACGGCATCACCTACATCACAAGGAGCCAAGTCGCTAACATTGAAAGTATTTGACACATTGTACTCACCCGGTAGATCAATCACATAGGCATTGTTGTTGATCTTGGATATCAATTGGAACGGGCCATCTCCTCGGGGTGCCAACTTCCCTTTTCTAATGCTTGGGAATCTTTCTTTCCGGAAGTGCACCCACACCCAATCTCCTTTCTTGAATTCCACTTTCTTCCTCCCCTTGTTCTTCTTGGTGGCTAACTTTTCATAAGCATCCTCCAAGTTCTTCTTTTCTTTGGCATGGAGTTCCATCAAGGCCTTAGCTCGGCTTGTACCTTCAACATTAACAACCATTTCCCTTGGCAAACGGGTGAGATCAAGTGGAATCAAAGGATTAAAACCATAAACGCACTCAAATAGAGTCATTCCAATCATTCTATGAAAAGTGCGGTTATATGCAAACTCCATGAGTGGTAACTTATCCACCCAAGTCCCGGCCTTACCTCGGGTCATAGCTCTAAGAAGAGACCCCAAGGTTCGGTTCACCACCTCGGTTTGACCATCCGTTTGAGGGTGGTGGGACGTAGAGAACAACAATTTGGTGCCAAGTTCACCCCACAAACATCTCCAAAAATGGCTTAGGAACTTAGTGTCCCTATCACTTACAATGGTTTGAGGCAGGCCATGCAATTTTAACACATTATCAATGAACAAAGAAGCTACATGGTGTGCATCACTACTCTTCTTACAAGGAATGAAGTGAGCCATTTTGGAAAACCAATCCACGACAACATAAATGCTATCATGGCCCCCTCTAGACCGTGGCAACCCCATGACAAAATCCATCGAAATATCCATCCACGGGCTAGTAGGAATAGGCAAAGGAGTATACAAGCCATGGGGATTCGACTTAGACTTGGCGTGCTTGCAATCTAAACAAGCATTCCATAGCCGCTCAACATGCATTCCCATCTTAGGCCAATGGAATTGCTCCATAAGAATGGCCAAAGTCTTATCCCTCCCAAAGTGACCCATCAAGCCTCCACAATGTGCTTCACGCACTAGCAATTCTCGCCATGAGGACTCGGGGACACATACTCTCCCTTTCTTGAAAATGTAGCCATCTACCCATTGGTACTTCTCCACCCGCTTCCCACTCACTAGAGCATCATGAATGCTCTTGAACTTTGGGTCATGTTCATACAAAGATTTTATACTCTCAAAACCCATAGGTATAGAAGCAAGAGTGGTAGCAAGGGCGAACTTCCTAGAAAGCGCATCGGCTACAACATTGTCCTTTCCCTTCTTGTAATGAATTACATAGGGAAAAGACTCAATGAACTCCACCAACTTGGCATGTCTTTTGTTCAACTTCTCTTGACCTCTTAGATGCTTGAGTGACTCATGGTCACTCTTGATCACAAATTCCCGAGGCCATAGATAGTGTTGCCAATGAGCAAGAGTTCTCACAAGGGCATACAACTCCTTGTCATACGTGGAGTAATTCAAGGTTGCACCCTTCAACTTCTCACTAAAGTAGGCTATGGGTTTTCCATCTTGCATTAGAACACCACCAATTCCCACCCCCGAGGCATTACATTCAACCTTAAATGCCTTTTCGAAGTCGGGCAATTTCAATAGAGGGGCGGTACTCAACCTACCTTTCAATTCTTGGAAGGCCTTCTCTTGAGGCTCTCTCCACACAAAAGGTTTGTCCTTCTTCACCAATTCGGTGAGTGGAGCAGCAATGGAGCTAAAGTCTTTCACAAATCGTCTATAGAAACTAGCAAGACCATGAAAGCTCCTCACTTGAGTCACGGTAGTAGGAGTAGGCCAATCACGAATGGCCTCTGACTTAGACTCATCTACCTCCACTCCTTGGGCACTCACAACAAACCCAAGAAAGACTACCTTTTAAACACCAAAGGCACACTTCTTAAAATTAGCGTAGAGCTTTTCGGCTCTCAACACTTCAAGCACTTGCCTTAAGTGATCAACATGGTCGTCTATTGATTTGCTATATATCTATATATCGTCAAATTAGACGACCACAAACTTGTTGATGAATGGCTTTAGCACATGGTTCATTAGCCTCATGAAAGTGCTAGGTGCGTGGGAGAGGCCAAAGGGCATCACCAACCATTCATATAGACCAAGCTTGGTCTTGAATGCGGTTTTCCACTCATCCCCGGGTTTCATCCGGATTTGATGGTAACCGGACCTAAGGTCTATCTTCGAGAACCACTAAGCTCATCTAACATGTCATCTAAACGAGGTATGGGATGTCGATACTTTACCGTGATCTTGTTGACCGCATGACAATCCACACACATCCTCCAAGTGCCATCCTTCTTTGGAACAAGGATCACGGGTACGGCACAAGGACTCAAGCTTTCCCTCACTAAGCCCTTGGTAAGCAATTCATCTACTTGCTTTTGCAACTCCCTTGTGTCCTCGGGATTGCTTCTATATGCCGGCTTGTTCGGGATTTGAGATCCCGGGACAAAGTCAATTTGACGTTCTATGCCCTCAAGGGAGGTAACCCATCGGGCATCTCATCCGGGAACATGTCCCCAAAATCCTTCAAAACATTTTCAAAAGCACTAGACAAAGGGTTAGAAGAATAATCAAATTCGGAAGTAAGAATCATACCTTTGTACACTAGGCAAATGAGTAGTTTTTTGCCATCATTCCTCTCAAAAATTCACCCGGTTGCATCATGGCACAAATGCCACTGGTAGAAGATGGTGGGGTCACCACCAAGCTCTCGGCCAAAGGGCTAGTCTCAACAACCGACTTAGCCTTTGCCGCTTCCCTCAATTCCCTCATGCGCTTGTAATCATTACTTACTTGCTTGGGCGACAAGGGTTTGTGCACAAACTTTTTCCCTTCATGCTTCACCGTGTAGGTGTTGGCACGGCCATCATGAACCACATGTCGATCAAATTGCCATGGCCTTCCAAAGAGAAGGTGGCGTGCTTGCATGGGCACAACATCGAACATGTGTTCATCAACATAGTTCCCTATCTTGAACTTGATCTTGCATTGCTTGACCACCCTCAATTCTCCACACTCACTAAGCCATTGTAAACGGTAAGGACTTGGGTGTTTTAAGGTGGGTATTTTCAATTGGGAAACTAGTGTTTGGCTAATGACATTGGCACAACTTCGCGAGTCAATAATCATGGAACAAAGGAGACCCATGACTCGGCATTTAGAATGGAAGAGGTTCTCTCTTTGTAAGGTCTCACTATCCTCCACACACATGGCTCCTAAACTCCTCCTCACAACAAGGAAGGCATGGGCATCATCATCATCCTCCATTGCAACCTCTCCTTCATCATCCTCCTCATCACCCTCTATTCCCCCATCCTCGGGCTCACTATCTTGTTCATACACCAATTCACCCACTACAACCATAGTTTTCCGGGTTGGGCAATCTTTGGAAAGATATCCGTAACCCTTACATCTATAGCATTGAGTAGAAGTAGAAATAGGATTGCTCAAGTGAGTTTTAGAGTTACCTCCCATATGCGGTGTGGACTTCTCATAAGGCTTCTTCACATCCTTGCTAGCAATTGTACCACTTGTGTTTGGAAACCTTGCATATGGTGTAGGAGTCTTCCACTCCTTTGGCTTACTCATGGAGGTAGTATTGCTACTCTTGTAGCGGAGGGTTCTCTCCTCTTTGAGCCATTTCTCGGCTTCAATGGCATCATCACATAGCTTGTAAAGATCATCATATTTGTGGAACTTCAATTGTGAAGCTATGTCTCGGTTCAAGCCCCCTTTGAAATGGATCATGGCCATCTCATTGTCTTCCTCATCCAAGTCAAGATTCATGCGGATTTGCTCAAAGTCATTGAAATATTCCCCAACCGTTTTGGGGCCTTGTTTCAACTCATTGAAACGTTTGTGTTGGTCCACACGGTATTGACTAGTCAAGTACTTTTCATCAATCACACGGATCAACTCTTCCCAAGCAAGATTGATAGCCATCCCCATCCTCCTTCTATTCCTCTTCACCGACTCCCACCAAGTAGAAGCAAAGGATTCAAAGGAAGATATTGCATACTTGGTCTTCTTCACCTCGGGCATATCATTGGTGTCAAATATCCGCTCCATGGACAACTTCCAATCAATATACTCCACCGGGTCACTACTCTCTTTGAAAGAAGGAATAGTAAGCTTCACACTACTAAGGTTGTTATTTTCTCGACCCCCTTGGTACGGCTCCGGTTGGCCTCCAAAGTTATCTCCATAACCACCATAATCCCTCCTAGCATTCCCCCCAACATATCCTATGGGTGGCCCTCGACATCGGCCTCTACCCCTATCCACATTGCGACCCCAATTCATGGCTCTCTCATTCGGATTAGGAGCCCCATATTCACTACCACCATACTCTTCCTCCTCCCCTTCTTGAGCTTGATCAACTTGCTCAAGAGGTTGGATATGTCGAATAGGTCTGGGAAGTGGAACATTTCTTTGGGGATTGCCAACTATGTGAGGAATGCTCACTCGTTAGGTATTGCCCAACACTTGTTCATTTCTTTCGCGATCTTCCTTTACCCGTTGTTGTCTAAGTAACTCAACAACTTGTTCCGGGGTAAAGGTGGAACTTGATGTACCTTCACCGGCTTCAACTTGGACACTCGAGGTCCCTTTCTCAACTTGGACACTCGGGGTCTCTTTCTCGGTTTGGATACATGAAGTCACCTTCTCGAGGTTCTCAATCCTTAGGCTCATACTATCCAATTTGGCAAGGATAGTGGCCAAGGCATTCTTCGTGGCATCATCTCCTTCGTTGGACATTGTACCTACAACAATCAAAAACAAGCAAAGAGATTAGAGTAAAAGTCCTCACTCGCTCCCTCACCTTTGATTGTCTCTCGGGTTCACTCAAGTTGGGGTGGTTTCACTCAAGCTTGAATTCAAAAGTCTTCCTAGGAGTTGAACAACTACCTCAACAACCAAATAATTCAACAAGTTCCCAATGCTCTTCGGGAAGAGTGGATTTAATGGGACACTATGGACGTTCGGCTTTTAAGTGAGCACTTGAGCCAAAGAAATTCTACGAGTTTTCTTTGAAGTTATCAAACACCAACACGCACGAATATCCTAAGCGCTCAATGAATTAGTACTAGTTGAGTAGGAGAATTACTCGTAAAGTACTAACCGGAAGTAACGGAAGCAAAGAAAACACGAAAACTTAAGAAACAAACTACCCGGACACCGTCCCAGTGGGAGGCGGTCCGCCTAGGAACTGAGGCGGAGGGCCTCAAAAAAGTCCAGAGAGCAAGCAGTGGGGAGGCAGTCCGCCTATGGGGAGGGGCGGTACGCCTAGGGCCTGTTCCTGCAAAATTTCAACTCCGTTTCTTGATTTTTGGCACCCGATTTTCCAATGTTTTCAAGGATTTTTTGATATGTAATGGTACCCAAAGTTGATTTTGACTATAACAAGCAAACCCCAATGGTTTAATCCAACAAACAACTTGGTTCAAAGATTTGGAGCAAGTTCTTCAAAATATTCAAAAGCTTCAAGACTTTAAAATTTCGATTTTCAATCCGCTACTCCAAATGATGTTATATGGGTATCAAAACGATGGGATAACTATAAGGAACAATCCCCGATACCAAACATCCACAAAATCATAACATCAAACAAGTTTTAGAAAATTTTGGGAATTCTTCAACCTAGGGTTCAAATTTTCCAAACTTGGATTTTCAACTTGCAATGATGTTTTGTTGGTACCCAATCAAAGATAATACATATTCAAACAAACCCCGATAGTTGACAACAACAAAATCGCAACAACAAACGATTTCTAGCAATTTTTTTTGTAATTTTCCAATTTTTGAATTTTTTTCTTCTTTTTCAAATAACAAGATCAAGAACAAGAAAAAAAACAAGAAACAAGATGACAAGCACGAAGAGTAGGACGAGGGTTCGTAAGAACGTAACCCTAGCCTTGCTCTGATACCAGCTGATGTAGGGAAAACATACGAAAGCAATAAAGAGATAAAAACGAGACGAGACTTACACTAAAGTTCGAGTAGCAACGAAGTACTTGTTCCGTTACACCCCGAACGATTGGAAAAAATCACCTACGCTATGCAACTATCCTCAAGAATCACGAGGTTCTTGCAAATAGAATGATCGGAAAGGTTTGAAGTTCAACTCGGAATCCACCAATTGAAATCAAGCCAAAATCAAGGGTTTTCAATAGAGAGAGTTTCATATGTTTGTGTATTCAAAGTAAGCTCCCATGAATTCAAGACTTAATGAAGGCTTTTATAGCCTTCTACAAACTTGTAATGAAGTGCCTAAAATACCCCTAAGTGGGTTTAAACAATATAAGCCACTTAGGGCCAAAGTTGGAATTACACGCTAAAAACAAACAAAACTCGGATGGGCTTGACACAGGGGTAGGCGGTCCGCCCACCCCTAGGAGGCGGAGCGCCTCAGAGAAATCCAGAGACCCATCATGCAGTAGGCGGCCGCCTCTATTGGCTAGGCGGTCCGCCTCCCCAAATCCTCAGGGCTAGCAACTTCTAGGCGGAGCGCCTCCTTTGGTAGGCGGGGCGCCTCTTCCTGGAGCTTCTTGCAATGCCTCATTTTGTGTCTCTTGAGCCTCTCCATGTGGTCTAAGTGGTCCTCCCTCCATAGTGCTCCAATGCATGATCTTCAAAGTTGTTTCGGAGCTTCAATCTTCCTCGTCCAAGCCTCGCCATACCAAGTGAAGGTGAGCATCATGGATAGCTTTGGCTTGGCTTCTCGTAAAGGGTCTCGAGCTAGTTTGCCCGGCATCACCGTGTTGTTGTTTGTTCTTGAAAAATTGAAGAAAAACAAAAAAAAATTGAAAACTAGAAAATTTGAACAAAATTTGGTCGAGCGGGTTGGATACAAGTCCCCGAGTGTTAAAAAGTAGTGGGGATTGTTCCTTGTTGAATTCCCGTCGTTTTGATACCCATATCTCGTGTTTTGGTGTTGCGATTCAAAAACTCGAAAATCAAATCCAAAAGTTGAAAATTTCTTGAAAATGCTTCAAACTTGAATCGAAGCTTTGTTGTTGTTTGTTAGAGGTTGAAACTTATTGGGAGTTGGTTGTTATAGTTGAAAACACCATTGGGTATCGCTGGGACTGAGTAAAAGTCGAGTCGGGGCGATTTTGTGTGCCAAAAACTGAAGTTGCAGTCGAGTTTCTGGTTCTGCACTGAAGACCTGCGCGATAGCGCTGGGTAAAATTTATCCCTTCGCGATCGCGAAGAGATAGGCTCCGACAGCGAAGAGAAAAATTAAACTTTTGAAATTTTGTTCTTCGCGATTGCGCTGTGTCGCACGCGATAGCGAAGAAGAAACAATTTTCCAGATTTCCAATTTTGGGACAGAACGTTCGCAACGGCTTCCGAACAGTTTCCAAACATCTAAACTCCAATTGGACCATTAAATATGATGAGTTTGTAGATCACAAACAAAATTTCATCCGATTCTAAATCCGTTTGGTGCCAATTCGAGTCAAATCTTTTGTGTCCCGTTTTCTACCATACCTCTTGGTTAGTGTTTTGAAGGTAATTGGCCTACTTGAAAGACACTAATCCTTTAGCGTATTAGGTATTCGTGCGTAGAGGAGATTAGAATTCAAAGAAGAGTCGTAGAACTCCTTTTGGCCTCAAGTGCGCACTTTAAATAGCCGTCCGTACATTGAGTCTCATTAATTCCATTCCGAACTTTAACTTGGACATGCTAGTTGTGATTACCTTGGTTCCCAAGTTGATAAGGCCTCGCTCTTGAGTGTACATATATTGAGTGATACACGTGAGGAAGTGACTTTTGGGAGGTTTTGTTCTTTGGTGATTACAACAATGTTGGATGTTGATTGTGGGGATTATGGCTCATGTGGCGATGATGCGAGTTGCTATGACTCGTATGGTGATGATGGAGACTATGGTTCCTACGAGGGTGATGATGGTCATTACTATGATGATGGAAACCATGGCTCCTATGGAGATGAAGTGGTTCACTATGATGATCGTGAGATTGATGATGACTATGAGGCTCGTGATGAATAATGTGTTGATGCCTATGCTTCTAGTCAAGAAATCGAAGATGGTGACGCTTCAAGGTATGATGATCCTACTTACTCTTCTTGTGAAGAATTTGATATTGATGATGGTGACATAGGTAGAGTTGATGATGATGATGAACATAGGGATTATTCTTATGCATCTTCTCTTAGTGTTGCTAACGGAGTACAAGGGAGTAGTGGAGGACCTTCCATTAGTATGGGAGGTGGTGGTGGTTGTTCCATGGGGAAGAAGAAGCTTGCATCTTCTAGGTACGCTAAGCGGCCTAATGCTTCTAATTCCCATGTGGGGGATGGTTTGAGAGATGGTGTTGCTTTTGCTACAAAGGGGTTATGTGCCGTGAGGGGCGTGGATGGTTGTAGTAGGAGTAGTGCTATGGACTATGGAACCAAGGCGAGAGGCACTTATGGGTTCCATGGCAAGGCTCCTTCCTCGACTTCCAACAACATTGCTAATGTTGGGAGAGTGACGGGAAGTGGAGATTGTTCTAGTGGTGTTGCCACTAGTGGAGGGATAAGGAAGACCCAAGTTGTCGGAGTTGACACTTGTGGGCATTCAAGTTCTCACTTGGATGCCAATCTACAAAACTTGGGTAGGAGAAGATTTGTTGTTGGGGTAAATGGTATTGGAGGTTACTTGCTCAAAATTGATGATACCGATGCTAATTGCATTAGCACCTCTTTGGTTGATAAATTGAGGATACCATGCCGTAAGCTAGAGAGTCCTTATGAGTATGAGGGAGTGTGGGTTTCCAAGGAGGCTCGGGTACTTCTATCTCATAGGAATTATAGTAATTATGTGCGGTGTGATGTGTATCCAATGCAACATGTTGATGTTTGGCTAGGTGAGCCATGGTTGCAAGACAAGAGTGTGCGACATAGTGCTATGAAGGATGCGTATCTTGTGAGCATAGGGCAAAGGGTTTATGACTTTGTGCCTTATCGGGCAAGGGGCCAAGTGCCTACTAGTGCACCTTCTTTGGCAATGCAAAGGAGCAAGGAGCGAGATCTTCATTCCATGGGTAAAATTGAGCAATCAAGGAGTCCTACAATGCCAAGAAGTGGTGGGACTAGTGCTATAAAAGAGTTGACAAATGTCAACAAGGTGAGCCCGAAGCCACTTCCAAAGCCGAGTGGTTCACCAATGAAGAAGAAGGAGACATCAAGTGATGAGTCTCCTAGTCCTAGATTCCGGGTTGACGTGAAAAGTCCACCTACTCCGGCTATGGGTATTCTTGGGCCTCGTCCCAATTCGCCCGAATTTGAGAGACAAAAGATAGAGAGGAGTAAGGGAGCGACCGGTGACAACTCTCGAGTTGAAAAAGGAGAGGTTGTGTTGAGTGATGTGAGTGAGTTGTCGCCACCCGAATCTACACCCGACCTTGAAAAAAAATGAGGGAAAAGAAAGAGGAAAAAAGAAAAATTGAGAGTGAGGGCACCCCTTATTCTAACCATAACCCTTTATCCTTTTCTTCTATGTGTTTGAATTCTTGTGTAGGGATTCTTGGAGGCAAACCGATGGAGCCTCAACCATGTTCCGGGATTGAAAGACAAGGTGAAGGAGATGCCGAATGTGAGCTACAAGGTGAAGACGTTCTTGACACTTCAAAGGTATGTGTTGGTTCTTCCTCCCTTGAGCATGCTACTTCCTTGTCTTGTTATGTTGTTAGTGAGAACTCTAGACTAGTTGATAATTTGCATGACTATAATGTGTTTGCAACTAGTGTAGAGCCTTTGGGGTCAACTTATGTATGCCAATGAACCACTAGTTGAGAGAATTGAAAAGCCACATCATGAAGTGAGCTCGGTTTTCTTTGAATCTCTCTTTAGTGCAAATGTTGAAGTTGACCTTGTGTGTGAGCCTTGTTATGACACCCCACCCATATTTGATAAAGGAGAAGATGACTTGCATGATTACCCTATTCTTCCCTTTGATTGTTTATTTGCTAGTGGTGGCATCTTGTGTCGTAGTGAGGAGGGTTGTAACCTTGAGGAGTCTCTTGAGAATGAGATAGATCGACTTGTGTTCGATGACTCTGATGTTTGGCATTTTATGCCTATATTTCCTTAATATTTCCTCACGTTTTAGTACCTTATTCGCTCGTTTTATAGCTTGTGACTGTGGTTTTACACTGATTTTATGCCGTGTGTATGTAGGTTGTTATGAAGTGTAATTGGAGCTTTTAAGAGCATGATTGAGCAAGAAAAGATTGGATTTTGATTGAGGATTGGATCGAGCACACAAAGGCACGACACGAGCGAGCAAAGGAGCGAGAAAACACGAAAATTGGCCTGGCGCTGTAGGGCATGCCCCGCGGGCCCCACCGCGCCCAGTGTTCCAGCGCGTTTCCCAGCGCGCTGCAGGCCCAAAGCGGGCTGATTTCGACGTCCTCTGTCCAAGCTCACGCGTTCCGAGGCGCGGGGCGCCCGTTATAGCGCCCCTTGTGCGCGTTTTTATGTCCTATTTCGTCTAGGCTTGGGTCTAACTTATTACTAGGTGTTTGTAAACACTATAAATACTCTTTTACTTAGTTTTTCATGGGAGTTCAGACTTTGGAGCAAATTGGAGAGCTCATAACATCAAGACAAGGGTTTTTCTTCCTACCATTAATTTATTACATCATTATTTCATTTTTACATCAATTCCTTGTGTTGTTATTATGAGTATGCGTAGCTAATCATATCGTTCTAGGGTTAGAGTATTACATGAAGGTTGATGTTCGAAGATTGATTTCCATTAATTGAATCCCATAACGGGTTGCTTATTCTTTCTTGATTTCACTTGTGTAATTGTCAGGGCCCGATTATTACGCATTATCTATGGTTTTTAGATTGAACTCGAAAGAGAGAATTTAATTACGTAATAAGAAAGAATAGGACTAGTTTGTGAACCCGGGTGTCGGGGAACCAATTTGTGAGTAGGATAGACATATACTTGCTCGCCTAGTTTAACTCATTACAGAATTCATTAATGCGTGCACGTGATTCAACCCATAGACATATAGGGATTGGAGTAGCCTGCATAGACCGTGAAGAACTGAAAGGTTTTCACGGGTACAATTAATCTGTTAGTTAGTAACCCGGGATCTAAGAAGTGGAATCAATTGGATAACTCAACTGGATTGTTCGTAACTCTGACCCTGGATCATCTCCTTATTACTGATAACAACCAAGTCTTGCTCCATTGTTTGAATTCACTTCTACCATTTAATTACTGTTCTTTAGTTAACAAAATCCTCACTATTGGAAAAAGATCCCTGAATAGTTTAAATAAATTGTTTGCTAGAACTCAGTCTGCATAGTCCTCGTGGGAACGATACTCATCTTATCACTTTATTACTTGTCGACCACGTATACTTGCGTGTCCGTTTGGGAGCAACAAGTTTTTGGCGCCGTTGCCGGGGACTAATTATTGACTGATTTCTTTTTGAACAGTTTATTACTTACTATTCAGGTTTAATTTTTGTTTTGAGTTTTGTGCTGTTTCAGGTATTAGGTCCTGCTCGATCTTTACCTTCAGGAATGGCAGAAGACCAAGCTTTAGCTGTGCGAGATGTTGCTCTCCCCAGCCTGGAAGGAGTAGCATCGAGCATAGTTAAGCCCGCTATCACCGGGGGATTTGAGATTAAGTCCGGCATGATTCAGTTGCTGCATGTGACTGGACAATATGGTGGATTACTTCATGAGGATCCGCAGCAACACATTCAGAACTTTCTGGAGATCAGTGATACTTATACACCAGCGGGTGTTCCTACTGACTATGTTCGCTTGACGTTGTTCCCGTTTCACTGATTGGGGCAGCAAAGAAGTGGTTAAAGGCTGAAAAGTCTGGGTCTATCACTACTTGGGAGGATTTGGCTAAGAAGTTCTTGGCTAAATTTTATCCGTCTGCCAAGACAGCCCGGCTGAGGAGCGAAATTATGTCCTTCAGACAGTTGGAAGGAGAATCCTTGTATTCAGCCTGGGAGCGATTCAAAGCTCTATTGAGAGATTGTCCACACCACAACCAATCCAATGAGGTTGTTGCACACACTTTTGTTGAGGGGCTGAACCAACATACTAAGATCGTGGTTGATGCTGCTGCTGGAGGCCAAGTACTGGCCTTAAATTTTGATCAGATTTATGATTTACTTGACAAGTTTTCGCAGAGAAATCCTGATTGGCAGGGAGATGGTAGAGCTATTACGCAGAAACCTGCAGGGGTACTTCAGTTAGATGCAGTTTCAGAGCTAAGGGCGAGGATGGATGCTATTTCCAATCAAATTAGCAAGTTAGCTCTGCAAAAGGCTCAGCAACCAGTGGCTCCAGTGCAACAACTCCAGAGCTTTTGTGAGGTTTGTGGTCAAGACCATGCTATAGAGGTTTGCTCTTCTAATCCAGAGTCAGTTTATTACGTGGGTAATCAAAACAGGCTGCAGGGTCAAAACCAGTTTGGTAATGGGTATTATCAAAGCAATACGAGAGCCCCGAATAATTACCACCCACTTCCAGCACCACCACAGCAGGTTAGCAGTTCAGTTGAAGATATGCTAAAGCAGATAATGGCAGGCCAGCAGAGAATGATAGCTGACACTGCAGCCCATGCACAAGCCATACATGATCTTGCCAATGCTCAAAAGAACTTGGAGCACCAGTTGGGACAGTTGGTGGGAGAAAGAAGCACTGTTAAAAAAGAGCCTGAACAATGTCTTGCAGTGACCTTAATTGAAGGTGGAGAGCTGATGGCCAAGTCTGAAGAGAGAGCTGAAATAGAAAAAGTTGAAAAAGTGGAGAAGGTAAAGAAGAAAGAAGAGAGAAAGGAGGCACCTTTGCCACCTCCACCATTCCCGCAGAGACTATTACCATCGAAGGATCTGGCCCAGTATCAAAAATTTGTGAGTATGTTGAAAGAACTTCAAGTTAATATTCCTTTGACTGCTGTGTTTGAATTGATGCCATCCTTTGTGAAGTTCTTAAAAGAAATTTTAGTGAAGAAGAAAAAGCCTCAAGAGATAGATACAGTTGATTTAGTTGAGGAGTGTAGCACAATCTTGAGTAAGCTACCTCCAAAACTTCAAGATCCTGGGAGGTTTACTATTCCTTGTACCATTGGAGGGCATAATATCACTGGAGCCTTGTGTGATTTGGGTGCGAGCATAAATCTCATGCCTCTATCTGTTTGCAAAAGGTTAGGGCTAGGAGCAATCAAGCCCTCTTCAGTTACTCTTAAGACGGCAGATGGATCTCTCACTCACCCTGATGGTAAGTTGGAGGATGTGTTGCTAAAAGTTGGTAAGTTTACATTCTCTGCTGATTTTGTAGTCCTAGATTATGAAGAGGACCGAGAAGCTCCAATCATTTTGGGGAGACCATTCTTAGTCACCTCGAAGGCAATTATTGACATGGAGCTGGGTGAGATGACTGTTAGAGCGCATGGAGAAAAGGTTACTTTCAAGGTTTATAATGAGAAGGAGCACATAGCTAAGGTGGAAGAGTGCTCTATGATTGAATGTGTCAAACAAGAAGATGGAAGTAAACCACATGTGAAGTTGAAGATGGGTTCTCTAAAAGAAGGGAAGAAAGTAAAAGTTCGGCGTAAGAAGAGAAGACATAAAGGCTGGAAGTGAGCTAAAAGTGTCGTCGTGCCACGACGTTAACTAAGGCGCTTCTCGGGAGGCAACCTGAGTTTGTACTTGTATTATTTATTTTATAGTGTCACGTAGTTTTTGTTTTTCCTTGGATTGCAGGTTCATGTAATGTGGAGGCTAAGTGTGGGGTGTCCTCACCCTTGCCTAATGTTGATGATCTATTGGGGGAAGTCTGAGTACCTCATACTATATGGAAGCTTGGAGGATGCTAGCACCAAGGACTAGAATCTTCAGGGAAGTTTTCTTTACCTTGCGCTTGCTTATTTTTAGCACTGAGGACAGTGCTGAGTTTAAGTGTGGGGTGGGGAACTACCCTTTATCTATTTTTGAGGTTAGGATGCATGTACCATAGGATTTTTCTTTTGTCACTTGACTTTATTTTTATTTGTTTCTTGCTTTAATATATGAAAAAAAATTAGAAAACCAATGAAAAATTCCAAAAAGATTTTCCTTTTAGTTTTATTAGTGGTACATGTCATCCACCCCGTGGTTTTTCTTATGGCCTCGGTTCTTTTCCACGGGGAGACCTTTGAACCGGGTAGTTTTTATTTTTTATTTTTTTTTATTTATTTTTTTTAGGATTAGGATAGTTAGTTATAGGTGGCCCTAGACGAAGGAATAGGTAGAATGCTAGGTGCCTTTGATTTGTTTGATACCGGTGGACTTGAATTGATTGCATGTACTATTTGTGGTGTCCTTGGGTTTTAATTTGATGCATGCCTAGAGGAAAAAGGGAACGACCCCCTTGAGATGCTTGAGTCCGCTTGTTTGACTTGATTGCTATTCTTTGTGCATTAGTGCTTAAATTTCCACAAGTTGCATTCTAGATGCTTAGTTGAGAGTTGTTGATGGAACCTTTTTGTGTGGATCATGTGCAATGTGTGTGTAAGGCATGTTCTTATTTGCTCCATGTTGCATATTAATGTCTAGAACTTGCCCCGTGTGTGTGCAAAGCGAAATCCTAGGTTTGCTCTAGTTGGGAAATGATACAAGGCCTTCTTTTGATTTGCCTGCCTTACATATATACCTTGAAAAAGAATTGTTTTTGTGATTTTTTTCCTTGACCCTTTTTTATGGCACCCACACCCCGAGCTTACCCATTTGTTCTTAATTGACTCTTTTGGCCCTTACTCCTTAAGCACTTTATTGATATTGTGTAGATGATTGGAGTTGTGGTTGGATGTTGGGAGGTTCTTGAGTGGAACTAATAAAGGGGAATAATTGTAAAATTTGTGAAGTAGTGAAAAGCATTGGCAAGGTTGGATGAAATAGAAAAAGAAAAAATAGCAAAGAAAGAAAAATTTGTGGAAAAAGAGAAAAAAAAGAGAAAGATGTCCATTCCTTGCTAGTGTGTGCTTAAAAAGAATAATGCTACTTGTTGAGAAGGTGTGTGTGTGGAAGTGTTGATTGGGTGGCTTGATGAGATTTGTACTTAATTTAATTGTGATGTATTAAAGTGCTTAGGGAGGTAGTCACTATTACCATATGTATCCTACCCGCCCCTTAGCCTACGTTACGACCTTTCTAAAGTCCTAGTTAATCCCGATTGGAGTGAGCTTACATTAGTGGAGTCCTACACTACGGGCAAGCCTATGGTACATTGTGTGTGACATGTGAGACATTCATGAGAGTTAGTGAATTCTTTCTATGCTATTGTCCCCATTCTATTCTTGATATTTATTGTTGTGTGTGATATTTGGGGGACACTCTTTTGCTTCATATTGGTGAGGGCACATGGGTTGCATGAAATAGGTGAAGTTGATGGTTCTTGGTTGAGTAGATAGGTGTGATTTTGTGGGAGCATGGTTGCAATAAGTTGAGTTTGTGAATTTGAGTTATTTTGGGGTGGTTGTTCTCATATTTTTGGTTTTGGTAAATTGTTGGCATGTTGTGGATCCATAGTAGTCATGTGTGCATTGGTTCAATGGTCGGTATCAACCATAGTCAAAGGCAGACCTGTTTTACCTAGGTTGGGAAGTTAGTTGTGACTTGCTCGAGGGCGAGCAAGGGTTCAAGTGTGGGGTGGTGATGTTTGGCATTTTATGCCTATATTTCCTTAATATTTCCTCACGTTTTAGTACCTTATTCGCTCGTTTTATAGCTTTTGACTGTGGTTTTACACTGATTTTATGTCGTGTGTATGTAGGTTGTTATGAAGTGTAATTGGAGCTTTTAAGAGCATGATTGAGCAAGAAAATATTGGATTTTGATTGAGGATTGGATCGAGCACACAAAGGCACGACACGAGCGAGCAAAGGAGCGAGAAAACACGAAAATTGGCCTGGCGCTGTAGGGCATGCCCCGCGGGCCCCACCGCGCCCAGTGTTCCAGCGCGTTTCCCAGCGCGCCGCAGGCCCAAAGCGGGCTGATTTCGACGTCCTCTGTCCAAGCTCACGCGTTCCGAGGCGCGGGGCGCCCGTTATAGCGCCCCTTGTGCGCGTTTTTATGTCCTATTTCGTCTAGGCTTGGGTCTAACTTATTACTAGGTGTTTGTAAACACTATAAATACTCTTTTACTTAGTTTTTCATGGGAGTTCAGACTTTGGAGCAAATTGGAGAGCTCATAATATCAAGACAAGGGTTTTTCTTCCTACCATTAATTTATTACATCATTATTTCATTATTACATCAATTCCTTGTGTTGTTATTATGAGTATGCGTAGCTAATCATATCGTTCTAGGGTTAGAGTATTACATGAAGGTTGATATTCGAAGATTGATTTCCATTAATTGAATCCCATAACGGGTTGCTTATTCTTTCTTGATTTCACTTGTGTAATTGTCAGGGCCCAATTATTACGCATTATCTATGGTTTTTAGATTGAACTCGAAAGAGAGAATTTAATTACGTAATAAGAAAGAATAGGACTAGTTTGTGAACCTGGGCGTCGGGGAACCAATTTGTGAGTAGGATAGACATATACTTGCTCGCCTAGTTTAACTCATTACAGAATTCGTTAATGCGTGCACGTGATTCAACCCATAGACATATAGGGATTGGAGTAGCCTGCATAGACCGTGAAGAACTGAAAGGTTTTCACGGGTACAATTAATCTGTTTGTTAGTAACCCGGGATCTAAGAAGTGGAATCAATTGGATAACTCAACTGGATTGTTCGTAACTCTGACCCTGGATCGTCTCCTTATTACTGATAACAACCAAGTCTTGCTCCATTGTTTGAATTCACTTCTACCATTTAATTACTGTTCTTTAGTTAACAAAATCCTCACTATTGGAAAAAGATCCCTGAATAGTTTAAATAAATTGTTTGCTAGAACTCAGTCTGCATAGTCCTCGTGGGAACGATACTCATCTTATCACTTTATTACTTGTCGACCACGTATACTTGCGTGTGCGTTTGGGAGCAACAGACTCCTCAAGTGTCGATGTTGTCTCTAGTTTTAGAACTTCACCTTTGCTTGCCAATGAACTTGTGAAGTGTGCCTATACTAATCCTTTGTATGAGAGCAACTTCAATGAAAATGGTGAATTGTATCAAGCTAGAGTAGAGTGTGAGTTTGGACCTCCATGGATTGGAATGCCTAACTCTATGGATAACCCATTGTTTGAGACCTCCCTTGGGAGTTTGTCTAGTGACGAGGGTTGTCTTGGAGGAATATTTGGAGGAGAGGAGGTACCTCTTGGTGTGTGTAAGAGTGTTCTTAAGAAGGGGAGTGGAGTATTTGATGTTAGTTGTCGCTTGAACTATCTTACTTACTCCATTCCATATGTTGAGCGCACCTTGAGTGTTGAGCATGCCAAAGCCGATGTGTCACTTTGTGATAAAATTGATTTGAAGGCTTGGTGTGTTGGTCATGGGCTTAGGGGTCGTGGGGAATTTAATTGCTACATGCATGTCCTTGATCTCCTTGTTTATTTTTATTAGGAGTGCTTGTTCTTGTCGAGCCACGACCTTGTTGTCTCCTTGGGAGACATAAGCTTTTTCATAGGTATTGATGCTTGGCTCTATCACAAGAGTGTGTTTTCCACACCCCTTGCACTTATTATTGTTGACCTAACCTACTTGTGAAGTAGGAAGTTTTGGTTGTGCTTGTTTTGATTGTAGGTTTTGATGGTTCGATTTCGAGGACGAAATCCTTTCAAGAAGGGGAGGATTGATGCAATCTAAAATAGGCGGAAGTGACAAACGATACAAAAGTGCGGAAGCTAAAACAAGATAGGCGATAACGATGAAGATATCGAGATAAAAGCAAGACGAGCCTTGAACGTTTACCTAAGTAGCACCAAGGAACTCGTCTCGATACACCCCGGGTGAAGTCAAGGATCACCTATACTACGCAACTACCCTCAAGAGGCACCCGGCTCTTGCAAATAGAATGATCAAAGAGGTTACGATGTTCAACTTGGAATCCACCAAGTGAAATCATGCCCGTACACGGGTTCAACATTGAGATTCACTCAAAGAAAATATCATTCTACATTCAAAGTTAGCTAAAAAGCAATAAATGAACAAAGGGGGGTATTTATAGTTTCCCATTACAACATTTGCCAAGTTTCTGGTCCGCACTGCTCCATAGGTCTTCGCGATCGCGCAAAAGGAATAGCGATCGCGTGGGCACTAAACTTCAGAGGTTCGCGATCGCGTCATGGTGGGCGCAATCGCGCAAGGCAAATCACTTCTCTTCGCGATCGCGTGAGTGTGGTCGCGATCGCGCAGAGGAAATGTCTGGCGCCAGGCAGTAGCTCAGGAAATGCTGCCCTGTTTTGCCCTGTTGTGGCTCCCCTGTTTCCTGCACTGGTTTCAGCCCTGTTTCCACTTTGATTGAGCTTCAATGCATGGTCTTCAAGTCGTCTCCCTAGCTCATATCATCCATGCCGTGACTCTCAGACCAAGTGTAGGTGTCGATGCAATTTGGGCTGCATCATCCTCCCCTTCTTAAGGAAATTTCGTCCTCGAAATTAAGGCGTCCTTCTCCAAGGTAGCACCACCTACATCAAAAGGCAACAAAAACAAAAGTTCCTACTACAAGAGTAGGTTAGTGCACCAAGTGTGGGAAAGCACACACTTATGGTACAACCAAGTATCAATGGCAACAAAGAAGCTCATGTTCCTAAAGGAACTAGCAAGTACTTGGTTCAACAACGGAGTGCTCCCAACACAAGAACAAATAAAGAGATCAATAGGGCATGGCATATGCAAGATTAAGCTATCAAATTCCCTACAATCCCTAGGTTCAAGATTAGCACACCAAGACCTTCCACTACGCGAGTAGGTAGGTCCAACAAGAGTGAGTGCAAGCACGGTGGAAAATTCGCTCTTGTTATAGAGCCAAGTATAAATACCATTCAAGAAGCTCATGTCCCCAAAGGGAACAACAAGGTCTTGGCTCCATAGTGTCAAGCACTCACAACCATAACAAGCAAGGGAATCATTAGGACATAGAACATTCAACACCAAGCAATCAAATTTCCGATGACCCCTAAGCTCATGTTCAACATACCAATCCTTCAAGGCAATATTTTCAAAATGTGGCGCAATGGTTTTGGCATGCTCATTCCTCAAAGTGTGGTTAACATATGGGAGGTGATAGACAAAGTGGTGCAATTCAAAATTAGCATTAAATACCCCACTCCCCTTCTTAAGAGCTCTCATACTCACACCAAGAGGGACCTCCTCACCTCCAATTTCATCCTCGAGACAACCCCCCTCACAAGGTAAGCTCTCAAGGAAGGCATTATTAATGTCCTCTTCATCATCATAACCCGCACCAACAAGAGTAGGGTCACTAGAAGAATCATCTACCTCACTCGAAGCTTCAAACAAAGAGTTGTCTATGGGATCAAATCCCTCACACCACGGAGGTTCTATTTCATCCTCAACTCTAGTCCGATACAAATCGCCTTCACAATTAAAGATGCCTCCATGCAACGGGAATATAAAAGCATGCACCTCAATTTCATGGTCAAACAAAGGCATGGTATCAAGACTAGGATTTTCACTCTCACTTGAGGAGTCATCGTAGACAACCTTGTCCAATTCATGCAATTTGGACTCCTCAAGTTCACCCTCATCCTCACAACGACACACAAATCCACCAAAATCAATTATGTTAACAAGGGTAGAGTCACATAACTCATCTTCCCCTTTATCAAATATGGGTGGGATGTCATAACAAGGGTCACAAGTAGGGTCAACTATCACACTTTCACTAGAGAGAGGTTCTTTGAATACCGGGCTCACATCATGATGCGGCCTTTCGCTCCTCTCTACTAGGTCACATGCAAACACAAGTTTACCATTAGACTCTTCACTAGTTGCAAGGTCAATATAGGCATCACAAGCAACAACTAGTTTTGAGTCTCCACAAGACAAGAGATCGTCATGTTCATGAGAAGGAAAGGTAACACTTATATTTGAGTCGCTCCCGTGAGCACTCACATTGCTTGAAGTGTCATGTCTAAGTCCTCCTTCATGAAACTCACAAGGTCGAGTTCCATCCTCTTGTCTTTCTTTCTTATCAACCGGTCGAGGCTCCACTAGCTCGCCTCCAAATGTACCTACACAAAAGCCAAAACAAATAGAAGGAGAAGAAGATAAATCATGGTTAGAACAAAGTGTGTCCTCACTCTCACTCGAGATTTCCTCCTCCCTCACTTCTTTCATTTTTCGCTCAAGGCGAATTGTAGGTCCGGGTGATGCTTCACTCTCAACTCGCAAGGGCATGACCATAAGATTGTTGGTTCCGGGCTCAAGGACCATGGGTGACTTCGCTTTAGCCGCTTCCCTCAACTCCCTCATAATCCTATAGTCATTACTTACTTGCTTCGGTGTCAAGGGCTTGAGTATATACTTCCTAGAACCGTGCAAGACCGTATAAGAGTTGGTCCTACCATCATGCACTACGCTCCGATCATATTGCCATGGCCTCCCAAACAAGAGATGGCAAGCTGCCATACCGACCACATCGAACATTACCTTATCTCGGTAGTTGCCAATGCCAAACTCAACCAAAGCTTGCTTCACCACCCTCAACTCTCCACACTCACTCAACCATTGTAAACGGTAGGGAGGTGGATGTGCTCTAGTAGGCAATTGCAATTGGGAAATCAAGGTCTCACTTACTATGTTAGCACAACTTCCCGAATCAATGATCATTGAGCACACTTGACCCATCACTCGACACCTAGCATGGAAGAGATTCTCCCTTTGCACATGTTCCGGCTCTTCATGACTCATGGTACCCAAACTCCTCCGTACCACAAGTGTCGTTTTAAGCTCATCACCTCGCTCACTATTATCTTGGCGAATGCCCAAGTTGTGAGGAGTGCCCACTTGTTGGGGAATGCACAACGGTTGGGGAATGCCCAACATTTCATCACTAGTACCTCTTTCGGTACCCTTTTGGACACTCGGGGTCAATTTTCTTTCAAGGCGCTCAAGCCTTTGGTCCAAAGACCTTACCTCGGCCAAGATGTAGGCCAAAGTACTTAACGGGACCTCAACGGTATCATACACGTCTCCGGCCATGTACCTACACAAATCAAAAACAAGAAAGAGGTTAGAGTAAAAGTCGTCACTCGCTCACTCACTTTTGAATGTCACTCGGGTACACTCGTTTTAGTGGCGGGGGGGGGGGGGATTTATCACTCAAGCTTGATCTCAATGGCTTCCTCGTAGTTGAACAACCACCTCAATAACCACTCAAGTCACAAGAACCAAATACTCTTCGGGGTGAGTGGAATTGATGGGACTCGATGGGCGAACGGCTTTTTAAATGAGCACTTGAGCCAAAAATATATTACGAGTCTTCTTTGAGCTCTACTCTCCTTCTAGGCACGAGTATCCTAGCCGCACAAAGGTTTATTACTAATTAGGTAGAAGTGTTACCCTCAAAGTACTAACCGGAAGTGACGCGATCAAATGTTCAAAGATCGAATCGTCACTAAACAGATTCGGAATTGGATGATTTTTGGTTAGTGATCTACAAACTCACCATATTTGATGATACAATTGGAGTTTTGGTGAGCGGAAACTGTTTCGAACGCTTTGCGAACAATCTGTCCCAATTCAGGATTTTCTGGAATTAAATACACTTCGTTATCGTGTGGAAGAGCGCGCGATCGCGATGACTTAATTAAGGAAGTTGTCGCGATCGCATGAAGCAGTGCGCGATCGCGCAGGCTTGCAGTCCAGAACCAGAACCCCGACAGAAAACTCAGTTTTTGGCACACAAATCACCCCAATTCAACTTGTTGTTCAGTTCTAAAGCTTCCAAAGGGTGTTTTCAACTGAAGTAAACAATCCCCAATGGTTTTACCAATCAAACAATCAACAAACAACTTGTTTTCAAAAATTTGGAGCAAGTTCTTCAAAGTTTTCAAGAACTTCAAGATTTCAAAACATCGATTTTCATTCCGCTACTCCAAATGATGTTATGGGGGTATCAAAACGACGGGAAAACTATAAGGAGTAAACCCCGATACCCAACAATCAAGAATTCATAACATCGAACAAGTTCTAGCAAAATTTGTGAATCTTCAACTTTTGAGATTTGGTTTTCAAGATTTTGATTCACAACTCCAAAATGTGTTTTGTTGGTACCCAATTGTCGAGAATACATAGACAAACAATCCCCGATAATCAAAACCAACAAAATCGATACAACCAACAAGATGTAGCAAATTTTTGAATTTTTTTTTTAACTTTTGAATTTTTTTCTTCTTTTCAATTTTCCAAGAACAAGAACAATAAACACAAGGATAACAACAACAAGAACAAGACCGAGGATTCGTAAGAACGAAGCCTAGCCGTGCTCTGATACCAACTGATGCAATCTAAAATAGGCGGAAGCGACAAACGATACAAAAGTGCGGAAGCTAAAACAAGATAGGCGATATCGATGAAGATATCGAGATAAAAGCAAGACGAGGCTTGAACGTTTACCTAAGTAGCACCGAGGAACTCATCTCGATACACCCCGGGTGAAGTCAAGGATCACCTATACTACGCAACTACCCTCAAGAGGCACCCGGCTCTTGCAAATAGAATGATCAAAGAGGTTACGATGTTCAACTTGGAATCCACCAAGTGAAATCATGCCCGTACACGGGTTCAACATTGAGATTCACTCAAAGAAAATATCATTCTACATTCAAAGTTGGCTAAAAAGCAATAAATGAACAAAGGGGGGTATTTATAGTTTCCCATTACAACATTTGCCAAGTTTCTGGTCCGCACTGCTCCACTGGTCTTCGCGATCGCGCAAAAGGAATAGGGATCGCGTGGGCACTAAACTTCAGAGGTTCGCGATCGCGTCATGGTGGGCGCGATCGCGCAAGGCAAATCACTTTTCTTCGCGATCGCGTGAGTGTGGCCGCGATCTCGCAGAGGAAATGTCTGGCGCCAGGCAGTAGCTCAGGAAATGCTGCCCTGTTTTGCCCTTTTGTGGCTCCCCTGTTTCCTGCACTGGTTTCAGCCCTGTTTCCACTTTGATTGAGCTTCAATGCA
Organism: Petunia secreta; assembly: GCA_029990175.1. Classification (NCBI taxonomy): domain Eukaryota; kingdom Viridiplantae; phylum Streptophyta; class Magnoliopsida; order Solanales; family Solanaceae; genus Petunia; species Petunia secreta. The sequence continues at coordinate 4,763,213 of JARKIP010000087.1, read as the reverse complement.
TGGTCTTCAAGTCGTTTCCCTAGCTCATATCATCCATGCCGTGACTCCCAGACCAAGTGTAGGTGTCGATGCAATTTGGGCTGCATCAAGGATGATGCGGCCAAAATGGTCTAAACGACAACCATCAAAAACCAAGCTCGAGAGCACAACAGATACGAGTCAAGACCTCCAGGAACGTCGTGGAAGATCATGCATTGGAGCGCCAAGGACGGAGGAAGACAGGCAGGAAAACAGGCAGCCCAAAATAGGGCAAAACAGGGGAGCATACTGGGAGCTCACTGCCTGAGGAAGAGCGTCTATTCTTCGCGATCGCGTCCTTACCTCACGCAATCGCGAAGAGTATTGCTTATGCCTGCGCCACAGCGCCAATTTCCACGCGAAGGCGAAGGAGAAGCTGAAGGAGACCTGCGCGATCGCGAGCCCTTTGGCGCGATCGCGATGCTTTGGTGGAGTGTCTGCGCGATTGCCATCTCCCTTGCGCGATCGCGAAGGGTTAGAGTTGAGCAGCGGACCAGAACTAGCTTCAGGGCCATTTTTGTCCAATAATCAATGTAAATGTATATATAGCATATTAGCTCTTCATTTTCATTAGTTAGCCATTTTTGATAGAAGATAGAATTTGTGAGAGAACATTGAAGAGGCCGAGCCCTTCTTGTTTGAGCCCGAGGCTCGTGTATGTCTCGACTTGGAACCTATGGAGATCGACACCTAGTTTGATTCCATTGTAAGGTTCGAGTTTCACTTTCTCCCTTTGGATAATTAAATTCTTGTTTGAATTGTTTATCCGTTCTTTCCTCTAATTCTTGTCTTCCTAGTCTTGAACTTCTCGATATCTTTGATATCACGTTATCAAATTTACTTGCTTCCGCTCATTTATCGTATAGTTTGCTTCCGCGTATTTTACCCCTTATCAATGGACTCCCACCAAGTGGATGCATAGGATTCAAATGAAGAAATAGCATAAGTGCCCTTCTTCTCATCGGTCATGTCATTTGTATCAAATAATCTTTCCATTTGTAGCACCCATTCAATGTAAGCCTCCGGATCACAATTCCCTTTAAAAGTCGGAAGGCTAAGCTTCACACTATTGAGGTTGGTGTTGTCACGACCCCCACGGAAAGGCTCCAGTTGGCCCCCATAGTGATCTTCATGCACACCATACTTGATGCAATCGAAAATACGAAAGCGATAAAAGATAAGGAACGAGACGAGACTCACACTAAAGTTCGAGTAGCAATGAAGAACTTGTTCCGTTACACCCCAAACGATTGGAAAGAATCACCTACGCTAAGCAACTATCCTCAAAAGACACGAGGCTCAAGCAAATAGAATGATCGAAGATGGATTGAAGAGCAACTTGGATTCATCCAATTGATTTCAAGCTAAAAGAGTTGCAATGTCAAGAGCTATGCTCATTCAATGTGTTTTGTGTTCAAAGTAGTGTAAAAAGCAATAAATGATGAAAGAGGGCATTTATAGCACCTCATTACAATATTTCCTAGATTCTGGTCCGCTGCCACTCAAGTGTTCTTCGCGATTGCGCAGGGATATATGCGATCGCGTGGAACACTAAAAGCTGGAGCTCGCTATCGCGCGAGTCTTGTCGTGGTCGCGCAGGCAAAAGAGATACTCAGCAGACTTCCCCTGTTTTGGCCCTGTTTTGCTCCCCTGCTTCTTGCACTGTTTCCTGCCCTGTTTCCACATGGATTGAGCTCCAACGCATTGTCTTTAAGTCCTTCCCCGAGCTCGTATCATCCACGCCTCTCCAAACCAAGTGTAGGTGAGCGTCTTGTATATCCTTTGCTTAACTTCGAGTGAATGGTCTCGATGCAATTTGGGTTGCATCATCCTCCCCTTCTTGAGAAGATTTCGTCCTCGAAATTGAGGCGTCCTCCTTCAAGGTATCATCACCTACATCAAAAGAAGTCAAGTCACTAACATTGAAAGTAGTCGACACATTATACTCACCGGGCAAATCTATCACGTATGCATTGTTGTTGATCTTGGACAACACTTGGAATGGTCCATCGCCCCTTGGTGCCAACTTCCCCTTCCTTTGGTAGGGAAATCGTTCCTTGCGAAAGTGCACCCACGCCCAATCTCCCTTCTTGAAATCCACCTTCTTTTTGCCTTTGTTTTTCTTGGTTGCTATCTTCTCATAGGCCTCCTCCAAAGTCTTCCGCACCTTGGCATGAAGTTCAAGCAATGCCTTGGCCCGAGCTTTACCTTCAAAATCAACAACCACATCCCTTGGCAAAGGGGTAAGATCAAGAGGAATCAAATGGTTAAAACCATAAACACACTCAAATGGAGTCATGCCAATCATGCGATGTAAAGTGCGGTTATATGCAAACTCCATGAGTGGTAGCTTATCAATCCAAGTCCCGGCCTTTCCTTTGGTCATAGTTCGAAGTAGAGCTCCCAAAGTCCGGTTCACCACCTCGGTTTGCCCATCGGTTTGAGGGTGGTGGGACGTGGAGAAGAGCAACTTGGTGCCAAGAGCACCCCACAAACACTTCCAAAAATGGCTAAGGAACTTTGAGTCCGTATCACTAACAATGGTGCGAGGCACCCCATACAATTTCAAGACATTATCAATAAACAAGGAAGCTACATGTTGGGCATCATTAGTCTTTTTGCACGGAATGAAGTGAGCCATTTTGGAGAAACGGTCAACGACAACAAAAATGCTATCGTGTCCTCCCCTAGTCAGGGGTAAAGCCATAACAAAATCCGTAGAAAGATTAACCCACAGACTAGTAGGAATGGGCAAAGGAGTGTATAGCCCTTGGTTGTTGGACCTAGACTTGGCCCTCTTGCAATCCAAGCAAGCATTGCAAAATCGCTCCACAAGAGGCCTCATTTTTGGCCAATGGAATTGCTCTTTAAGTATGGCCATAGTCTTGTCCACCCCAAAGTGACCCATCAAGCCCCCGCAATGTGCTTCTTGCACTAGCACATCTCTCCAAGAGGACTTGGGGACACACACTCGCCCATGCTTGAAAATGTAGCCATCTACCTATTGGTATTTTTCCACCCTTTCCCCACTCACTAGAGCATCATGAATGCTCTTGAGCTTTGGGTCATGAGCATACAATGACTTGATACCCTCAAAACCCACAAGTCTAGAAGCGAGAGTGGTGGCAAGAGCAAATTTTCTTGAAAGCGCATCGGCCACAACATTGTCCTTACCCCTTTTGTAATGAATTACATAAGGAAAGGACTCAACGAACTCCACCCACTTGGCATGTCTCATGTTCAACTTTTCTTGACCTCTTAGGTGCTTGAGTGACTCATGGTCACTCTTGATCACAAATTCCCGAGGCCATAGATAGTGTTGCCAATGGGCTAAAGCTCTCACGAGGGCATACAACTCCTTGTCATACGTGGAGTAATTCAAGGTTGCGCCCTTCAACTTCTCACTAAAGTAGGCGACGGGTTTCCCTTCTTGCATGAGAACACCCCCAATTCCCACCACCGAGGCATCACATTCAACCTCAAAAGCCTTCCAAAAGTCGGGCAATTGTAGCAAGGGGGCGGTGCTCAACCTACTTTTCAATTCTTGGAAAGCTCTCACTTGAGGCTCTCCCCACACAAAAGGTTTATCTTTCTTCACCAACTCGGTGAGTGGTGCGGCAATAGTGCTAAAGTCTCTAACAAAGCGCCGATAGAAACTAGCTAGGCCATGGAAACTCCTCACATGAGAAACGGTGGTAGGAGTAGGCCAATCTCTAATGGCTTCAACTTTGGATTCATCAACTTCTACACCATTGGCACTAACAACAAAGCCCAAAAAGACAACCTTTTCAACACAAAAGGCACACTTCTTAAAGTTGGCATAGAGCTTTTCGGCTCGTAGCACTTCAAGCACTTGACTCAAGTGGCCAACGTGGTCATCTATTGACTTGCTATAAATCAATATGTCGTCAAATTAGACAACCACGAATTTGTTGATGAATGGCTTTAGCACATGGTTCATTAGCCTCATGAAGGTACTAGGTGCGTTGGAGAGGCCGAAAGGCATCACCAACCATTCATAAAGACCAAATTTGGTCTTGAATGCGGTTTTCCACTCATCACCCGGTTTCATCCGGATTTGGTGGTAGCCGGACCTAAGGTCTATTTTTGAAAAGACACTAGAACCACTAAGCTCATCACTAAGCAGGGGAGCAAAACAGGGCCAAAAGGGAATCAAAGGGTAGATTCTCCTAGGTATTCACTTTCTTTCGTGTCAAATTCTAGTTGGTGGATCTTTTGAGTAATTGTCCTACTCGAGGTCGTACTAACTCTTTTGAGCTGATAGGAACTCGTGCGTGGGTGACCGAAGTCCAAACTTTCGTAGAAATTTCATTTGACTCCCCGAGCTCAGTTAAAAAGTGTCCGTTCCATCGAGTCGAACATCACTTCACTCTTCCCGAAGAGACAGTGACTATTGTCGAACTTGAAGGATCTTAGAGGAACGATCAATTGGACGAGCCACTGTTAACAAGTCCTTGAGTATCCAAAACCGAACCCGTAAATTGAGTGGACCCGAGTGCCACCCATCAAAGGTGAGGGAGAGTGTGGGGTGATTTCTAACCCTAACATTTGTTTGGTCTTTGATTTGTGCAGGTACCATGGCTGGAAATGGAGGTGATGGAAAAGGCATTGAGAAGCCCGAAGTGTCGTTAGCCGATCTCATGGCTGCGATACAAGGCATTAGTGCCGAAGTAAGAGGAGTGAGTGCTCGAGTAGTTAACCTCGAGCAGGGAAGTGCGTCCGTGGCCATGCATGGGTCCGGCGCTGGAACGAGTAGCTCAACTCCCATGAAACCTGAGCTGTATGCTGAGCTTGTTCGACAACATCAGCTGACGAGTGAAGCAATTCGGAGAGAACTTAACTTGGGCAATCCCCAAACACAACAAAACTTGGGCAATCCCCAATCTGGTTATCAAAACTTGGGCATTCCCCGAGGAGAAAGGTTACCACTTCCAAAGGCCCGAAGAGACCTCGGCGCTGTAGCCGAAGAGGTTGATGAAGAGGAATTTCTCGAGGACGAATATGAACGTGAGCCGCCATTCGCTCAACGAAGGCAAGCTCACCGAGGACGTGGAAATTTCTGAGGTCGAGGCCGAGGCGCAAATTTTGGAAGAAATATTGAGCGTGAGGCTGATGATCGTGATGATGAGTATCTCGAACAGGTTCGTGGTGTTCGAGACTCCAACTTGAACAGTGTCAAGATCACTATTCCACCCTTCAAAGGAACTAGTAATCCCGATGAGTATCTTGAATGGAAGCTGAAAATGGAGCGCATCTTTGAAACCAATGAGATGACCGAGGAGAGAAAAGCTGCCCATGCCATTGCTTCGTTCGAAGCTTATGCCTCTACGTGGTGGGAAGCTGATAAAAGGCATAGGCGAAGGAATGCCTATTCCGATGTCAATACTTGGCCACAGTTGATGAGAGCAATGGATGCTAAATATTTGAGTGCCAAGTACCGGCAAACTCAAATGCAAAAACTCTACGAGCTAAAGCAAGGGACCAAGTCTGTCCAAGAATATCATGATGAATTCGAAAAGATTTGATTGAATCTTGATCTGGTCGAAGACGAAGAGACGGCCATTATCTGGTTCAAAAATGGCTTTGCTAGGGATGTGTCATCTCAATTGAGGCTCCACGTGTACCACACGTTGGAAGATCTGTTCGATGCTGCCACCGAAGCTGAAAAATTGGTGAAGGACGATAAAGCAAACCGGTATCGAGGAGTCACTACTTCTACTCCTTTGAACCGAGGTAAAGAATGGAAGAGTCCAAACCAAACAGGTGCCAACGCTGTTCGAGATTCGAAGAGACCCTTCGAGAGAGGTGTGACCGTTAACCAAGCAAGAGAAGTGGGAGGTAAAGTTCAACTAAACTCTCCTAGTGCTTCAAACATTCAGTGTCATAAATGCAAAGGTTATGGTCACATGGCAAAAGAGTGTCCAACTCGCAAAGTTATGCTTCTGCTCGAAGATGGAACCGTCCATGAGCAAGCGAGTGACACCGAAGAGGAAATTATCGAGGAAACTGATCGAGCTGAAGGTGATGATGATCATGAGGCTGCCGAAGCTGATCATCCGGAAATGTTTCTTCTAGTTCGAAGGAATTTGAGCTGCATGACTCTTGAAGAAGAGGACAACCAAAGAGAAAACCTCTTTCATGCCCGATGTCGAGTGAGGGGAAAGGTGTGTTCGATGATCATAGATTCTGGTAGTTGTGCAAATGTGGTGAGCCAAACTTTGGTTTCACAAATGGGATTACCTATGATGAAGCATCCCCACCCTTACAAATTACAATGGTTGAACGAGTGTGGAGAATTGAGGGTTTCAAACAAGTGTGGATCAAATTCAGAATCGGAGAGTATCAAGATGAAATGATATTTGATGTGGTGCCGATGCAAGCTTGTCATTTGCTATTGGGTCGACCGTGGCAGTATGACCGAGCAGCTGTTCACAATGGCAGATCCAACACTTACACTGTAAAGCTCGATGGGAAGAGTTTCGTACTCAAGCCTCTGTCCCCAGACCTCATCACCGAGGACTATTAACGGATGAAAGAATTGAAAGAAGCGGCCAAAGCTAAGCTTCCGATGGGAGCAAAATTGGGGCCCGAAGAGACAAACTCACCGCCCGAAGAGAAAGGAATCTGTGCAATCATGCAACCCGGTGAGATCCTACGAGGCAACGACAACGGTCAGATGCTGATTTGCCTCGTGCACAAGGGTATTCTTCTAAACTCTAATGATGATTTTTCTAATGATAACCCTTTGCCTAGTGCTGTACAAAGTGTTTTGCAGGACTTCGAGGACATGTTTCCCGAGGAAATGCCAGGTGGATTGCCTCCGTTGAGAGGAATCGAGCTCCAAATTGACTTCTTTCCGGGGTCTCAAATTCCCAACAAACCTGCATACCGGTGTAATCCCGAAGACACCAAAGAGCTCCAACGGCAGGTTGATGAGTTGCTTAACAAGGGCCTCGTTCGAGAGAGCTTGAGTCCTTGCGCCGTTCCAGTTATCCTTGTCCCGAAGAAGGATGGAACATGGCGAATGTGTGTTGACTGTCGAGCAGTCAACAAAATAACGGTAAAGTATCGTCATCCTATCCCTCGATTAAATGACATGCTAGATGAATTGAGTGGTTCTTCATGCTTTACAAAAATTGACCTCAGGTCCGGTTACCATCAGATCCGAATGAAACCCGGAGACGAGTGGAAAACCGCATTCAAGACCAAATTCGGTCTCTATGAATGGTTGGTAATGCCATTTGGCTTATCCAATGCCCCGAGCACATTCATGCGATTGATGAACCATGTGCTCAAACCGTTCATAAACAAGTTCGTTGTCGTTTATTTCGATGACATACTTGTTTACAGTCGAACCATGGATGAACATGGCGAACACCTAAGGCTTGTGCTTGAAAGGCTACGAGAAGAGAAGTTATATGCTAACTTCAAGAAGTGTGCCTTTGGTGTCGATCGTGTGGTCTTTCTAGTATTCGTTGTCAGTGCTAACGGTGTCGAAGTCGACGAGTCAAAAGTCGAAGCCATCAAAGATTGGCCAACTCCAACCTCGGTATCACAAGTTCGTAGCTTCCATGGCTCAGCTAGCTTTTACCGAAGGTTTGTTCGCGACTTTAGCACCGTAGCAGCTCCTCTGACCGAGCTGATTATGAAAGATCATCCATTTGTGTGGGGAGAGTCCCAAGAAAGGGCTTTCCAAGAGTTGAAACGGAGGCTTTGTTCTGCCCCATTGTTGCAACTTCCTGACTTCGGCAAAGCATTGGAAGTCGAGTGCGATGCATCTGGAGTTGGGATCAGAGGAGTGCTGATGCAAGAATCGAAGCCGATCGCTTACTTTAGCGAAAAGCTTAAGGGTGCAACTTTGAATTACTCAACCTATGATAAAGAGTTGTATGCCCTTGTTCGAGCACTCGCCCATTAGCAGCGCATTATTTGTGGCCTCGAGAATTTGTGATCAAAAGCGATCATGAGTCCTTGAAGCATCTCCGAGGACAGGAGAAATTGAACCGAAGACATGCCAAATGGGTTGAATTCATTGAGAGCTTTCCCTATGTTATTCATTACAAAAAGGGGAAAGACAATGTGGTGGCCGATGCGCTATCAAGGAAATTTGCCTTAGCAACAACTCTCGCCTCTAGGCTCATGGGATTTGAAAGTATCAAGTCGATGTACGAAGACGATCCCAAGCTGAAATGCGTTCGAGACGCAATCTAAAGTGGCCGAAGAGTAGAGAAATATCAGTGGCACGATGGCTACCTCTTCAAGAATGGGAGGGTTTGTGTGCCAGTGTCATCATGGAGAGAGCTCTTAGTTCGAGAAGCTCACTCCGGTGGACTGATGGGACACTTCGGTGTCGACAAAACTCTTGGTATCTTGACCGAGCAGTTCCATTGGCCCAAAATGCGACGAGATGTGGAAAAGCTTTGCAACGCCTGCCTCGTTTGCAAGAAAGCTAAATCGAAGTCCAACCCTCATGGTTTGTACACCCCATTACCGGTGCCTGATCGACCTTGGGTTGATATATCCATGGACTTTGTCTTAGGGTTACCGAGGTCGGGGGGAGGACATGATAGCATCTTCGTTGTGGTTGATCGATTTTCAAAAATGGCTCACTTTATTCCTTGCAAGAAGTGTGATGATGCACAGTATGTAGCTACATTGTTTGTTTCTAATGTGTTGAAATTGCATGGTGTACCTCGTACTATTGTGAGTGATTGAGACACAAAATTCTTGAGTCATTTTTGGAAATGTCTATGGGGTGCCCTCGGCACCAAACTACTATTCTCGACGTCTCACCATCCTCAGACTGATGGACAGACCGAAGTAGTTAACCGAACCTTGGGATCTTTGCTTCGAGCAATGACCAAAGGCAAGGTTGGAAACTGGGCTGATCGTTTGCCCGTGATAGAGTTTGCATACAATCGAACGGTGCATCGAATGATCAACATGACCCCGTTCGAGTGTGTGTATGGATTTAACCCTTTAATTCCACTTGATCTAACCCCATTGCCTCGAGATGTTGTTATTGATTTTGAAGGTACTCACCGAGCCAAAGCTCTGCTCGAGTTGCATGCCAAGGTGAAGAAGAACCTCGAGGACGCCTATGCAAAGGTTGCCATGAAGAAAAACAAGGGGCGAAAAAAGCTGGAATTAAAGAAAGGAGATTGGGTTTGGGTTCACTTTCGGAAGGAACGGTTCCCGAACCAAAGTATTTGAATTCCTTGGAACTATAATGCGTCAATGATGAAGATGTTATAAAGATATGGAAGACTTCACAGTATGTGTTAGACACTTGGTTTTGGGTAGGATTGATGCTTGATTGGAAACTTGATATTGGGGATTGATCTTCATTGAAAAACAATCGAATCGGTACCAATTTTGCGGGATTTGAACATGTATAACACCAAGTTTGAAGAATCACAATCCTTGTTAAAACCCTTTTGATAAACCCTTGTGTTCTTGAAGTTCTTGACTTGAATCTTCATTTGATTGGTTGTTTGGTTGTAAATTTGATTGGGTTTTGTTAAGGAAGATCAAAAACAACTTTGGGTATCATTGGATTGTGAAAACAAGTTGAAAACATCAGATTTGGGGCTTGAAAATCAACTTGAAACAAGTTTGTAAAGTGTTGAAACTGTCCCAGGCCTAGGCGCCCCGCCTGATTGCCTGCAAAATTTTGGGCGCCCCTCCTGAGTTCAGGCGCCCCTCCTGAGTGCTGAAGTTGATGTTTTGGATAGTTTCTTCTAGGATTTCTTATTTTGTTGATTGCATTGCTTCCGATTAGTGCCATTAGAGTATAATCCTACTCGAACTAGTACTAATTACTTTGAGCTATTAGGATCATCGTGCCTAGAAAGGAGAGTAGAATTCAAAGAAGATCCGTAGCATCTTTTGATTCAAGTCCTCATTTCAAAGTGCCTAGCGTTCATTGAGTCATATTAACTCCACTCACCCCGGAGTACAATTGGCTTGTGAATAGTTGGTTGAGTTGAGGATTGGTGGTCAACTACTTGAAGCTTTTGGTAATCAAGTCCGAGTGAAATATCCCCCACCACCCCAAAAGAGTGATCCTAGTGAAACACTTGTGAGGGAGTGAGTGAGGTGTTTTACTAACGTTTGTTGCTTTTTGTAGGTACAATGGCAAGCGATGGAGATGATCCTATGAAGAACTTCATGGCCAACATTATGGCTAAGTGTGAGGACATATCATTGAGACTTGAAACCGTCGAGAGGAATCAAATTAAGACCGGTGAGAGGAGGACCCCGAGTGTCCAAATTGAATCCGGAGAGGGCACAAGTCATAGCACTCCTATGACCCCCGGACACTTTGTTGAGCTAACCAAGAAGTATGAACAAAGCAAAGTTGAAGCTCTCCAAGAGCGTGGGTTGGGCAATCCCCGACAAGAGGGCAATCCCCTCAACTTGGGCAATCCCCTCAACTTGGGCAATCCCCAAGGAAATGCTCCACTTCGAAGACCCGTGCGGAATGTCCCACCTCTTGAACAAATTGATGAAGTTCAAGAAGAGGAGGAGGCCGGGTATGGTGATGAAGCCTATGGGTATGATGCTAATTATCAACCTAGGAGGCAAATGAATTGGGGTCGAAATGTGGATAGGGGTAGAGGCCGAGGTCGAGGGCCACCCATGAGGTTTGATGGAAGGATTGCTAGGAGAGAATATGTTGCTCATGATGACCATTATGGAGGCCAACCGGAGCCTAACTATGGGGTACGAGACAACAACAACAACCTCAATAGCGTCAAGCTCAATCTTCCATCCTTTAAGGGAACTTGAGATCCAGAGGCATACATGGAATGTGTACTACAAATGGAGAGGGTTTTTGACACCAATGAGATGACCGAGGAGAGAAAGGGTACCTATGCTATTTCTACCTTTGAGGCCTATGCTTCTACTTGGTGGGAGTCTATGAAGAGGTCTAGGAGAAGGATGAATTTGCATTTGAATGTGACTTGGGATGATTTGAAAGGGCTTATGAATGCCATGTACATAACTCCAAGGTATCGGCAAGAGCAACTCAAAAAGCTCTATGATCTAAAGCAAGGTGTCAAAACGGTGCATGAGTACCATGATGAATTTGAGAAGATCCGGATGGCATTGGATATGGATACCGAATGTGTGGAACAAGCAATGATCCGCTTCAAGAATGGTTTGAGCTATGGTATAGCTTCTCAATTGAGGTTGCATACTTATCTTTCACTTCAAGATCTACTTGAAGCTGCCATTGAAGCCGAGAGTTGGCTTAAGGGAGAGAGGTCCAAGAACAACACTCCTACTACTACAAGCAAGCCAAAAGAGTGGAAGACTCCAAGTGCAACCTTTCCAAGTGCAAGTGCTAGCAAAGAAGTGAAGAAGCCTTATGAGAAGACTACACCACACTTGGAAGGTACTTCTAAAACTCGCTTGAGTAATCCTATTTCTACTTCTACTAAATGTTATAAGTGTAAGGGCTATGGGCATATTGCTAAAGAATGCTCCACAAAACGAACCATGGTTGTGGTTGGCAATTTGGTGTATGAACAAGAAAGTGAGTCCGAAAATGGAGAAGTAGAGGAGGATGAGGAAGTTGATTGTGAGGAGGCCGTAGAGGAGGATGATGGTCCTCAAATGTTTTTGGTGGTTAGGAGAAGCTTGAGTACCATTTTGATGGAAGAGGAGGTGGAAAATGAACAAAGGGAAAACCTCTTTCATGCTAGGTGCCGAGTGATGGGCCAAGTATGTTCAATGGTTGTTGATTCGGGGAGTTGTACCAACATAGTGAGCCAAACCTTGATTTCCCAATTGAAGTTACCTACTCTAAAGCATCCAAAACCATATAGACTACAATGGCTTAGCGAGTGTGGTGAACTTAAAGTGGTGAAACAAGCGTTGATTGAGTTTAGCATTGGGAGCTATAAGGATAAGATCATGTTTGACGTGGTCCCGATTCAAGCATGCCATTTATTGTTTGGGAGACAATGGCAACATGATAGGAGTGTAGTGCATGATGGCCGGACCAACTCCTACACGGTCAAGCAAAATGGGAGAAAGTATGTGCTTAGACCTTTGACTCCAAGGCAAGTGAGGGAAGACTACAAACGAATGAAGGAGTTGAGGGAAGCGGCTAAAGCGAAGACACCCATTGTACTTGAGCCCGAAGCAAACAATCTTATTGTTTTGCCATTGCAAGATGAAAATGAGAGTCACTCCACTTCAAATGAGAGAGAAAAGATAGAGAGAAGTGAGGAAGTGATCGGTGACAATCCAAGAGAGGAAAAAGGAGAGGATTTGAGGAGTGATGTGAGGGGATTGTCACCACAAACTACACCTGACCATGAGGTAAAATTGAGAGAGACGAGAGGTGAGGAAGGAAAAATCGAGAGTGAGAGCACCCATTGTTCTAACCCTTCTTTATCTTCTACTTTTTCTTGTAAAAGTTCTGGTGTAGGTACATTTGAAGACAAGCCATTGGAGCCTCAAAGTGAGCTTCATGAAGGGGGAGTTGCATATGACACTTCAAACCTTGTGAGTGACCAAGGAAGTACTACCAATGTAAGTGTTACTTCACCTTTTCATGAGCCTACTAGCTACTTGTCTTGTGATGACTCAACATTAGTTGGAGCTTGTGATGCCTCTAGTGAATATGCCACTAGTGAAGAGTCTAGTTGTCAACTTGAGTTTGCTTGTGAAACAGTAGTTGGGAGGAGAACTATGCCACATCATGATGTGAGCTCTTTGTTCATTGAACCCCTCCCTAGCGTAGATGTGATGGTTGACCATGATTGTGACCTTTGCTATGACACACCACCAACCTTTGACAAATAGGAAGATGAGATAGTTGATCATTCCCTTATTGATATGCTTCTATTTGGTGGACCAATGTGTTGTGGTGAGGATGGTCTTGACCTTGAGGAGTCCAAATTGCATGAATTGGACAAGGTTGTCTATGATGACTCCTCAAGTGAACCTAGTCTTGATAACTTGTCTATGCTTGATCATGATAGTTAGATGCATGTTTATAGTAATCCATTGTTTGAAGGCATTCTCATTAGTGGTAATAACTTGTATCGGACTAGGGTGAATAGTAAATTGGAACCTCCATGGTGTGAAGGATTTGATTCCTTAGGCAACCAATTGTTTGAGAATTTGGGTGAGGTAGATGGTTCTTTGAGTGACCCTACTATTGCTTGTTAGGGTTATGATGAAGAAGAATCCACCATCAATGCCTTCCTTGAGAGCTTGTCTTTTGAGAAGGGTTGCTTAGGTGATGAAATTGGAGGTGAAACGGAATCCCTTGGTGTGAGTAAGTATGCTCTAAAGAAGGGGAGTGGAGTACTTGATGTTACTTGCATGTTGGGTTATTTGACTCACTCCACTCCACATGATGATCACACCTCGAGGATAGATTGGTGTGTTGATCTTGAGCTTAAGGTTCAAGGGGATTGTGGTAGCTTGATCTTGCATTTCCCATCTTCCCATGACCTATTTGCTCATTATCTTATTGAGTGCATGTTGATTTTTAACCAAGTGCTTATTGTTCTCTTGGGAGACTTGATATTTGTGCTTCTTATTGATGCTTGGTTATATCACAAGAGTGTGTTTTTCCCTCACTTCTTGCACTAACCTACTTTCAAGGTAGGAAGTTTGTTTGTGGTTCCTTGTCGTTGCTTGTAGGTTCTAAGCTCCATGTTAAGGCAAGGAGATCTTGGAAGAGACCTATGTCAAAGTGACGATAAAGGGTTACAAGGGAGGAGAGCATTGGGCACCCTGAAGGGATGATTCCATGGACGTGAATGCACTGATTTCGAGGACGAAATCTTCTCAAGAAGGGGAGGATGATAAGACCCAAATCGGGACAAGACACTTTCCAACACTTTCCAACATGTGCCAAGCTTGGAGGATACAAAGGACTTGAATTCAAGGGCTTTGGAAGTGTTCCGGATGGTCTCAGCATTAGGCCCCACGCCTAAAGAGGAGGAGGGAGGCCCTGCACAGCTAGGCGCCCCGCCTAGCCCAGGCGCCCCGCCTGGGAAGCTTTCTGCCTAAGAGTGCAAAATGGTGCCAGGTGCCCTGCCTACCTAGGCCCCAGCTCAGGCGCCCGCCTACCCCAGGTGCCCCGCCTACCCCTGGGCACCCCGCCCAGACTCAGCACAAGCCAGGCGCCCCTCCCAGCTTCAGGCGCCCCTCCCAGTCCGCAGATTTAGTAGGCTTTTACTATTTTGACCCTACGTGGTCTTTTATTCCTAAGCCTAAGTGTGGGCACTCTAGACCTTTTACTTAGTGTCTAGTAGAGATGGCAAAATGGTTAAATAAAATGAGTATCCATCCAATTAGGCCCACTTTAAATAGGCTGGATATTGAGTTACTTTTTGCTGGGTAAAAATGGATATTATCCATTTAATCCATTAGTTAAATGGATATAACCAGAATATCCAGTTATCCACTTTACCTGCGTACAACTTTCTTCCATAAACCCAAGTTTCTCAATTTTATCATTTTCTTCCTTCAATCAAGCATTTCTCAGTGAATTCCCCTACATTATCTTCTTGTTCTGGCTCATTTAAAGTGAGTATTTGTCGATCCATGTCTTAAATTTTGTATTTTCCATTGGTGTTAATTGTGTAGATAACGTGTTTGATAAAAGTTTTCAACAAATTTCTGCTTGATTCGGTAGCATAGAAGCAGTTACGGCATAGAGCAAATTCACAGCAATAACAATGATAGCATGAATTTCTATGACAAAAATAGCACAAAACACAAAAAACATTGACACTAAAGAGAATAAAACAAATAGTAGAAGAGTAAATAAGCATTCAGACCAAACAACTTCTAATGTAATATGATATGTTTCAGATAGACAGGATATTGAGGTTCAGTATTTCACTAAGCAAATGTATTGAGGTTAAGTAACTCTATTTAACACCAATATATGTTCTGTATCATCAAGTAACCTGCTTCGTTCTTTCAAGAACCAAAAACCTACCTGCTTCATTGATGACTTTTAAGTTACAAGTTAAGAGAGGGCCTGCGTGTGTGGGGTGTGTGCAGGTGTGAATGTAGTGTATGTGCTGGTGAGTTCAGGGGGTCCAAAGTGATTACCAATACAGCTATACTTTGTGCTTAAATTTATTCTAACATCAAGTTCTGATTTCCTGTTAACAAAATGCTATGCTAAAAGACCTCTTCAATTTTATTCAAGAAGCCATGGATAACCATATTATCCTTCACTCAATCCATTTTTTATCCGCATTAAATATGGGCGGGTCGGATAATTATCCATTTTTATCTTATCCATTTTTGACAGGCCCATATCCAATCCGACCCGCCCGTTTGCCAGCTCTAGTGTCTAAAAACATCTATAAATAGCTAGATAGCCAGTTTTATTCCTTAGCTTATTTTTGAATGATGAATTAACATTGTAAAGAGGGATCTCTTTGGGTTTGTGAAAACCAACCTTGAGTTTGGGACTTGTTTACTTCTAGTGGATTCTAGTTGCCTAACAACCCCGCCCCGATCATTCTACTTGCGAGTTCTAGTTGACTCAAGGGTAGTTGCCTAGCGTAGGTGTTCTTGGCCTTCTCTCGGGGTGTAACAGAACTAGTTCTCCGTTGCTACTGGGATTAGTGATCGAGTTACGTCTCGTTCTCTATCTTTTACTTTTTCCGCGTTTGATTCTTATCATTTGGTATCAGAGCGCACTGCAACCATTTCTACCAAAAGCCATAGCTGATGGTAGAGGCGCAACGCAACTCTTATATCGCCGGATCAACCCCAAATCGAGGTCCGTCCCTGACACCACCATGACCAGCCCGAGCAACGCAACTCCTCCAGGGGGTGGACCCCACAACGGGCGGCTCCTTATGAGTTTGGACCCCATCCTTGATGGCCCCTTATCGTCCCCTCTTTCTTTAAAGCAAGTTCGTCCCCGAACATCGCATGGTGTAGCCAGGAATCGAACCCGGGTTGGCTCTGATACAAAACTTTAAGAGTGAGCTGCAACCATTTCTACCAAAAGCCATAGCTGATGGTAGAGGCGCAACTCACATCTTATAACGCCGGATCAACCCCAAATCGAGGTCCGTCCTTGACACCACCATAACCACCCCGAGCAACGCAACTCCTCCAGGGGCTGGACCCCACAACGGGTGGCTCCTTATGAGTTTGGACCCCATGCTTGATGGCCCCTTATCATTCGAGGCCTTAGGAATGGAGCATCTCCTTGGGGATTGCCCAAGGGTTGGGGATTGCCCAACAACCTCTCTCTAGCAAGAGCCTCATCCCTCAACCGTTGTCGACGAACTAGCTCCGCATATTGATCCGGCTTCATGATGGAATCATCACTAGTGCCTTCATTGGGATCCTTTTGGACACTCGGGGTCCTCTCCTTTTCAAGAGCTTCCATCTTAAGGTTTAGGGCCTTCACCTCGGCCAACAAGCTAGCCAAGACGTCGGTTGGAACCTCAATGGTACTTTTTGCTTTCTCCTCCGCCATGTACCTACAACAATCAAAAACAAGAAAAGAGATTAGAGTAAAAGTCCTCACTCACTCCCTCACTTTTGTTTGTCGCTCGGGTTCACTCAAGTTTGGGGTTGGTTTCACACAAACTTGAAATCAATGGCCTCCTCGTAAGTGCGCAACCTCCTCAAAGATCAATCCAAAATACAAGAACCAAATGCTCTTCGGGAAGAGTGGATTCAATGGGACTCGATCAACGCTAAGCTATTTGGTGCGCACTTGAACCAAACAATTAACTACGAATCTTCTTTGAATTCTACTCTCCTTCTAGGCACGAGTATCCTATTCGCACAAGGGATTAGTACTAATTGGGTAGAAGGTTACCCTCAAAGTACTAACCGGAAGTGGCGCGATCAAATGTTCAAAGATCGAATCGCCACTAAACGGATTCGGATTTGGATGAATTTTTGTTTGTGATCTAGAAACTCACTATATTTGATGATGCTATGGGAGTTTTGGTGGTTGGAAACTGTTACGATGCCTTTGCGAACATTCTGTCCAACTTCAGGATTTTCTGAAATTAGGTACCCTTCGCGATCGCGTGCAGAGTGGCGCGATCGCGATGAACAAGAATTCAGAAATGGCGCGACAGCGCGAGATCTTGCGCGATCGCGCAGGTTTGTTCAGCTGAACCAGAAACTCGACAGAAAAACAGCAGTTTTGGCACACACAACAACCCAAATCCAACTTATTTCAGTTTTGAAGCTTTCAAAAGGTGTTTTCAACTGGAGTAAACAATCCCCAATGGTTTATACACACAAACAACCATCAAACAACTTGTTTTCAATGATTTTTGGTCAAGTTCTTCAATTGTTCAAAACCTTCAAAGTTGAAAATTTTGATTTTCACTCTGCTACTCCAAATGATGTTATAGTGGTATCAAAATGACGGGGTAACTACAAGGAACAATCCCCGATACCAAATACCCACAAAATCATAACATCAAACAAGTTTTGGCAAATTTTGCAAAATACCCAACCTAGGGTTCAATTTTTCCAACTTTTGATTTTCAACTCCAAAATGTGTTTTGTTGGTTCCTAATTGTCGAGATTACGTAAACAAACAATCCCCGATAATCAACACCAACAAAATCGTAACAAACAACAACTTCTAGCAAATTTTTGGGTTTTCTAGTTTTTGAATTTTTTTCTTCTTTTTCAATAAAACAAGAACAAGAACATGAAAATAAACACGGAACAAAGATGACAAGCACGAAGAGTAGGACGAGGGTTCGTAAGAACGTAACCCTAGCCTTGCTCTGATACCTACTGATAAGGGGCAAACCTACGAAAGCGATAAAGAGATAAAAGGGAGACGAGACTTACACTAAAGTTCGAGTAGCAACGAAGAACTTGTTCCGTTACACCCCAAACGATTGGAAAGAATCACCTAACACTATGCAACTATCCTCAAGAGACACGAGGCTCAAGCAAATAGAATGATCGAAGATGGATTGAAGAGAAACTTGGATTCATCCAATTGATTTCAAGCCAAAAAGAGTTACAAGTGTTCAAGAGCAATGCTCATTAATGTTGATGCAGCCCAAAATGGCCTAAACGACAACCATCGAAAGCCAAGCTTGAGAGCACAACGGATACGAGTCAAGGCCTCCGGAAACATGAGTGCCGAGGACGGAGGAAACAGGGCAGGAAACTGAGCAGCCCAAAACAGGGCAAAACATGGGAGCACACTGGGAGCTCACTGCCTGGCGAAGGACATTTGTTCTTCGCGATCGCGACCCTTCTCACGCGATCGCGAAGGGGACTGAACAAGCCTGCGCGACAGCGTCCCATTGAGCGCGAAGGCATGGCTGAAGAATGCTGGAACCTGCGCGATCGCGAGCCTTTGACGCGATCGCGATGATGTGAAAAGGGTGCCTGCGCGATCGCGTGTCTCCTAGCGCGATCGCGATGAAGACCAGTTGAGCAGCGGACCAGAATCAGCTTCAAGGGCCATTTTTGTCCATTTTTAGTGTAAATGTATATATAGCACATTTTGTTCTTCATTTCATAGTTTAGCTTGAATTGAATAGAGAGAAGAGAGCATTAGAGGAGGCCGAGCCTTTCTAGTCCGAAGCCCGAGGCTTCATGTATCTCGTTAACTTGGAACCTATGGCGATCGACACCTAGTTAGATTCCATTGTAAGGTTCGAGTTTCACTTTCTCCCTTTTGGATTATTAATTCATGTCTTGAATTCATTAATCCGTTCTTTCTTCTCATTTCTTGACTCCCCAATCCTTGTTTCCCCGATATCTATGATATCACCTATCTTGTGTTTATTCGCTTCCGCATAGTTTATCTCGTTATATGCTTCCGCGTATTTTCCATTGCATTAGTTGGTATCAGAGCAAGGCTCGGGTTATGTTCTTACAAACCCCCGTTCCTTGTTCAACGTGTTAGTATCGTTATTGTATTGTTGTTTGTTCTTGAAAATTGAAGAAAAAAAAAATTGAAAACTAGAAAATTTGAACAAAATTTGGTCGAGCGGGTTGGATACAAGTCCCCGAGTGTTAAAAAAGTAGTGGGGATTGTTCCTTGTTGTATTCCCGTCGTTTTGATACCCATATCTCGTGTTTTGGTGTTGCGATTCAAAAACTCAAAAATCAAATCCAAAAGTTGAAAATTTCTTGAAAACGCTTCAAACTTGAATCGAAGCTTTGTTGTTGTTTGTTAGAGGTTGAAACTTATTGGGAGTTGGTTGTTATAGTTGAAAACACCATTGGGTATCGTTCGGACTGAGTAAAAGTCGAGTCGGAGCGATTTTGTGTGCCAAAAACTGAAGTTGCAGTCGAGTTTCTGGTTCTGCACTGCAGACCTACGCGATCGCGCAGGCTCTCGCACGATAGCGCTGGGTAAAATTTATCCCTTCGCGATCGCGAAGAGATAGGCTCCGACAGCGAAGAGAAAAATTAAATTTTTGAAATTTTGTTCTTCGCGATTGCGCTGTGTCGCACGCGATAGCGAAGAAGAAACAATTTTCCAGATTTCTAGTTTTGGGACAGAACGTTCGCAACGGCTTCCGAACAGTGTCCAAACATCTAATCTCCAATTGGACCATTAAATATGATGAGCTTGTAGATCACAAACAAAATTTCATCTGATTCCAAATCCGTTTTGTTCCAATTCGAGTCGAATCTTTTGTGTCCCGTTTTCTACCGTACCTGTTATTTCCCACGATTACACCACTTTACTGTTTTAAGGACCAGTTCCTTAAAATGTGTTCCTTTACTTTATGATATGCGGAATAAAGACTGTAAGTAATTGAACACCAGATTTTAGCGTGGAAAAACCCTTAGACACGGGATCAAAAAACCCCGACCTACTTCTCAAGTAGGATTTCAACTTCACTATGTAAAAAGACCCACTTGGTTACAAGATTCACTCTTACTAACCTAGGACTAACTCTAATCCTTTAGTGATCTTTCTCACGATCAGTGAAGTTGTGTCAAGTCCACGACTTGAACCAGAAAGTTTACAACTCGATTTTTGCTTACTACAATTGAACTAAGACTCGAACTTTTACAAGATTCAATCTTAAGGAACAGGTTCTCACTTAGTTCTACTGTAGCTAACTGATTACACAAATAAGCTAATAATTCTTCTCAGCTTTTGCTCGATGCTCTCTGTATTTGTGTACGCATCTATGGCTGATAGTCTTCACGTTTTATAGCTTCCATCAACCAAGAAGTCTTGATGAATTAGAATTTCAAAGCTTCCTTGACTTTGAATCCTAATTGGATTCTAACTTCTAGAATCCGAATCCTTTATCCTTAGTTATGCAATCTTTTCGTATCTGATTAGGCCTGCATAATTACAAAGATACACGTCAGTATTAGGATAAATAATAATATCTCAATTAAATGATTTTGCATGAATTATCTATTCTGCTTCAGTAATTCAAAGGAACAGGTCCTTTGAATCATTCCTCAGTCATCAGTCAAAACTCCAAGCTTTATCCTAGCTAACAGTACCTCTTGGTTAGTGTTTTGAAGGTAATTGGCCTACTTGAAAGACACTAATCCTTTAGCGTATTAGGTATTCGTGCGTACAGGAGATTAGAATTCAAAGAAGAGTCGTAGAACTCCTTTTGACCTCAAGTGCGCACTTTAAATAGCCGTCCGTACATCGAGTCTCATTAATTCCACTCCGAACTTTAACTTGGACATGCTAGTTGTGATTACCTTGGTTCCCAAGTTTATAAGGCCTCGCTCTTGAGTGTACAAATATTGAGTGATACACGTGAGGGAGTGACTTTTGGGAGGTTTTGTTCTTTGGTGATTGCAACAATGTCGGACAATGATGATGGAGTAGATTGTGACTCATGTGGCGATGATGCGAGTTGCTATGACTCGTATGGTGATGATGGAGACTATGGTTCCTATGAGGGTGATGATGGCCATTACTATGATGATGGAAACTATGGCTCCTATGTTGATGAAGCGGTTCACTATGATGATCGTGAGATTGATGAAGACTATGAGGCTCATGATGAAGATTGTGATGATTCCCATGATTCCTATGCTTCTAGTCAAGAAATCGAAGATAGTGACGCTTCAAGGTATGATGATCCTACTTACTCTTCTTGTGAAGAATTTGATATTGATGATGGTGACCTAGGTAGAGTTGATGATGATGATGAACATAGGGGTTATTCTTATGCATCTTCTCTTAGTGTTGCTAACGGAGTACAAGGGAGTAGTGGAGGACCTTCCATTAGTATGGGAGGTGGTGGTGGTTGTTTCGTGGGAAAGAAGAAGCTTGCACCTTCTAGGTACGCTAAGCGACCTAATGCTTCTAATTCCCATGTGGAGGGTGGTTTGATAGATGGTAATGCTTTTGCTATAAAGGGGATGTATGCCGTGAGGGGCGTGGATGGTTGTAGTTGGAGTAGTACTATGGGCTATGGATCCAAGGCGAGAGGCACTTATGGATTCCATGGCGAGGTTCCTTCCTTGACTTCCAACAACATTGCTAATGTTGGGAGAGTGACGGGAAGTGGAGTTTGTCCTAGTGGTATTTCCACTAGTGGAGGGATAAGGAAGACCCAAGTTGTCGGAGTTGACACTTTAGGGCATTCAAGATCTCACTTGGATGCCAATCTACAAAACTTGGGTAGATGTAGGTTCGTTGTTGGGGTAGATGGTATTGGAGGATACTTGCTCAAGATTGGTGATACCGATGCCAATTGTAATAGTACCTCTTTGGTTGATAGGCTTAGCATACCATGCCATAAGCTAGAGCATCCTTATGAGTACGAGGGAGTGTGGGTTTCTAAGGAGGCTCGGGTACTCGTATATCATGGGAGTTATAGATGCTATGTGTGGTGTGACGTGTATCCCATGCGTCATGTTGATGTGTGGATGGGTGAGCCGTGGTTGGAGGGGAAGAGGGTGCAATATAGTGTGGTGAAGGGTGTGTATCTTGTGGGCGTAGGGCAAAGGGTCTACGACTTTGTGCCTTACCCGGCGAAGAGCCGAGTGCCTATTAGTACCCCTTCTTTGGCTAGGCAAAGGAGCAAGGATCGGGAACTTCATTCCATGGGAAACAATGTGCAAACAAGAAGTCCTACAAACACAAGCAATGGTGGGACTAGTTCAAGTGAAGGGTTGATAAAAATCAACAAGCTGAACCAACCACTAGTTGCAAAGCCGAGTGGTTCACCAACAAAGAAGAAGGAGACATCAAATGATGAGTCTCCTAGTCCTAGATTCCGGGTTGACGTGAAAACTCCACCAACTCCGGCTATGGGTATTCTTGGGCCTCGTCCCAATTCACCCGAATTTGAGAGACAAAAGATAGAGAGGAGTAAGGGAGCGACCGGTGACAACTCTCGAGTGGGAAAAGGAGAGGTTGTGTTGAGTGATGTGAGTGGGTAGTCACCACCCGAATCTACACCCAACCTTGGAAAAAAAATGAGGGAAAAAAGAGTGAGGACACCCCTTATTCTAACCTTAACCCTTTATCTTATTCTTCTTGGTGTTTGAATTCTTGTGTAGGGATTCTTGGAGGCAAACCGATGGAGCCTCAACCATGTTCCGAGATGGAAAGACAAGGTGAAGGAGATGCCGAATGTGAGCTACAAGGTGGAGACGTTCATGACACTTCAAAGGTATGTGTTAGTTCTTCCTCCCTTGAGCATGATACTTCCTTGTCTTGTGATCTTGTTTGTAACAACTCTATGCTAGTTGATGATTTACATGAGTATAATGTGTTTGCAACTAGTGTAGAGCCTTCGGGTCAACTTGTGTGTGAAATTGAACCACTAGTTGAGAGGGTTGAAAAGCCACATCATGATGTGAGCTCGGTTTTTATAGAACCTCTCTTTAGTGAAGATGTCGTAGTTGACCTTGTTTGTGAACCTTGTTATGACACCCCACCTATATTTGATAAAGGAGAAGATGAATTGCATGATAATCTTATTCTTCCCTTTGATTGCTTAATTGGTAGTGGTGGTTCCTTGTGTCGTAGTGAGGATGGATGTGACCTTGAGGAGTCTCTCGTGTGTGAGATGGATCGATTTATTTTCGATGACTCCTTGAGTGAGAGTGAAGAACCTAGTCTTGATTCTATGCTTATGTGTAACCATGAATTTGAGGTGCATGCCTTTAGATTTCTATTGTTTGAAGGCAAACTCATTTGTGGTGGTGAATTGTATCGGACTAGGGTCGGTAGTAGAGTCGAACCTCCATTGTTTGTCAAGTTAGGCTCTATGGATGATCCATCGTTTGGAACTCTGAGTGAGGAGAGTGGTCGTGCTATTGCTCGCGTTGACCTATCTTCTAGTAGTCCTAGCCTTCGTTGTGTGGACTATAATGATGAAGGACCTATTTTGGAGACCTTCCTTTGGAGCTTGTCCAATAAGGAGGATTGTCTTGGGGTTGATTGGGGAGGTGAGGAGGTACCTCTCGGTGTGTGTAAGAATGCTCTTAAGAAGGGGAGTGGAGTAGTCGATGTTAGTTGTGAATTGAACTACTTTACTTACCCCATCCCATATGTTGAGCACACCTTGAGTGTTGAGCATGCCAAAGCCGATGTGTCACTTTGTGATAAAATTGATTTGAAGGCTTGGTGTGATGGTGGGCTAGGGGTCGTGGGGAATCTAATTGCTACATGCATATCCTTGATCTCTTTGCTTATTTTGATTATGAGTGCTTGTTCTTGTCGAGCCAAGACCTTGTTGTCTCCTTTGGGGACGTAAGCTTTTTCATAGGTATTGATGCTTGGCTCTATCACAAGAGTGTGTTTTCCACACCACTTGCACTTATTCTTGTTAAGCTAACCTACTTGTGAAGTAGGACGTTTTTGTTGTGCTTGTTTTGATTGTAGGTTTTGATGGTTCGATTTCGAGGACGAAATCCTTTCAAGAAGGGGAGGATGATGCAGCCCAAAATGGCCTAAACGACAACCATCGAAAGCCAAGTTCGAGAGCACAACGGATACGAGTCAAGGCCTCCGGAAACATCTTGAAAGATCATGCATTGGAGTGCCGAGAACGGAGGAAACAGGGCAGGAAACTGAGCAGCCCAAACCAGGGAAAAACAGGGGAGCACACTGGGAGCTCACTGCCTGGCGAAGGACATTTGTTCTTCGCGATCGCGACCCTTCTCACGCGATCGTGAAGGGGACTGAACAAGCCTGCGTGATAGCATCCCATTGAGCGCGAAGGCGTGGCTGAAGAATGCTGGAACCTGCGCGATCGCGAGCCTTTGGCGCGATCGCGATGATGTGAAAAGGGTGCCTACGCGATCGCGTGTCTCCTAGCGCGATCGCGATGAAGACCAGTTGAGCAACGGACCAGAATCAGCTTCAAGGGCCATTTTTGTCCATTTTTAGTGTAAATGTATATATAGCACATTTTGTTCTTCATTTCATAGTTTAGCTTGAATTGAATAGAGAGAAGAGAGAATTAGAGGAGGTCGAGCCTTTCTAGTCCGAAGCCCGAGGCTTCATGTATCTCGTTAACTTGGAACCTATGGCGATAGACACCTAGTTAGATTCCATTGTAAGGTTCGAGTTTCACTTTCTCCCTTTTGGATTATTAATTCATGTCTTGAATTCATTAATCTGTTCTTTCTTCTCGTTTCTTGACTCCCCAATCCTTGTTTCCCCGATATCTATGATATCACCTATCTTGTGTTTATTCGCTTCCGCATAGTTTATCTCGTTATATGCTTCCGCGTATTTTCCATTGCATCAAATGTTCTTTGTTCAAAGTAAGGTAAAGAGCAATAAATGAAAGAGGGGTGTTATAAATACACTTTTACAAGGTTTTCCTAGTTTCTGGTCCGAGACTGCCAAAGTGTTCATCGCGATCGCGCATGATTTTATGCGATCGCGAGGCACACTTAAAAACCAGTCGCGCGATCGCGCGAGATAAGGCGCGACAGCGAAGAACAAAAGAAGACTCTTCGCGATCGTGAAGGTGATGCACGCGATCGCGAAGAACAAAAGTCCAGCTTCAGGCAGTAAGCTCAGCAGGTGTTCCCCTGTTTTGCCCTGTTTTGCTCCCCTGCTTCCTGCACTATTTCCTGCCTTGTTCCAACGTTGATTGAGCTCCAATGCATCGTCTTCAAGTCTTCTCCCGAGCTCATATCGTCCATGCCCTTCCGGATCAAGTGTAAGTGAGCATCATGAAGTGCTTTGGCTTGGCTTCTCGTAAAGGGCCTTGTGGTGGTGGTTTGCCCCGCATCACCGCCTCTTTGGGGAGGCGCTCCGCCTCAACCTATGTGCTCTCCAAGCTTGGTTCTTGATGGTTGTCGTTTAGGCCAATTTGCCCGGCATCAATGATGCAGCCCAAATTGCATCGACACCTACACTTGGTTTGGAAGTCAAGGCATGGATGACACGAGCTCGGGGGATGACTTGAAGACCATGCATTAGAGCTAAATCAAAGTGAGGGCAGGGCTAGAAAAAAGTGCAGGAAGTAGGGGAGCAAAACAGGGGAGCACCTTCAGAGCTGACTGCCTGACGAAGAAGATCTGTTCTTCGCGATTGCGCGCATATCTTCGAGATCGCGAAGGGCTTTTGTCAAGCCTGCGCCTTCGTGCCTTGTCTCACGCGATCGCGTGCCTCAGAGTTCAATTGTCATCGCGATCGCTATTCCTTTCACGCGATCGCGAAGACCAGTGGAGTGCCAGCGGACCAGAAACTTGACAAACCATGTAATGGGGTGTTATAAATACACCCCTCATTCATTTATTGCTTTTTAACAAACCTTGAATGTAGAATGTTGTATTTCTTGAGTGAATCTCAATGAAGAACCCGTGAGCGGGCATGATTTCACTTGGTGGATTCCAAGTTGAACATCGAAACCTCTTTGATCATTCTATTTGCAAGAGCCGAGTGTCTCTTGAGGGTAGTTGCGTAGTATAGGTGATCCTTGACTTCACCCGGGGTGTATCGAGATGAGTTCCTCGGTGCTACTTAGGTAAACGTTCAAGCCTCGTCTTGCTTTTATCTCGATATCCTCATCGATATATCCTATCTTGTTTTCGCTTCCGCATTTTCTTATCGTTTGTAGCTTCCGCCTATTTTCCATTGCATCAGTTCTTGCCAAGATGGATGTGATGAACCAAAGGATTGAGTCACTTGAAAAAAGGGCTTCAAGTACCCAAGGTGAACAAGGGACCCCGAGTGTCCAAGTTGAGAAAGGGACCCCGAGTGTCCAAATTGAGGCCGGAGAAGGCTCAAGTAGTCCTACCTTTACCCCGGAACAAGTTGTTGAGTTACTTAATCAACAACGGTTAAAGGAAGATCGTGAGAGGATTGATCAAGTGTTTGGCAATACCCAACGAGCGGGCATTCCCCGTATCTTGGACAACCCCCAAGAAACATTCCACTACCAAGACCCATCCGAAATGTGCAACCTCTTGAGCAAGTCGATGAAGCTCAAGAAGGGGAGGAAGCCGATTATGGTGATGATATGTATGGGTTTGATGATCACTTTCACCCAAGGCGAGGTATGAATTGGGGTCGAAATGTGGATAGAGAGGTAGGGGCCGAGGTCGAGGGCCACCGATGGGGTATGTTGGTGGGAATGCTAGAAGGGAGTATGGTGTGAATGAAGATCACTATGGGGGCCAACCAGAGCCTTTCCGTGGGGGTCGTGACAACACCAACCTCAATAGTGTGAAGCTTAGCCTTCCAACCTTTAAGGGAAATTGTGATCCGGAGGCTTACATTGAATGGGTGCTACAATTGGAAAGATTGTTTGATACAAATGAAACGACCGACGAGAAGAAAGGCACTTATGCTATTTCCTCCTTTGAATCCTATACATCTACTTGGTGGGAATCCGTCAAGAGATCAAGGAGGAGAGCGGGAATTCCCGTGAATGTGGGTTGGAATGACTTGAAGGGTATCATGAGTATCAAGTACATCACTCCTAGATATCGTCAAGAGCAACTCAAGAAACTTTATGAGTTGAAGCAAGGTGTCGAGACAGTGCATGAATACTTTGATGAGTTTGAAAGAACTCGAATGGCCTTGGATATGGACACCGAAGATGAGGAGCAAGCCGTGATCCGTTTCATGAATGGATTGAGCTATGGTATAGCTTCACAATTGAGATTGCATTCTTATCTATCATTTCAAGAAGTCCTTGATGCCGCTATTCGAGCCGAGCAATGGCTTGAAAAAGAAAAGTCCAACCGTTAAAAAAGCAACACTTCTACTTCCATGAGCAAGCTAAAGGATTGGAAAAATCCTACTCCCAATGCAAGATTCACAAATGCAAGTGGCCCTAGTGGAGCAAGTGCAAACAAAGATGTGAAGAAGCCGTTTGAGAAGTATACACCCAATGTTGGAGGTAATTCTAAAACTCAATTGAACACTCCTACTTCTTCTTCCATTCAATGTCACAAATGCAAGGGGTATGGACACTTTGCTAAGGAGTGTCATACGAAAAGGACCATGGTTTGTCGTTGGTGATAATGCTTATGAACAAGAGAGTGAACCGGAGGGAGATGAGGGAGTAGAGGGAGAAGAGGGAGTAGAGGAGGATGATCAAGATGACACGGTGGAGGATGAGGAGCCTCATACTTTTCTAGTAGTGAGGAGGAGCTTAGGAGCTATGATTGTGGAGGATGGCGAAACCTTGCAAAGAGAAAACCTTTTCCATGCTAGGTGTCGTGTTAAGGGTGTTGTGTGCTCTATGATCATTGACTCCGGGAGTTGCACTAATGTTGTGAGCCAATCTCTTATTGCCCAATTGAAATTGCCTACCGTGAAGCACCCCAAGCTATATCGATTGCAATGGCTTAGTGAATGTGGAGAGCTCGAGGTAGTGAAACAAGCAATGATCAAGTTTTAAATGGGTAGTTATGTGGATGAACACTTGTTCGACGTTGTGCCCATGCAAGCTTGCCACCTTCTCTTTGGAAGGCCTTGGCAATTTGATCGACAAGTGGTTCACGATGGACGTGTCAACACTTACACGCTCCAACATGAAGGAAAGAAGTTTGTGTTGAAACCCCTTACTCCCAAACAAGTGAGTGATGACTACAATCGGATGAGGGAGTTGAGGGAGTTGAGGGAGGCGGCAAAGGCCAAGTCAATCATTGAGACTAGCCCTTTGTCCAAAAGCATGGTGGAAATCCCACCTTCTTCATCTACCGGTGGCATATGTACCATGATGCAACCGGGCGAGATCCTAAGAGGTAATGATGGCACCAAGTTTCTCCTATGCCTAGTGCACAAAGGTATGATCCTTAACTCTAATTGTGATTTTTCTTCTAACCCTTTGCCTAGTGCTTTTGAAAATATCTTGAAGAACTTTGGGGACATGTTCCCGGATGAGATGCCCGATGGCTTACCTCCCTTGAGGGGTATTGAACATCAAATCGACTTTATCCCGGGCTCTCAAATCGCAAACAAGCCGGCCTATAGAAGCAATCCCGAGGACACAAGGGAGTTGCAAAACCAAGTAGATGACTTTCTTTCCAAAGGCTTGGTGAGGGAGAGCTTGAGTCCTTGTGCCGTACCCGTCATTCTTGTCCCAAAGAAGGACGACACTTGGAGAATGTGTGTGGATTGCCGAGCCGTGAATAAGATAATGATGAGACTCAAATGCGGAAAAAGATAAACAAGATAGAAAACGAGACGAGGCTCGAACAAAGACCCAAGTAGCACCAGAGAACTAGTTCCGATACACCCCGGGTGGATGTCAAGGATCACCTACGCTATGCAACTACCCTCGAGTCAACTAGAACTCGCATGTAGAATGATCGGGAAGGGGTTGTTAGGCAACTAGAATCAACTAGAAGTAACAAGTCCCAACTAAGGTTGGTTTTCATAAACCCAAAGAGAACCCTCTTTACAATATTCAATTCATCATTCAACATAACTGAGTGTAAAATAATCTAGGCTTGGCTATTTATAGTGTTTTAGGCACTAAGTAAAAGGTCTAAAGTGCCCACACTTAGGCTTAGGAATAAAAGACCACGCAGGGTCAAAATAGTAAAAGCATAATAATTCCCGCAGCTGGGAGGGGTGCCTGAAGCTGGGAGGGGCGCCTGGCTTGTGCTGAGTCTGGGCGGGGCGCCTGGGAGTAGGCGGGGCGCCTGGGGCAGGCGGGCGCCTGGGCTGAGGGCCTAGGTAGGCTGGGCGCCCTTGCACATTTTGCACCTTCAGACAGAAGCTCCTCCAGGCTGGGCGCCTGGGTCAGGCGGGGCGCCTGGCTTTGCTGGGAGGCCCTTCTCCTCCTTAGGCGTGGGGCCTTGAGCTGAGACCATCCGAAACACTTCCAAAGCTCTTGACTTCAAGTCCTTTGTATCTTCCAAGCTTGGCACATGTTGGAAAGTGTTGGAAAGTGTCTTGTCCCGATTTGGGGCTTATCATCCTCCCCTTCTTGAGAAGATTTTGTCCTCGAAATCAATGCATTCACGTCCATGGCATCTTCTTCTCGGGGTGCCCAATGCTCTCCTCCCTTGTAACTCTTGATCGTCACCTTGACATAGGTCTCTTCAAAGATCTCCCTTGCCTCAACATGGAGCTTAGAATCTACAAGCAACGACAAGCAAACAAGAATTCCTACTTTGAAAGTAGGTTAGTGCAAGAAGTGTGGAAAACACACTCTTGTGATATAACCAAGCATCAATGAGAAGCACAAATATCAAGTCTCCAAAGAGAACAATAAGCACTTGGTTAAAGATCATCATACACCTAACACAATAGTGATCGAATAAGCCATGGGGATATGAAAAATGCAAGATCAAGCTATCAAATTCCCCTTGAACCTTAAGCTCAAGATCAACACACCAATCAATCCTCAAGGTGTGATTAACAAGTGGAGTGGAGTGAGTCAAATAACTCAACATGCAAGTAACATCAAGTATTCCACTCCCCTTCTTTAGAGCATACTTACTCACACCAAGGGATTCCTTTTCACTTCCAATTTCATCACCTAAGCAACCCTTCTCAAAAGACAAGCTCTCAAGGGAGGCATTGATGATGGATTCTTCTTCATCATAACCCCAACTAGCAGTAGTAGGGTCAGTCAAAGAACCATCTACCTCGCCCAAATTCTCAAACAATCGGTTGCCTAAGGAATCAAATCCGTCACACCATGGGGGTTCCAATTTACTTTTCACCCTAGTCCGATACAAGTCATTACCACTAATGAGAATGCCTTCAAACAATGGATTAGTGTAAACATGCATCTCACTATCATGATCAAGCATAGACAAATTATCAAGACTAGGTTCACTTGAGGAGTCATCATAGACATCCTTGTCCAATTCATGCAATTTGGACTCCTCAAGATTACTATCCTCACCACAACACATTGGCCCACCAAATAGAAGCATATCAATAAGGGAATGATCAACTATCTCATCTCCCCATTTGTCAAAGATTGGTGGTGTGTTATAGCAAAGGTCACAATCATGGTGAACCATCAAATCTACACTAGGGAGGGGTTCAATGAACAATGAGCTCACATTCCAATGTGGCATAGCATCCCTTCCAACTAGTGTTTCACAAGCACACACAAGCTGACAACGAGACTCTTCACTAGTGGCATACTCACTAGATGCTTCAAAAACACCAACTAGTGTTGAGTCATCACAAGACAAGTAGCTAGTAGGCTCATGAATAGGTGAAGTAACACTTACATTTGTAGTACTTCCTTGATCACTCACAAGGTTTGAAGTGTCATATGCAACTTCTCCTTCATGAAGCTCACATTGAGGCTCCAATGGCTTGTCTTCAAATGTACCTACACTAGAACTTTCACAAGAAAAAGTAGAAGATAAAGAAGGGTTAGAACAATGGTTGCTCTCACTCTCAATTTTTCCTTCCTCACCTCTCATCTTTCTCAATTTTACCTCATGGTCAAGTGTAGTTTGTGGTGACGATCCCCTCACATCACTCTTCAAATCCTCTCCTTTTTCCTCTCTCGGATTGTCACCGGTCACTCCCTCACTTCTCTCTATCTTTTCTCTCTCATTGGAAGTGGAGTGACTCTCATCTTCGTCATGCAATGGAAAAACAATAAGATTGTTTGCCTCGGGCTCAAGTAGAATGGGTGACTTTGCTTTAGCCGCTTCCCTCAACTCCTTCATTTGCTTGTAGTCTTCCCTTACTTGCCTCGGAGTCAAAGGTCTAAGCACATACTTTCTCCCATCTTGCTTAACCGTGTAGGAATTGGTCTGGCCATCATGCACTACACACATATCATGTTGCCATGGTCTTCCCAACAATAGGTGGCATGCTTGCATCGGGACCACATCACACATGACCTTATCCCTATAATTTCCAACGCTAAATTCAATCATCGCTTGTTTCACCACTCTTAGTTCACCACACTCGCTAAGCCATTGTAAACGATATGGTTTTGGATGCTTTAGAGTGGGTAACTTCAATTGGGAAATCAAGGTTAGGCTCACTGTGTTGGTACAACTTCCCGAATTGACAACCATTGAACATACTTGGCCCATTACTCGGCATCTAGCATGAAAGAGGTTTTCCCTTTGATCATTTTCCACCTCATCTTCCATAAAAATGGTACTCAAGCTTCTCCTAACCACCAAGAACATTTGAGGGCCATCATCCTCTTCTACGGCCTCCTCACCATCAACTTCCTCATCCCCCTCTACTTCTCCATTTTCGGACTCACTTTCTTGTTCATACACTAAATTTCCAACCACAACCATGGTTCGTTTTGTAGAGCATT
This sequence comes from Petunia secreta, assembly GCA_029990175.1. NCBI lineage: Eukaryota > Viridiplantae > Streptophyta > Magnoliopsida > Solanales > Solanaceae > Petunia > Petunia secreta. Next base: position 4,731,492 of record JARKIP010000087.1, on the reverse strand, counting down.
CTTTAGCAATATGCCCAAAGCCCTTGCACTTATAACATTGAGTAGAAGTAGAAATAGGATTACTCAAGCGAGTTTTAGAAGTACCTTCCATGGGTGGAGTAATCTTCTCGTAAGGCCTTTTCACTTCTTTGCTAGCATTGGCACTTGGAAAGCTTGCATTTGGAGTCTTTCACTCTTTTGGTTGGTTCACGGGAGTAGGAGTGCTACTCTTGTAACGATTGGACTTTTCTCCCTTAAGCCATTGCTCGGCTTCAATAGCGGCTTCCAATAGATCTTGAAGTGAAGGATAAGAATGCATCCTGATGAGACCCAAACCCCCACAAGACCTTTCACACGGAGCCAAGCTAAGGAGATCCAAGGAGTACACCTACACTTGGTGAGGAAGGGCCTTGAAGAAGGAAGCGAGTGGAAGCCGTTCCGGGTGCTCAAACTAGGCCTCACGCCTAAGGAAGAAAACGGCGCAGCAGAGCCAGGCGCCCCGCCCAGCCCGGGCGCCCCGCCTGGCCAGCACACTGCCTAAGCCTCTGAAAAGCGCCCAGGCGCCCCGCCCAGCCAGGCGCCCAAGCCAAGCGTCCGCCCAGCCAGGCGCCCCGCCCAGCTAAAGGCCAGCCAGGCGTCCCTCCCAGTAAGCTCAGCAGACTTCCCCTGTTTTAGCCCTGTTTTGCTCCCCTGCTTCTTGCACTGTTTCGTGCCCTGTTTCCACATGGATTGAGCTCCAATGCATTCTCTTTAAGTCCTTCCCCGAGCTCGTATCATCCACGCCTCTCCAAACCAAGTGTAGGTGAGCGTCTTGTATATCCTTGGCTTGACTTCGACTGAATGCTCTCGATGCAATTTGGGTTGCATCATCCTCCCTTTCTTGAGAAGATTTCGTCCTCGAAATTGAGGCGTCCTCCTCCAAGGTATCATCACCTACATCAAAAGAAGTCAAGTCACTAACATTGAAAGTAGTCGACACATTATACTCACCAGGCAAATCTATCACGTATGCATTGTTGTTGATCTTGGACAACACTTGGAATGGTCAATCGCCCCTTGGTGCCAACTTCCCCTTCCTTTGGTTGGGAAATCGTTCCTTGCGGAAGTGCACCCACACCCAATCTCCCTTCTTGAAGTCCACCTTCTTTTTGCCTTTGTTTTTCTTGGTTGCTATCTTCTCATAGGCCTCCTCCAAAGTCTTCCGCACCTTGGCATGAAGTTCAAGCAATGCCTTGGCCCGAGCCTTACCTTCAAAATCAACAACCACATCCCTTGGCAAAGGGGTAAGATCAAGAGGAATCAATGGGTTAAAACCATAAACACACTCAAATGGAGTCATGCCAATCATGCGATGTAAAGTGCGGTTATATGCAAACTCCATGAGTGGTAGCTTATCAATCCAAGTCCCGGCATTTCCTTTGGTCATAGCTCGAAGTAGAGCTCCCAAAGTCCGGTTCACCACCTCGGTTTGCCCATCGGTTTGAGGGTGGTGGGACGTGGAGAAGAGCAACTTGGTGCCAAGAGCACCCCACAAACACTTCCAAAAATGGCTAAGGAACTTGGAGTCCCTATCACTAACAATGGTGCGAGGCACCCCATTCAATTTCAAGACATTATCAATAAACAAGGAAGCTACATGTTGGGCATCATTAGTCTTTTTGCACGGAATGAAGTGAGCCATTTTGGAGAAACGGTCAACGACAACAAAAATGCTATCGTGTCCTCCTCTAGTCCGGGGTAAATCCATAACAAAATCCATAGAAAGATCAACCCACGGACTAGTAGGAATGGACAAAGGAGTGTATAGCCCTTGGTTGTTGGACCTAGACTTGGCCCTCTTGCAATCCAAGCAAGCATTGCAAAATCGCTCCACAAGAGGCCTCATTTTTGGCCAATGGAATTTCTCTTTAAGTATGGCCATAGTCTTGTCCACCCCAAAGTGACCCATCAAGCCCCCGCAATGTGCTTCTTGCACTAGCACATCTCTCCAAGAGGACTCGGGGACACACACTCTCCCATGCTTGAAAATGTAGCCATCTACCCATTGGTATTTTTCCACCCTTTCCCCATTCACTAGAGCATCATGAATGCTTTTGAGCTTTGGGTCATGAGCATACAATGACTTGATACTCTCAAAACCCACAAGTCTAGAAGCGAGAGTGGTGGCAAGAGCGAATTTTCTTGAAAGCGCATCGGCCACAACATTGTCCTTACCCTTTTAGTAATGAATTACATAAGGAAAGGACTCAATGAACTCCACCCACTTGGCATGTCTCTTTTTCAACTTTTCTTGACCTCTTAGATGCTTGAGTGACTCATGGTCACTCTTGATCACAAATTTCCGACGCCATAGATAGTGTTGCCAATGGGCTAAAGCTCTCACGAGGGCATACAACTCCTTGTCATACGTGGAGTAATTCAAGGTTGCGCCCTTCAACTTCTCACTAAAGTAGGCAACGGGCTTCCCTTCTTGCATGAGAACACCCCCAATTCCCACCCACGAGGCATCACATTCAACCTCAAAAGCCTTCCCGAAGTCGGGAAATTGTAGCAAGGGGGCGGTACCCAACCTACTTTTCAATTCTTGGAAAGCTCTCTCTTGAGGCTCTCCCCACACAAAAGGTTTTTCCTTCTTCACCAACTCGGTGAGTGGTGCGGCAATGGTGCTAAAGTCTCTAACAAAGCGCCTATAGAAACTAGCTAGGCCATGGAAACTCCTCACATGAGAAACGGTGGTAGGAGTAGGCCAATCTCTAATGGCTTCAACTTTGGATTCATCAACTTCTACACCATTGGCACTAACAACAAAGCCCAAAAAGACAACCTTTTCAACACAAAAGGCACACTTCTTAAAGTTGGCATAGAGCTTTTCGGCTCGTAGCACTACAAGCACTTGACTCAAGTGGCCAACGTGGTCATCTATTGACTTGCTATAAATCAATATGTCGTCAAAGTAGACAACCACGAATTTGTTGATGAATGGCTTTAGCACATGGTTCATTAGTCTCATGAAGGTACTAGGTGCGTTGGAGAGGCCGAAAGGCATCACCAACCATTCATAAAGACCAAATTTGGTCTTGAATGCGGTTTTCCACTCATCACCCGGTTTCATCCGGATTTGGTGGTAGCCGGACCTAAGGTCTATTTTTGAAAAGACACTAGAACCACTAAGCTCATCCAACATATCATCCAAACGAGGTATGGGATGTCGATACTTTACTGTGATCTTGTTGACCGCTCGACAATCCACACACATCCTCCAAGTGCCATCCTTCTTTGGAACAAGGATCACGGGCACGGCACAAGGACTCAAGCTCTTCCTCACCAAGCCTTTGGTAAGCAACTCATCAATTTGCTTTTGTAGCTCCCTTGTGTCCTCGGGATTACTTCTATATACCGGCTTGTTGGAAATTTGAGATCCCGGGACAAAGTCGATTTGATGCTCAATACCCCTCAAGGGAGGTAATCCATCCGGCATCTCCTCCGGGAACATGTCCTCATAGACCTTCAAAACATTGTCAATAGCACTAGGCAAAGGGTTAGGGTTAGATAAATAATCACTTTCGGAATTTAAAACCATACCTTTGTGCACTAGGCATATGAGCATCTTGGTGCCATCATTACCTTTCAAGTACTCACCCGGTTGCATCATGGCATACATGCGACTGGTGGGAGATGGTGGAGTCTCGGCCAAAGATTTGGCCACAATCGGGGACTTGGCCTTAGCCGCTTCCCTCAACTCTTTCATGCGCCGATAGTCTTCACTTACTTGTTTCGGGGTCAAAGGTGTAAGCACAAACCTCTTCCCCTCATGCCTAACCGTGTAAGTGTTGGCCCGGCCATCATGAACCACTTGTTTGTCGTATTGCCAAGGCCTTCCAAACAAAAGGTGGCAAGCTTGCATTGGCACCATGTAAAACATGTGTTCATCTTGATAGTTCCCAATCTTGAATCTAATCAAGACTTGCTTCACTACCCTCAATTCCCCACATTCACTTAGCCATTGCAAACGGTAGGGGCTCGGGTGTTTAATGGTAGTCAACTTCAATTGTGAGACCAAGGATTGGCTCACCACATTTGCACAACTACCCGAGTCAATTATCATAGAACAAACTTGTCCCTTCACTTTACACCGGGCATGGAACAAGTTTTCCCTTTGTTCATCCTCCCTCTCCTCACTCACCATGGTTCCCAAAATGTGACGCACCACAAGGAACATATTAGGATCATCCCCCTCCGTCGCTCTCTCTTCACCCTCAACTTCCTCACTCTCCTCTTCAACTTCACCCTCGGACTCACTTTCACCCTCATAGACCAACCCATCATCCATGACAATCATTGTTTTCCGGGTAGGGCACTCTTTGGCAAAGTGGCCATAACCCTTACATTTATGACATTGGAAAGAAGAAGGAGAAGGAGTATTTAAAGTAGTTTTAGAAGTACCTCCAACTTCTTTGTGGTCGCTCTTCGGGGTAGCCTTTTCAAAAGGCTTCTTTACATCTCGGCTTCCACTTGCTCCACTAGCATATGGGCTCTTCCATTCTTTGGGGCACGTTGAAGGAGTGGTAGTGGTAGTACTCCTATAGCGAGGAGCCTTTTCTTCCTTTAGCCATTTCTCGGCTTCAACCGCGGCATCACAAACATCTTGCAAGGAGTGGAAGATGTGTAGTCTCAATTGGGAGGCAATCTCCCTACTCAAGCCATTTTTGAAACGGATGATAGCTTGTTCCTCATCCTCCCTCTCCATATCAAGAGCCATCCGGTTTTTCTCAAAGTCGTTGAAATATTCATCAACATACTTGTAGCCTTGCTTCAATTCATAGAGCTTTTTGAGTTGCTCTTGTCGATACTTGGGAGTCACATACTTGTTGTTCATAACTTCTTTCAACTCTTCCCAAGTGATGTTCATCCGCAACCCAAGTCTTCTCCTTGATCGCTTGATGGATTCCCGCCAAGTAGAGGCATAGGACTCAAATGATGAGATAGCATAAGTGGCCTTCTTCTCCTCGGTCATATCATTTGTGTCAAAGACCCGCTCCAATTGGATCTTCCATTCAAGAAATGCTTCCGGATCACTAGTCCCCTTGAATGGCGGGATAGTGATCTTGACACTATTGAGATTAGTGTCTCGACCCCCACGGTGTTGTTCCGGTTGAACCCCATAGTTGTCATCAATATCTTCATATTCCCTTCCCAAGTTCCTTCCAACATAAGCTCTTGGTGGTCCTCGACCTCGACCACGACCTCTATCTACACCTCGGCCTCCATTCATCGCCCTCCTATTTGGATAGGGAGCATCAAAGTAATCATCATCAAGTCCGAGACCCTCCCCTTCTTGCGCTTCATCAACTTGCTCAAGGGGTGCAATGTTTCTCCGTGGCCTTAGGAATGGAACATCTCCTTGGGGATTGCCCAAGGGTTGGGGATTGTTCTCTAGCGAGAGCCTCATCCCTCAACCGTTGTCGACGAACTAGCTCCGCATATTGATCCGGCTTCATGATGGAATCATCACTAGTGCCTTCATTGGGGTCCTTTTGGACACTCGGGGTCCTCTCCTTTTCAAGAGCTTCCATTTTAAGGTTGAGGGCCTTCACCTCGGCTAACAAATTAGCCAAGACGTCAGTTGGAACCTCAATGGTACTCTTTGCTTTCTCCTCCGCCATGTACCTACAACAATCAAAAGCAAGAAAAGAAGATTAGAGTAAAAGTCCTCACTCACTCCCTCACTTTTGTTTGTCGCTCGGGTTCACTCAAGCTAGGGGTTGATTTCACACAAACTTGAACCAAAACACAAGAACCAAATGCTCTTCGGGAAGAGTGGATTCAATGGGACTCGATCAACGCTAAGCTATTTGGTCAGCACTTGAACCAAACAATTAACTACGAATCTTCTTTGAATTCTACTCTCCTTCTAGGCACGAGTATCCTATTCGCACAAGGGATTAGTACTAATTGGGTAGAAGTTTTACCCTTAAAGTACTAACCGGAAGTGACGCGATCAAATGTTCAAAGATCGAATCGTCACTAAACGGATTCGGAATTGGATGAATTTTGGTTTGTGATCTAGAAACTCACCATATTTGATGATGCTATGGGAGTTTTGGTGGTTGGAAACTGTTACGATGCCTTTGCGAACATTCTGTCCAACTTCAGGATTTTCTGGAATTAGGTACCCTTCGCGATCGCGCAGGTTTGTTCTGTCCAACAGCGCGAGACCTTGCGCGATCGCGCAGGTTTGTTCAGCTGAACCAGAAACTCGACAGAAAAGCAGCAGTTTTGGCACGACAACAACCCAAATTCAACTTATTTCAGTTTTCAAGCTTCCCAAAGGTGTTTTCAACTGGAGTAAACAATCCCCAATGGTTTATACACACAAACAACCATCAAACAACTTGTTTTCAATGAATTTTGGGCAAGTTCTTCAATTGTTCAAAACCTTCAAAGTTCAAAATTTTGATTTTCACTCCGCTACTCCAAATGATGTTATAGTGGTATCAAAATGACGGGGTAACTATAAGGAACAATCCCCGATACCAAATAACCACAAAATCATAACATCAAACAAGTTTTGGCAAATTTTGCAAAATACCCAACCTACGGTTCAATTTTTCCAACTTTTGATGTTCAACTCCAAAACGTGTTTTGTTGGTTCTTAATTGTCCAGATTACGTAAACAAACAATCCCCGATAATCAATACCAACAAAATCGTATCAACAAGCGATTTCTACCAAATTTTTGGGTTTTCAAGTTTTTGAATTTTTTTTTCTTTTTCAATAAAACAATAACAAGGACAAGAAAATAAACACGGAACAAAGATGACAAGCACGAAGAGTAGGACGAGGGTTCGTAAGAACGTAACCCTAGCCTTGCTCTGATACCAACTGATGCAATCGAAAATACGAAAGGGATAAAAGATAAGGAACGAGACGAGACTCACACTAAAGTTCGAGTAGCAACGAAGAACTTGTTCCGTTACACCCCAAACGATTGGAAAGAATCACCTACGCTAAGCAACTATACTCAAGAGACACGAGGCTCAAGCAAATAGAATGATCGAAGATGGATTGAAGAGCAACTTGGATTCATCCAATTGATTTCAAGCCAAAAGAGTTACAAGGTTGAGAGCTATGCTCATTCAATGTGTTTTGTGTTCAAAGTAGTGTAAAAAGCAATAAATGATGAAAGAGGGCATTTATAGCACCTCATCACAATATTTCCTACATTCTGGTCCGCTGCTGCTCAAGTCTTCTTCGCGATCACGCAGGGATATATGCGATCGCGTGGAACACTAAAAGCTGGAGCTCGCTATCGCGCGAGTCTTGGCGCGGTCGCGCAGGCAAAAGAGATACTCTTCGCGATCGCGAAGGTTGATGACGCGATCACAAAGAACAAGTTTTTGTTCTTAGGCAGTAAGCTCAGCAGACTTCCCCTGTTTTGGCCCTGTTTTGCTCCCCTGCTTCTTGCACTGTTTCCTGCCCTGTTTCCACATGGATTGAGCTCCAATGCATTGTCTTTAAGTCCTTCCCCGAGCTCGTATCATCCACGCCTCTCCAAACCAAGTGTAGGTGAGCGTCTTGTATATCCTTGGCTTGACTTCGAGTGAATGGTCTCGATGCAATTTGGGTTGCATCAATAACCCACTTTGGGGGTGTTTTAGACATTTCATTATGTGTAAAGGAAGACTATAAATACCTTCCTTAGGCCATTTAGCTCATTAGTTAGCTTTGAACATAGAATTTGAGAAGAGGGAATTAGAGAAGGCCGAGCCTTTCTAGTCCGAAGCCCGAGGCTTCATGTATCTTGTACGACTTGGAATCTATGGAGATTCACCACTAGTGTGAATTCCTTGTAAGGTTCGAGTTTCACTTTCTTCCTTTGGATAATTAAATTCTTGTTTGAATTGTTTATCCGTTCTTTCTTCTAATTCTTGTCTTCCTAGTCTTAAATTTCTCGATATCTTTGATATCACGTTATCACATTTACTTGCTTCCGCTCGTTTATCGTATAGTTAGCTTCCGCGTGTTTTGGCCTGCATCAATCATCCTCCTCTTCTTGAGAAGATTTCGTCCTCGAAATTAAGGCGTCCTCCTCCAAGGTAGTATCACCTACATCAAAAAGGCAAACAAAACAAAAGCTCTTACTACACGAGTAGGTTAGTGCCAACGGTGTGGGAAAACACACTCTTATGGTATAACCAAGCATCAATAGCGCTAAAGAAGTCCATGTTCCCAAAGGAACTAGGAAGTACTTGGTTCAACAAGGAAGTGCACCCAACACAAGAACAAATAAAGAGATCAATAGGGTGCGACATATGCAATATTAAGCTATCAAACTCCCTACAATCCCTAAGTTTAAGATTAGCACACCAAGACCTTCCACTACACGAGTAGGTAGGTCCAACAAGAGTGAGTGCATGCACGGTGGAAAATTCGCTCTTGTGATAGAGCCAAGTATCAATACCAATCAAGAAGCTCATGTTCCCAAAGGGAACAACAAGTTCTTGGCTCCATAGTGTCAAGCACTGATAAGTCCCAAATCGGGATAAGACACTTTCCAACACTTTCCAACATGTGCCAAGCTTGGAAGATTCAAAGGACTTGAAGTCAAGAGCTTTGGAAGTGTTTCGGATGGTCTCAGCTCAAGGCCCCACGCCTAAGGAGGAGGAGGGAGGCCCAGAACATCCAGGCGCCCCGCCTAGCCTGGGCGCCCCGCCCAGAGACCTCACTGCCTAAGGGCGGAATTGTGCACAGGCGCCCCGCCTGCCTAGACCCCAGCCCAGGCGCCCGCCTGCCCCAGGCGCCCCGCCTACCCCAGGCACCCCGCCTACCCCAGGCGCCCCGCCCAGACTCAGCACAAGCCAGGCGCCCCTCCCAGCCCCAGGCGCCCCTCCCAGCTACTGAACTTATGTTTCTTTTACTGTTTTGCCCTACGTGGCTTATTTGATGAACCTTATTAGTAAGGGTATTTAAGTCATTGTGTAAGCTTGGGAAACACTATAAATAGCAAAGCCTAGCTTATTTTACATTTAGTTATGTTGAATGATGAATTGAATATTGTAAAGAGGGATCTCTTTGGGTTTATGAAAACCAACCTAAGTTGGGACTTGTTACTTCTAGTGGATTCTAGTTGCCTAACAATCCTGCCCCGATCATTCTACTTGCGAGTTCTAGTTGACTCGAGGGTAGTTGCATAGCGTAGGTGATCCTTGACATCCACCCGGAGTGTATCGGAACTAGTTCTCCGGTGCTACTTGGGTCTTTGTTCGAGCCTCGTCTCGTTTTCTATCTTGTTTATCTTTTCCGTGTTTTGATTCTTATCAGTTTGGTATCAGAGCAAGGCTCGGGTTTTGTTTCTACAAACCCCCGACCCTTGGTTCTTCGTGCCTAGTAACTTTTCTTTTAGTTTTCTTGTTGTTGAAGTTATTGAAAGAAGAAAATTACAAAAAAATTGAAAAATTGAAAAATCTAAAAATTTGGTGTAACTTGTTGGTGATGCAATCGAAAATACGAAAGCGATAAAAGATAAGGAACGAGACGAGACTCACACTAAAGTTCGAGTAGCAACGAAGAACTTGTTCCGTTATACCCCAAACGATTGGAAAGAATCACCTACGCTAAGCAACTATCCTCAAGAGACACGAGGCTCAAGCAAATAGAATGATCGAAGATGGATTGAAGAGCAACTTGGATTCATCCAATTGATTTCAAGCCAAAAGTGTTACAATGTAAAGAGCTATGCTCATTCAATGTGTTTTGTGTTCAAGGTAATGTAAAAAGCAATAAATGATGAAAGGGGGGCATTTATAGCACCCCATTACAATATTTCCTAGATTCTGGTCCGCTGCTGGTCAAGTGTTCTTCGCGATTTTGCGCAGGGATATATGCGATCACGTGGAACACTTAAATGCTGATGGGCGCGATCGCGCGAGTCATGGCGCGACAGCGAAGACCAAACAAAAACCCTTCGCGATCGCGAAGAGGAAATTCTCTCCGTCAGGCAGTAAGCTCAGCAGGTGTTCCCCTGTTTTGCTTTGTTTTGCTCCCCTGCTTCCTGCACTGTTTCCTGCCCTGTTTCCACATGGAGTGAGCTCTAATGCATTGTCTTTAAGTCCTCTCCCGAGCTCATATCATCCACGCCTCTCCAAACCAAGTGTAGGTGAGCGTCTTGTATATCTTTGGCTTGACTTCGAGTGAATGGTCTTGATGCAATTTGGGTTGCATCATCCTCCCCTTCTTGAGAAGATTTCGTCCTCGAAATTAAGGCGTCCTCCTTCAAGGTATCATTACCTGCATCAAAAGAAGTCAAGTCACTAACATTGAAAGTAGTCGATACATTGTACTCACCGGGCAAATCTATCACATATGCATTGTTGTTGATCTTGGACAACACTTTGAATGGACCATCGCCCCTTGGTGCCAACTTCCCCTTCCTTTGGTTGGGAAATCGTTCTTTGCGGAAATGCACCCACACCCAATCTCCCTTCTTGAAGTCTGCCTTCTTTCTTCCTTTGTTTTTCTTGGTTGCTATCTTCTCATAGGCCTCCTCCAAAGTCTTCCGCACCTTGGCGTGAAGTTCAAGCAATGCCTTGGCCTGAGCTTTACCTTTAAAATCAACAACCACATCCCTCGGCAAAGGGGTAAGATCAAGAGGAACCAATGGGTTAAAACCATAAACACACTCAAATGGAGTCATGCCAATCATACGATGAAAAGTGCGGTTATATGCAAACTCCATGAGTGGTAGCTTATCAATCCAAGTCCCGGCCTTTCCTTTGGTCATAGCTTGATGCAGCCCAAAGTGCTGATCACGAACTTGACAATCAACCGAAGGCAATGACTTATCAACCGGGGAGGCCAATCATTCGAAGCCAAGCCAAGCTGCTACATGACATGCACATCCAGCTGGCCATGACGGGAGGAAGCATGTGTTCGGGAGGAGAATTGCAAGGTGATGAAACCGAGGGCTACATCTTCAAATTTGAGCCCGACGACAAGGTTACCGAACAGCAGCTCTTGGCGCCGGGCAGCTCAGAGTCGAACACAAAAACATGTGTTCGAAGCTAAGTCAGCGCCCGATGACGAGTGTGTTCGAGCAGACAATCAAGAACCGAAGCCAAGGCTTACCGAAGTCAAGGCTGCCGAACACATTTTAGTTCAGCCCTGCGTGGCTTATTTCCATTGGTCGCCTGTGACCCTTTTACTAATTTACCCTTAGTATTTCCTATATAAACCTTGTTTCCTTTCATTGAAAGTACCTAGCTTTTGAACATTAATGAATTGAATGAAAGTGCCGAGCACATTTCTTTTGTCTCCGTCGTGAGCAAACCCTCGGTGAGGGCTTTTACTGGCTTGTGGCTTTCGGTGAATCCGATTGAACATTCCTCTTTGATCATTCTGTTTGCAAGAGGCAATGTTCTCTTGAGGATTGTTGCATTGTTTAGGTGATTCTTGTGTCCCTTTCGATCGAGCTTTGAGACAGGTTCCTCACTGTTCTTTCGAAAGAAGCAAGTTTTGTCTTGCTCCTATCTTTTACCTTTCTTGTTTATCTTCCGCGTTTGTGCTTAGCATTTCCTTCGGGTTTGCCTTGCACCATCTTGGTATCAGAGCACGGTTTGGGCTTGTTTCTACAACCCCAAATCCTGTTCAAGTTATCTTTATTTTCGTGCGTTTGTGTCTTTGTTTTCCGTTTTGTGTTCATAATTTGGTTTTGTTACTGTTGGTGTTATTACTGTACAAAAAAAAAAAAAGGGGTGTTAAAGAAAAATTCAAAAATTGTGTTTGATTGTTGGTTGTTTGGGAAAAACAACCCTTGATTCTTGATCACCATTGTTTCCTGATTCCAACAAGTACCCGACGTACTGATTTTTTGTGACTAGGGTTTCTTGGTGAAATTTTGGACTGTTTTTGAGCTGTAATGGTGGCTGAAAACTCGAACCCCATCGTGTTTGGATGAAACCGATGAAGATTGGTGGTTCTTGAGTGATTTGGGTTTGTTTGTTGCTTGAAAATCGAAGTTCTAAGTTTGAATCGTTGTCCGTACGCCGGAAAATTGTTACAAAAACGTAACAGTGTACGACACGAACGAGCTGGTTCTTGGCTCGAAGAACTTGAGCTGAATTCCTCCGATGCTGTTGAAACCGGAGCCAAAAAGGCAACCCAGATCTTGTTTAGTCCGTGGTCAGTGAACCGAAGTTAGTGTGTCCGTACGCCGGAGCAAGGGTCACTGTTCCATTGAAGGAGAAAGGGGTAAATTTTGAACATCAAAAACCCCAGGTGAAAAGTTGTCGGCTGAGAAAAGGAAAGTGGATAAGGTAAAACCCTATCCGTACCAAGGAGGGACCACTCTTGTACGGACAGGAGTTGGTGTGATCGAAAAAGATTCCAAAAGGGTAGATTCTCCTAGGTTCTTACTTTCTTTTGTACCAAAATTCTAGTTAGTGGATCTTTTGAGTAATTGTCCTACTCGAGGTCGTGCTAACTCATTGAGCTGATAGGAACTCGTGCGTGGGTGACCGAAGTCCGAAACCTTCGTAGAAATTTCTTTTGACTCCCCGAGCTCAGTTAAAAGCGTCCGTTCCATCGAGTCGAACATCACTTCACTCTTCCCGAAGAGACAGTGACTATTGTCGAACTTGAAGGATCTTAGAGGACCGATCAATCAGAAGAGCCACTGTTAACAAGTCCTTGAGTGATCAAAACCTAACCCATAAATTGAGTGGACCCGAGTGCCACCCATCAAAGGTGAGGGAGTATGTGAGGTGATTTCTAACCCTAACATTTGTTTGGTCTGACTTGTGCAGGTACCATGGCTGGAAACAAAGGCAAAGGCATTGAAAGGCCCGAACTATCATTAGCCGATCTCATGGAAGTGCGTCCGTGGCCATGCATGGGTCCGGCGCTGGAATGAGCCAATCCACTCCGATGAAACCTGAGCTGTATGCTGAGCTTGTACGACAACATCAGTTGACAAGTGAGGCAATTCGAAGAGAAATTAACTTGGGCAATCCCCAAGCTGCCTATCAAAACTTGGGCATTCCCCGAGGAGAAAAGAGACCAATTCCAAAGGCCCGAGGAGACCTTGGAGCCGTTGCCGAAGAGGTTGATGATGAGGAATTTCCCGAGGACGAATATGAGCGTGAGTCAACGAAGGCAAGCTCACCGAGGACGTGGAAATTTCCGAGTTCGAGGCCGAGGCGCAAATGTTGGAAGAAATATTGAGCGTGAGGCTGATGATAGTGATGATGAATATCCCGAACAGGTTCGTGGTGTTCGAGATTCAAATTTGAACAGTGTCAAGATCACTATTCCACCCTTTAAATGAACTAGTGATCCCGATGAGTATCTTGAATGAAAGCTTAAAATGGAGCGCATCTTTGAAACCAATGAGATGACCGAGGAGAGAAAAGCTGCCCATGCCATTGCTTCGTTCGAAGCCTATGCATCTACATGGTGGGAATCTGACAAGAGGCATAGACGAAGGAATGACTATCCCGAAGTCACTACCTGGCCACAATAGAAAAGAGCAATGGATGCCAAGTATTTGAGTGCCAAGTACAGGCAAACTCAGATGCAAAAGCTCTATGAGTTAAAGCAAGGGTCCAAGTCAGTTCAAGAGTACCATGATGAATTTGAAAAGGTTCGATTGAATCTTGATCTGACCGAAGACGAGGAACAAGCCATCATCCGGTTCAAAAATGGCTTGGCTAGGGATGTGTCATCTCAATTGAGGCTACACGTGTATCACACGTTGGAAGATTTGTTTGATGCGGCTACCAAAGCTGAAAAATTGGTGAAGGAAGAAAAGGCAAACCGGTATTGAGGAGTCACTACTACTACTCTGATAAGACCCAAACCCCCACAAGACCCTTCACTCGGAGTCAAGCCAAGTTGATCCAAGACACCCATCTTCACTTGGTATGGAAGGGTATGGAAGAAGGCCCCAAGAGCGACTTGAAGACCATGCTTTGGTGTGCCATGGATGGAGGACCTTCTAGTACATTTGAAGAGGCATCTGGAGCATGTTTGGAAGCAACTCAAGAGGCCACAGGACCAGGCGGACCGCCTACTCAACTAGGCCGGCCTCCTAGTTTTTGATCTCTCTCTGGATCTGACCAGGTGGACCGCCTCTGCAGGATGGGCGGACCGCCCAGTAGGGACGCCTGCTCCTCTCCTTCAGCATAACAAGAAACAGGTGGGGCGCCTAGTTAAAGTAGGCTGGGCGCCTACTTTGTGAAAGGTTGCGGGAATTCCTAGTTTTATGCTATGTTTTGGACAACTATAGCCCTACGTGGCCTTTATTGTTTAAACCCACTTTAGGGGTATTTTTGAGCTTTCATTATATGTAAGTGATGTCTATAAATACTTCACAAACCTCCTCAAACCTTAGCTTACCTTTAAATCTTATGAATGATGAATAGAGTTTATCTCTTTATTGAAGAAACCCTTTCTTTGGTTGCTTGAATTCACTAGTGGAACCTAGTTGAGTCTTGAACCGAAAACCCGACCATTCTACTTGCGTGTCCGTTGTTGTCTCGAGGGTAGTTGCATAGTGTAGGTCCTTCTAGACACCGATTCGAGGGTATCTCGGGACAAGTTCCCCGTGGTTACTTCGAAGGGAGTTCGAGAAGTGTCTCGCTCTCCTATCTTATTGCTTGTCGTATTTGATTCTTATCATCTTGGTATCAGAGCAAGGCTCGGGTTTTGTTTCTACAAACCCCCGACCCTTGATTCTTCGTGCCTAGGTTAGTTTCGACTTTAGGTTCTTGTTTAATACTTTTGGAAAGAAGAAAAACACAAAAAAATAGAAAAGAAGAAAAAACACCAAAAAATTTGTGATCATGGATTCTTGGTTTGTTGGACCCGTATGTGATTGTTATTGGGGTTTGTTCCTTATTGGAAACCCGTTCTTTTAGTACCCTATACACTTGATTTGGAGTTGAAACACAAGAATTGAAAATTTGAAACCCCCTTGGAAATTTAAAAATTTGAAACCCTAAGCTTAAAGTTGAAGAACATGGTAGATTGCTTGATTTTGATTGGGGTTTGATAAAAGTTGTTGGGGTTTGTTCTTTGTGATTGAAACAACATCGGGGTACCTTTGAATTGCTAAAACAACGTTGGAACTGTTGGATTTTTGGGTGCAAAACCAAGAAAATCGTGTTTGAACTGTGCTGAAACCTGCAGTAGGCGGGGCGCCTAGTGAAACGGGCGGACCGCCTGATTTTGTTGAGCTCTCTGGACTTTGCAGAGGCAGACCGCCTACTAGAGTAGGCTGACCGCCTACTCCCCTCTGCTGGCATCCAGGCGGACCACCTAGTCCAAACAGGTGGGGCGCCTACTTCTGAAAGGCGTGGTTTCGGGTAGATTCTTCTAGGATCTCTTGTTTATTTGTTTGCATCGCATCTAGTTAGCACTTCTTTGAGTAATCTTGCCTACTTGAATTGTGCTAGCCCTTCTAAGCTATTAGGAAACTCAAGCCTAGACCGGAGAGTAGAATTCAAAGAAGACTCGTAGTCTCTTTTCACTCAAGTCCGCACTTAAAGAGCTAATCGCTCCAATAGAGTCCTATTAACTCCACTCACCCCGGAGCGCATTGGGCTTTGAGTTGAGGTTTACTATTCAACTTCGTGAAGCTTTGAATTCAAGCAAGAGTGAAATAGCCCCCACCACCAATCGAGTGAACCAAGCGAAAACACTTGTGAGGGAGTGAGTGAGGTTGTTTTTGCTAACGTTTGTTACTTGTGTAGGTACAATGTCTACCGAAGGAGAAAATTTTGCTAAGAGTGCCCTTGCTACTATCCTTGCCAAATTGGATAGTATGAACTTGAGGATCGAAAGCCTTGAGGTTAACCTCAAGTGCCCTAGTTGAGCAAGGGACTTCTAATGTGCAATCGGAGAAGGGGACCCCGAGTGTCCAAATTGAGAAAGGGGCCCCGAGTGCCCAAGTTGATGGTGTTGAGGGCACAAGTAGCCCAACCTTTACCCCGGAACAAGTTGTTGAGTTGCTCAATCGCCAACAACAGGTAAGGGAGGATCGTGATCGAATTGACCAATGGTTGGGCAATACCCAACGTGTGACCATTCCTAACCTTATGGGCAATCCCCAAAGGAATGCTCCACTTCCCAGACCAATCCGGAATGTTCAACCTCTTGAGCAAGTTGCACAAGCTCAAGAAGGGGAGGAGGATGATTATGGTGATGGTGGGTATGATGCTCACTTTCCATTTAGGGGTCGGAATGTGGATAGGGGAAGAGGCCGAGGTCGAGGGTCACCCATGGGGTATGTTGGAGGGAATGTTAGGAGAGATTATGGGGGTTATGGAGATCACTATGGAGGCCCACCGGAGCCTTTCCAAGGAGGTCGTGACAACAACCACAATCTCAATAGTGTGAAGCTTAATCTCCCACCTTTAAAGGGAATTGTGATTCGAGTGCTTATATTGAATGGGTGCTACAAATTGAAAGATTGTTTGACACCAATGATATGACCGATGAGAAGAAGGGTACTTATGCTATTTCCTTCTTTGAGTCCTATGCATCTACGTGGTGGGAATTCGTCAAGAGGTCAAGGAGAAGAGCGGGAGTCCCCGTGAATATAGGTTGGAATGACTTGAAGGGTATCATGAGTATCAAGTAAATCACTCCTAGATATCGACAAGAACAACTCAAGAAACTTTATGAGTTGAAACAAGGTGTCAAAATGGTGCATGAATACTTTGATGAGTTTGAAAGAACTCGAATGGCCTTGGACATGGACACCGAAGATGAGGAGCAAGCCGTGAGCCGTTTCATGAATGGTTTGAGCAATGGTATAGCTTCACAATTGAGATTGCATTCTTATCTCTCACTTCAAGAAGTCCTTGATGTCGCCATTCAAGCCGAGCAATGGCTTGATAAAGAAAAGTCCAACCGTTACAAGAGCAACACTTCTACTTCCATGAGCAAGCCAAAGGATTGGAAAAATCCTACTCCCAATGCAAGATTCACAAATGCAAGTGGCCCTAGTGGAGCAAGTGCAAGCAAGGATGTGAAGAAGCCATTTGAGAAGTATACACCCAATGTAGGAGGTAATTCTAAAACTCAATTGAACACTCCTACTTCTTCTTCCATTCAATGTCACAAGTGTAAGGGGTATGGCCACTTTGCCAAGGAGTGTCCTACGAAAAGGACCATGGTTGTTGTTGGTGAAAATGCATATGAGCAAGAGAGTGAGCCGGAGGAAGATGAGGGTGCAGAGGGAGATGTGGGAATAGAGGAGGATGGTGAAGATGTGATGCCGGGCAAATTGGCCTAAACGACAACCATCAAGAACCAAGCTTGGAGAGCACAAAGGTTGCAAGTCAAGGCCTTCGGATGAGGGTTCGAGAGTGCTTTGAAGCCATGGACTTGAGCACACTTGAGGGAGGACCGACTACGGACCAAGGAGGAACACTTAGAGTCCATTTTGAGCCGTATCCATACCTCCCAGGAAGAGGCGGAGCGCCTCCCCAAAGAGGCGGACCGCCTACAAAAGTCCAGAGACTTGAGCAGGAGAAGGCGGAGCGCCTCCTACTGAAGAACACTGAGGCGGAGTGCCTCCCTTGCTGAGGCGGAGCCCCTCCCCCTGTGAGCCTTGACGGGATTTTGTGTAAAGTTCCATTTTTGCCCTTAAGTGGCTTGTATTGTCTTAGCCCACTTTGGGGGCATTTTAGTCATTTCACTAGGAGTGTGGGAAAACTATAAAAGCCACACTTAGTCTTTCATTTCAGAAGTTAGCTTTGAACATAGAATTTGAGAAGAGAGAATTAAGAGAAGGCCGAGCCTTTCTTGTTGAAGCCCGAGGCTTCATGTATCTTGCACGACTTGGAACCTATGGTGATCGACCCCTAGTGTGATTCCATTGTAAGGTTCAAGTTTCCCTTCTCCCTTTTGAATTCAATCCACGTTATTGAATTGAATTCGATTCTTTCTTCTAATTTCTTGTCTTCCCAATCTTGATTTCTTGTTTATCTCGTTTACTTGCTTCCGCGTATCGTTTAGTTTGCTTCTGCTATTTTTGCCCTGCATCAGTTGGTATCGGAGCAAGGCTCGGGTTATGTTCTTAAAAACCCCCGTTCCTTGTTCATCGTGTTAGTATTATTGTGATTGTTGTGTTTGTTCTTGAAAAATTGAAGAAAAACAAAAAAATTGAAAAACTTGAAAAGTTGAAAAAATTTGGTAGATCGGGTTGGAATCGAATCCCCAAGTGTTAAAAAGTATTAGGGTTTGTTCCTTATTGTATTCCCGTTGTTTTGGTACCCATATATCACATTTTGGTGTTACGAATCAAAATTTCGAAAATCAAAATCCCAAAAGTTTGAAAATTTCTTGAAACGCTTCAATCTTGAATCGAAGCTTGTTGTTGTTTGTTGGAAGTTGAAAACCATTGGGGATTGGTTATAATAGTTGTATACACATTTGGGTATCATTAATTTTGTGTTTCGGGTTGAAAACGTTGGATTTTTGGGTGCGAAACGACCCAAAACGCGTTGTGCAAAGTTGCAGGAAAATGCACTAGGCGGACCGCCTAGATTTTGAGGCGGACCGCCTCCCTCTGGGCTGCTCTCTGGAATTTTGGAGGCGGAGCGCCTCTGGTTTGAGGCGGAGCACCTCTTGTCCTGAGGCTTTCCCGGGTAGTTTTTTGCCTAGGTTTCCATTGTTAATCGCCCACGGGCTTCTTGGTTAGTGCTTCTAAGGTAATTGGCCTGCTTGAGAGACACTAATCCTTTAGCGTATTAGGGTATTCGTGCGTAGAGGAGACTAGAATTCAAAGAAGAGTCGTAGATTTTTCTTTGGCCTCAAGTGCGCACTTTAAATAACTGTCCGTCCATTGAGTCTCATTAACTCCATTCCGAACTTTTATTTGGACATACTAGTTGTGATCACCTTGGTTCCCAAGTTGTAAAGGCCTCGCTCTTGAGTGTTCATACATTGAGTGATACACGTGAGGGAGTGACTTTCGGGAGGTTTTGTGCTTTGGTGTTGCAACGATGTCGGATGTTGATTGTGGAGATTATGACTCATGTGGGGATGATGCGAGTTGCTGTGACTCGTATGGTTATGATGGAGGCTATGGTTCCTACGAGGGTGATGATGACTATTACTATGATGATGGAAACCATGGCTCCTATGAGGATGAAGCGGGTCACTATGATGATCGTGAGATTGACGAAGACTATGAGGCTCATGAAGATGAATGTGATGATCCTTATGCTTCTAGTCAAGAAAATGAAGATGGTGACGCTTCAAGGTACATTGATCCTACTTACTCTTCTTGTGAAGAATTTGATATTGTTGATAGTGGCATAGGTAGAGTTGATGATGATGTTGAGTATATGGGTTATTCTTGTGCATCTTCTCTTAGTGTTGCTAACGATGTACAAGGGAGTAGTAGAGGTCTTTCCATTAGTATGGGAGGAGGTGGTGGTTGTTCCGTGGGAAAGAAGAAGCTTGCATCTTCTAGGTTCGCTAAGCGACCTAATTCTTCTAATTCCCATGTGGAGGTTGGTTTGAGAGATGGTGTTGCTTTTGCTACAACGGGATTGTATGCCGTGAAGGGCAGGGATTGTTGTAGTAGGAGTAGTAGTATGGGCTATGGAACCAAGGCGAGAGGCACTTATGGGTTCCATGGCGAGGTTCCTTCCTCGACTTCCAACAACATTTCTAATGATAGGAGAGTGACGGGAAGTGGAGGATGTTCTAGTGGTGTTGCCACTAGTGGAGGGATAAGGAAGACCCAAGTTGTCGGAGTTGACACTTGTGGGCATTCAAGTTCTCACTTGGATGCCAATCTACAAAGCTTGGGTAGATGTAGGTTCGTTGTTGAGGTAGATGGTATTGGAGGATACTTGCTCAAGATTGGTGGTAGCGATGCTAGTTGTATTAGCACCTCGTTGGTTGATAGGCTTAGGATACCATGCCATAAGCTAGAGCATCCTTATGAGTATGATGGAGTGTGGGTTTCTAAGGAGGCTCGGGTACTCATATCTCATAGGAATTATAAATGCTATGTGTGGTGTGATGTGTATCCCATGCGTCATGTTGATGTGTGGTTAGGTGTGCCGTGGTTGGAGGGTAAGAGGGTGCAATATAGTATGGTGAAGGATGCGTATCTTGTGGGCGTAGGGCAAAGAGTTTATGACTTTGTGCCTTACCGGGCGAAGAGCCAAGTGCCTACTAGTAGACCTTCCTTAGCTATGCAAAGGAGCAAGGAGCAAGAACTTCATTCCATGGTTGGAAGAGTGCAAACAAGAAGTCCTACAAACACAAGCAATGGTGGGACTAGTGCTACAAAAGAATTAACAAATGTCAACAAGGTGAGCCCGAAGCCACTTCCAAAGCCGAGTGGTTCACCAACAAAGAAGAAGGAGACGTCAAGCGATGAGTCTCCAAGTCCTAGATTCCGGGTGCACGTGAAAAGTCCACCTACTCCGGCTATGGGCATTCTCGGGCCTCGTCCCAATTCGCCCGAATTTGAGAGACAAAAGATAGAGAGGAGTAAGGGAGTGACCGGTGACATTCCTAGAGTGGAAAAAGGAGAGGATGTGATGAGTGATGTGAGTGGGATGTCACCACCCGAATCAACACCCGACCTTGAAAAGAAAATGAGGGAAAAGAAAGAGGGAAAAAGAAAAATTGAGAGTGAGGACACCCCTTATTCAAACCTTAACCCTTTTGCTTTTTCTTCTACTTGTTTGAGTACTTGTGTAGGTATTCTTGGAGGCAAACCGATGGAGCCTCAACCATGTTCCAAGATGGAAAGACAAGGTGAAGGAGAGCCCAAATGCGAGCTACAAGGTGAAGGCACTACCCGTGATGCTTCAAGTACATTGAGTGAACCCGGATGCAACTCAAATGTAAGTGATAGTCCTTCTTTCCTTAAGCATGAAACTTCCTTGTCTTATGGTATTGTTTGTGAAAACTCTATGCTAGTTGATAATTTGCATGACTATAATGTGTTTGCAACTAGTGTAGAGCCGGTTGGTCAACTTGTGTGTGCCAAAGAACCACTAGTTGAGAGGGATGAAAAGCCACATCATGATGTGAGCTCGGTTTTCATTGAACCTGGGTGGCCGGGCGGGGCGCCTGAGTGGCTGGGCGCCTGCTGGGCGGGGCGCCTGGGTGGCTGGGCAGGGCGCCTGGCTGCCTAGGCAGTGAGCCCTCCAGGCGGGGTGCCTGGGCTAGGCGGGGCGCCTGGCTGTGCTGGGATCCCTCCTCCTCCTTGGGCGTGGAGCCAAGAGCCGAAATCATCTGAAACACCTTCCCAAGCCTCTTGACTTCTAATCCTTGCATCCTTCAAGCTTGGCACACGTTGAAAAGTGTCTTGGCTCGATTTGCCCCGCATCATTCTTCCCTTCTTGAAGAGATTTCGTCCTCGAAATCAATCCATCAAGCCTACGTCCAAAGACAAACTCAAACAAAAACTTTCTACTCCAAGAGTAGGTTAGTGCTCAATAGTGTGGGAAAACACACTCTTGTGATAGAGCCAAGCGTCAGTAACAATTAAAAAGTTCATGCCTCCCAAGGAGACAACACGTACTCGACTCGACAAGAAAGTGCACCCAACACAATGACAAGCAAAGAAATCAATAGAGCATGGAGTATGCAAGATGTAGCAATCAATTCCCCTATGATCTCTAAGCTTACTACCAACACACCAAGCCTTCAAATCAATTTTATCACATTGTGACACATAGGCTTTGGTATGTCCAACACTCAAGGTGTGCTCAACATATGGGATGGAGTAAGTAAAATAGCTCAACTCACAACTAACTTCAACTACTCCGCTCCCCTTCTTAAAAGCATTCTTACACACACCGAGAGGCACCTCCTCACCTCCAAATATTCCTCTAAGACAACCCTCGTCACTAGACAAACTCCCAAGGGATGTCTCAAACAATGGATTATCTATGGAGTTAGGCATTCCAATCCATGAAGGTCCAAACTCACACTCTACTCTAGTTTGATACAACTCACCATTTTCATCGATGTGGCCCTCATACAAAGGATTAGTATAGGCACACTTCTCAAGCTCTGATGCCGGGCAAATTGGCCTAAATGACAACCATCAAGAACCAAGCTTGAAGAACACAAAGGTTGCAAGTCAAGGGCTCCGGAAACGTCTTGAAGATCATGCATTGGAGCACCAAGGAAGGAGGACCATCTCGGACACTTGGAGAAGCTCAAGAGACACAATTTGAGACACCCCAAGAGGCATCAGGAAGAGGCGGACCACCTACCCAAAGGGGCGGACCGCCTGAAAATTGTGTGCTCTCTGGATCTGGGAGAGGCGGACCGCCTCCTCACTAGGGCGAACCGCCTCCTTGTTGGCTGCCCTCTGGAAATGAACAAGGCGGAGCGCCTCCTAGGGGTGGGCGGACCGCCTACCCCTGTGTCAAGCCCATCAGAGTTTTTGTTATTTTTAGCGTGTAATTCCAACTTTGGCCCTAAGTGGCTTCTATTGTTTAAACCCACTTAGGGGTATTTTAGGCACTTCATTACAAGTTTGTAGAAGGATATAAAAGCCTTCATTAAGTCTTGAATTCATGAAGTTAGCTTTGAACATAGAATTGTGAAGAAAGAACATTGAAGAGGCCGAGCCCTTCTTGTTTGACCCCGAGGCTCGTGTATGTCTCGACTTGGAACCTATGGAGATCGACATCTAGTTAGATTCCATTGTAAGTTTCCCTTCTCCCTCTTGAATTCAATTAACGTTAATGAATTGAATTCGATTCTTTCTTCTAATTTCTTGCCTTCCTAGTCTCGATTTCTTGTTATCCTTTATTTGCCTCAGCTGGGAGGCGCTCCGTCTCTTCCTGAAGCCCCTTGGGGTGTCTCATTTTGTGATGCAGGGCTATCAAGGATTTGGCCCGGGGCTATCAAGGATTGGGCCCACATCATAAGGAGCCGCCTGTTGTGGGGTCCACCCCCTGGAGGAGTTGCGTTGCTCGGGGTGGTCATGGTGGTGTCAGGGACGGACCTCGATTTGGGGTTGATCCGGCGGTATAAGAGTTGCGTTGCGCCTCTACCAACAGCTATGGCTTTTGGTAGAAATGGTTGCAGTGCACTCTTAAAGTTGAGGAAATCTCGAGTGGGCATAGCTCTTGACATTGTAACTCTTTTGGCTTGAAATCAATTGGATGAATCCAAGTTGCTCTTCAATCCATCTTCGATCATTCTATTTGCTTGAGCCTCGTGTCTCTTGAGGATAGTTGCTTAGTGTAGGTGATTCTTTCGAATTGTTTAGGGTCTAACGGAACAAGTTCTTCGTTGCTACTCGAACTTTAGTGTGAGTCTCATCTCGTTCCTTATCTTTTATCGCTTTCGTATTTTCGATTACATCAGTTGGTATCAGAGCACGGCTAGGCTTCGTTCTTACGAATCCTCGGTCTTGTTCTTGTTGTTGTTATCTTTGTGTTTATTTTTCTTGATCTTGGAAAAATTGAAAAGAAGAAAAAAATTCAAAAGTTGAAAAAAATTCAAAAATTTGCTACATCTTGTTGATTGTATCGATTTTGTTGGTTTTGATTATCGGGGATTGTTTGTCTACGTATTCTCGACAATTGGGTACCAACAAAACACATTTTGGAGTTGTGAATCAAAATCTTGAAAAGCAAATCTCAAAAGTTGAAGATTCACAAATTTTGCTAGAACTTGTTCGATGTTATGAATTCTTGGTTTTTTGGTATCGGGGTTTACTCCTTAAAGTTTTCCCGTCGTTTTGATACCCCCATAACATCATTTGGAGTAGCGGAATGAAAATCGAAGTTTTGAAACTTTGAAGTTTTTGAAAATTTTGAAGAACTTGCTCCAATTCTTGAAAACAAGTTGTTTGTTGATTGTTTGATTGATAAAACAATTGGGGATTGTTTACTTCAGTTGAAAACACCCTTTGGAAGCTTTAGAACTGAACAACAAGTCGAATTGGGGTGATTTGTGTGCCAAAAACTGAGTTTTCAGTCGGGGTTCTGGTTCTGGACTACAAGCCTGCGCGATCGCGCACCTCTTCACGCGATCGCGACAACTCCCCAAATTAAGTCATCGCGATCGCGCGCCTTTCCACGCGATAGCGAAGAGAACCAAATTCCAGAATTTCCTGAATTTGGACAGATTTTTCGCAAAGCGTTCGTAACAGTTTCCGCTCACCAAAACTCCCATAGCATCATCAAATATGGTGAGTTTGTAGATCACTAACCAAAAATCATCCAATTCCGAATCCGTTTAGTGATGATTCGATCTTTGAACATTTGATCGCGTCACTTCCGGTTAGTACTTTGAGGGTAACACTCCTACCTAATTAGTACTAATCCTTTGTGCGAATAGCATACTCGTGCCTAGAATTAGAGTAGATCTCAAAGAAGACTCGTAGCATATTTTTTTGGCTCAAGTGCTCACTTATAAAGCCGTTCGCCCATCGAGTCCCATCAATTCCACTCACCCCAAAGAGTATTTGGTTCTTGTGACTTGAGTGGTTATTGAGGTGGTTGTTCAACTACGAGGAAGCCTTTGAGATCAAGCTTGAGTGATAAAATCCCCCACCACTAAACGAGTGTACCGAGTGACATTCAAAAGTGAGTGAGTGATGCAGGGGCTATCAAGGATTGGGCCCAAACTCATAAGGAGCCGCCCGTTGTGGGATCCACCCCCTGGAGGAGTTGCGTTGCTCGGGGTGGTCATGGTGGTGTTAGGGACGGACCTCGATTTGGGGTTGATCCGGCGATATAAGAGTTGCGTTGCGCCTCTACCATCAGCTATGGCTTTTGGTAGAAATGGTTGCAGTGCACTCTTAAAGTTGCATTTGAATGTGACTTGGGATGATTTGAAAGGGCTTATGAATGCCAAGTACATAACTCCAAGGTATCGGCAAGAGCAACTCAAAATGCTCTATGATCTAAAGCAAGGTGTCAAAATGGTGCATGAGTACCATGATGAATTTGAGAAGATTCGGATTGCATTGGATATGGATACCGAATGTGTGGAACAAGCAATGATCCGCTTCAAGAATGGTTTGAGCTATGGTATAGCTTCTCAATTGAGGTTGCATACTTATCTTTCACTTCAATATCTACTTGAAGCCGCCATTGAAGCCGAGAGTTGGCTTAAGGGAGAGAGGTCAAAAAACAACACTCCTACTACTACAAGCAAGCCAAAAGAGTGGAAGACTCCAAGTGCAAACGTTCCAAGTGCAAGTGCTAGCAAGGAAGTGAAGAAGCCTTATGAGAAGACTACACCACACTTGGAAGGTACTTCTAAAACTCGCTTGAGTAATCCTATTTCTACTTCTACTCAATGTTATAAGTGTAAGGGCTATGGGCATATTGCTAAAGAATGCTCCACAAAACGAACCATGGATGTGGTTGGCAATTTGGTGTATGAACAAGAAAGTGAGTCCGAAAATGGAGAAGTAGAGGAGGATGAGGAAGTTGATTGTGAGGAGGCCGTAGAGGAGGATGATGGTCCTCAAATGTTCTTGGTGGTTAGGAGAAGCTTGAGTACCATTTGGGTGGAAGAGGAGGTGGAAAATGAACAAAGGGAAAACCTCTTTCATGCTAGGTGCCGAGTGATGGGCCAAGTATGTTCAATGGTTGTTGATTCGGGGAGTTGTACCAACATTGTGAGCCAAACCTTTATTTCCCAATTGAAGTTACCTACTCTAAAGCATCCAAAACCATATAGACTACAATGGCTTAGTGAGTGTGGTGAACTTAAAGTGGTGAAATAAGCGTTGATCGAGTTTAGCATTGGTAGCTATAAGGATAAGATAATGTTTGATGTGGTCTCGATGCAAGCATGCCACTTGTTGTTTGGGAGGCCATGGCAACATGATAGGTGTGTAGTGCATGATGGCCGAACCAACTCTTACACGGTCAAGCAAAATGGGAGAAAGTATGTGCTTAGACCTTTGACTCCAAGGCAAGTAAGGGAAGACTGCAAACGAATGAAGGAGTTGAGGGAAGCGGCTAAAGCGAAGTCACCCATTGTACTTGAGTCCGAGGCAAACAATCTTATTGTTTTGCCATTGCAAGATGAAAATGAGAGTCACTCCACTTCAAATGAGAGAGAAAATATAGAGAGAAGTGAGGGAGTGACTGGTGACAATCCAAGAGAGGAAAAAGGAGAGGATTTGAGGAGTGATGTGAGTGGATTGTCACCACAAACTACACTTGACCATGAGGTAAAATTGAGAGAGATGAGAGGTGAGGAAGGAATCGAGAGTGAGAGCACCCATTGTTCTAACCCTTCTTTATCTTCTACTTTCTCTTGTCAAAGTTCGTGTGTAGGTACATTTGAAGACAAGCCATTGGAGCCTCAAAGTGAGCTTCATGAAGGGGGAGTTGCATATGACACTTCAAACCTTGTGAGTGACCAAGGAAGTACTACCAATCTAAGTGTTACTTCACCTTTTCATGAGCCTACTAGCTACTTGTCTTGTGATGACTCAACACTAGTTGGAGCTTGTGATGCCTCTAGTGAATATGCCACTAGTTAAGAGTCTAGTTGTCAACTTGAGTTTGCTTGTGAAACACTAGTTGGGAGGACCACTATGCCACATCATGATGTGAGCTCTTTGTTCATTGAACCCCTCCCTAGTGTAGATGTGATGGTTGACCATGATTGTGACCCTTGCTATGACACACCACCGACCTTTGACAAATGGGAAGATGAGATAGTTGATCATTCCCTTATTGATATGCTTCTATTTGGTGGACCAATGTGTTGTGGTAAGGATGGTCTTGACCTTGAGGAGTCCAAATTGCATGAATTTGACAAGGTTGTCTATGATGACTCCTCAAGTGAACCTAGTCTTGATAACTTGTCTATGCTTGATCATGATAGTGAGATGCATGTTTATACTAATCCATTGTTTGAAGGCATTCTCATTAGTGGTAATAACTTGTATCGGACTAGGGTGAATAGTAAATTGGAACCTCCATGGTGTGAAGGATTTGATTCCTTAGGCAACCAATTGTTTGAGAATTTGGGTGATGCAGGGAAAAACGAGCGGAAGCTAATAACGAGATGAAAATGCGGAAGCTAAAACAAGATAGGTGATATCTAACAAGATATCAAGATAAAAAGCAAGACGAAGCTTGAAACGATTACCTAAGTAGCACAGAGGAACTTGTCTCGATACACCCCGGGTGAATGTCAAGAATCACCTATACTACGCAACTACCCTCAAGAGGCTCCCGGCTCAACTTGGAATCCACCAAGTGAAATCATGCCCGCTCACGGGTTCTTCAATGAGATTCACTCAAGAAATGTTCATCATTCTATATTCAAAGTTGTGTAAAAATGAAATGAAAGCCTAAGTGCTCTATTTATAGGACTTTCTAAACTAGTGTGAAATGTCTTAAATACCCCCACAAGTTGGGTTTAACGAATAAGACCACGCAGGGTCATATTAGTAATAACTATGCCTCAAAAACCCGGAATAAGCCATGTAGCTTCGGCTTCAGGGGTAGGCTCCCGCCTCCAGTGGTGAGGCACTCCGCCTCAGTGTTCTTCAGTGAGGGGCGGTCCGCCTCAGTGGGGAGGCACCCAGCCTCTTGCTGAACAGCTCTCTGGACTTCGTTAGGCGGTCTGCCTTGTATTGTAGGCGGTCCGCCTCTTCCTGGGAGGTATGGTTACGGCTCAAATTGGACTCTAAGTGTTCCTCCTTGGTCCGTAGTTGGCCCTCCCTCAAGTGTGCTCAAGTCCATGGCTTCAAATCACTCCCGAACCCTCCTCCGAAGTCCTTGACTTGCACTCCTTGTGCTCTAAAGCATGGTTCTTGATGGTTGTTGCTTTCGCTCCAATTTGCCCGGCATCATCCTCCCCTTCTTGAAAGGATTTCGTCCTCGAAATCAAACCATCAAGCCCTACCATCAAAGACAAGCACAAACAAAAACAAAAACTCCTACTACAAGAGTAGGTTAGTGCCACAAGTGTGGGAAAACACACTCTTATGGTATAACCAAGTATCAATAGCCATAAAGAAGTTCATGTTCCCAAGGGAACTAGCAATTACTTGGTTCATCAAAGAAGTGCACCCAACACAAGAACAAACAAAGAGATCAATAGTGCATGAGATATGCAAAGGCACGCTATCAAAATCCCTACGACCCCTTAGTTCAAGATTAGCACACCAAGACTTTCCACTACACGAGTAGACAAGTCCATCAAGAGTGAGTGCAAGTGATGTGGAAAATTCACTCTTGTGATAGAGCCAAGTATCAATACAAATCAAAAGGCTTATGTCTCCCAAGGAGATAACAAGTTCTTGGCTCCATAGTGACAAGCACTCGCATTCATAACAAGCAAAGAGACCATTAGGACATAGACCATTCAAGATTAAGCACTCAAAGTTCCTATGACCCCTAAGCTCATGATCAGCATACCAAACCTTCAATGCATTACTATCATATTGCGGCACAATGGGTTTGGCATGCTCAATTCTCAAAGTGTGGTTAACATGTGGAATGGGATAGACAAAGTAGGTCAATTCGCAATTAGAATCAATTACCCCACTCCCCTTCTTAAGAGCTCTCATACTCACACTAAGAGATACCTCCTCACCTCCAATTTCATCCTCGAGACAACCCTCCTCACAAGGTAAACTCTCAAGGAAGGAACTATTGATGGCCGCTCCATCATCGTAACCCGAACCAACAAGAGTAGGGTCACTAGAAGAATCATCTACCTCACTCGAAGTTTCAAATAAAGAGTTGTCTATGGGATCAAATCCCTCACACCACAGAGGTTCTAGCTCATTCTCAACTCTAGTTCGATACAAATCACCTTCACAATTAAAGATGCCCCCACGCAACGGGAATATAAAAGCATGCACCTCCATTTCATAATCAAACAAAGGATTAGTATCAAGACTAGGTTCTTCGCCCTCGCTTGAGGAGTCATCATAGACAACCTTGTCCAATTCATGCAATTTGGACTCCTCAAGGTCACTTTCATCCTTACTACGACACATAAAGCCACCAAAATCAATTAAATCAACAAGGGTAGAGTCACATAACTCTTCTTCCCCTTTATCAAATATGGGTGGGGTGTCATAACAAGGGTCACAAGCAAGGTCAACTACCATATTTTTGCTAGAGAGAGGTTCTTTGACTACCGGACTCACACCATGATGTGGCTTTTCAATCCTCTCTACTAGGCCACACGCAAACACAAGTTGACCATTGGACTCTTCACTAGTTGCAAGGTCAATATAGGCATCACAAGCAACAACTAGCCTTGAGTCTCTACAAGACAAGGGATTAACACGTTCATGAGAAGGGAAGGTAACACTTACATTTGAGTCGCTCCCGTGAGCACTCACATAGCTTGTAGTGTCGCGTTCAATTCCTCCGTCATGAAGCTCACAATGATGATCTCCATCCTCTTGTCTTCCTTCCAAGGCAAACGGTTGAGGCTCCAATAGCTCGCCTCCAAGAGTACCTACACAAAAGCTATGGCAAGAAGAAGAAGATAACATAGGGTTAGGACAAAGGGTGCCCTCACTCTCAATTTGTTTTTCCTCTCCTCTTCTTTCTTTCAATTCGCTCTCATGTGCAGGTGTATGGGAACGAGGTCTAATAATGTTATCACCTCGCTCACTTTCCCCAACTCCCTCATTTGCCATTGGTTGGCTCATAGGAGTAGTAGAATTACCCCTAGAGTGAGTCTTTACATCTACTTGGGGAATGCCCAAGTTGTGGGGAATGCCCAAGTTTTGGGGAATGCCCACTCGTTGGGGAATGCCCAACGGTTGGGGAATGCCCAACATTTCATCACTAGTACCTCTTTCGGTACCCTTTTGGACACTCGGGGTCCATTTTCTTTCAAGGCTCTCAAGCCGTTGGTCTAAAGATCTCACCTCGGCCAATATGTAGGCCAAAGTGCTTACCGGGACCTCAACGGTATCGTATACGTCTTCGGCCATGTACCTACAAAAATTAAAGACAAGAGAAAGAGGTTAGAGTAAAAACCTCACTCGCTCCCTCACCTTTGGAGTGTCACTCGGGTACACTCAATTTAGTGGGTTGTAGGATCACTCAAGCTTGATCTCAAAGGCTTCCTCGTAGTTGAACAACTACCTCAATAACCACTCAAGTCACAAGAACCAAATATTCTTCGGGGTAAGTGGAATTGATGGGACTCGATGGGCGAACGGCTTTATAAGTGAGCACTTGAAGCAAAAATGTTCTACGAGGCTTCTTTGAGTTCTACTCTCCTCTAAGCACGAATGTCCTAATACGCTCAAGAGTTAGTATCTTTCGAGTAGGCCAATTACCCTAGAAACACTAACCAAGAAGCCCTGAGGCAAACAACAAGTGAAAACCTACGAAAAAACTACCCGGAAACAACTAACAGGGGGAGGCGCTCCGCCCAGAGGGGGAGGCGCTCCGCCTAAGAAAGTCCAGAGAGGGACTTTTGCTGAGGAGGTCCGCCTAATCCTGAGGCGGTCCGCCTAAGGCTGATTCTGCAGCTTTTTCAACTACGGGTTTTTGGTGATTTTGGCCAAACTTTTCGATCGATTTCAACCCGATTCACAAAACCAACGATACCCAAAGGTGCATACAACTATATTATCCAATCCCCAATGGTTTTCAACTCCAAAAAAACAACAACAAGCTTTGATTCGAATTTGAAGCATTTTCAAGAATTTTAAAACTTTTTGGATTTTGATTTTGGAAATTTTGAATCGTAACACCAAAATGCGATATATGGGTATCAAAACTACGGGAATACAATAAGGAAAAAATCCCACTACTTTTTAACACTTGGGGATTCGAATCCAACCCGATCTACCAAATTTTTTTCAAGTTTTCTAGTTTTTTCAATTTTTTTGTTTTTTCTTCAAATCTTCAAGAACAAAAACATAAACACAACAACAATAAGAACAAGACCGAGGATTCGTAAGAACGAAGCCTAGCCGTGCTCTGATACCAACTGATGTAGGGAAAAACGAGGGGAAGCTAATAACGAGATGAAAATGCGGAAGCTAAAACAAGATAGGCGATATCTAACAAGATATCAAGATAAAAAGCAAGACGAAGCTTGAAACGATTAACTAAGTAGCACCGAGGAACCTGTCTCGATACACCCCGGGTGAATGTCAAGAATCACCTATACTACGCAACTACCCTCAAGAGGCACCCGGCTCTTGCAAATAGAATTATTAAGAGGTTTCGATGCTCAACTTGGAATCCACCAAGTGAAATCATGCCCGCTCACGGGTTCTTCATTGAGATTCACTCAAGAAATGTTCATCATTCTATATTCAAAGTTGTGTAAAAATGAAATGAAAGCCTAAGTGTTCTATTTATAGGACTTTCTAAACTAGTGTGAAATGTCTTAAATACCCCACAAGTTGGGTTTTATGAATAAGACCACGCAGGGTCATATTAGTAATAACTATGCCTCAAAAACCCGGAATAAGCCATGTAGCTTCGGCTTCAGGGGTAGGCGCCCGCCTCCAGTGGGGAGGCGCTCCGCCTCAGTGTTCTTCAGTGAGGGGCGGTCCGCCTCAGTGGGGAGGCGCCCCGCCTCTTGCTGAACAGCTCTCTGGACTTCGTTAGGCGGTCCGCCTTGTATTGTAGGCGGTCCGCCTCTTCCTGGGAGGTATGGTTACGGCTCAAATTGGACTCTAAGTGTTCCTCCTTGGTCCGTAGTTGGCCCTCCCTCAAGTGTGCTCAAGTCCATGGCTTCAAATCACTCCCGAACCCTCCGAAGTCCTTGACTTGCACTCCTTGTGCTCTCAAGCATGGTTCTTGATGGTTGTTGCTTTGGCTCCAATTTGCCCAGCATCATCGGGTGAGGTAGATAGTTCTTGGAGTGACCCTACTATTGCTTGTTGGGGTTATGATGAAGTAGAATCCATCATCAATGCCTTCCTTGAGAGCTTGTCTTTTGAGAAGGGTTGCTTAGGTGATGAAATTGGAGGTGGAAGGGAATCCCTTGGTGTGAGTAAGTATGCTCTAAAGAAGGGGAGTGGAGTACTTGATATTACTTGCATGTTGGGTTATTTGACTCACTCCACTCCACATGTTGATCACACCTCGAGGATTGATTGGTATGTTGATTTTGAGCTTAAGGTTCAAGAGGGTTTTGATAGCTTACTCTTTCATTTTTCATGCCCATATGACCTATTTGCTCATTATCTTGTTGAGTGCATGTTGATCTTTAACCAAGTGCTTGTGGTTCTCTTTGGGGACTTGATATTCATGATTGTTATTGATGCTTGGTTATATCACAAGAGTGTGTTTTCCACACTTCTTGCACTAACCTACTTTCAAAGTAGGAAATCTTGTGTTTGCTTGTCGTTGCTTGTAGGTTCTAAGATCCATGTTAAGGCAAGGGAGATCTTGGAAGAGACCTATGTCAAAGTGACGATCAAGGGTTACAAGGGAGGAGAGCATTGGGCACCCCGAAGAGATGATTCCATGGTCGTGCATGCATTGATTTCGAGGACGAAATCTCTTAAGAAGGGGAGGATGATGCAGGGCAAATCGAGCCAAGACACTTTCCAACATGTGCCAAGCTTGGAAGATACAAAGGACTTGAAGTCAAGGGCTTTGGAAGTGTTCCGGATGGTCTCAGCATTAGGCCCCACGCCTAAAGAGGAGGAGGGAGGCCCAGCACAGCTAGGCGCCCTGCCTAGCCTAGGCGCCCCGCCTGGGAAGCTCACTGCCTAAGGAGTAAAATGGTGCACAGGCGCCCCGCCTACCTAGGCCCAAGGCCAGGCGTCCCGCCTACCCCAGGCGCCCCACCTACCCCCAGGCGCCCCGCCCAGACTCAGCACAAGCCAGGCGCCCCTCTCAGCTTCAGGCGCCCCTCCCAGCTCGCAGATTTATTAGGCTTTTACTGTTTTGACCCTACGTGGTCTTTTATTCCTAAGCCTAAGTGTGGGCACTTTATACCTTTTACTTAGTGTCTAAAAACATCTATAAATAGCTAGATAGCTAGTTTTATTCCTTAGCTTGTTTTGAATGATGAATTAACATTGTAAAGAGGGATCTCTTTGGATTTATGAAAAGCAACCTTGAGTTTGGGACTTGTTTACTTCTAGTGGATTCTAGTTGCCTAACAACCCCGCCCCGATCATTCTACTTGCGAGTTCTAGTTGACTCGAGGGTAGTTGCCTAGCGTAGGTGTTCTTGACATTCTCTCGGGCTGTAACGGAACGAGTTCTCCGTTGCTACTTGAGATTATTGATCGAGTTACGTCTCGTTCTTTATCTTTTACCTTTTCCGCATTTTCCCTACATCAGTGAGCGAGTGAGGATTTTTACTCTAACCTCTTTCTTGTCTTTGATTTGTGTAGGTACATGGCCGGAGACGTGTATGATACCGTTGAGGTCCCGGTAAGCACTTTGACCTACCTCTTGGCCGAGGTGAGATCTATAAGCTCGAGGTTTGATAACCTCAAAGAGGAATGGACCCCGAGTGTCCAAAAGGGTACCAAAGGAGGTACTAGTGATGAAATGTTGGGCATTCCCCAACCGTTTGGCATTCCCCAACAAGTGGGCACTCCCCACAACTTGGGCATTCCCTAAGGTGATGGTGAGCAAGAGGATGAGCTTAAAATGACACTTGTTGTACGGAGGAGTTTGGGTGCCATGAGTCTTGCAGAGTCGGAGCATGTGCAAAGGGAGAATCTCTTCCATGCTAGGTGTCGGGTGATGGGACAAGTGTGCTCCATGATCATTGATTCGGGAAGTTGTGCTAACATAGTGAGTGAGACCTTGATTTCCCAATTGCAATTGCCTACTATAACACATCCACATCCCTACCGTTTACAATGGTTGAGTGAGTGTGGAGAGTTGAGGGTGGAAAAGCGAGCTTTGATTGAGTTTGGCATTGACAACTACCGATGATAAGACCCAAATCGAGCAACCATACAAAAGCATCATCCAAGGCCGAGGAAGAGCACTTCAAGGTCATACTTTGGTGTGCCGTGGATGGAGGACCCTCTAGGACACTTGGAGAGGCTCAAGAGACACAAAATGAGACACCCCAAGGGGCTTCAGGAAGAGGCGGAGCGCCTCCCAGCTGAGGCGGGGCGCCTCCCAAAATCCAGAGAGCTGGACTTCAGAAGGCGGAGTGCCTCAGACAAGAGGCGGAGCGCCTCCCAAGAGATCCAGAGAGATGAAGCCTACTAGGCGGCCGCCTCCCCACCCTTGGCGGACCGCCTCCCCCTGTAACAAACATGCGGGATTTAATGACTTGTTGCTTGAACTTCCAATTATAGCCCTGTGTGGCCTTATTTGTTTTTCGCCCACTTTGGGGGTGTTTTAGACCTTTTATTATACCTAAGTGAAGCCTATAAATACTTCAGTTAGCCTCTTCAAAACATTAGCTTACTTTGATTATTATTGAATGAAGAATAGAGTTCATCCCTTTGTTGAAGAAACCCTTTCTTTGGTTGCTTGAATTCACTAGTGGAACCTAGTTGAGTTTTGAACCGAAACCCGATCATTCCATTTACGAGTCCCGGGTGCGACTCGAGGGTGGTTGCATAGTGTAGGTCCTTCTAGACGCCGATACGTGGGTATCTCGGGACAAGTTCCCCGGGGTTACTTCGTAGGGAGTTCGAGAAGTGTCTCGCTCTCCTATCTTTATTTTTGTCTTGTCTTTTCGATTCTTATCATCTTGGTATCAGAGCAAGGCTCGGGTTTTGTTTCTACAAATCCCCGACCCTTGATTCTTCGTGCCTAGGTTAGTTTCGCTTTTAGGTTCTTGTTTATTGTTATTGAAAAGAAGAAAAACACAAAAAAAATGAAAAGAAGAAAAAACACCAAAAAATTTTTGATCATGGATTCTTGGATTATTGGACCCGTTGTGTGATTGTTAGTGGGGTTTGTTCCTTGTTGGAAACCCATTCTTTTGGTACCTTAAACACCCAATTAGGACCCGTTGTGGATTTCTTGTTATTGATTGGGGCTTGGTAAAAAGTATTGGGGTTTGTTCTTTGTGACCAATACAACATTTGGGTACCTTTGAATTGCTAAAACAACGCTTGATTAGTTGGATTTTTGGGTGCAAAACCAAGAAAACACGAAGTGAAACTGTGCTGAAAGTTGCAGGAGGCGGAGCGCCTAAGACCTGAGGCGGACCGCCTAAAAACTGATACCTCTCTGGACTTTGCTGAGGCGGAACGCCTCCACCAAAGAGGCGGAGCGCCTCCCCCCTGAACCCTGCACTGGGCGGCCGCCTACTCTCCTGAGGCGGGGCGCCTGATCCTGAAGGTATTCGTTTCGGGTAGTTTTTCGTAGAACCTCTTGTTTCTTTGATTCCATTGCATCTAGCTAGTACTCCTTTGAGTAATCTATCCTACTTGAATTGTGCTAGCCCTTCTAAGCTATTAGGAAACTCAAGCCTAGACCGGAGAATAGAATTCAAAGAAGACTCGTAGTCTCATTTGGCTCAAGTCCGCACTTAAAGAGCGTATCGTTCCGATAGAGTCCTATCAACTCCACTCACCCCGGAGTGCATTGGGCTCTTGAGTTGAGTGATTAAATTGAGGTTTGCTATTCAACTTAGTGAAGCTTTGGATTCAAGCAAGAGTGAAAAAGCCACCACCCACAAAATGAGTGATCCGAGTGAAACACTTGTGAGGGAGTGAGTGAGGTTGTTTTGCTAACGTTTGTTTCTTGTGTAGGTACGATGGCCAACGAAGGACAAGATTTCATAAAGGAGGCCTTGGCTAACCTTCTTGCTAAGATGGACCTCATGAACCAAAGGATTGAGTCTCTTGAAAAGGGTGCCTCAAGTGCCCTAGTTGAGCAAGGGACTTCCAATGTCCAATCGGAGAAAGGGACCCCGAGTGTCCAAATCGAGAAAGGGGCCCCGAGTGCCCAAGTTGAAGTCTCAAGTACTCCTAACTTTACCCCGGAGCAAGTTAGCCATGTCATTGAATTGCTCAATCAACAACGGGTAAAGGAGGATCGAGAGAGAATTGATCCAATGTTGGGCAATACCCAACGAACGGGCATTCCCCGTATCTTAGACAACCCCCCAAGAAACATTCCACTACCAAGACCCGTCCGAAATGTGCAACCTCTTGAGCAAGTCGATGAAGCTCAAGAAGGGGAGGAAGCCGATTATGGAGATGACATGTATGGGTTTGATGATCACTTTCAACCGAGGCGAGGTATGAATTGGGGTCGAAATGTGGATAGAGGTAGGGGCCGAGGTCGAGGGCAACCTATGGGGTATGTATGAGGGAATGTGAGGAGAGATTATAGAGGTTATGGAGATCACTATGGAGGCCACCCGGAGCCTTTCCAAGGGGGTCGTAACAACAACAACAATCTCAATAGTTGAAGCTCAATCTTCCAAGTTTTAAGGGGAATTGTGATCCGGCGGCTTACATTGATTGGGTGCTACAAATTGAAAGATTGTTTGACACCAATGATATGACCGATGAGAAGAAGGGTACTTATGCTATTTCCTCCTTTGAGTCCTATGCATCTACTTGGTGGGTTGGAATGACTTGAAGGGTATCATGAGTATCAAGTATATCACTCCTAGATATCGTCAAGAACAACTCAAGAAACTTTATGAGTTGAAACAAGGCGTCAAGACTGATAAGGGGGAAACCTACGAAAGCGATAAAGAGATAAAAGCGAGACGAGACTTACACTAAAGTTCGAGTAGCAACGAAGAACTTGTTCCGTTACACCCCAAACGATTGGAAAGAATCACCTAACACTATGCAACTATCCTCAAGAGACACGAGGCTCAAGCAAATATAATGATCGAAGATGGATTGATGAGCAACTTGGATTCATCCAATTGATTTCAAGCCAAAAAGAGTTACAAGTGTTCAAGAGCAATACTCATTAATGTACTTTGTTCAAAGTAAGGTAAAGAGCAATAAATGAAAGAGGGGTGTTATAAATACACCCCTTTACAAGGTTTTCCTAGTTTCTGGTCCGAGACTGCCAAAGTGTTCATCGCGATCGCGCATGATTATATGCGATCGCGAGGCACACTTAAAAACAAGTCGCGCGATCGCGCGAGACAAGGCGCGACAGCGAAGAACAAAAAAAGACTCTTCGCGATCGCGAAGGTGATGCACGCGGTCGCGAAGAACAAAATTCTAGCTTCAGGCAGTAAGCACAGCAGGTGTTCCCCTGTTTTGCCCTGTTTTGCTCCCCTGCTTCCTGCACTGTTTCCTGCCCTGTTCCAACGTTGATTGAGCTCCAATGCAATGTCTTCAAGTCTTCTCCTGAGCTCATATCGTCCATGCCCTTCCGGATCAAGTGTAAGTGAGCATCATGAAGTGCTTTGGCTTGGCTTCTCGTAAAGGGCCTTGTGGTGGTGGTTTGCCCCGCATCATTCTCCCCTTCTTGAGAAGATTTCGTCCTCGAAATTGAAGTATCCACCTCCACGGCATCATCCTCTACGGCATCATGACCTACATCAAGAGGAGCCAAGTCACTAACATTAAAAGTGTTTGATACATTGTACTCACCGGGCAAATCGATCACATATGCGTTGTTGTTGATCTTGGAGAGCACTTGAAAGGGTCCATCCCCTCGGGGTGCCAACTTCCCTTTTCTAAGGTTTGGAAACCTCTCTTTGCAGAAGTGCACCCACACCCAATCTCCTTTCTTGAGTTTCAACTTCTTCCTCCCCTTGTTCTTCTTGAGGGCAACCTTGTCATAGGCTTCCTCCAATCGCTTCCTCGCTTTGGCATGGATTTCAAGCATGGCTTTAGCTCGGTTTTCACCTTCAAAATTAACAACCATTTCCTTGGACAAAGGGGTTAGATCAAGTGGAATCAAAGGATTAAAACCATAGACGCACTCAAACGGAATCAAACCAATCATGCTATGCAATGTGCGGTTATAAGCAAACTCCATAAGAGGCAACTTATCAACCCACGTCCCGGCCTTACCTCGGGTCATGGCTCTAAGAAGAGCACCCAAGGTTCGGTTCACCACTTCGGTTTGACCATCAGTTTGGGGGTGGTGGGACGTAGAAAACAACAACTTGGTGCCAAGAGCACCCCAAAGACACCTCCAAAGAAGCTACATGTTGTGCATCATGACTCTTTTTACAAGGAATAAAGTGAGCCATTTTGGAGAACCTATCCACGACAACATAAATGCTATCGTGCCCCCCTTTAGACCGTGGTAAACCCATAATAAAATCCATCGAAATGTCCATCCACGGGCTAGTAGGGATAGGGAGGGGAGTATACAAACCATGGGAATTAGATTTGGACTTAGCATACTTGCAATCCAAGCAAGTATTGCAAAGTCTCTCAACTTGCACACCCATCTTTGGCCAATGGAATTGCTCCATGAGAATGGCCAAGGTTTTGTTCCTCCCAAAGTGACCCATCAAGCCCCCACAATGTTCTTCACGAACAAGCAAATCCCTCCATGAGGACTTGGGTACACAAACTCTTCCATTTTTAAAAATGTAGCCATCAACCCATTGGTATTTCTCCACCCGCTTCCCACTCACTAGAGCATCATGAATGCTCTTGAACTTTGGGTCATGTTCATATAAAGATTTTATACTCTCAAAACCCATAAGTCTAGAGGCAAGTGTGGTAGCAAGGGCGAACTTCCTAGAAAGCGCATCGGCTACAACATTGTCCTTACCCTTCTTGTAATGGGTTACCTAAGGAAAGGACTCAATAAACTCCACCCACTTGGCATGTCTCTTGTTCAACTTTTCTTGACCTCTTAGATGCTTGAGTGGCTCATGGTCACTCTTGATCACAAATTCCCGAGGCCATAGATAGTGTTGCCAATGGGCTAGAGCTCTCACGAGGGCATACAACTCCTTGTCATACGTGGAGTAATTCAAGGTTGCGCCCTTCAACTTCTCACTAAAGTAGGCAACAGGTTTCCCTTCTTGCATGAGAACACCCCCAATACCCACCCCCGAGGCATCACATTCTACCTCAAAAGCCTTCCCGAAGTCGGGCAATTGTAACAAGGGGGCGGTACTTAGCCTACTTTTCAATTCTTGGAAAGCCTTTTCTTGCGGCTCTCCCCAAACAAAGGGCTTGTCCTTTTTCACCAACTCGGTGAGTGGTGCGGCAATGGTGCTAAAGTCTCTAACAAAGCGCCTATAGAAACTAGCTAGGCCATGGAAACTCCTCACATGAGAAACGGTGGTAGGAGTAGGCCAATCTCTAATGGCTTCAACTTTGGACTCATCAACTTCTACACCATTGGCTACAAGAAAGCCCAAAAAGACAACCTTTTCAACACAAAAGGCACACTTCTTAAAGTTGGCATAGAGCTTTTCGGCTCGTAGCACTTCAAGCACTTGACTCAAGTGGCCAACGTGGTCATCTATTGACTTGCTATAAATCAATATGTCGTCAAAGTAGACGACCACGAATTTGTTGATGAATGGCTTTAGCACATGGTTCATTAGTCTCATGAAGGTGCTAGGTGCGTTGGAGAGGCCGAAAGGCATCACCAACCATTCATAAAGACCAAATTTGGTCTTGAATGCGGTTTTCCACTCATCACCCAGTTTCATCCGGATTTGGTGGTAGCCGGACCTAAGGTCTATCTTTGAAAAGACACTAGAACCACTAAGCTCATCCAACATATCATCCAAACGAGGTATGGGATGTCGATACTTTACCGTGATCTTATTGACCGCTCGACAATCCACACACA
Organism: Petunia secreta; assembly: GCA_029990175.1. Lineage (NCBI taxonomy): Eukaryota > Viridiplantae > Streptophyta > Magnoliopsida > Solanales > Solanaceae > Petunia > Petunia secreta. Next base: position 4,691,858 of record JARKIP010000087.1, on the reverse strand, counting down.
TCCTCCAAGTGCCATCCTTCTTTGGAACAAGGATCACGGGCACGGCACAAGGACTCAAGCTCTCCCTCACCAAGCCTTTGGTAAGAAACTCATCAATTTGCTTTTGTAACTCCCTTGTGTCCTCGGGATTACTTCTATATGCCGGCTTGTTGGGAATTTGAGATCCCGGGACAAAGTCAATTTGATGCTCAATACCCCTCAAGGGAGGTAATCCATCCGGCATCTCCTCCGGGAACATGTCCTCATAGGCCTTCAAAACATTGTCAATAGCACTAGGCGAAGGGTTAGGGTTAGATAAATAATCACTTTCGGAATTTAAAACCATACCTTTGTGCACTAGGCATATGAGCATCTTGATGCCATCATTACCTTTCAAATACTCACCCGGTTGCATCATGGCACACATCCGACCGGTGGAAGATGGTGGAGTCTCGGCAAAAGATTTGGCCACAATCGGGGACTTGGCCTTAGCCGCTTCCCTCAACTCTTTCATGCGCCGATAGTCTTCACTTACTTGTTTCGGGGTCAAAGGTGTAAGCACAAACCTTTTTCCCTCATGTCTCACCATGTAAGTGTTGGCCCGGCCATCATGAACCACTTGTTTGTCGTATTGCCAAGGCCTTCCAAACAAAAGATGGCAAGCTTGCATTGGCACCACGTCAAACATCTGTTCATCTTGATAGTTTCCAATCTTGAATCTAATCAAGACTTGCTTCACTACCCTCAATTCTCCACACTCACTTAGCCATTGCAAACGGTAGGGCTCGGGTATTTAATGGTAGTCAACTTCAATTGTGAGACCAAAGATTGGCTCACCACATTTGCACAACTACCCGAGTCAATGATCATGGAACAAACTTGTCCCTTCACTCTACACCGGGCATGGAACAAGTTTTCCCTTTGTTCATCCTCCCTCTCTTCACTCACCATGGTTCCCAAAATTCGACGAACCACAAGGAACATATTAGGATCATCCCCATCCGTCGCTCTCTCTTCACCCTCACCCTCAACTTCCTCACTCTCCTCTTCAACTTCACCCTCGGACTCACTTTCACCCTCATAGACCAACCCATCATCCATCACAATCATTGTTTTCCGGGTAGGGCACTCTTTGGCAAAGTGGCCATAACACTTGCATTTATGACATTGGAAAGAAGAAGGAGAAGGAGTATTTAAAGTAGTTTTAGAATTACCTCCAACTTCTTTGTGGCCGCTCTTCGGGGTAGCCTTTTCAAAAGGCTTCTTTACATCTCGACTCCCACTTGCTCCACTAGCATATGGGCTCTTCCATTCTTTGGGGCGCGTTGAAGGAGTGGTAGTGGTAGTACTCCTATAGCGAGGAGCCTTTTCCTCCTTGAGCCATTTCTCGGCTACAACCGCGGCATCACAAACATCTTGCAAGGAGTGGAAGATGTGAAGTCTCAATTGGGAGGCAATCTCCCTACTCAAGCCACTTTTGAAACGGATGATAGCTTCTTCCTCATCCTCCGTCTCCATATCAAGAGCCATCCGGTTTTTCTCAAAGTCGTTGAAATATTCATCAACAGACTTGTAGCCTTGCTTCAATTCATAGAGCTTTTTGAGTTGCTCTTGTCGATACTTGGGAGTCACATACTTGTTGTTCATAACTTCTTTCAACTCTTCCCAAGTGATGTTCGTCCGCAACCCAAGTCTTCTCCTTGATCGCTTGATGGATTCCCACCAAGTAGAGGCATAGGACTCAAATGATGAAATAGCATAAGTGGCCTTCTTCTCCTCGGTCATATCATTTGCGTCAAAGACCCGCTCCAATTGGATCTTCCATTCAAGAAATGCTTCCGGATCACTATTTCCCTAGAAAGGCGGGATAGTGATCTTGACACTATTGAGATTAGTGTCTCGACCCCCACGGTGTTGTTCCGGTTGAACCCCATAGTTGTCATCGACATCTTCATATTCCCTTCCCAAGGTTCTCCCAACATATGCTCTTGGTGGTCCTCGACCTCGACCACGACCTCTATCTACACATCGGCCTCCATTCATCGCCCTCCTATTTGGATAGGGAGCATCAAAGTAATAATCATCAAGTCCGAGTCCCTCCCCTTCTTGAGCTTCATCAACTTGCTCAAGGGGTGCAATGTTCCTCCGAGGCCTTAGGAATGGAGCATCTCCTTGGGGATTGCTCAAGGGTTGGGGATTGCCCAACAACCTCTCTCTAGCAAGAGCCTCATCCCTCAACCGTTGTCGACGAACTAGCTCCGCATATTGATCCGGCTTCATGATGGAATCATCACTAGTGCCTTCATTGGGATCCTTTTGGACACTCGGGGTCCTCTCCTTTTCAAGAGCTTCCATTTTAAGGTTTAGGGCCTTCACCTCGGCTAACAAATTAGCCAAGACGTCGGTTGGAACCTCAATGGTACTCTTTGCTTTCTCCTCCGCCATGTACCTACAACAATCAAAAACAAGAAAGGAAGATTAGAGTAAAAGTCCTCACTCACTCCCTCACTTTTGTTTGTCGCTCGGGTTCACTCAAGCTTGGGTTGGTTTCACACAAACTTGAAATCAATGGCCTCCTCGTAGTTGCGCAACCTCCTCAAAGATCAAACCAAAATACAAGAACCAAATGCTCTTCGGGAAGAGTGGATTCAATGGGACTCGATCAACGCTAAGCTATTTGGTGCGCACTTGAACCAAACAATTAACTACGAATCTTCTTTGAATTCTTCTCTCCTTCTAGGCACGAGTATCCTATTCGCACAAGGGATTAGTACTAATTGGGTAGAAGTGTTACCCTCAAAGTACTAACCGGAAGTGACGCGATCAAATGTTCAAAGATCGAATCGTCACTAAACGGATTCGGAATTGGATGAAATTTGGATTGTGATCTAGAAACTCACCATATTTGATGATGCTATGGAAGTTTTGGTGGTTTGAAACTGTTACGATAGCTTTGCGAACATTCTGTCCAACTTTAGGAAATTTTAGAAATTGATACACTTCGCGATCGCGTGCAGAGGGGCGCGATCGCGATGAACAAAAAATCAGAATTGGTGCGACAGCGCGAGAACTTGCGCGATCGCGCAGGTTTGTTCAGCAGAACCAGAAAGTCGACAGAAAACTGCAGATTTTGGCACACAAACAACCCAAATTCAATTTTCTTCAGTTTTCAAGCTTTCAAATGGTGTGTTCAACTGCAGTAAACATTCCCCAATGGTTTAAACACAAAAACAACCATCAAACAACTTGTTTTCAATGATTTTGGGTCAAGTTCTTCAATTGTTCAAAACCTTCAAAGTTCAAAATTTCGATTTTCACTCCAACACTCCAAATGATGTTATGATGGTATCAAAACGACGGGAAAACTATAGTGAACAATCCCCGATACCAAACAACCACAAAATCATAACACCAAACAAGTTTTAGCAAATTTTGCAAATACCCAACCTAGGGTTCAAATTTTTCCAACTTTTGATTTTCAACTCCAAAACGTATTTTGTTGGTCCCCAATTGTCGAGATTACATAAACAAACAATCCCCGATAATTAATACCAACAAAATCGTAACAAACAACAATTTCTAGCAAATTTTTGGGTTTTCTAGTTTTTGAATTTTTTTCTTCTTTTTCAATAAAACAAGAACAAGAACACGAAAATAAACACGGAATAAAGATGATAAGCACGAAGAGTAGGACGAGGGTTCGTAAGAACGTAACCCTAGCCTTGCTCTGATACCATTTGATAAGGGGCAAACCTACGAAAGCGATAAAGAGATAAAAGCGAGACGAGACTTACACTAAAGTTCGAGTAGCAACGAAGAACTTGTTCCGTTACACCCCAAACGATTGGAAAGAATCACCTAACACTATGCAACTATCCTCAAGAGACACGAGGCTCAAGCAAATAGAATGATCGAAGATGGATTGAAGAGCAACTTGGATTCATCCAATTGATTTCAAGCCAAAAAGAGTTACAAGTGTTCAAGAGCAATGCTCATTAATGTTCTTTGTTCAAAGTAAGGTAAAGAGCAATAAATGAAAGAGGGGTGTTATAAATACACCCCTTTACAAGGTTTTCCTAGTTTCTGGTCTGAGACTGCCAAAGTGTTCATCGCGATCGCGCATGATTATATGCGATCGCGAGGCACACTTAAAAACAAGTCGCGCGATCGCGCGAGACAAGGCGCGACAGCAAAGAACAAAAAAAGACTCTTCGCGATCGCGAAGGTGATGCACGCGGTCGCGAAGAACAAAATTCCAGCTTCAGGCAGAAAGCTCAGCAGGTGTTCCCCTGTTGGTAGAGGCGCAATGCAACTCTTATACCGCCGGATCAACCCCAAATCGAGGTCCGTCCCTGACACCACCATGACCACCCCGAGCAACGCAACTCCTCCAGGGGGTGGACCCCACAACGGGCGGCTCCTTATGAGTTTGGGCCCAATCCTTGATAGCCCCTGCATCATCCCCCCTTTCTTTAAAGCAAGTTCGTCCCCGAACTTCGCATGGTGTAGCCAGGAATCGAACCTGGGTTGGCTCTGATACCAAACATTAAGAGTGCACTGCAACCATTTCTACCAAAAGCCATAGCTGTTGGTAGAGGCGCAACGCAACTCTTATACCGCCGGATCAACCCCAAATCGAGGTCCGTCCCTGACACCACCATGACCACCCCGAGCAACGCAACTCCTCCAGGGGGTGGACCCCACAACGGGCGGCTCCTTATGAGTTTGGGCCCAATCCTTGATAGCCCCTGCATCAAAGACGGTGCATGAATACTTTGTTGAGTTTGAAAGAACTCGAATGGCCTTGGACATGGACACCGAAGATGAGGAGCAAGTCGTGATCCGTTTCATGAATGGTTTGAGCTATGGCATAGCTTCACAATTGAGATTGCATTCTTATCTCTCACTTCAAGAAGTCGTTGATGCCGCTATTCAAGCCGAGCAATGGCTTGATAGAGAAAAGTCCAACCGTTACAAGAGCAACACTTCCACTTCTGTGAGCCAACCAAAGGATTGGAAGACTTCGACTCCAAATGCGAAATTCCCAAGTGCAAGTGGCACAAGTGGTGAAAAGGCTAGCTAGGAAGTGAAGAAGCCATATGAGAAGAACACATCTAATATGGGAGGTAACTCTAGAACTCAATTGCATGCTCCTACTTCTACTTCCATACAATGCCACAAGTGCAAGGGCTATGGTCACTTTGCTAGGGAATGTCCTACGAAAAGGACCATGATTGTTGTTGGTAATGATGCTTATGAGCAAGAGAGTAAGAAGGAGTGGAGGGAGACGGGGAGATTGATTGTGAGGAGGCTACCGAGGAAGGAGATGATCCTCAATTGTTCTTGGTGGTTAGGAGGAGTTTGAGTACCATTTCCATGGAAGAGGAGGTAGAGAATGTTTAAAGGGAAGGCTACAAGCGGATGAGGGAGTTGAGGGAAGCGGATAAAGCTAAATCACCCCTTGAACTTGAACCCGAAGCAAACAATCTTGTTGTCTTGCCATTGTATGATGAAAATGGGAGTCACTCCACTTCAAATGAGAGAGAAAAGATAGAGAGAAGTGAGGGAGTGACCGGTGACAATCCAAGAGAGGAAAAAGGAGAGGATTTGAGGAGTGATGTGAGTGGATTGTTACCACAAACTACACTTGACCATGAGGTAAAATTGAGAGAGATGAGAGGTGAGGAAGGAAAAATCGAGAGTGAAAGCACCCATTGTTCTAACCCTTCTTTATCTTCTACTTTTTCTTGTGAAAGTTCTTGTGTAGGTACATTTGAAGACAAGCCATTGGAGCCTCAATGTGAGCTTCATGAAGGAGGGGTTGCATATGACACTTCAAACCATTTGAGTGATCAAGGAAGTACTACAAATGTAAGTGTTGCTTCACCTTCTCATGAACCTACTAGCTACTTGTCTTGTGATGACTCAACACTAGTTGGAACTTGTGATGCATCTAGTGAATGTGCCACTAGTGAAGAGTCTAGTTGTCAACTTGAGTTTATTGGTGAAACACTAGTTGGGAGGAGCACTATGCCACATCATGATGTGAGCTCATTGTTCATTGAACCCTTCCCTAGTGTAAATTTGATGGTTGACCATGATTGTGACCTTTGCTATGACACACCACCAACCTTTCACCAATGGGACGATGAGATAGTTGATCACTCCCTTATTGATGAGCTTCTATTTGGTGGACCAATGTGTTGTAGTGAGGATAATTGTGACCTTGAGGAGTCTTTTGCATGTAAGATGGAACGATTTACTTTCGATGACTCCTCGAGTGAGGGAAAAGGACCTAGTCTTGATACCATGCTTTTGTATGACCATGCATTTGAGGTTCATGCTTTTACATTTCCATTGCTTGAAGATAATCTTGTTTGTGGTAGCAATTTGTATCGGACTAGTGTTGGTAGTAAGATGGAACCTCCATGGTTTGAGGGATTTGACTCCTTAGGCAACCCATTGTGTGAAAACTTGATCAAAGAAAATGACTCTTTGAATGGCCCTACTATTGCTTGTTGGGGTTATGATGAAGAAGAGTCCATCATCAATACCTTTCTTGAGAGTTTGTCTATTGGGAAGGGTTGCTTAGGTGATGAAATTGGACGGGCAGAGGAATCCCTTGGTGTGAGTGGGTATGCTCCAAAGAAGGAGAGTGGAGTGCTTGATCCTATTTGTAGGTTGGGCTATTTGATTCATGATGTAATCTAAAATACGCGGAAGCGACAAACGATATAAAAGTGCGGAAGCTAAAACAAGATAGGCGATATCGATGAAGATATCGAGATAAAAAGAAAGAGGAGGCTTGAACATTTACCTAAGTAGCACCGAGTGATGCAATCGAAAATAGGCGGAAGCGACAAACGATATAAAAGTGCGGAAGCTAAAACAAGATAGGCGATATCGATGAAGATATCGAGATAAAAAGCAAGACGAGGCTTGAACGTTTATCTAAGTAGCACCGAGGAACTCGTCTCGATACACCCCGGATGAAGTCAAGGATCACCTATACTACGCAACTACCCTCAAGAGACACCCGGCCCTTGCAAATAGAATGATCAAAGAGGTTACGATGTTCAACTTGGAATCCACCAAGTGAAATCATGCCCGTTCACGGGTTCAACATTGAGATTCACTCAAACGAAATATCATTCTACATTCAAAGTTAGCTAAAATGCAATAAATGACTAAGGGGTCTATTTATAGTTTCCCATTACAAGTTTTTCCAAGTTTCTGGTTCGCACTGCTGCACTGGTCTTCGCGATCGCGTGAATGGAATAGCGATCGCGCAGGGCACTAATCTGCAGAGGATCGCGATCGCGTCTTTGTGCGCGCAATCGCGCAGGGCAAATGACATCTCTTCGCGATCGCGTGAGTGTGGTCGCGATCGCGCAGAGGAAATGTCTGGCGCCAGGCAGTAGCTCAGAAAATGCTGCCCTGTTTTGCCCTGTTGTGGCTCCCCTGTTTCCTGCACTGGTTTCAGCCCTATTTCAACTTTGATTGAGCTTCAATGCATGGTCTTCAAGTTGTCTCCCGCGCTCATATCATCCATGCCGTGACTCCAAGACCAATTGTAGGTGTCGATGCAATTTGGGCTGCATCATCCTCCCCTTCTTGAGAAAATTTCATCCTCGAAATTAAGGCGTCCTTCTCCAAGGTAGCACCACCTACATCAAAAGGCAACAAAAATAAAAGTTCCTACTACAAGAGTAGGTTAGTGCACCAAGTGTGGGAAAACACACTCTTATGGTACAACCAAGTATTAATGGCAACAAAGAAGCTCATGTTCCCAAAGGAACTAGCAAGTACTTGGTTCAACAACGGAGTGGTCCCAACACAAGAACAAATAAAGAGATCAATAGGGCATGGCATATGCAAGATTAAGATATCAAATTCTCTACAATCCCTAGGTTCAAGATTAGCACACCAAGACCTTCCACTACGCGAGTAGGTAGGTCCAACAAGAGTGAGTGCAAGCACGGTAGAAAATTCGCTCTTGTTATAGAGCCAAGTATCAATACCATTCAAGAAGCTCATGTCCCCAAAGGGAACAACAAGTTCTTGGCTCCGTAGTGTCAAGCACTCACAACCATAACAAGCAAGAGAATCATTAGGACATAGAACATTCAAGATCAAGCAATCAAAGTTCCGATGACCCCTAAGCTCATGATCAACATACCAAACCTTCAAGGCAATATCTTCACAATGCGGCACAACGGTTTTGGCATGCTCAAGTCTCAAAGTGTGGTTAACATATAGGAGGGAATAGACAAAGTAGTGCAATACACAATTAGCATCAAATACCCCACTCCCCTTCTTAAAAGCTCTCATACTCACACTAAGAGGTACCTCCTCACCTCCAATTTCATCCTCGAGACAACCCCCCTCACAAGGTAAACTCTCAAGGAAAGCATTGTTAATGGCCTCTTCATCATCATAACCCGAACCAACAAGGGTAGGATCATCTACCTCACTTGAAAGTACAAACAAAGAGTTGTCTATGGGATCAAATCCCTCACACCACAGAGGTTCTATTTCATCCTCAACTCTAGTCCGATACAAATCGCCTTCACAATTAAAGATGCCTCCACTCAATGGAAATATAAAAGCATGCACCTCAATTTCATAGTCAAACAAAGGCATAGTATCAAGACTAGGATTTTCACTCTCACTTGAGGAGTCATCATAGACAACCTTGTCCAATTCATGCAATTTGGACTCCTCAAGTTCACCCTCATCCTCACTACGACACACAAATCCACCAAAATCAATTATACCAACAAGGGTGGAGTCACATAACTCATTTTCCCCTGTATAAAATATGGGTGGGGTGTCATAACAAGGGTCGCAAGTAGGGTCAACTATCGCACTTTCACTAGAGAGAGGTTCCTTGAATACCGGACTCACATCATGATGCGGCCTTTCACTCCTCTCTACTAGGTCACATGCAAACACAAGTTGACCATTAGACTCTTCACTAGTTGCAAGGTCAATATAGGCATCACAAGCAACAACTAGCTTTGAGTCTCAACAAGACAAGGGATCAACATGTTCATGAGAAGGAAAGGTAACACTTACATTTGAGTCGCTCCCGTGAGCACTCACATCGTTTGATGTGTCATGTTTGAGTCCTCCTTCATGAAACTCACAATGTCAAGCTCCATTCTCTTGTCTTTCTTTCTCATCAACCGGTTGAGGCTCCACTAGCTCGCCTCCAAGAGTACCTACACACAAGCCAAAACAAATAGAAAGAGAAGAAGATAAATCATGGTTAGAACAAAGTGTGTCCTCACTCTCACTCGAGATTTCCTCTCCCCTCACTTCTTTCATTTTTTGCTCAAGGCCAATTGTAGGTCCGGGTGATGCTTCACTCTCAACTCGCAAGGGCATGACCATAAGATTGTTGGTTCCGGGCTCAAGGACCATGGGTGACTTGGCTTTAGCCGCTTCCCTCAACTCCCTCATAATCCTATAGTCATTACTTACTTGCTTCGGTGTCAAGGGCTTGAGTATATACTTTCTAGAACCGTGCAAGACCGTGTAAGAGTTGGTCCTACCATCATGTACTACGCTCCGATCATATTGTCACGGCCTCCCAAACAAGAGATGGCAAGCTTGCATAGGGACTACATCGAACATTACCTTATCTCGGTAGTTGCCAATGCCAAACTCAACCAAAGCTTGCTTCACCACCCTCAACTCTCCACACTCACTCAACCATTGTAAACGGTAGGGATGTGGATGTGTTCTAGTAGGCAATTGCAATTGGGAAATCAAGGTCTCACTTACTATGTTAGCACAACTTCCCGACTCAATGATCATTGAGCACACTTGACCCATCACTCGACACCTAGCATGGAAGAGATTCTCCCTTTGCACATGTTCCGGCACTTCATGACTCATGGCACCCAATGATGCAGCCAAAATTGCATCGACACCTACACTTGGTCTGGGAGTCACGGCATGGATGATATGAGCTAGGGAGACGACTTGAAGACCATGCATTGAAGCTCGATCAAAGTTGAAACAGGGCTGAAACCAGTGCAGGAAACAGGGGAGCCACAACAGGGCAAAACAGGGCAGCATTTCCTGAGCTACTGCCTGGCGCCAGACATTTCCTCTGCGCGATCGCGACCACACTCACGCGATCACGAAGAGAAGTGATTTGCCTTGCGCGATTGCGCCCACCATGATGCGATCGCGAACCTCTGAAGTTTAGTGCCCACGCGATCGCTATTCCTTTTGCGCGATCGCGAAGACCAGTGGAGCAGTGCGGACCGGAAACTTGGAAAATGTTGTAATGGGAAACTATAAATACCCCTTTGTTCATTTATTGCTTTTTAGCTAACTTTGAATGTAGAATGATATTTTATTTGAGTGAATCTCAATGTTGAACCCCTGAACGGGCATGATTTCACTTGGTGGATTCCAAGTTGAACATCGTAACCTCTTTGATCATTCTATTTGCAAGAGCCGGGTGCCTCTTGAGGGTAGTTACGTAGTATAGGTGATCCTTGACTTCACCCGGGGTGTATCGAGATGAGTTCCTCGGTGCTACTTAGGTAAACGTTCAAGCCTCGTCTTGCTTTTATCTCGATATCTTCATCGATATCGCCTATCTTGTTTTAGCTTCCGCACTATTATATCGTTTGTCGCTTCCGCCTATTTTAGAATGCATCAGTTGGTATAAGAGCACGGCTAGGCTTTGTTCTTACGAATCCTCGGTCTTGTTCTTGTTGTTGTTATCCTTTTGTTTATTGTTCTTGTTCTTGGAAAATTGAAAAGAAGAAAAAAATTCAAAAGTTAAAAAAAAATTCAAAAATTTGCTACATCTTGTTGGTTGTATCGATTTTGTTGGTTTTGATTATCGGGGATTTTTTGTCTACGTATTCTCGACAATTGGGTACCAACAAAACACATTTTGGAGTTGTGAATCAAAATCTTGAAAACCAAATCTCAAAAGTTGAAGATTCACAAATTTTGCTAGAACTTGTTCGATGTTATGAATTCTTTGTTGTTGGGTATCGGGGTTTACTCCTTATATTTTTGCCATCGTTTTGATACCCCCATAACATCATTTGGAGTAGCGGAATGAAAATCGATGTTTTGAAATCTTGAAATTCCTGAAAACTTTGAAGAACTTGCTCCAAATTTTTGAAAACAAGTTGTTTGTTGATTGTTTGATTGGTAAAACCATTGGGGATTGTTTACTTCAGTTGAAAACACCCTTTGGAAGCTTTAGAACTGAACAACAAGTTGAATTTGGGTGATTTGCGTGCCAAAAACTGAGTTTTCAGTCGGGGTTCTGGTTCTGGACTGCAAGCCTGTGCGATAGCGCACTGCTTCACGCGATCGCGAAAACTTCCTTAATTAAGTCATCGCGATCGCGCGCTCTTCCACGCGATAGCGAAGTGTATTTAATTCCAGAAAATCCTGAATTGGGACAGATTGTTTGCAAAGCGTTCGAAACAGTTTCCGCTCACCAAAACTCCAATTGTATCATCAAATATGGTGAGTTTGTAGATCACTAACCAAAAATCATCCAATTCCGAATCCGTTTAGTGACGATTCGATCTTTGAACATTTGATCGCGTCACTTCCGGTTAGTACTTTGAGGGTAACACTTCTACCTAATTAGTACTAATCCTTTGTGCGGCTAGGATACTCGTGCCTAGAAGAAGAGTAGAGCTCAAAGAAGACTCGTAGTATATTTTTGGCTCAAGTGCTCATTTAAAAAGCCGTTCGCCCATCGAGTCCCATCAATTCCACTCACCCCGAAGAGTATTTGGTTCTTGTGACTTGAGTGGTTATTGAGGTGGTTGTTCAACTACGAGGAAGCCTTTGAGATCAAGCTTGAGTGATAAATCTCCCCCGCCCCCGCCACTAAAACGAGTGTACCCGAGTGACATTCAAAAGTGAGTGAGCGAGTGAAGACTTTTACTCTAACCTCTTTCTTGTTTTTGATTTGTGTAGGTACATGGCCGGAGACGTGTATGATACCGTTGAGGTCCCGTTAAGTACTTTTGCCTACATCTTGGCTGAGGTAAGGTCTTTGGACCAAAGGCTTGAGCGCCTTGAATGAAAATGGACCCCGAGTGTCCAAAAGGGTACCGAAAGAGGAACTAGTGATGAAATGTTGGGAATTCCCCAACCGTTGGGCATTCCCCAACAAGTTTGCACTCCCCACAGCTTGGGCATTCCCCAAGATAATGGTGAGCGAGGTGATAAGCTTAAAACGACACTTGTGGTACGGAGGAGTTTGGGTACCATGAGTCATGAAGAGCCGGAACATGTGCAAAGGGGGAATCTCTTCCATGCTAGGTGTCGAGTGATGGGTCAAGTGTGCTCAATGATCATTGATTCGGGAAGTTGTGCTAACATAGTAAGTGAGACCTTGATTTCCCAATTGCAATTGCCTACTAGAACACATCCACATCCCTACCGTTTACAATGGTTGAGTGAGTGTGGAGAGTTGAGGGTGGTGAAGCAAGCTTTGGTTGAGTTTAGCATTGGCAACTACCGAGATAAGGTAATGTTCGATGTGGTCCCTATGCAAGCTTGCCATCTCTTGTTTGGGAGGCCATGGCAATATGATCGGAGCGTAGTGCATGATGGTAGGACCAACTCTTATACGGTCTTGCACGGTTCTAGGAAGTATATACTCAAGCCCTTGACACTGAAGCAAGTAAGTAATGACTATAGGATTATGAGGGAGTTGAGGGAAGCAGCTAAAGCCAAGTCACCCATGGTCCTTGAGCCCGGAACCAACAATCTTATGGTAATGCCCTTGCGAGTTGAGAGTGAAGCATCACCCGGACCTACAATTGGCCTTGAGCGAAAAATGAAAGAAGTGAGGGAGGAGGAAATCTCGAGTGAGAGTGAGGACACACTTTGTTCTAACCATGATTTATCTTCTTCTCCTTCTATTTGTTTTGGCTTTTGTGTAGGTACACTTGGAGGCGAGCTAGTGGAGCCTCGACCGGTTGATAAGAAAGAAAGACAAGAGGATGGAACTCGACCTTGTGAGTTTCATGAAGGAGGACTTAGACATGACACTTCAAGCAATGTGAGTGCTCACGGGAGCGACTCAAATGTAAGTGCTACCTTTCCTTCTCATGAACATGACGATCTCTTGTCTTGTGGAGACTCAAAACTAGTTGTTGCTTGTGATGCCTATATTGACCTTGCAACTAGTGAAGAGTCTAATGGTCAACTTGTGTTTGCATGTGACCTAGTAGAGAGGAGTGAAAGGCCGCATCATGATGTGAGCCCGGTATTCAAAGAACCTCTCTCTAGTGAAAGTGTGATAGTTGACCCTACTTGTGACCCTTGTTATGACATCCCACCCATATTTGATAAAGGGGAAGATGAGTTATGTCACTCTACCCTTGTTAACATAATTGATTTTGGTTGATTTGTGTGTCGTAGTGAGGATGAGGGTGAACTTGAGGAGTCCAAATTGCATGAATTGGACAAGGTTGTCTACGATGACTCCTCAAGTGAGAGTGAAAATCCTAGTCTTGATACCATCCCTTTGTTTGACAATGAAATTGAGGTGCATGCTTTTATATTCCCGTTGCACGGGGGCATCTTTAATTGTGAAGGCGATTTGTATCGGACTAGAGTTGAGGATGAAATAGAACCTCCGTGGTGTGAGGGATTTGATCCCATAGACAACTCTTTGTTTGAAGCTTCGAGTGAGGTAGATGATTCTTCTAGTGACCCTACTCTTGTTGGTGCGGGTTATGATGATGAAGAGGACATTAATAATGCCTTCCTTGAGAGCTTACCTTGTGAGGGGGGTTGTCTCGAGGATGAAATTGGAGGTGAGGAGGTCCCTCTTGGTGTGAGTATGAGAGCTCTTAAGAAGGGGAGTGGGGTATTTAATGCTAATTTTGAATTGCACCACTTTGTCTATCCCCTCCCATATGTTAACCACACTTTGAGGAATGAGCATGCCAAAACCATTGCGCCACATTTTAAAAATATTTCCTTGAAGGATTGGTTTGTTGAACATGAGCTTAGGGGTCATCGGAACTTTGATTGCTTGGTCTTGAATGTTCTATGTCCTAATGATTCCCTTGCTTGTTATGGTTGTGAGTGCTTGACACTATGGAGCCAAGAACTTGTTGTTCCCTTTTGGGACATGAGCTTCTTGAATGGTATTGATACTTGGCTCTATAACAAGAGCGAATTTTCCACAATGCTTGCACTCACTCTTGTTGGACCTACCTACTCGCGTAGTGGAAGGTCTTGGTGTGCTAATCTTGAACCTAGGGATTGTAGGGAATTTGATAGCTTAATCTTGCATATGCCATGCCCTATTGATCTCTTTATTTGTTCTTGTGTTGGGAGCACTCCGTTGTTTAACCAAGTACTTGCTAGTTCCTTTGGGAACATGAGCTTCTTTGTTGCCATTGATACTTGGTTGTACCATAAGAGTGTGTTTTCCCACACTTGGTGCACTAACCTACTCTTATAGTAGGAACTTTTTTTTTGTTGCCTTTTGATGTAGGTGGTGCTACCTTGGAGAAGGACGCCTTAATTTCGAGGACGAAATTTCCTTAAGAAGGTGAGGATGATGCAGCCCAAATTGCATCGACACCTACACTTGGTCTGGGAGTCACGACATGGATGATATGAGCTAGGGAGACGACTTGAAGACCATGCATTGAAGCTCAATCAAAGTGGAAACAGGGCTGAAACCAGTGCAGGAAATAGGGGAGCCACAACAGGGCAAAACAGGGCAGCATTTCCTGAGCTACTTCCTGGCGCCAGACATTTCCTCTGCGCGATCGCGACCACACTCACGCGATCGTGAAGAGAAGTGATTTGCCTTGCGCGATTGCGCCCACCATGACGCGATCGCGAACCTCTGAAGTTTAGTGCCCACGCGATCGCTATTCCTTTTGCGCGATCGCGAAGACCAGTGGAGCAGTGCGGACCAGAAACTTGGCAAATGTTGTAATGGGAAACTATAAATACCCCCTTTGTTCATTTTGCTGCTTTTTAGCTAACTTTGAATGTAGAATGATATTTTCTTTGAATGAATCTCAATGTTGAACCCGTGAACGGGCATGATTTCACTTGGTGGATTCCAAGTTGAACATCGTAACCTCTTTGATCATTCTATTTGCAAGAGCCGGGTGCCTCTTGAGGGTAGTTGCGTAGTATAGGTGATCCTTGACTTCACCCGGGGTGTATCAAGATGAGTTCCTCGGTGCTACTTAGGTAAACGTTCAAGCCTCATCTTGCTTTTATCTCGATATCTTCATCGATATCGCCTATCTTGTTTTAGCTTCCGCACTTTTGTATCGTTTGTCGCTTCCGCCTATTTTAGATTGCATCACCCAAACTCCTCCGTACCACAAGTGTCGCTTTAAGCTCATCACCTTGCTCACCATTATCTTGGGGAATGCCCAAGTTGTGGGGAGTGCCCACTTGTTGGGGAATGCCCAACATTTCATCACTAGTACCTCTTTCGGTACCCTTTTGGACACTCGGGGTCCATTTTCTTTCAAGGCGCTCAAGCCTTTGGTCCAAGGACCTTACCTCGGCCAAGATGTTGGCCAAAGTACTTAATGGGACCTCAACGGTATCATACACGTCTCCGGCCATGTACCTACACAAATCAAAAACAAGAAAGAGGTCAGAGTAAAAGTCCTCACTCGCTCACTCACTTTTGAATGTCACTCGGGTACACTCAATTTAGTGGCGGGGGATTTATCACTCAAGCTTGATCTCAAAGGCTTCCTCGTAGTTGAACAACCACCTCAATAACCACTCAAGTCACAAGAACCAAATACTCTTCGGGGTGAGTGGAATTGATGGGACTCGATGGGCGAACGGCTTTATAAGTGAGCACTTGAGCCAAAAGTATACTACGAGTCTTCTTTGAATTCTACTCTCCTTCTAGACACGAGGATCCTATTCGCACAATGGATTAGTACTATTTAGGTAGAAGTGTTACCCTCAAAGTACTAACCGGAAGTGACGCGATCAAATGTTCAAAGATCGAATCGTCACTAAACGGATTCGGAATTGGATGCAATTTGGATTGTGATCTAGAAACTCACCATATTTGATGATGCTATGGGAGTTTTGGTGAGCGGAAACTGTTACGAACGCTTTGCGAACAATCTGTCCCAATTCAGGATTTTCTGGAATTAAATACACTTCGCTATCGCGTGGAAGAGCGCGCGATCGCGATGACTTAATTAAGGAAGTTGTCGCGATCGCGTGAAGCAGTGCGCGATCACGCAGGCTTGCAGTCCAGAACCAGAACCCCGACTGAAAACTCAGTTTTTGGCACACAAATCACCCCAATTCAACTTGTTGTTCAGTTCTAAAGCTTCCAAAAGGTGTTTTCAACTGAAATAAACAATCCCCAATGGTTTTACAAATCAAACAATCAATTAACAACTTGTTTTCAAAAATTTGGAGCAAGTTCTTCAAAGTTTACAAGAACTTAAAGATTTCAAAACATCGATTTTCATTCCGCTACTCCAAATGATGTTATGGGGGTATCAAAACGACGGGAAAACTATAAGGAGTAAACCCCGATACCAAACAACCAAGAATTCATAACATCGAACAAGTTCTAGCCAAATTTGTGAATCTTCAACTTCTGAGATTTGGTTTTCAAGATTTTGATTCACAACTCCAAAATGTGTTTTGTTGGTACCCAATTGTCGAGAATACGTAGACAAACAATCCCCGATAATCAAAACCAACAAAATCGATACAACCAACAATTTCTAGCAATTTTTTTGTGATTTTCAAGTTTTTGGATTTTTTTGTTTTTCTTCCAAATAAGAACAACAAACAACACAATGATAACAATGACAAGAACAAGACCGAGGATTCGTAAGAACGAAGCCTAGCCGTGCTCTGATACCAACTGATGCAATCGAAAACAGGCGGAAGCGACAAACGATATAAAAGTGCGGAAGATAAAACAAGGTAGGCGATATCGATGAAGATATCGAGATAAAAAGCAAGACGAGGCTTGAACGTTTACCTAAGTAGCACCGAGGAACTCGTCTCGATACACCCCGGGTGAAGTCAAGGATCACCTATACTACGATACTACCCTCAAGAGACACCCGGCCCTTGCAAATAGAATGATCAAAGAGGTTACGATGTTCCACTTGGAATCCACCAAGTGAAACCATGCCCGTTCAAGGGTTCAACATTGAGATTCACTCAAAGGAAATATCATTCTACATTCAAAGTTAGCTAAAATGCAATAAATGACTAAGGGGTCTATTTATAGTTTCCCATTACAAGTTTTGCCAAGTTTCTGGTCCGCACTGCTCCACTGGTCTTCGCGATCGCGTGAATGGAATAGCGATCGCGCAGGGCACTAATCTGCAGAGGCTCGCGATCGCGTCTTTGTGCGCGCAATCGCGCAGAGGAAATGTCTGGCGCCAGGCAGTAGCTCAGAAAATGCTGCCCTGTTTTGCCCTGTTGTGGCTCCCCTGTTTCCTGCACTGGTTTCCGCCCTGTCTCCACTTTGATTGAGCTTCAATGCATGGTCTTCAAGTCATCTCCCCCGCTCATATCATCCATGCCGTGACTCCCAGACCAAGTGTAGGTGTCGATGCAATTTGGGCGTCAATTTGGGCTGATACCAACTGATGCAATCGAAAACCGGCAGAAGCGACAAACGATATAAAAGTGCGGAAGCTAAAACAAAATAGGCGATATCGATGAAGATATCGAGATAAAAAGCAAGACGAGGCTTGAACGTTTACCTAAGTAGCACCGAGGAACTCGTCTCGATACACCCCGGGTGAAGTCAAGGATCACCTATACTACGCAACTACCCTCAAGAGACACCCGGCCCTTGCAAATAGAATGATCAAAGAGGTTACGATGTTCAACTTGGAATCCACCAAGTGAAATCATGCCCGTTCACGGGTTCAACATTGAGATTCACTCAAAGGAAATATCATTCTACATTCAAAGTTAGCTAAAATGCAATAAATGACTAAGGGGTCTATTTATAGTTTCCCATTACAAGTTTTGCCAAGTTTCTGGTCCGCACTGCTCCACTGGTCTTCGCGATCGCGTGAATGGAATAGCGATCGCGCAGGGCACTAATCTGCAGAGGCTCGCGATCGCGTCTTTGTGCGCGCAATCACGCAGGGCAAATGACATCTCTTTGCGATTGCGTGAGTGTGGTCGCGATCGTGCAGAGGAAATGTCTGGCGCCAGGTAGTAGCTCATAAAATGCTGCCCTTTTTTGCCCTGTTGTGGCTCCCCTGTTTCCTGCACTGGTTTCAGCCCTGTTTCCACTTTGATTGAGCTTCAATGCATGGTCTTCAAGTTGTCTCCCGCGCTCATATCATTCATGCCGTGACTCCCAGACCAAGTGTAGGTGTCGATGCAATTTGGGCTGCATCACCGAGGAACTCGTCTCGATACACCCCGGGTGAAGTCAAGGATCACCTATACTACGCAACTACCCTCAAGAGACACTCGGCTCTCGCAAATAGAATGGTCGAAAGAGATTATGATGTTCAACTTGGAATCCACCAAGTGAAATAATGCCCGTTCATGGGTTCTTTATTGAGATTCAATCAAGAAATATATCATTCTACATTCAAGGTTTGTTAAAAATGCAATAAATGAACAAAGGGGGTATTTATAGTTTCCCATTACAAGTTTCTCAAGTTTCTGGTCCGCTGCTCACCAAAGACCCTTCGCGATCGCGCAAAAGGAATAGCGATCGCGAAGACACTTGAATTCTGAGGAACGCTATCGCGTGGAACATGGCGCGAAGGCGCAGGCTTGACAAAAGCCCTTCGCGATCACGAAGGTCTGAGCGCGATCGCGAAGAACATGTCTTCTTCGTCAGGCAGTGAGCTCAGAAATGCTGCCCTGTTTTGCCCTGTTTTGGCTCCCCTGTTTCCTGCACTGTTTCCAGCCCGGCTTCCACTTTGATTGAGCTCCGATGTATAGTCTTCAAGTCGTCTTCCGAGCTCATATCATCCATGCCTTGACTTCCGGACCAAGTGTGGGTGTCGATGCAATTTGCCCCGCATCATCCTCCCCTTCTTGAGAAGATTTCGACCTCGAAATTAAGGCCTCCTCCCCAAGGTAGTATCACCTACATCAAAAGGCAACAAAAACAAAAGTTCCTACTACAAGAGTAGGTTAGTGCACTAAGTGTAGGAAAACACACTCTTGTGGTACAACCAAGTATCAATGGCAACAAAGAAGCTCACGCTCCCAAAGGTACTAGCAAGTACTTGGTTTAACAACAAAGTGCTCCCAACACAAGAACAAATAAAGAGATCTGCACCAAGGCTTCCCACGATGCGAGTAGGCAAGTCCAACAAGAGTGAAGGTAAGTGGTGTGGAAAATTCACTCTTGTGATAGAGCCAAGTATCAATGCAAATCAAAAAGCTTATGTCTCCAAAGGAGACAACAAGTTCTTGGCTCCCTCGTGACAAGCACTCACCAACAAGACAAGCAAAGAGACCAATAGGACATGGAACATTCAAGATTAAGCAATCAAAGTTCCTATGACCCCTAAGCTCATGATCAACATACAAAACCTTCAATGCAATATTTTCACAATGCGGCACAACGGTTTTGGCATGCTCAAGTCTCAAAGTGTGGTTAACATATGGGAGGGAATAGACAAAGTAGTGCAATACACAATTAGCATCAAATACCCCACTCCCCTTCTTAAAATCCCTCATACTCACACTAAGAGGTACCTCCTCACCTCCAATTTCATCCTCGAGACAACCCCTCTCACAAGGTAAGCCCTCAAGGGAGGGATTATTAATGGCCTCTTCATCATCATAACCCACACCAACAAGAGTAGGGTCACTAGAAGATTCATCTACCTCACTCAAAGCTCCCAACAAAGAGTTGTCTATGGGATCATATCCCTCACACCACGGAGGTTCTTATTCATCCTCAACTCTAGCCCGATACAAATTGCCTTCACAATTAAAGATGCCCTCATGCAATCGAAATGTAAAAGCATGCACCTCAATTTCATAGTCAAACAACGACGTCGTATCAAGACTAGGTTCTTCGCTCTCGCTTGAGGAGTCGTCATAGACAACCTTGTCCAATTCATGCAATTTGGACTCCTCAAGGTCACTCTCATCCTTACTACGACACACAAATCCACCAAAATCAATTATGTCAACAAGGGTCGAGTCCCATAACTCATCTTCCCCTTTGTCAAATACGGGTGGGGTGTCATAACAAGGGTCACAAGAAAGGTCAACTACTTCAATTTCACTAAAGAGAGGTCCCTTGAATTTCGTGCTCACATCATGATGCGGCTTCTCATTCCTCTCTACTAGCGGTTCACAAGCAAACACAAGTTGACCAATCGACTCCACACTAGTTGCAATTTCATCAAATGAACTACAAGCGCCAACTAGCATCGAGTCTTCACAAGACAAGGATGAATCATGTTCATGAGAAGGTGACGAAACACTTACTTTTGAGTAGCTCCCGTGAGTACTCACATCGTTTGAAGTGCCTTGTTCAAGTCCTCCTTCATGAAACTCACAATGGAGAGCTCCATTCTCTTGCCTTTCTTTCTTACCAACCGGTTGAGGCTCCACAAGCTCGCCTCCAAGAGTACCTACACATAAGCCAATACAAATAGAAGGAGAAGAAGATAGATCATGGTTAGAACAAATTGTGTCCTCACTCTCACTCGAGATTTCCTCTTCCCTCACTTCTTTCATTTTTCGCTCAAGGCCAATAGTAGGTCCGGGTGATGCTTCACTCTCATCTCGCAAGGGCATGACCATAAGATTGTTGGTTCCGGGCTCAAGCACCATGGGTGACTTGGCTTTAGCCGCTTTCCTCAACTCCCTCATAATCCTATAGTCATTACTTACTTGCTTGGGCGTCAAGGGCTTGAGTATATACTTCCTAGAACCATGCAAGACCGTATAGGAATTGGTTCTACCATCATGCACTACGCTCCGATCATAATGCCATGGCCTCCCAAACAAGAGATGGCAAGCTTGCATAGGTACCACATCGAACATTACCTTATCTCGATAATTTCCAATGCTAAACTCAATCAAAGTTCGCTTCACCACTCTCAACTCTCCACACTCACTCAACCATTGTAACCGGTAGGGATGCGGATGTTTTATGGTAGGCAATTTCAATTGGGAAATCAAGGTTTCACTTACTATGTTAGCACAACTTCCCGAATCAATGATCATTGAGCACACTTGCCCCATCACTCGACACCTAGCATGGAAGAGATTCTCCCTTTGCACATGCTCCGACTCTTCATGACTCATGGCACCCAAAGTCCTCCGTACCACAAGTGTCGTTTTAAGCTCATCACCTTGATCACTATTACCTTGGGGAATGCCCAAGTTGTGGGGAGTGCCCACTTGTTGGGGAATGCCCAACGGTTGGAGAATGCCAAACATTTCATCACTAGTACCTCTTTCAGTACCCTTTTGGACACTCGGGGTGCATTTTCTTTCAAGGCGCTCAAGCCGTTGGTCCAAAGATCTTACCTCGGCCAATATGCAGGCCAAAGTACTTAACGGGACCTCAACGGTATCATACACGTCTCCGGCCATGTACCTACACAAATCAAAAACAAGAAAGAGGTTAGAGTAAAAGTCCTCACTCGCTCACTCACCTTTGAATGTCACTCGGGTACACTCAATTTAGTGGCGGGGGATTTATCACTCAAGCTTGATCTCAAAGGCTTCCTCGTAGTTGAACAACCACCTCAATAACCACTCAAGTCACAAGAACCAAATACTCTTCGGGGTGAATGGAATTGATGGGACTCGATGGGCGAACTGCTTTATAAGTGAGCACTTGAGCTGATAAGAGGCAAACCTACGAAAGCGATAAAGAGATAAAAGCGAGACGAGACTTATACTAAAGTTCGAGTAGCAACGAAGAACTTGTTCCGTTACACCCCAAACGATTGGAAAGAATCACCTAACACTATGCAACTATCCTCAAGAGACACGAGGCTCAAGCAAATAGAATGATCGAAGATGGATTGAAGAGCAACTTGGATTCATCCAATTGATTTCAAGCCAAAAAGAGTTACAAGTGTTCAAGAGCAATGCTCATTAATGTTCTTAGTTCAAAGGTAAGGTAAAAGCAATAAGTGAAAGAGGGGTGTTATAAATACACCCCTTTACAAGGTTTTCCTAGCTTCTGGTTCGAGTCTGCCAAAGTGTTCATCGCGATCGCGCATGATTATATGCGATCGCGAGGCACACTTAAAACTCAGTCGCGCGATCGCGCGAGACAAGGCGCGAACGCGAAGGCAAAAAGTTTCCTCTTCGCGATCGCGAAGGTTGTGCACGCGATCGCGAAGAACAAAAGTCCAGCTTCAGGCAGTGAGCTCAGCAGGTGTTCCCCTGTTTTGCCCTGTTTTGCTCCCCTGCTTCATGCACTGTTTCCTGCCCTGTTTCAACGTTGATTGAGCTCCAATGCATTGTCTTCAAGTCTTCTCCCGAGCACATATCGTCCATGCCCTTCCTGATCAAGTGTAAGTGAGCATCATGAAGTGCTTTTGCTTGGCTTCTCGTAAAGGGCCTTGTGGTGGTGGTTTGCCCCGCATCATTCTCCCCATCTTGAGAAGATTTCGTCCTCGAAATTGAAGTATCCACCTCCACGGCATCATCCTCTACGGCATCATGACCTACATCAAGAGGAGCCAAGTCACTAACATTAAAAGTGTTTGATACGTTGTACTCACCGGGCAAATCGATCACATATGCGTTGTTGTTGATCTTGGAGAGCACTTGAAAGGGTCCATCCCCTCGGGGTGCCAACTTCCCTTTTCTAAGGTTTGGAAACCTCTCTTTGCGGAAGTGCACCCACACCCAATCTCCTTTCTTGAGTTCCAACTTCTTCCTCCCCTTGTTCTTCTTGAGGGCAACCTTGTCATAGGCTTCCTCCAATCGCTTCCTTGCTTTGGCATGGATTTCAAGCATGGCTTTAGCTCGATTTTTACCTTCAAAATTAACAACCATTTCCTTGGGCAAAGAGGTTAGATCAAGTGGAATCAAAGGATTAAAACCATAGACGCACTCAAACGGAGTCAAACCAATCATGCTATGCAATGTGCGGTTATAAGCAAACTCCATAAGAGGCAACTTATCAACCCACGTTCCGGCCTTACCTCGGGTCATGGCTCTAAGAACAGCACCCAAAGTTCGGTTCACCACTTCGGTTTGACCATCCGTTTGGGGGTGGTGGGACGTAGAAAACAACAACTTGGTGCCAAGAGCACCCCAAAGACACCTCCAAAAATGGCTAAGGAACTTAGAGTCCCTATCACTCACAATTGTTTGAGGCACACCATGCAACTTTAACACATTATCAATGAACAAAGAAGCTACATGTTGTGCATCATGACTCTTTTTACAAGGAATAAAGTGAGCCATTTTGGAGAACCTATCCACGACAACATAAATGCTATCGTGCCCCCCTTTAGACCGTGGTAAACCCATAACAAAATCCATCGAAATGTGGCTAGTAGGGATAGGGAGGGGAGTATACAAACCATGGGAATTAGATTTGGACTTAGCATACTTGCAATCCAAGCAAGTATTGCAAAGTCTCTCAACTTGCACACCCATCTTTGGCCAATGGAATTGCTCCATGAGAATGGCCAAGGTTTTGTTCCTCCCAAAGTGACCCATCAAGCCCCCACAATGTGCTTCACGAACAAGCAACTCCCTCCATGAGGACTCGGGTACACAAACTCTTCCATTATTAAAAATGTAGCCATCAACCCATTGGTATTTCTCCACCCGCTTCCCACTCACTAGAGCATCATGAATGCTCTTGAACTTTGGGTCATGTTCATATATAGATTTTATACTCTCAAAACCCATAAGTCTAGAGGCAAGAGTGGTGGCAAAGGCGAACTTCCTAGAAAGCGCATCGGCTACAACATTGTCCTTGCCCTTCTTGTAATGAATTACATAAGGGAAAGACTCAATGAACTCGACCCACTTGGCATGTCTTTTGTTCAATTTCTCTTGGCCTCTTAGATGCTTGAGTGACTCATGGTAACTCTTGATCACAAATTCCCGAGGCCATAGATAATGTTGCCAATGGGCTAAAGCTCTCACGAGGGCATACAACTCCTTGTCATACGTGGAGTAATTCAAGGTTGCGCCCTTCAACTTCTCGCTAAAGTAGGCAACGGGTTTCCCTTCTTGCATGAGAACACCCCCAATACCCACCCCCGAGGCATCACATTCTACCTCAAAAGCCTTCCCGAAGTCGGGCAATTGTAGTAATGGGGCGGTACTTAGCCTACTTTTCAATTCTTGGAAAGCCTTTCCTTGCGGCTCTCCCCAAACAAAGGGCTTGTCCTTTTTCACCAACTCGGTGAGTGGTGCGGCAATGGTGCTAAAGTCTCTAACAAAGCGCCTATAGAAACTAGCAAGGCCATGGAAACTCCTCACATGAGAGACGGTGGTAGGAGTAGGCCAATCTCTAATGGCTTCAACTTTGGACTCATCAACTTCCACACCATTGATACTAACAACAAAGCCCAAAAAGACAACCTTTTCAACACAAAAGGCACACTTCTTGAAGTTGGCATAGAGCTTTTCGGCTCGTAGCACTTCAAGGACTTGACTCAACTGGCCAACATGGTCGTCTATTGATTTGCTATATATCAAGATATCATCAAAATAGACAATCACGAATTTGTTGATAAACGGCTTCAAGACATGGTTCAATAACCGCATGAAAGTGCTAGGTGCGTTGGAGAGGCCGAAAGGCATCACCAACCATTCATAAAGACCAAATTTGGTCTTGAATGCGGTTTTCCACTCATCACCCGGTTTCATCCGGATTTGGTGGTAGCCGGACCTAAGATCTATCTTGGTAAAGACACTTGAACCACTCAATTCATCAAGCATGTCATCAACTCTAGGAATGGGATGACGATACTTTACCGTTATCTTGTTGACCGCACGACAATCAACACACACCCTCCATGTCCCGTCCTTCTTTGGCACAAGAATGACCGGTACGGCAAACAGGCTCAAACTTTCTCGGACCAACCCTTTGGTGAGCAACTCATCTACTTGCTTTTGCAATTCCTTTGTGTCCTCCGGGTTGCTCAATCCCCCTCAAGGGAGGAAGACCACTCGGCATCTCCTCCGGAAACATGTCCTCAAATACCTTCAAAACATTCTCAATAGCACTAGGCAAAGGGTTAGGGTTAGATAAATAATCACTTTCAGAATTTAGAACCATACCTTTGTGCACTAGGCATATGAGCATCTTGGTGCCATCATTACCTTTCAAATACTCACCCGGTTGCATCATGGCACACATGCGACCGGTGGAAGATGGTGGAGTCTCGGCCAAAGATTTGGCCACAATCGGGGACTTGGCCTTAGCTGCTTCCCTCAACTCTTTCATGCGCCGATAGTCTTCACTTACTTGTTTCGTGGTCAAAGGTGTAAGCACAAACCTCTTTCCCTCATGCCTAACCGTGTAAGTGTTGGCCCGGCCATCATGAACCACTTGTTTGTCGTATTGCCAAGGCCTTCCAAATAAAAGATGGCAAGCTTGCATTGGCACCACGTCAAACATGTGTTCATCTTGATAGTTTCCAATCTTGAATCTAATCAAGACTTGCTTCACTACCCTCAATTCCCCACACTCACTTAGCCATTGCAAACGGTAGGGGCTCGGGTGTTTAATGGTAGTCAACTTCAATTGTGAGACCAAAGATTGGCTCACCACATTTGCACAACTACCCGAGTCAATGAACATGGAACAACCTTGTCCCTTCACTCTACACCGGGCATGGAACAAGTTTTCCCTTTGTTCATCTCCCTCTCTTCACTCACCATGGTTCCCAAAATTCGACGAACCACAAGGAACATATTAGGATCATCCCCCTCCGTCACTCTCTCTTCACCCTCACCCTCGACTTCCTCACTCTCCTCTTCAACTTCACCCTCGGACTCACTTTCACCCTCATAGACCAACCCATCATCCATCACAATCATTGTTTTCTGGGTAGGGCACTCTTTGGCAAAGTGGCCATAACCCTTGCATTTATGACATTGGAAAGAAGAAGGAGAAGGAGTATTTAAAGTAGTTTTAGAATTACCTCCAACTTCTTTGTGGTCGCTCTTCGGGGTAGCCTTTTCAAAAGGCTTCTTTACATCTCGACTCCCACTTGCTCCACTAGCATATGGGCTCTTCCATTCTTTGGGGCGCGTTGAAGGAGTGGTAGTGGTAGTACTCCTATAGCGAGGAGCCTTTTCTTCCTTGAGCCATTTCTCGGCTTCAACCGCGGCATCACAAACATCTTGCAAGGAGTGGAAGATGTGAAGTCTCAATTAAGAGGCAATCTCCCTACTCAAGCCACTTTTGAAACGGATGGTAGCTTGTTCCTCATCCTCCGTCTCCATATCAAGAGCCATCCGGTTTTTCTCAAAGTCGTTGAAATATTCATCAACGGACTTGTAGCCTTGCTTCAATTCATAGAGCTTTTTGAGTTGCTCTTGTCGATACTTGGGAGTCACATACTTGTTGTTCATAACTTCTTTCAACTCTTCCCAAGTGATGTTCGTCCGCAACCCAAGTCTTCTCCTTGATCGCTTGATGGATTCCCACCAAGTAGAGGCATAGGACTCAAATGATGAAATAGCATAAGTGGCCTTCTTCTCCTCGGTCATATCATTTGCGTCAAAGACCCGCTCCAATTGGATCTTCCATTCAAGAAATGCTTCCGGATCACTATTTCCCTAGAAAGGCGGGATAGTGATCTTGACACTATTGAGATTAGTGTCTCGACCCCCACGGTGTTGTTCCGGTTGAACCCCATAGTTGTCATCGACATCTTCATATTCCCTTCCCAAGGTTCTCCCAACATATGCTCTTGGTGGTCCTCGACCTCGACCACGACCTCTATCTACACATCGGCCTCCATTCATCGCCCTCATATTTGGATAGGGAGCATCAAAGTAATAATCATCAAGTCCGAGTCCCTCCCCTTCTTGAGCTTCATCAACTTGCTCAAGGGGTGCAATGTTCCTCCGAGGCCTTAGGAATGGAGCATCTCCTTGGGGATTGCTCAAGGGTTGGGGATTGCCCAACAACCTCTCTCTAGCAAGAGCCTCATCCCTCAACCGTTGTCGACGAACTAGCTCCGCATATTGATCCGGCTTCATGATGGAATCATCACTAGTGCCTTCATTGGGATCCTTTTGGACACTCGGGGTCCTCTCCTTTTCAAGAGCTTCCATTTTAAGGTTTAGGGCCTTCACCTCGGCTAACAAGCTAGCCAAGACGTCGGTTGGAACCTCAATGGTACTCTTTGCTTTCTCCTCCGCCATGTACCTACAACAATCAAAAACAAGAAAAGAGATTAGAGTAAAAGTCCTCACTCACTCCCTCACTTTTGTTTTGTCTCTCGGGTTCACTCAAGCTTGGGGTTGGTTTCACACAAACTTAAAATCAATGGCCTCCTCGTAGTTGCGCAACCTCCTCAAAGATCAATCCAAAATACAAGAACCAAATGCTCTTCGGGAAGAGTGGATTCAATGGGACTCGATCAACGCTAAGCTATTTGGTGCGCACTTGAACCCAACAATTAACTACGAATCTTCTTTAAATTCTACTCTCCTTCTAGGCACGAGTATCCTATTCGCACAAGGGATTAGTACTAATTGGGTAGAAGTGTTACCCTCAAAGTACTAACCGGAGGTGGCGCGATTAAATGTTCAAAGATCGAATCGCCACTAAACGGATTCGGAATTGGATGAAATTTGGATTGTGATCTAGAAACTCACCATATTTGATGATGCTATGGGAGTTTTGGTGGTTGGAAACTGTTACGATAGATTTGCGAACATTCTGTCCAACTTCAGGAAATTCTGGAAATTGGTACACTTCGCGATCGCGTGCAGAGGGGCGCGATCGCGATGAACAAAAAAATCAGAATTGGCGCGACAGCGCGAGACCTTGCGCGATCGCGCAGGTTTGTTCAGCAGAACCAGAAAGTCGACAGAAAACGGCAGATTTTGGCACACAAACAACCTAAATTCAATTTGTTTCAGTTTTCAAGCTTTCAAATGGTGTGTTGAACTGCAGTAAACATTCCCCAATGGTTTAAACACAAAAACAACCATCAAACAACTTGTTTCCAATGATTTTGGGTCAAGTTCTTCAATTGTTCAAAACCTTCAAAGTTCAAAATTTCGATTTTCACTCCAACACTCCAAATGATGTTATAGTGGTATCAAAATGACGAGGTAACTATAAGGAACAATCCCCGATACCAAATAACCACAAAATCATAACATCCAACAAGTTTCGGCAAATTTTACAAAATACCCAACCTAGGGTTCAATTTTTCCAACTTTTGATTTTCAACTCCAAAACGTGTTTTGTTGGTTCCTAATTGTCGAGATTACGTAAACAAACAATCCCCGATAATCAACACCAACAAAATCGTGACAAACAACAATTTCTAGCAAATTTTTGGGTTTTCTAGTTTTTGAATTTTTTTCTTCTTTTTCAATAAAACAAGAACAAGAACAAGAAATTAAACACGGAACAAAGTTGACAAGCACGAAGAGTAGGACGAGGGTTCGTAAGAACGTAACCCTAGCCTTGCTCTGATACCAACTGATAAGGGGCAAACCTACGAAAGCGATAAAGAGATAAAAGCGAGACGAGACTTACACTAAAGTTCGAGTAGCAACGAAAAACTTGTTCCGTTACACCCCAAACGATTGGAAAGAATCACCTAACACTATGCAACTATCCTCAAGAGACACGAGGCTCAAGCAAATAGAATGATCGAAGATGGATTGAAGAGCAACTTGGAATCATCCAATTGATTTCAAGCCAAAAAGAGTTACAAGTGTTCAAGAGCAATGCTCATTAATGTTCTTAGTTCAAAGGTAAGGTAAAAGCAATAAATGAAAGAGGGGTGTTATAAATACACCCCTTTACAAGGTTTTCCTAGCTTCTGGTCCGAGTCTGCCAAAGTGTTCATCGCGATCGCGCATGATTATATGCGATCGCGAGGCACACTTAAAACTCAGTCGCGCGATCGCGCGAGACAAGGCGCGAACGCGAAGGCAAAAAGTTTCCTCTTCGCGATCGCGAAGGTTGTGCACGCGATCGCGAAGAACAAAAGTCCAGCTTCAGGCAGTAAGCTCAGCAGGTGTTCCCCTGTTTTGCCCTGTTTTGCTCCCCTGCTTCCTGCACTGTTTCCTGCCCTGTTTTAACATTGATTGAGCTCCAATGCATTGTCTTCAAGTCTTCTCCCGAGCTCATATCGTCCATGCCCTTCCGGATCAAGTGTAAGTGAGCATCATGAAGTGCTTTGGCTTGGCTTCTCGTAAAGGGCCTTGTGGTGGTGGTTTGCCCCGCATCATGAGCCAAAAAATATACTACGAGTCTTCTTTGAGCTCTACTCTCCTTCTAGGCACGAGTATCCTTTTCGCACAAAGGATTAGTACTAATTGGGTAGAAGTGTTACCCTCAAAGTACTAACCGGAAGTGACGCGATCAAATGGCAAAAGATCGAATCGCCACTAAACGGATTCGGAATTGGATGATTTTTGGGTAGTGATCTACAAACTCACCATATTTGATGATTCAATTGGAGTTTTGGTGAGCGGAAACTGTTACGAACGCTTTGCGAACAATCTGTCCCAAAACAGGATTTTCTGGAATTAAGTACTCTTCGCTATCGCGTGGATATGCGCGCAATCGCGATGACTTAACTTGGGGAGTTGTCACGATCGCGTGAAGCTGTGCGCAATGGCGCAGGCTTGCAGTCCAGAACCAGAACTCCGACCGAAAACTCAGTTTTTGGCACACAAATCACCCCAATTCAACTTGTTGTTCAGTTCTAAAGCTTCCAAAGGGTGTTTTCAACTGAAGTAAACAATCCCCAATGGTTTTATCAAACAAACAATGAACGAACAACTCGTTTTCAAGAATTTGGAGTAAATTCTTAAAATTTTCAAGAACTTCAAAATTTTCAAAGTTCGATTTTCATTCCGCTACTCCAAATGATGATATGGGGATATCAAAGTGACGGGGAAAACTATATAGAACAATCCCCAATACCAAACAACCAAGAATTCACAACATAAAGCAAGTTCTAGCAAAATTTGTGAATCTTCAATTTTTGAGATTTGGTTTTCCAGATTTTGATTCACGAATTCAAATCGTGTTTCATGGGAACCAAATCAATGGGAATATGATAGCAAGCAATCTCCAATATCAAACAACAACAAAATTGCAACGAACAACGATTTCTAGCAATTTTTTCTTTGTGATTTTCAAGTTTTTGGATTTTTTTGTTTTTCTTCAATTTTCAACAACAAACAACACAATGATAACAATGACAAGAACAAGACCGAGGATTCGTAAAAACGAAGCCTAGCCGTGCTCTGATACCAACTGATGTAATCTAAAATACGCGGAAGCGACAAACGATATAAAAGTGCGGAAGCTAAAACAAGATAGGCGATATCGAGATAAAAAGTAAGACGAGGCTTGAACGTTTACCTAAGTAGCACCGAGGAACTCGTCTCGATACACCCCGGGTGAAGTCAAGGATCACCTATACTACGCAACTACCCTCAAGAGACACTCGGCTCTCGCAAATAGAATGGTCGAAAGAGATTACGATGTTCAACTTGGAATCCACCAAGTGAAAGCATGCCCGTTCACAGGTTCTTCATTGAGATTCACTCAAGAAATATATCATTCTACATTCAAGGTTTGTTAAAAATGCAATAAATGAATAAAGGGGGTATTTATAGTTTCCCATTACAAGTTTCTCAAGTTTCTGGTCCGCTGCTCACCAAAGACCCTTCGCGATCGCGCAAAAGGAATAGCGATCGCGAAGACACTTGAATTCTGAGGAACGCTATCGCGTGGAACATGGCGCGAAGGCGCAGGCTTGACAAAAGGTTTGAGCGCGATCGCGAAGAACAGGTCTTCTTCGTCAGGCAGTGAGCTCAGAAATGCTGCCCTGTTTTGCCCTGTTTTGGCTCCCCTGTTTCCTGCACTGTTTCCAGCCCGGCTTCCACTTTGATTGAGCTCCGATGTATAGTCTTCAAGTCGTCTTCCGAGCTCATATCATCCATGCCTTGACTTCCGGACCAAGTGTGGGTGTCGATGCAATTTGCCCCGCATCAATTCACTCCACTCCACATGTCGATCACACCTCGAGGATAGATTGGTGTGTTGATCTTGAGCCTAAGGTTCAAGGGGATTTTGGTAGCTTGATCTTGCATTTCCCATCTTCCCATGACCTATTTGCTCATTATCTTGTTGACTGCATGATGATTCTTAACCAAGTGCTTATGGTTCTCTTTGGAGACTTGATATTCATGATTGTTATTGATGCTTGGTTATATCACAAGAGTGTGTTTTCCACACTTCTTGCACTAACCTACTTTCAAAGTAGGATGTTTGCTTGTTTTTGCTTGACGTTGCTTGTAGGTTCTAAGCTCCATGCTAAGGCGGGGAGAGATCTTGGAAGAAGCCTATGTCAAAGTGACGATCAAGAAGGACAAAGGAGGAGATTCTTGGCCACCCCGAGGAGTTGTTAGAGCCATGAGAGACCAAGCCTTGATTTCGAGGACGAAATCTTCTCAAGAAGGGGAGGATGATAAGACCCAAATCGAGAAACCATACAAAAGCATCATCCAAGGCCAAGGAAGAGCACTTCAAGGTCATACTTTGGTGCGCCATGGATGGAGGACCCTCTAGGACACTTGGAGAGGCTCAAGAGACACAAAATGAGACACACCAAGGGGCTTCAGGAAGAGGCGGAGCGCCTCCCAGCTGAGGCGGGGCGCCTCCCAAAATCCAGAGAGCTGGACTTCAGAAGGCGGAGCGCCTCAGACAAGAGGCGGAGCGCCTCCCAAGAGATCCAGAGAGTTGAAGCCTACTAGGCGGCCGCTTCCCCACCCTAGGCGGACCGCCTCCCCCTGTGACAAACATGCGGGATTTAATGACTTTTTGCTTGAACTTCCAATTATAGCCTTGCGTGGCCTTATTTGTTTTTTGCCCACTTTGGGGGTGTTTTAGACCTTTTATTATACCTAAGTGAAGCCTATAAATACTTCACTTAGCCTCTTCAAAACATTAGCTTACTTTGATTATTATTGAATGAAGAATAGAGTTCATCTCTTTGTTGAAGAAACCCTTTCTTTGGTTGCTTGAATTCACTAGTGGAACCTAGTTGAGTCTTGAACCGAAACCCGATCATTCCATTTACGAGTCCCGGGTGTGACTCGAGGGTGGTTGCATAGTGTAGGTCCTTCTAGACGCCGATACGAGGGTATATCGGGACAAGTTCCCCGGGGTTACTTCGTAGGGAGTTCGAGAAGTGTCTCGCTCTCCTATCTTTATTTTTGTCTTGTCTTTTCGATTCTTATCAACCGAGATAAGGTAATGTTCGATGTAGTCCCTATGCAAGCTTGCCATCTATTGTTTGGAAGGCCATGGCAATATGATCGGAGCGTAGTGCATGATGGTAGAACCAACTCTTACACGGTCTTGCATGGTTCTAGAAAATATGTGCTCAAGCCCTTGACACCGAAGCAAGTAAGCAATGACTATAGGATTATGAGGGAGTTGAGGGAAGCGGCTAAAGCCAAGTCACCCATGGTCCTTGAGCCCGGAACCAACAATCTTATGGTCATGCCCTTGCGAGTTGAGATTGAAGCATCACCCGGACCTACAATTGGCCTTGAGCGAAAAATGAAAGAAGTGAGGGGAGAGGAAATCTCGAGTGGGAGTGAGGACACCCTTTGTTCTAACCATGATTTATCTTCTTCTCTTTCTATTTGTTTTGGCTTATGTGTAGGTACTCTTGGAGGCGAGCTAGTGGAGCCTCAACCGGTTGGTAAGAATGAAAGACAAAAGAATGGAGCTCTACATTGTGAGTTTCATGAAGGGGGACTCGAACAAGACACTTCAAGCGATGTGAGTACTCACGGGAGCTACTCAAAAGTAAGTGTTTCGTCACCTTCTTATGAACATGATCCCTCTTTGTCTTATGAGGACTCAATGCTAGTTGGCGCTTGTAATGCATTTGATGAAATTGCAACTAGTGTAGAGTCGATTGGTCAACTTGTGTTTGCTTGCGAACCGCTAGTAGAGAGGAATGAGAAGCCACATCATGATGTGAGCCCGGTATTCGAAGAACCTCTCTCTAGTGAAAGTGTGTTAGTTGACCTTGCTTGTGACCCTTGTTATGACACCCCACCCATATTTGATAAAGGGGAAGATGAGTTATGTGACTCTACCCTTGTTGATATAATTGATTTTGGTGGATTAGTGTGTCGTAGTAAGGATGAGAGTGAACTTGAGGAGTCCAAATTGCATGAATTGGACAAGGTTGTCTATGATGACTTCTCAAGTGAGAGTGAAAATCCTAGTCTTGATACCATGCCTTTGTTTGACTATGAAATTGAGGTGCATGCTTTTATATTCCCATTGTGTAGGGGCATCTTTAATTGTGAAGGCGATTTGTATCGGGCTAGAGTTGAGGATGAAATAGAACCTCCGTGGTATGAGGGATTTGATCCCATAGACAACTCTTTGTTTGAAGCTTCGAGTGAGGTAGATGATTCTTCTAGTGACCCTACTCTTGTTGGTGCGGGTTATGATGATGAAGAGGCCATTAATAATACCTTCATTGAGAGCTTACCTTGTGAGGGGGGTTGTCTCGAGGATGAAATTGGAGGTGAGGAGGTACCTCTTAGTGTGAGTATGAGGGCTTTTAAGAAGGGGAGTGGGGTATTTGATACTAGTTGTGTATTGCGCTACTTTGTCTATTCCCTCCCATATGTTAACCACACTTTGAGACTTGAGCATGCCAAAACCGTTGTGCCGCATTGTGAAAATATTGCATTGAAGGTTTGGTGTGTTGATCATGAGCTTAGGGATCATAGGAACTTTGATTGCTTAATCTTGAATGCTCCATGTTCTATTGATCTCTTTGCTTGTCGTGTTGGTGAGTGCTTGTCACTACGGAGCCAAGAACTTGTTGTCTCCTTCGAAGACATAAGCTTTTTGATTTTCATTGATACTTGGCTCTATCACAAGAGTGAGTTTTCCACATCACTTACCTTCACTCTTGTTGGACTTGCCTACTCGCATCGTGGGAAGTCTTGGTGCACTAATCGTGAACTTAGGGATCGTAGTGATTTTGATCGCTTAATCTTCCATATGCCGTGCACTATTGATCTCTTTGTTTGTTCTTGTGTTGGGAGCATTTCTTTGTTGAACCAAGTACTTGTTAGTTCCTTCGGGAACATGAGCTTCCTTGTTGCCATTGATACTTGGTTGTACCATAAGAGTGTGTTTTCCCACACTTGGTGCACTAACCTACTCTTGTAGTAGGAGTTTTTGTTTTTGTTTGCCTTTTTGATGTAGGTGATGATACCTTGGAGGAGGACGCCTTAATTTCGAGGACGAAATCTTCTCAAGAAGGGGAGGATGATGCATCCCAAATTGCATCGACACCTACACTTGGTCTGGGAGTCAAGGCACGGATGATATGAGCTCGGGAGACGACTTGAAAACCATGCATTGAAGCTCAATCAAAGTGGGAGCAGGGCTGAAACCAGTTGAAAATCATGCATTGAAGCTCAATCAAAGTGGGAGCAGGGCTGAAACCAGTGCAGGAAACAGGGGAGCCAAAACAGGGCAAAACAGGGCAGCACTTCTGAGCTTACTGCCTGGCGCCAGACATTTCCTCTGCGCGATCGCGACCACACTCACGCGATCGCGAAGAGCAGTTGTTTTGCCTTGCGCGATAGCGCTAATGTGTGAGCGCTATCGCGAGACTCTGAAGATTAGTACCCTGCGCAATCGCTATTCCTTTTGCGCGATCGCGAAGAGTATTTGAGGAGCAGCGACCAGAAACTTGGCAAAACTTGTAATGGGAAACTATAAATACCCCCTTTGTTCATTTATTGCTTTTTAACAAACCTTGAATGTAGAATGATATATTTCTTGAGTGAATCTCAATGAAGAACCCGTAAACGGGCATGATTTCACTTGGTGGATTCCAAGTTGAACATCGTAACCTCTTTCGATCATTCTATTTGCAAGAGCGGGGTGCCTCTTGAGGGTAGTTGCGTAGTATAGGTGATCCTTGACCTCACCCGGGTGTATTGAGACGATTTCGTCGGTGCTACTTAGGTAAACGTTCAAGCCTCGTCTTGCTTTTTATCTCGATATCTTCATCGATATCGCCTATCTTGTTTTAGCTTCCGCACTTTTATATCGTTTGTAGCTTCCGCCTATTTTCCGCTACATCATTTTGTGCCTCTTGAGCCTCTCCAAGTGTCCTAGAGGGTCCTCCATCCATGGCACACCAAAGCATGGTCTTCAAGTCGCTCTTGGGGCCTTCTTCCATACCCTTCCATATCAAGTGAAGATGGGTGTCATGGATCAACTTGGCTTGACTCCGACTGAAGGGTCTTGTGGGGGTTTGGGTCTTATCATCCTCCCCTTCATGAGAGGATTTCGTCCTCGAAATTGAAGCATCATTCACGACCTCTTCATCATCATCC
This sequence comes from Petunia secreta, assembly GCA_029990175.1. Taxonomy (NCBI): domain Eukaryota; kingdom Viridiplantae; phylum Streptophyta; class Magnoliopsida; order Solanales; family Solanaceae; genus Petunia; species Petunia secreta. Next base: position 4,656,290 of record JARKIP010000087.1, on the reverse strand, counting down.
ACGACCTCTTCATTACCTACATCCAAAGGAACCAAGTCACAAACATTGAAAGTATTAGAAACTTGATACTCACTTGGCAAGTCAACCACATAGGCATTGTTGTTTATCTTCGAGAGCACTTGGAATGGGCCATCTCCCCGGGGTGCCAACTTCCCTTTCCTAAGGTTATGAAACCTTTCTTTCCGGAAGTGCACCCACACATAGTCACCCTTCTTGAGTTCCACCTTCTTGCATCCTTTGTTCTTCTTGGCGGCAACCTTAGCATAAGCTTCCTCCAAGTTCTTCTTCGCCTTTGCATGAAGTTCAACCAAAGCCTTGGCTCTAGCTTTACCTTTAAAATTAACAACCACTTCCCTTGGCAAAGGGGTTAGATCAAGGGGAATCAAGGGGTTAAAACCATAAACACATTCAAAAAGAGTCATGCCAATCATGCTATGCAATGTGCGATTGTAGGCAAACTCCATTAGAGGCAATCTATCAATCCACGTCCCGGCCTTACCTCGGGTCATGGCCCTTACAAGAGTACCCAAGGTTCGATTTACCACTTCGGTTTGGCCATCGGTTTGTGGGTGGTGGGACGTAGAAAACAAGAGCTTGGTGCCTAAAGCACCCCATAAACTTCGCCAAAAATGGCTTAGGAACTTAGTGTCCCTATCACTCACTATAGTTTGAGGCACACCATGTAGCTTCAACACATTTTCAACAAACAAGGAAGCTACATGTTGGGCATCATCGCATTTCTTGCATGGAATGAAATGAGCCATCTTTGAGAACCTATCCACGACAACAAAAATGCTATCATGGCCCCCCCTAGTCCTTGATAATCCCATAACAAAGTCCATTGATATATCAAACCACGGACTAGTAGGTACGGGGAGAGGGGTGTATAACCCATGAGGGTGGGCTTTAGATTTGGCACGTTTGCACTCAAGGAAATTAATGCAAAATTTCTCCACATGCACCCTCATCTTCGGCCAATGGAATTGTTCTTGAAGAACGGCCAAAGTCTTTCTTATCCCAAAGTGACCCATGAGTCCTCCACAATGTGCCTCTTGCACAAGCAATTCCCTCCGTGAGGACTCGGGTATGCACACTCTACCATTTTTAAAGATAAATCCATTAACCCATTGGTATTTTTCAACTCTCTCCCCTTTCTCTAGAGCATCATGGACACTCTTTAGCTTCGGATCATGAGCATACATCAATTTGATGCTCTCCAATCCCAGGAGCTTAGAGGTGAGAGTGGTGGCTAGTGCGAACTTTCTAGAAAGCGCATCCGCCACAACATTGTCCTTCCCTTTCTTGTATTGGATAACATAGGGAAAGGACTCAATGAATTCAACCCACTTGGCATGTCTCTTATTGAGCTTCTCTTGGCCTCATAAATGCTTGAGTGACTCATGATCACTCTTGATTACAAACTCTCGAGGCCAAAGGTAATGTTGCCAATGGGCAAGGGCTCTCACAAGGGCATACAACTCCTTGTCATATGTAGAATAGTTCAAGGAGGCCCCTTTCAACTTCTCACTAAAGTAGGCGATGGGTTTGCTATCTTGCATTAATACACCACCAATTCCCACCCCCGAGGCATCACATTCAACCTCAAATGCCTTTCCGAAGTCGGGCAATTGCAATAGGGGGGCGGTACTCAACCTACCTTTCAACTCTTGGAAGGCCTTCTCTTGAGGCTCACCCCAAACAAAGGGTTGGTCCTTCTTCACCAATTCGGTGAGTGGAGCGGCGATGGAGCTAAAGTATTTCACAAATCGTCTATAAAAACTAGCAAGACCATGAAAGCTCCTCACTTGAGTCACGGTAGTAGGAGTAGGCCAATCACGTATGGCCTCTACCTTAGACTCATCCACCTCCACTCCTTGGGCACTCACAACAAACCCAAGCAAGACAACCTTCTCCACACCAAAGGCACACTTTTTACAGTTAGCATAGAGCTTTTCGGCTCTCAAAACTTCAAGCACTTGCCTAAGGTGGCCAACATGTTCATCTATTGTCCTACTATAGATCAAGATATCATCAAAATAGACAACGAAAAACTTGTTAATAAACGGTTTCAAAACATGGTTCATGAGTCTCATAAAAGTGCTAGGTGCGTTGGAAAGCCCGAAGGGCATTACCAACCATTCATAGAGACCAAATTTGGTCTTGAATGCGGTTTTCAATTCATCCCCGGGTTTCATCCGGATTTGATGGTAACCGGACCTAAGGTCGATTTTGGAAAAGACACATGACCCACTCAATTCATCCAACATATCATCAAGCCGAGGAATAGGGTGACGGTACTTTACCGTTAGCTTATTCACGGCTCGGCAATCCACGCACATTCTCCAAGTGCTGTCCTTCTTTGGGACAAGAATGACGGGTACGGCACATGGACTCAAACTCTCCCTCACCAAGCCCTTGGAAAGCAAGTCATCTACTTGTTTTTGCAACTCCCTTGTGTCCTCGGGATTGCTTCTATAAGCCGGCTTGTTTGGGATTTGAGAGCCCGGGATAAAGTCGATTTGATATTCAATACCCCTCAAGGGAGGTAAGCCATAGGGCATCTCATCCGGGAACATGTCCCCAAAGTCCTTCAAGACATTTTCAAAAGCACTAGGCAAAGGGTTAGAAGAATAATCACAATTAGAGTTAAGGATCATACCTTTGTGCACTAGGCATAGGAGGAACTTGGTGCCATCATTTCCTTTTAAGAGCTCGCCCGGTTGCATCATGGCACATATGCAACCGGTGGAGGATGGTGGGATTGCCACCACACTTTCGGCCAAAGGGCTAGTCTTCACCACCGACTTAGCCTTTGCCACTTCCCTCAACTCCTTCATCTTCTTGTAGTCCTCACTCACTTGCTTAGGAGTGAGAGGTTTAAGCACAAATCTCTTCCCTTCATATTTGACCGTGTAAGTATTGACAAGACCGTCATGCACCACTTGCCTATCGAATTGCCAAGGCCTCCCTAAGAGTAGGTGGCACGCTTGCATGGGCACAACGTCAAACAAATGCTCATCTACACAACTCCCCATTTTGAATCGAATCATCACTTGCTTTACTACCTTAAGCTCCCCACATTCGCTAAGCCATTGTAGCCGGTAAGGTTTGGGATGCTTCATGGTAGTCAACTTCAATTGGGTCACAAGTGAATGACTCACTACATTCGCACAACTCCCCGAATCAATTATCATAGAGCAAACAACATCTTTGACCCGACACCTAGCATGGAATAGATTTTCCCGTTGCAAGGTTTCACTATCTTCTACAATCATAGCCCCTAAGCTCCTTCTCACAACCAAGAAAGTATGAGGATCCTCCTCCTCCACCGTGTCATCAAGCAAATCATCCTCTACTCCCTCATCTCCCTCTACTCCCTCTACTCCCTCATCTTCCGATTCACTCTCTTTCTCATATGCATCATTACTAACAACAATCATGGTCCTCTTCGTAGGACATTCCCTAGCAAAGTGCCCATAGCCTTTGCACATGTGGCATTGTATGGAAGTAGAAGTAGGAGCATGCAATTGAGTTTTAGTGTTACCTCCCACATTAGATGTGTTCTTCTCAGATGGCTTCTTCACATCCTTGCTTGCACTTGCTCCACTAGGGCCACTTGTATTTGTGAATCTTGCATTAGGAGTAGGATTTTTCAAATCCCTTGGCTTGCTCATGGAAGTGGAAGTGTTGCTCTTGTAACGGTTGGACTTTTCTTTATCAAGCCATTGCTCGGCTTGAATAGCGGCATCAAGGACTTCTTGAAGTGAGAGATAAGAATGCAATCTCAATTGTGAGGCTATACCATAGCTCAAGCCATTCATAAAACGGATCACGGCTTGCTCCTCATCTTCGGTGTCCATGTCCAAGGCCATTCGAGTTCTTTCAAACTCATCAAAGTATTCATGCACCGTTTTGACACCTTGTTTCAACTCATAAAGTTTCTTGAGTTGTTCTTGTCGATATCTAGGAGTGATGTACTTGATACTCATGATACCCTTCAAGTCATTCCAACCCACATTCATGGGGACCCCCGCTCTTCTCCTTGACCTCTTGACGGACTCCCACCAAGTAGATGCATAGGACTCAAAGGAGGAAATAGCATAAGTACCCTTCTTCTCATCGTCATATCATTGGTGTCAAACAATCTTTCAATTTGTAGCACCCAATCAATGTAAGCCGCCGGATCACAATTCCCTTTAAAACTTGGAAGATTGAGCTTCACACTATTAAGATTGTTGTTGTTGTCACGACCCCCATGGAAAGGCTCCGGTTGGCCTCCATAGTGATCTCCATAACCTCCATATTCTCTCCTAACATTGCCTCCAACATACCCCATAGGTAGCCCTCGACCTCGGCCCCTACCTCTATCCACATTTCGACCCCAATTCATACCTCGTCTAGGTTGAAAGTGATCATTAAACCCATACATATCATCTCCATAATCGGCTTCCTCCCCTTCTTGAGCTTCATCGACTTGCTCAAGAGGTTGCACATTTCGGACGGGCCTTGGTAGTGGAATGTTTCTTGGAGGGTTGTCCAAGATAGGGGGAATGCCCGTTCGTTGGGTATTGCCCAACATTGGTTCAATTCTCTCTCGATCCTCCTTTACCCGTTGTTGATTGAGCAATTCAATGACATGGCTAACTTGCTCCGGGATAAAGTTAGGAGTACTTGAGACTTCCACTTGGGCACTCGGGGCCCCTTTCTCAACTTGGACACTCGGGGTCCCTTTCTCCGATTGGACATTGGAAGTCCCTTGCTCAACTAGGGCACTTGAGGCACCCTTTTCAAGAGACTCAATCCTTTGGTTCATGAGGTCCATCTTGGCAAGAAGGTTAGCCAAGGCCTCCTTTATGAAATCTTGTCCTTCGTTGGCCATCGTTCCTACACAAGAAACAAACGTTAGCAAAAACAACCTCACTCACTCCCTCACAAGTGTTTCACTCGGATCACTCGTTAAGTGGGTGGTGGATTTTTCACTCTTGCTTGAACCCAAAGCTTCACTAAGTTGAATAGCAAACCTCAACTTAATCACTCAACTCAAGAGCCCAATGCACTCCGGGGTGAGTGGAGTTGATAGGACTCTATTGGAACGATAAGCTCTTTAAGTGCGGACTTGAGCCAAATGAGACTACGAGTCTTCTTTGAATTCTATTCTCCGGTGTAGGCTTGAGTTTCCTAATAGCTTAGAAGGGGTAGCACAATTCAAGTAGGATAGATTACTCAAAGGAGTACTAGCTAGATGCAATGGAATCAAAGAAACAAGAGGTTCTACGAAAAACTACCCGAAATGAGTACCTTCAGGATCAGGCGCCCCGCCTCAGGAGAGTAGGCGGCCGCCCAGTGCAGGGTTCAGGGGGAGGCGCTCCGCCTCTATGGTGGAGGCGCTCCGCCTCAGCAAAGTCAAGAGACTTTTCAGTTTTTAGGCGGTCCGCCTCAGGTCTTAGGCGCTCCGCCTCCTGCAACTTTCAGCATAGTTTCACTTCGTGTTTTCTTGGTTTTGCACCCAAAAATCCAACTAATCAAGCGTTGTTTTAGCAATTCAAAGGTACCCAAATGTTGTATTGATCACAAAGAACAAACCCCAATACTTTTTACCAAACCCCAATCAATAACAAAAAATCCACCATGATCATCATCTTCAAAACTAGGGTTTCAAAATTTTCAAATTTTCAAAGGGTTTCAAATTTTCAATTCTTAAATTTTCAAATTTTCAATTCTTGCAATACAACTCCAAATTGGGTGTTTAAGGTACCAAAAGAACGGGTTTCCAACAAGGAACAAACCCCACTAACAATCACACAACGGGTCCAACAATCCAAGAATCCATGATAAATTTTTTTTTTGGTGTTTTTTCTTTTCAATTTTTTCGTGTTTTTCTTCTTATCAATAACAATAAACAAGAACCTAAAAGCGAAACTAACCTAGACACGAAGAATCAAGGGTCGGGGGTTTGTAGAAACAAAACCCGAGCCTTGCTCTGATACCAAGATGATAAGAATCGAAAAGACAAGACAAAAATAAAGATAGGAGAGCGAGACACTTCTCGAACTCCCTACGAAGTAACCCCGGGGAACTTGTCCCGAGATACCCTCGTATCGGCGTCTAGAAGGACCTACACTATGAAACCACCCTCGAGTCGCACCCGGGATTCGTAAATGAAATGATCGGGTTTCGGTTCAAAACTCAAGTAGGTTCCACTAGTGAATTCAAGCAACCAAAGAAAGGGTTTCTTCAACAAAGAGATGAACTCTATTCTTCATTCAATAATATTCAAAGTAAGCTGCTGTTTTGAAGATGCTAAGTGAAGTATTTATAGGCTTCACTTAGGTATAATAAAAGGTCTAAAATACCCCCAATGTGGGCTAAAAACAAATAAGGCCACGCAGGGCTATAATTGGAAGTTCAAGCAAAAAGTAATAAAATCCCGCATGTGGGTCACAGGGGGAGGCGGTCTGCCTAGGGTGGGGAGGCGGCCGCCTAGTAGGCTTCAACTCTCAAGATTTCTTGGGAGGCGCTCCGCCTCTTGTCTGAGGCGCTCCGCCTTCTGAGATCCAGCTCTCTGGATTTTGGGAGGCGCCCCGCCTCAGCTGGGAGGCGCTCCGCCTCTTCCTGAAGCCCCTTTGGGTGTCTCATTTTGTGCCTCTTGAGCCTCTCCAAGTGTCCTAGAGGGTCCTTGATGCAGCCCAAAGTGCTGATCAAGGACTCGACAATCAACCGAAGTCAATGACTGATCACCCGAGGAGGCCAATCACACGAAGCCAAGCCAAGCTGCTTCATGACATGCACATCCAGCTGGCTTGGTCGGGAGGGAGCATGTGTTCGGAAGGAGAATTGCAAAGTGTTGAAACCGAGGGCTACATCTTCAAATTTGAGCCCGAGTACAAGGTTACCGAACACCAGCTCTTCGAGTAGACAATCGAGAACCGAAGCCAAGGCTTACCGAAGTCAGGCTTACCGAAGTCAAGGCTGCCGAACACATTTTAACTCAGCCCTGCGCGGCATTTCTATTGGTCACCTGTGACCCTTTTACTAGTTTACCCTTAGTATTTCCTATATAAACCTTGTTTCCTTTCATTGTAAGGAGCTAGTTTTTGAACATGAATGAATTGAATGAAAGTGCCGAGCACATTTCTTTTGTCTCCATCGTGAGCAAACCCCAGTGAGGGCTTTTATGGGCTTGTGGCTTTCGGTGAATCCGATTGAACATTCCTCTTTGATCATTCAGTCTGCAAGAGGCAATGTTCTCTTGAGGATTGTTGCATAGTTTAGGTGATTCTTGTGTCCCTTTCGATCGAGCTTTGAGACAGGTTTTTCACTGTTCTTTCGGAAGAAGCAAGTTTTGTCTTGCTTCTATCTTTACCTCTCTTGTTTAAATTCCGCATTTTGTGCTTACCAACTCCTTCGAGTTTGCATTGCACCATCTTGGTATCAGAGCACGGTTTGGGCTTGTTTCTGCCACCCCAAATCCTGTTCAAGTTATCTTTGCTTTTCGTGTGTTTGTGTCTTTGTTTTCCGTTTCGTGTTCTTGATTTGGTTGTGTTACTGTTGGTGTTATTTTACAAAAAAATAATAATAATAATAATGTGTTCAAAAGGAAATTCAAAAATTGTGTTTGATTGTTGGTTGTTGGGAAAAACAACCATTGATTCTTGTTCACCATTGATTCCCGATTCCAACAAGTACCCGACGTACTGATTTTGTGACTAGGGTTTCTTGGAGAATTTTGGACTGTTTGAGCTTTAATGGTGACTGGAACTCGAACCCCCATCGTGTTTGGAAGAAACCGATGAAGATTGGTGGTTCTTGAGTGACGAGCTGGTTCTTAGCTCGAAGAACTTGAACTGAATTACTCCGATGCTGTTTGGAACCGGAGCTGAAAGAGCATCCCAGATCAGTTGAAATTCGTGGTCAGTGAACCGAAGTTAACTTGTCCGTACGCCGGAGTAAGGTATCACTGTTCCATTGAAGAAGAAATGGGTAAAGTGTAGACATTAAAACCCAGGTGAAAATTTGTCGGCTGAAAAGAGGAAAGGTGGATAAGGTAAAACCCTATCCGTACCAAGGAGGGACCACTCTTGTACGGACAAGAGTTGGTGTGGTCGAAAAATATTCTAAAAGGGAATCAAGGGTAGATTCTCCTAGGTTTTAACTTTCTTTTGTGTCAAAATTCTAGTTGGTGGATCTTTTGAGTAATCGTCCTACTCGAGGTCGTACTAACTCATTTGAGCTGATAGGAACTCGTGCGAAAGGGGTGACCGAAGTCCAAACTTTCGTAGAAATTTCTTTTTGACTCCCCGAGCTCAGTTAAAAGCGTCTGTTCCATCGAGTCGAACATCACTTCACTCTTCCCGAAGAGACAGTGACTATTGTCGAACTTGAAGGATCTTAGAGGACCGATCAATCAGACGAGCCGCTGTTAACAAGTCCTTGAGTGACCAAAACCGAACCCATAAATTGAGTGGACCCGAGTGCCACCCATCAAAGGTGAGGGAGAGTGTGAGGTGATTTCTAACCCTAACATTTGTTTTGTCTTTGATTTGTGCAGGTACCATGGCTGGGAATGGAGGCGATGGTAAAGGCATTGAAAGGCCCGAAGTATCATTAGCCGATCTCATGGCTGCGATACAAGGCATCAGAGCCGAAGTAAGAGGAGTGAGTGCTCGAGTAGCTAACCTCGAGCAGGGGAGTGTGTCCATGGCCATGCATGGGTCCGGCGCTGGAACGAGTAGCTCCACTCCAATGAAACCTGAGCTGTATGCTGAGCTTGTTCGACAACATCAGTTGACGAGTGAAGCAATTCGGAGAGAACTTAACTTTGGCAATCCCCAAGCACAACAAAACTTGGGCAATCCCCAAGCTGGTTATCAAAACTTGGGCATCCCCCGAGGAGAGAGCTTACCACTTCCAAAGGCCCGAAGAGACCTTGGAGCTGTAGCCGAAGAGGTTGATGAAGAAGAATTTCTCGAGGACGAATATGAGCGTGAGCCGCCATTCGCTCAACGAAGGCAAGCTCCCCGAGGTCGTGGAAATTTCCGAGGTCAAGGCCGAGGCGCAAATGTTGGAAGAAATATTGAGCGTGAGGCTGATGATCGAGATGATGAGTATCCCGAACAGGTTCGTGGTGTTCGAGACTCAAACTTGAACAGTGTCAAGATCACTATTCCACCGTTTAAAGGAACCAGTGATCCGGATGAGTATCTTGAATGGAAGCTGAAAATGGAGCGTATATTCTAAACCAATGAGATGACCGAGGAGAGGAAAGCTGCCCATGCCATTGCTTCGTTCGAAGCTTATGCCTCTACATGGTGGGAAGCTGACAAAAGGCATAGACGAAGAAATGCCTATCCCGAAGTCGATACTTGGCCACAGTTGATGAGAGCAATGGATGCTAAGTATTTGAGTGCCAAGTACAGGCAAACTCAAATGCAAAAACTCTATGAGCTAAAGCAAGGGTCCAAGTCTATCCAAGAATATCATGATGAATTCGAAAAGGTTCGATTGAATCTTGATCTGGTCGAAGACGAAGAGCAGGACATTATCAGGTTCAAAAATGGCTTGGCTAGGGATGTGTCATCTCAATTGAGGCTCCACGTGTACCACACGTTGGAAAATCTGTTCGATGCTGCCACCGAAGCTGAAAAACTGGTGAAGGACGATAAGGCAAACCGGTATCGAGGAGTCACTACTTCCACTCCCTTGAACCAAGGTAAAGAATGGAAGAGTCCAAACCAAACAGGTGCCAACGCTGTTCGAGATTCGAAGAGACCCTTTGAGAGAAGTGTGACCGTTAACCAACCAAGAGAAGTGTGAGGTAAAGTTCAACTAAACTCTCCTAGTGCTTCAAACATTCAGTGTCACAAATGCAAAGGTTATGGTCATATGGCAAAAGAGTTTCCAACTCGCAAAGTTATGCTTCTGCTCGAAGACGGAACCGTCCATGAGCAAGCGAGTGACACCGAGGAGGAATTTATCGAGGAGACTGACCGAGCGGAAGGTGAAGATGATCATGAGGCTGCCGAAGATGATCATCCGGAAATGTTTCTTGTGGTTCGAAGGAATTTGAGCTGCATGACTCTTGAAGAAGAGGACAACCAAAGAGAAAACCTCTTTCATGCCCGATGTCGAGTGAAGGGAAAGGTGTGTTCGATGATCATTGATTCCGGTAGTTGTGCCAATGTAGTGAGCCAAACTTTGGTTTCATAAATTGGATTACCTACGATGAAGCATCCCCACCCTTACAAATTACAATGGTTGAATGAGTGTGGAGAATTGAGAGTTGTCAAACAAGTGTGGATCAAGTTCAGAATCGGAGAGTATCAAGATGAAATGATATTCGATGTGGTTCTGATGCAAGCTTGTTATTTGCTATTGGGTCGACCGTGGCAGTATGACCGAACAACTGTTCACAATGGCAGATCCAACGCTTACACTTAAAGCTCGATGGGAAGAGTTTCGTACTCAAACCTCTGCCCCCAAAGCAAGTCACCGAGGACTATAAACGGATGAAAGAATTGAAAGAAGCGGCCAAAGCTAAGCTTCCGATGGGAGCAAAATTGGGTCCCGAAGAGACAAACTCACCGCCCGAAGTGAAAGGAATATGTGCAATCATGCAACCGGGTGAGTTTCTACGAGGCAACGCCAACGATCAGATGATGATTTGCCTCGTGCACAAGGGTATCTTTCTAAACTCCAATGATGATTTTTCTAATGATAACCCTTTGCCTAGGGCTGTACAAAGTGTTTTGCAGGACTTTGAGGACATGTTTCCCGAGGAAATGCCAGGTGGATTACCTCCGTTGAGAGGAATCGAGCACCAAATTAACTTCGTACCGGGGTCTCAAATCCCCAACAAACCTGCATACCGGTGTAATCCCGAAGACACCAAAGAGCTCCAACGGCAGGTTGATGAGTTGCTGAACAAGGGCCTCGTTCGAGAGAGCTTGAGTCCTTGCGCCGTTCCAGTTATCCTTGTCCCGAAGAAGGATGGAACATGGCGAATGTGTGTTGACTGTCGAGCAGTCAACAAAATAACGGTAAAGTATCGTCATCCTATTCCTCGACTAGATGACATGCTAGATGAATTAAGTGGTTCTTCATGCTTTTCAAAGATTGACCTCAGGTCCGGTTACCATCAGATCCGAATGAAACCCGGAGACGAGTGGAAAACCGCATTCAAGACCAAATTCGGTCTCTATGAATGGTTGGTAATGCCATTTGGCTTATCCAATGCCCCGAGCACATTCATGCGATTGATGAACCATGTGCTCAAACCATTCATAAGCAAGTTCGTTGTCGTTTATTTCGATGACATACTCGTTTATAGTCGAACCATAGATGAACATGTCGAACACCTAAGGCTTGTGCTTGAGAAGCTACGAGAAGAGAAGTTATATGCTAACTTCAAGAAGTGTGCCTTTGGTGTCGATCGTGTGGTCTTTCTAGGATTCGTTGTCAGTGCTAATGGTGTCGAAGTCGATGAGTTAAAAGTCGAAGCCATCAAAGATTGGCCAACTCCAACCTCGGTATCACAAGTTCGTAGCTTCCATGGCTTAGCTAGCTTTTACCGAAGGTTCGTTCGTGACTTTAGCACTGTAGCAGCTCCTCTGACCGAGCTGGTTAAGAAAGATCATCCATTTGTGTGGGGAGAATCCCAAGAAAGGGCTTTCCAAGAGTTGAAATGGAGGCTTTGCTCTGCTCCGTTGTTGCAACTCCCTGACTTCGGCAAAGCATTCGAAGTCGAGTGCGATGCATCTGGAGTTGGGATCGGAGGAGTGCTGATGCAAGAATTGAAGCTGATCGCTTACTTTAGCGAAAAGCTTAAGGGTGCAACCTTGAACTACTCTACGTATGACAAGGAGTTGTATGCCCTCGTTCGAGCACTCGCCCATTGGCAGCATTATTTGTGGCCTCGAGAGTTTGTGATCCAAAGTGATCATGAGTCCTTAAAGCATCTCCGAGGACAAGAGAAATTGAACCGAAGACATGCCAAGTGGGTTGAATTCATTGAAAGCTTTCCCTATGTAATTCATTACAAAAAGGGGAAAGAAAATGTTGTGGCCGATGCGCTATCAAGGAAATTTGCCTTAGCGACCACTCTCGCCTCTAGGCTCATGGGATTCGAAAGCATCAAGTCGATGTACGAGGACGATCCCAAGCTGAAATACGTTCGTGATGCAATCTTGAGTGGCCGAAGTGTTGAAAAATATCAATGGTATGATGGCTACCTCTTCAAGAATGGGAGGGTTTGTGTGCCCGTGTCATGGTGGAGAGAGCTCTTGGTTCGAGAAGCTCACTCCGGTGGACTGATGGGACACTTCGGTGTCGACAAAACTCTTGGTATCTTAACCGAGCAGTTCCATTGGCCCAAAATGCGACGAGATGTGGAAAAACTTTGCAACGCTTGTCTCGTTTGCAAGAAAGCTAAATCAAAGTCCAACCCTCACGGTTTGTACACCCCGTTACCAGTGCCTGATCGACCTTGGGTTGATATATCCATGGACTTTGTCTTGGGGTTACCGAGGTCGGGGGGAGGACATGATAGCATCTTTGTTGTGGTTGACCATTTTTCCAAAATGGCTCACTTTATTCCTTGCAAAAAGTGTGATGATGCACAACATGTAGCTACATTGTTTGTTTCTAATGTGTTAAAATTGCATGGTGTACCTCGTACTATTGTGAGTGATCGAGACTCAAAGTTCTTGAGTATTTTTTGAAGTGTTTGTGGGGTGCCCTCGGCACCAAGCTACTATTCTCAACGTCTCACCATCCTCAGACTGATGGACAGATCGAGGTAGTTAACCGAACCTTGGGATCTTTGCTTCGAGCAATGACCAAAGGCAAGGTTGGAAACTGGGCTGATCGTTTGCCCGTGATGGAGTTTGCATACAATCGAACGGTGCATCGAATGATTAACATGACCCCGTTCGAGTGTGTGTATGGATTTAACCCTTTAATTCCACTTGATCTAACCCCATTGCCTCGAGATGTTATTATTGATTTTGAAGGTACTCACCGAGCCAAAGCTCTGCTCGAGTTGCATGCCAAGGTGAAGAAGAACCTCGAGGAAGCTATGCAAAGGTTGCCATGAAGAAAAACAAGGGGCGAAAAAAGCTGGAAATAAAGAAGGGAGATTGGGTTTGGGTTCACTTTCGAAAGGAACGCTTCCCAACCCAACAGAAAGGAAAGTTGGCTCCTCGAGGGGATGGTCCATTTCAAGTGCTGAACAAAATAAACAACAATGCATATGTTATCGACCTCCCAGGTGAGTATAATGTGTCCAACACCTTCAATGTTGCTGATTTAACTCCTTGTGTTGTAGGCCAAGTCTCGGAGACAGAGGGTAAAACGATTTCGAGGACGAAATCTTCTCAAGAAGGGGAGGATGATGCAGCCCAAAGTGCTGATCAAGGACTCGACAATCAACCGAAGTCAATGACTGATCACCCGAGGAGGCCAATCACACGAAGCCAAGCCAAGCTGCTTCATGACATGCACATCCAGCTGGCTTGGTCGGGAGGGAGCATGTTTTCGGAAGGAGAATTGCAAAGTGTTGAAACCGAGGGCTACATCTTCAAATTTGAGCCCGAGGACAAGGTTACCGAACACCAGCTCTTCGAGCAGACAATCGAGAACCGAAGCCAAGGCTTACCGAAGTCAGGCTTACCGAAGTCAAGGCTGCCGAACACATTTTAACTCAGCCCTACGTGGCATTTCTATTGGTCACCTGTGACCCTTTTACTAGTTTACCCTTAGTATTTCCTATATAAACCTTGTTTCCTTTCATTGTAAGGAGCTAGTTTTGAACATGAATGAATTGAATGAAAGTGCCGAGCACATTTCTTTTGTCTCCGTCGTGAGCAAACCCCAGTGAGGGCTTTTATGGGCTTGTGGCTTTCGGTGAATCCGATTGAACATTCCTCTTTGATCATTCAGTTTGCAAGAGGCAATGTTCTCTTGAGGATTGTTGCATAGTTTAGGTGATTCTTGTGTCCCTTTCGATCGAGCTTTGAGACAGGTTCCTCACTGTTCTTTCGGAAGAAGCAAATTTTGTCTTGCTTCTATCTTTACCTCTCTTGTTTAAATTCCGCGTTTTGTGCTTAGCAACTCCTTCGAATTTGCATTGCACCACTCCTCCATCCATGGCACACCAAAGCATGGTCTTCAAGTCGCTCTAGGGGCCTTCTTCCATACCCTTCCATATCAAGTGAAGATGGGTGTCTTGGATCAACTTGGCTTGACTCCGAGTGAAGGGTCTTGTGGGTGTTTGGGTCTTATCAATGGTGTACCTCGTACCATTGTGAGTGATCGAGACTCAAAGTTCTTGAGTCATTTTTGGAAGTGTTTGTGGGGTGCCCTCGGCACCAAGCTACTATTCTCGACGTCTCACCATCCTCAGATTGATGGACAGACCGAGGTAGTTAACCGAACCTTGGGATCTTTGCTTCGAGCAATGACTAAAGGGAAGGTTGGAAACTGGGCTGATCGTTTGCCCATGATGGAGTTTGCGTACAATCGAATGGTGCATCGAATGATTCACATGACCCCGTTCGAGTGTGTGTATGGATTTAACCCTTTAATTCCACTTGATCTAACCCCATTGCCTCGAGATGTTGTTATTGATTTTAAAGGTACTCACCGAGCCAAAGCTCTGCTCGAGTTGCATGCCAAGACGAAGAAGAACCTCGAGGAAGCCTATGCAAAGGTTGCCTTAAAGAAAAACAAGGGGCGGAAAAAGTTGGAATTAAAGAAGGGAGATTGGGTTTGGGTTCACTTTCGAAAGGAACGCTTCCCGAACCTAAGGAAAGGAAAGTTGGCTCCTCGAGGGGATGGTCCATTTCAAGTGCTGAGCAAAATAAACAACAATGCTTATGTTATCGACCTCCCAGGTGAGTATAATGTGTCCAACACCTTCAATGTTGCTGATTTAACTCCTTGTGTTGTAGGCCAAGTGTCGGAGGCTGAGGACGAATCGATTTCGAGGACGAAATCTTCTCAAGAAGGGGAGGATGATGCAGCCCAAAGTGCTGATCACGGATTCGACAATCAACCGAAGGCAATGACTGATCAACCGGGGAGGCCAATCACTCGAAGCCAAGCCAAGCTGCTACATGACATGCACATCCAGCTGGCCATAACGGGATGAAGCATGTGTTCGGGAGGAGAATTGCAAGTTGATGAAACCGCGGGCTACATCTTCAAATTTGAGCCCGAGGACAAGGTTACTGAACAGCAGCTCTTGGCGCCGGGCAGCTCAGAGTCGAACACAACAACATGTGTTCGAAACTAAGTCAGCGCCCGATGACGAGTGTGTTCGAGCAGACAATCAAGAACCGAAGCCAAGGCTTACCGAAGTGATGCAGCCCAAAGTGCTGATCAAGGACTCGATAATCAACCGAAGACAATGACTGATCAACCGAGGAGGCAAATCACTCGAAGCCAAGCCAAGCTGCTACATGACATGCACGTCCAGCTGACCATGACGGGAGGAAGCAGGTGTTCGGGAAGAGAATTGCAAGGTGTTGAAACCGAGGGCTACATCTTCAAAATTGAGCCCGAGGACAAGGTTACCGAACAGCAGCTCTTGGCGCCGGGCAGCACAGAGCCGAAAACAACATCATATGTTCGAAGCTAAGTCAGCGCCGGATGAGGAGTGCGTTCGAGCAGGCAATCGAGAACCGAAGCCAAGGCTTACCGAAGTCAAGGCTGCGGAACACATTTTCGTTCAGCCCTGCGTGGCTTAATTCTATTGGTCGCCTGTGAACCTTTTACTAGTTTACCCTTAGTATTTCCTATATAAACCTTGTTTCCTTTCATTGTAAGTACCTAGTTATTAACATTGATGAATTGAATGAAAGTGTCGAGCACATTTCTTTTGTCTCCGTCGTGAGCAAACCCCGGTGAGGGCTTTTATGGGCTTGTGGCTTTCGGTGAATCCGATTGAACATTCCTCTTTGATCATTCAGTTTGCAAGAGGCAATGTTCTCTTGAGGATTGTTGCATAGTTTAGGTGATTCTTGTGTCCCTTTCGATCGAGCTTTGAGACAGCTTCCTCACTGTTCTTTCGAAAGAAGCAAGTTTTGTCTTGCTTCTATCTTTATCTTTTCTTGTTTAACTTCCGCGTTTGTGCTTAGCAACTCCTTTGGGTTTGCCTTGCACCATCTTGGTATCAGAGCACGGTTTGGGCTTCTTTCTACAACCCCAAATCCTGTTCAAGTTATCTTTATTTTCGCGCGTTTGTGTCTTTGTTTTCCGTTTCGTGTTCTTGATTTGGTTTTGTTACTGTTGGTGTAATTACTTTACAAAAAAAAAAAAGGTGTTAAAGGAAAATTCAAAAATTGTGTTTGATTGTTGGTTGTTTGGGAAAAACAACCATTGATTCTTGATCACCATTGTTTTCTGATTCCAACAAGTACCCGACGTACTGATTTTGTGACTAGGTGATGCAGGGCAAAACGAGCGGAAGCTAATAACGAGATGAAAATGCGGAAGCTAAAACAAGATAGAAGATATCAATAAAGATATCGAGATAAAAGCAAGACGAGGCTTGAAACGTTTACCTAAGTAGCACCGAGGAACTTGTCTCGATACACCCCGGGTGAATGTCAAGAATCACCTATACTACGCAACTACCCTCAAGAGTCACCCGGCTCTTGCAAATAGAATGATCAAGAGGTTTCGATGCTCAACTTGGAATCCACCAAGTGAAATCATGCCCGCTCACGGGTTCTTTATTGAGATTCACTCAAGAAATGTTCATCATTCTATATTCAAAGTTGTGTAAATGAAATGAAATGCCTAAGGCTCTATTTATAGGCCCTTTCTATGACTAAACTAAATGACTAAAGTGCCCTCAAGTGAGGTTAATACATAAAAGGCCACTTAGGGAAAAAATAGGAAATACATCGAAAACTAGTGAAATCCCGCATTGGTGTCACAGGGGGTAGGCGGTCCGCCTCCCCCCACTAGGCGGCCGCCTCAAGTGATTCTCCAAGCTGAGGCGCTCCGCCTCCAAATTGAGGCGCTCCGCCTTCTCCTGATCAACTCTCTGGATTTTGGTAGGCGCTCCGCCTCCATGCTGAGGCGCTCCACCTCATCCTGGGACTTGTGAAAGAGGCTCAAAATGAGCTTGGGATGGCTCCCCTTGGGGCCCAAGCGGTCCTCCATCCATGGTGCTCCAACGCATGATCTTCAATGTGGTTCCGGAGCCCTTCACTTGCATCCTTTGTGCTCTCGAGCATGGCTCTTGATGGTTGGCGCTTTGGCTCCAATTTTCCCGGCATCATCCTCCCCTTCTTGAAAGGATTTCGTCCTCGAAATCAAACCATCAAGTCCTACAATCAAAGACAAGCACAACAAAAGTTTCCTACTTCACAAATAGGTTAGCTTAACAAAAATGAGTGCAAATGGTGTAGAAAACACACTCTTGTGATAGAGCCAAGTATCAATAATGATGAAAAAGCTCACGTCTCCCAAGGAGACGACAAGTACTTGACTTAGCAAAGAAATGCACTCAACACAAGAACGAGCAAAAAGATCATTAGGACATGGATTATGCAAGATCAATTTATCACTAATCCTATGATCCCTAAGCTCATAACCAACACACCAAACCTTCAATGCAATACTTTCACAATGGGGCATAATGGTTTTGGTATGCTCAATTCTCAAAGTGTGGTTAAAATGTGGGATGGGATAGTCAAAGTAGTGCAATTCACAATTAGCATCAAACACCCCACTCCCCTTCTTAAAAGCTCTCATACTCACACTAAGAGATACCTCCTCACCTCCAATTTCATCCTCGAGACAACCCTCCTCACATGATAAACTCTCAAGGAAAGAATTAATAATGGCCTCTTCATCATCATAACCAAAACCAACAAGAGTAGGGTCACTAGAAGAATCATCTACCTCACTTGAAGCTTCAAACAAAGAGTTGTCTATGGCATCAAATCCCTCACACCACGGAGGTTCTAGCTCATTCTCAACTCTAGTCCGATACAAATCACCTTCACAATTAAAGATGCCCCCACACAATGGGAATACAAAAGCATGCACCTCAATTTCATAGTCAAACAAAGGCATAGTATCAAGACTAGAATTTTCACTCTCGCTTGAGGAGTCATCATAGACAACCTTGTCCAATTCATGCAATTTGGACTCCTCAAGGTCATTCTCATCCTTACTACGACACACAAATCCACCAAAATCAATTATATCAACAAGGGTAGAGTCACATAACTCATCTTCCCCTTCATCAAATATGGGTGGGGTGTCATAACAAGGGTCACAAGCAAGGTCAACTACCACATTTTCACTAAAGAGGGTTTCATTGAATACCGGGCTCACATCATGATGTCGCTTATCAATCCCCTCAACTAGTGGTTCACAAGCACACACAAGTTGACCAACCGACTCTATGCTAGTTGTAAGCTCACCAAATACATCACAAGTATCATCTAGCATCGAGTTCTCACAAGATAAGGAGTTTTCATGCTCATATGAAGGTGAAGAAACACTTACTTTTGAGTCGTTCCCGTGAACACTCACATTTCTTGAAGCATTGCGTTCAATTTCTCCTTCATGAAGCTCATAATCAAGATCTCCGTTATCTTGTCTTCCTTCCAAGGCAAATGGTTGAGGCTCTACTAGCTCACCTCCAGGAGTACCTACACAAAAGCTATAGCAAGAAGAAGAAGATAACACATGGTTAGGACAAAGGGTGCCCTCACTGTCAATTTTTTTTTCCTCTCCTTTTCTTTCTTTTAATTCGCTCTCATGTGCAAGTGCATGGGGGTGAGGTCTAAGAATGTCATCACCTCGCTCACCTCCCCCAGCTCCCTCATTTGCCATTGGTTGGCTCATAGAAGTAGTATACTTACTCTTAGAGTGAGTAACTACACCATCTTGGGGAATGCCCAAGTTGTGGGGAATGCCCACTTGTCGGGGAATGCCCAACTTTCCTCCACTAATGCCTTTTCCGGCATCGTTTTGGACACTCGTGGTCCATTCCTCTTTGAGGCTATCAAACCTCGAGCTTATGGATCTCACCTCGGCCAAGAGGAAGGCAAAAGTGCTTACCGGGACCTCAATGGTATCGTATACGTCTCCGGCCATGTACCTACAAAAATTAAAGACAAGAGTAAGAGGTTAGAGTAAGAACCTCACTCGCTCCCTCACCTTTGGAATGTCTCTCGGGTACACTCAATTTAGTGGGTGGTAGGATCACTCAAGCTTGATTTCAAAGGCTTCCTCGTAGTTGAACAACCACCTCAATAACCACTCAAGTCACACGAACCAAATACTCTTCGGGGTGAGTGGAATTGATGTGACTCTATGGGCGAACGGCTATATGAGTGAGCACTTGAAGCAAAAATGTTCTACGAGGCTTCTTTGAGTTCTACTCTCCTCTAGGCACGAATGTCCTAATACGCTCAGGAGTTAGTGTCTTTCGAGTAGGCCAATTACCCTTGAAACACTAACCAAGAAGCCCGGAGGCAAACAACAAGTGAAAACCTAGGCAAAAACTACCCGGAAACAAGTAACAGGGGGAGGCGCTCCGCCCTGAGGGGGAGGCGCTCCGCCTAAGAAAGTCCAGAGAGGGACTTTTGCTGAGGCGGTCCGCCTAATCCTGAGGCGGTCCGCCTAAGGCTGATTCTGCAGCTTTTTCAACTACGGGTTTTTGGTGATTTTGGCCAAACTATTCGATCGATTTCAACCCGATTCACAAAACCAACGATACCCAAAGGTGTATACAACTATATTAACCAATCCCCAATGATTCTGCAGCTTTTTCAACTACGGGTTTTTGGTGATTTTGGCCAAACTTTTCGATCGATTTCAACCCGATTCACAAAACCAACGATACCCAAAGGTGTATACAACTATATTAACCAATCCCCAATGGTTTTCAACTCCAAACAAACAACAACAAGCTTCGATTCGAATTTGAAGCGTTTTCAAGAATTTTCAAACTTTTTGGATTTTGATTTTGGAAATTTTGAATCGTAACACCAAAATGCGATATATGGGTATCAAAACGATGGGAATACAATAAGGAACAAACCCCACTATTTTTTAACACTTGGGGATTCGAATCCAACCCGATCTACCAAATTTTTTTCAAGTTTTCTAGTTTTTTCAATTTTTTTGTTTTTTCTTCAAATCTTCAAGAAAAAAACATAAACACAACAACAATAAGAACAAGACCGAGGATTCGTAAGAACGAAGCCTAGCCGTGCTCTGATACCAACTGATGCAGGGCAAAATGAGCAGAAGCTAATAACGAGATGAAAATGCGGAAGCTAAAACAAGATAGAAGATATCAATAAAGATATCGGGATAAAAGCAAGACGAGGCTTGAAACGTTTACCTAAGTAGCACCGACGAACATGTCTCGATACACCCCGGGTGAATGTCAAGAATCACCTATACTACGCAACTACCCTCAAGAGGCACCCGGCTCTTGCAAATAGAATGATCAAGAGGTTTCGATGCTCAACTTGGAATCCACCAAGTGAAATCATGCCCGCTCACGGGTTCTTCATTGAGATTCACTCAAGAAATGTTCATCATTCTATATTCAAAGTTGTGTAAATGAAATGAAATGCCTAAGGCTCTATTTATAGGCCCTTTCTAAGACTAAAGTAAATGACTAAAGTGCCCTCAAGTGAGGTTAATACATAAAAGGCCACTTAGGGCTAAAATAGGAAATACACCCAAAACTAGTGAAAT
This sequence comes from Petunia secreta, assembly GCA_029990175.1. Taxonomy (NCBI): domain Eukaryota; kingdom Viridiplantae; phylum Streptophyta; class Magnoliopsida; order Solanales; family Solanaceae; genus Petunia; species Petunia secreta. The sequence goes on along the minus strand of JARKIP010000087.1, from coordinate 4,635,557 downwards.
CCCGCATTGGTGTCACAGGGGGTAAGCGGTCCGCCTCCCCCCACTAGGCGGCCGCCTCAAGTGATTCTCCAAGCTGAGGCGGAGCAAATTGAGGCGCTCCGCCTTCTCCTGATCAACTCTCTAGATTTTGGTAGGCGCTCCGCCTCCATGCTGAGGCGCTCCGCCTCATCCTGGGACTTGTGAAAGAGGCTCAAAATGAGCTTGGGATGGCTCCCCTTGGGGCCCAAGCGGTCCTCCATCCATGGTGCTCCAACGCATGATCTTCAATGTGGTTCCGGAGCCCTTCACTTGCATCCTTTGTGCTCTCGAGCATGGCTCTTGATGGTTGGCGCTTTGGCTCCAATTTGCCCGGCATCACTAGGGTTTCTTTGTGAAATTTTGGACTGTTTGTGATGCAGCCCAAATTGCATCGACACCTACACTTGGTCTGGGAGTCAAGGCACGGATGATATGAGCTCGGGAGACGACTTGAAGACCATGCATTGAAGCTTAATCAAAGTGGAAACAGGGCTGAAACCAGTGCAGGAAACAGGGGAGCCACAACAGGGCAAAACAGGGCAGCATTTCTGAGCTCACTGCCTGGCGCCAGACATTTCCTCTGCGCGATCGCGACCACACTCACGCGATCGCGAAGAGCAGTTATTTGCCTTGCGCGATTGCGCTCACCATGACGCGATCGCGATGCTCTGAAGTTTAGTACCCTGCGCGATCGCTATTCCTTTTGCGCGATCGCGTAGACCAGTGGAGCAGTGCGGACCAGAAACTTGGCAAATGTTGTAATTGGAAACTATAAATAGACCCCTTAGTCATTTATTGCATTTTAGCTAACTTTGAATGTAGAATGATATTTTCTTTGAGTGAATCTCAATGTTGAACCCGTGAACGGGCATGATTTCACTTGGTGGATTCCAAGTTGAACATCGTAACCTCTTTGATCATTCTATTTGCAAGGGCCGGGTGTCTCTTGAGGGTAGTTGCGTAGTATAGGTGATCCTTGACTTCACTTGGGGTGTATCGAGACGAGTTCATCTGTGCTACTTAGGTAAACGTTCAAGCCTCGTCTTGCTTTTTATCTCGATATCTTCATCGATATCGCCTATCTTGTTTTAGCTTCCGTACTTTTATATCGTTTGTCGCTTCCGCCTATTTTAGATTGCATCAGTTTGAGCTTTAATGGTGACGGAAAACTCGAACCCCATCGTGTTTGGATGAAACCGATGAAGATTGGTGGTACTTGAGTGATTTGGGTTTGTTTGTTGCTTGAAAATCGAAGTTCTAAGTTTGAATCGTTGTCCGTACGCCGAAAAATTGTTGCAAAATCGTAACAGCGTACGACACGAACGAGCTGGTTCTTAGCTCGAAGAACTCGAACTGAATTCCTCCGTTGCTGCCGAAAATGGAGTTGAAAAGGCGACCCAGATCTTGTTAAAATCCGTGGTCAGTGAACCGAAGTTGTGTGTCCGTACGCCGGAGCTAAGGTCACTGTTCCATTGAATAAGAAAGGGGTAAAACTTTGATCATCAAAACCCTCAAAATTGTCGACTGAGAAAAAGGAAAGTGGATAAGGTAAAACCCTATCCGTACCAAGGAGGGACCACTCTTGTACGGACAGGAGTTGGTGTGACCGAAAAATATTCCAAAAGGGAATCAAAGGGTAGATTCTCCTAGGTTCTCACTTTCTTTTGTACCAAAATTCTAGTTAGTGGATCTTTTGAGTAATTGTCCTACTCGAGGTCGTACTAACTCGTTTGAGCTGATAGGAACTCGTGCGAAGGGGTGACCGAAGTCCGAACTTTCGTAGTAATTTCTTTTGACTCCCCGAGCTCAGTTAAAACCGTCCGTTCCATCGAGTCGAACATCACTTCACTCTTCCCGAAGAGACAGTGACTATTGTCGAACTTGAAGGATCTTAGAGGACCGATCAATCGGACGAGCCACTGTTAACAAGTCCTTGAATGATCAAAAACCGAACCCATAAATTGAGTGGACCCGAGTTCCACCCATCAAAGATGAGGGAGAGTGTGAGGTGATTTCTAACCCTAACATTTGTTTGGTCTTTGACTTGTGCAGGTACCATGGCTGGAAATGAAGGCAAAGGAATTGAAAGGCCCGAAGTATCATTAGCCGATCTCATGGCTGCGATACAAGGCGTCAGTGCCGAAGTGAGAGGAGTAAGTGTTCGAGTAGCTCAACTCGAACAAGGAAGTGCGTCCGTGGCCATGCATGGGTCTGGCGCTGGAACGAGCCAATCCACTCCGATGAAACCTGAGCTGTATGCTGAGCTTGTACGACAACATCAGTTGACAAGTGAGATAATTCGAAGAGACCTTAACTTGGGCAATCCCCAAGCTGTCTATCAAAACTTGGGTATTCCCCGAGGAGAAAAGAAACCAATTCCAAAGGCCCGAGGAGATCTTGAAGCCGTTACCGAAGAGGTTGATGATGAGGAATTTCCCGAGGACGAATATGAGCGTGAGCCGCCATTCGCCCAACGAAGGCAGGCTCACCGAGGACGTGGAAATTTCCGAGGTCGAGGCCGAGGCGCAAATGTTGGAAGAAATATTGAGCATGAGGCTGATGATCGTGATGATGAGTCTCCCAAACAGGTTCGTGTTGTGCGAGACTCAAATTTGAACAGTGTCAAGATCACTATTCCACCCTTTAAAGGAACTAGTGATCCCGTTGAGTATCTTGAATGGAAGCTTAAAATGGAGCGCATCTTTGAAACCAATGAGATGACCGAGGAGAGAAAAGCTGCCCATGCCATTGCTTCGCTCGAAGCCTATGCTTCTACATGGTGGGAATCTGACAAGAGGGATAGACGAAGGAATGACTACCCCGAAGTCACTACCTGGCCACAATTGAAGAGAGCAATGGATGCTAAGTATTTGAGTGCGAAGTACAGGCAAACTCAGATGCAAAAGTTCTATGAGTTAAAGCAAGGGTCCAAGTCAGTTCAAGAGTACCATGATGAGTTTGAAAAGGTTCGACTGAATCTTGATCTGGCCGAAGACGAGGAACAAGCCATTATCTGGTTCAAAAATGGCTTGGCTAGGGATGTGTCATCTCAATTGAGGCTACATGTGTACCACACGTTGGAAGATTTGTTTGGTGCTGCTACCGAAGCTGAAAAATTGGTGAAGGAAGAAAAAGCAAACCGGTATCGAGGAGTCACTACTTCTACTCCCTTGAACCGAGGAAAAGAATGGAAGAGTCCCAACCAAACAAGTGCCAACGCTGTTCGAGATTCGAAGAGACCATTCGAGAGGGGTGTGACCGTTAACCAATCAAGAGAAGTGGTAGGTAAACTACAACTAAACTCTCCTAGTGCTTCAAATATTCAGTGCCACAAGTGCAAAGGTTATGGTCACATGGCAAAAGAGTGTCCAACTCGCAAAGTTATGCTTCTGCTCGAAGATGGAACCGTCCATGAGCAAGCGAGTGACACCGAGGAGGAATTTATCGAGGAGACTGATCGAGCTGAAGGTGATGATGATCATGAGGCTGCCGAAGCTGATCATCCGGAAATGTTTCTTGTGGTTCGAAGGAATTTGAGCGGCATGACTCTTGAAGAAGAGGACAACCAAAGAGAAAACCTCTTTCATGCCCGATGTCGAGTGAGGGGAAAGGTGTGTTCGATGATCATTGATTCCGGTAGTTGTGCCAATGTAGTGAGCCAAACTTTGGTTTCATAAATTGGATTACCTACGATGAAGCATCCCCACCCTTACAAATTACAATGGCTGAATGAGTGTGGAGAATTGAGAGTTGTCAAACAAGTGTGGATCAAGTTCAGAATCGGAGAGTATCAAGATGAAATGATATTCGATGTGGTTCTGATGCAAGCTTGTTATTTGCTATTGGGTCGACCGTGGCAGTATGACCGAACAACTGTTCACAATGGCAGATCCAACGCTTACACTTAAAGCTCGATGGGAAGAGTTTCGTACTCAAACCTCTGCCCCCAAAGCAAGTCACCGAGGACTATAAACGGATGAAAGAATTTAAAGAAGCGGCCAAAGCTAAGCTTCCGATGGGAGCAAAATTGGGTCCCGAAGAGACAAACTCACCGCCCGAAGTGAAAAGAATATGTGCAATCATGCAACCGGGTGAGTTTCTACGAGGCAACGCCAACGATCAGATGATGATTTGCCTCGTGCACAAGGGTATCTTTCTAAACTCTAATGATGATTTTTCTAATGATAACCCTTTGCCTAGGGCTGTACAAAGTGTTTTGCAGGACTTTGAGGACATGTTTCCCGAGGAAATGCCAGGTGGATTACCTCCGTTGAGAGGAATCGAGCACCAAATTGACTTCGTGCCGGGATCTCAAATCCCCAACAAACCTGCATACCGGTGTAATCCCGAAGACACCAAAGAGCTCCAAAGGCAGGTTGATGAATTGCTGAACAAGGGCCTCGTTCGAGAGAGCTTGAGTCCTTGCGCCGTTCCTGTTATCCTTGTACTGAAGAAGGATGGAACATGGCGAATGTGTGTTGACTGTCGAGCAGTCAACAAAATAACGGTAAAGTATCGTCATCCTATCCCTCGATTAGATGACATGCTAGATGAATTAAGTGGTTCTTCATGCTTTACAAAGATTGACCTCAGGTCCGGTTACCACCAAATCCGAATGAAACCCGGAGACGAGTGGAAAACCGCATTCAAGACCAAATTCGGTCTATATGAATGGTTGGTAATGCCATTTGGCTTATCCAATGCACCGAGCACATTCATGCGATTGATGAACCACGTGCTCAAACCGTTCATAAACAAGTTCGTTGTCGTTTATTTCGATGACATACTTGTTTATAGCAAAACCGTGGATGAACACGTCGAACACTTGAGGCTAGTGCTTGATAAACTTCGAGAAGAAAAGCTATATGCTAACTTCAAGAAGTGTGCTTTTTGTGTCGAACGTGTAGTCTTTCTTGGATTCGTTGTCAGTGCTAATGGTGTCGAAGTCGACGAGTCAAAAATCGAAGCCATCAAAGATTGGCCAACTCCGACCTCAGTATCACAAGTTCGTAGCTTCCATGGCTTAGCTAGCTTTTACCGAAGGTTTGTTCGTGACTTTAGCACCATAGCAGCTCCTTTAACCGAGCTGGTTAAGAATGACAATCCATTTGTGTGGGGAGAGTCCCAAGAAAGGGCCTTCCAAGAGTTGAAACGGAGGCTTTGTTCTGCCCCGTTGTTGAAACTCCCTGACTTTGGCAAAGCATTCGAAGTCAAGTGTGATGCGTCTGGAGTTGGGATCGGAGGAGTGCTGATGCAAGAATCAAAGCCGATCGCTTACTTTAGCGAAAAGCTTAAGGGTGCAATCTTGAATTACTCAACGTATGACAAGGAATTGTATGCCCTCGTTCGAGCACTCGCCCATTGGCAACATTATTTGTGGCCTCGAGAATTTGTGATCAAAAGTGATCATGAGTCCTTGAAGCATCTCCGAGTACAGGAGAAGTTGAACCGAAGACATGCCAAGTGGGTAGAATTCATTGAGAGCTTTCCCTATGTAATTCATTACAAAAAGGGGAAAGACAATGTTGTGGCCGCTGCGCTATCAAGGAAATTTGCCTTAGCGACCACTCTCGCCTCTAGGCTTATGGGATTCGAAAGCATCAAGTCGATGTACGAGGACGATCCCAAGCTGAAATGCGTTCGTGACGCAATCTTGAGTTGCCGAAGGGTTGAAAAATATCAATGGCATGATGGCTACCTCTTCAAGAATGGGAGGGTTTGTGTGCCCGTGTCATCGTGGAGAGAGCTCTTGGTTCGAGAAGCTCACTCCGGTGGACTGATGGGACACTTCGGTGTCGACAAAACTCTTGGTATCCTGACCGAGCAGTTCCATTGGCCCAAAATGCAACGAGATATGGAAGCTTTGCAACGCTTGTCTCGTTTGCAAGAAAGCAAAATCGAAGTCCAACCCTCATGGTTTGTACACCCCGTTGCCTGTACCTGATCGACCTTGAGTTGATATATCCATGGACTTTGTCTTGGGGTTACCGAGGTCGAGGGGAGGACATGATAGCATCTTCGTTGTGGTTGACCGTTTTTCCAAAATGGCTCACTTTATTCCTTGCAAAAAGTGTGATGATGCACAGCATGTAGCTACATTGTTTGTTTCTAATGTGTTAAAATTGCATGGTGTACCTCGCACTATTGTGAGTGATCGAGACTCAAAGTTCTTGAGTCATTTTTGGAAGTGTTTGTGGGGTGCCCTCGGCACCAAGCTACTATTCTCGACGTCTCACCATCCTCAGACTGATGGACAGACCGAGGTAGTTAACCGAACCTTGGGATCTTTGCTTCGAGCAATGACCAAAGGGAAGGTTGGAAACTGGGCTGATCGTTTGCCCATGATGGAGTTTGCATACAATCGAACGGTGCATCGAATGATTAACATGACCCCGTTCGAGTGTGTGTATGGATTTAACCCTTTAATTCAACTTGATCTAACCCCATTGCCTCGAGATGTTGTTATTGATTTGAAGGTACGAGCCAAAGCTCTGCTCGAGTTGCATGCCAAGGCAAAGAAGAACCTCGAGGAAGCCTATGCAAAGGTTGCCTTGAAGAAAAACAAGGGGCGAAAAAAGATGGAATTAAAGAAGGGAGATTGGGTTTGGGTTCACTCTCGAAAGGAACGCTTCCCGAACCAAAGGAAAGGAAAGTTGGCTCCTCGAGCGGATGGTCCATTTCAAGTGCTGAGCAAAATAAACAACAATCCTTATGTTATCGACCTCCCAGGTGAGTATAATGTGTCCAACACCTTCAATGTTGCTGATTTAACTCCTTGTGTTGTATGCCAAGTGTCGGAGACAGACGATGAATCGATTTCGAGGACGAAATCTTCCCAAGAAGGGGATGATGATGCAGCCCAAAGTGCTGATCAAGGACTCGACAATCAACCGAAGACAATGACTGATCAACCGAGGAGGCCAATCACTCGAAGCCAAGCCAAGCTGCTACATGACATGCACGTCCAGCTGACCATGACGGGAGGAAGCATGTGTTCGGGAAGAGAATTGCAAGGTGTTGAAACCGAGGGCTACATCTTCAAAATTGAGCCCGAGGACAAGGTTACCGAACAGCAGCTCTTGGCGCCGGGCAGCACAGAGACGAAAACAACATCATGTGTTCGAAGCTAAGTCAGCGCCCAATGAGGAGTGCGTTCGAGCAGGCAATCGAGAACCGAAGCCAAGGCTTACCGAAGTCAAGGCTGCCGAACACATTTTAGTTCAGCCCTGCGTGGCTTAATTCTATTGGTCGCCTGTGACCCTTTTACTAGTTTACCCTTAGTATTTCCTATATAAACCTTGTTTCCTTTCATTGTAAGTACCTAGTTTTTAACATTGATGAATTGAATGAAAGTGCCGAGCACATTTCTTTTGTCTCCGTCGTGAGCAAACCCCGGTGAGGGCTTTTATGGGCTTGTGGCTTTCGGTAAATTCGATTGAACATTCCTCTTTGATCATTCAGTTTGCAAGAGGCAATGTTCTCTTGAGGATTGTTGCATAGTTTAGGTGATTCTTGTGTCCCTTTCGATCGAGCTTTGACACAGGTTCCTCACTGTTCTTTCGAAAGAAGTAAGTTTTGTCTTGCTTCTATCTTTATCTTTTCTTGTTTTACTTCCGCGTTTGTGCTTAGCAACTCCTTCGGGTTTGCCTTGCACCACGAAGTCAAGGCTGCCGAACACATTTTAGTTCAGCCCTGCGTGGCTTATTTCTATTGGTCGCCTGTGACCCTTTTACTAATTTACCCTTAGTATTTCCTATATAAACCTTGTTTCCTTTCATTGTAAGTACCTAGCATTTGAACATTAATGAATTGAATGAAAGTGCCGAGCACATTTCTTTTGTCTCCGTCGTGAGCAAACCCCCGGTGAGGGCTTTTACGGGCTTGTGGCTTTTGGTGAATCCGATTGAACATTCCTCTTTGATCATTCAGTTTGCAAGAGGCAATGTTCTCTTTAGGATTGTTGCATAGTTTAGGTGATTCTTGTGTCCCTTTCGATCGAGCTTTGAGACAGGTTCCTCACTGTTCTTTCGAAAGAAGCAAGTTTTGTCTTGCTCCTATCTTTTACCTTTCTTGTTTATCTTCCGCGTTTGTGCTTAGCATTTCCTTCGGGTTTGCCTTGCACCATAGCTCAAAGTAGAGCTCCCAAAGTCCGGTTCACCACCTCGATTTGCCCATCGGTTTGAGGGTGGTAGGACGTGGAGAAGAGCAACTTGGTGCCAAGAGCACCCCACAAACACTTCCAAAAATGGCTAAGGAACTTGGAGTCCCTATCACTAACAATGGTACGAGGCACCCCATGCAACTTCAAGACATTATAAATAAACAAGGAAGCCACATGTTGTGCATCATTAGTCTTTTTGCACGGAATGAAGTGAGCCATTTTGGAAAAACGGTAGACGACAACATAAATGCTATTGTGTCCTCCTATAGTCCGGGGTAAAGCCATAACAAAATCCATAGAAAGATCAACCCACGGACTAGTAGGAATGGGCAAAGGAGTGTATAGGCCATGGTTGTTGGATTTAGATTTGGCCTTCTTGGCATCCAAGCAAGAATTGCAAAACCTTTCCACAAGAGGTCTCATTCTTGGCCAATGGAATTGCTCTTTAAGTATGGCCAAAGTCTTGTCCACCCCAAATTGACCCATCAAGCCTCCACAATGTACTTCTTGCACTAGCACATCTCTGCAAGAGGACTCGGGGACACACACTCTCCCATGCTTGAAAATGTAGCCATCTACCCATTGGTACTTTTCTACTCTCTCCCCACTCACTAGAGCATCATGAATGCTCTTGAGCTTTGGGTCATGAGCATACAATGACTTGATGCTTTCAAACCCATGAGCCTAGAAGCGAGAGTGGTAGCAAGAGCGAATTTCCTAGAAAGCGCTTCGGCCACAACATTGTCCTTCCCCTTTTTGTAATGAATCACATAAGGGAAAGACTCAATGAACTCCACCCATTTGGCAGGTCTCTTGTTCAACTTCTCTTGGCCTGTTAGATGCTTGAGTGACTCAAGGTCACTCTTGATAACAAATTCCCGAGGCCATAGATAGTGTTGCCAATGGGCTAAAGCTCTCACTAGGGCATAGAACTCCTTGTCATACGTGGAGTAGTTCAAAGTTGCGTCCTTCAACTTCTCACTAAAGTAGGCAACGGGTTTCCCTTCTTGCATGAGAACACCCCCAATTCCCACCCCCGAGGCATCACACTAAACCTCAAAAGCTTTCCCAAAGTCGGGCAATTGTAGAAAGGGGGCGGTACTCAACCTACTGTTCAATTCTCGGAAAGCTCTCTCTTGAGGCTGTCTCCACACAAAAGATTTATCTTTCCTCACCAACTCGGTGAGTGGTGCGGCAATGGTGCTAAAGTCTCTAACAAAGCGCCTATAGAAACTCCTCACATGAGAAACGGTGGTAGGAGTAGGCCAATCTCTAATGGCTTCAACTTTGGACTCATCAACTTCCACACCATTGGCACTAACAGCAAAGCCCAAAAAGACAACCTTTTCGACACAAAAGGCACACTTCTTAAAGTTGGCATAGAGCTTTTCGGCTCGTAGCACTTCAAGCACTTGACTCAAGTGGCCCACATGGTCGTCTATTGACTTGCTATAAATCAATATGTCATCAAAGTAGACGACCACGAATTTGTTGATGAATGGCTTAAGCACATGGTTCATTAATCTCATGAAAGTACTAGGTGCGTTGGAGAGGCCAAAGGGCATCACCAACTGATGCAACCCAAATTGCATCGAGACCATTTACTCGAAGTCAAGCCAAGGATATACAAGACGCTCACCTACACTGGGTTTGGAGAGGCGTGGATGATACGAGCTCGGGAAAGGACTTAAAGACAATGCATTGGAGCTCAATCCATGTGGAAACAGGGCAGGAAACAGTGCAAGAAGCAGGGGAGCAAAACAGGGCAAAAACAGGGGAGATCTGCTGAGCTTACTGCCTAAGAACGGAAACTTGTTCTTCGCGATCGCGTCAACAACCTTCGCGATCGCGTAGAACAATTCTTTTGCCTGCGCGACCGCGCCAAGCCTCGCGCTATCGCGAGCTTCAGTATTTTAGTGTTCCACGCGATCGCATATATCTCTGCGCGATCGCGAAGAACACTCGAGTAGCAGCGGACCAGAAGCTAGGATATATTGTAATGGGGTGCTATAAATGCCCTCTTTCATCATTTATTGCTTGACACACTACTTTGAACACAAAACACATTGAATGAGCATAGCTCTTGACATTGTAACTCTTTTGGCTTGAAATCAATTGGATGAATCCAAGTTGCTCTTCAATCCATCTTCGATCATTCTATTTGCTTGAGCCTCGTGTCTCTTGAGGATAGTTGCTTAGCGTAGGTGATTCTTTCCAATCGTTTGGGGTGTAACGGAACAAGTTCTTCGTTGCTACTCGAACAAGTTTATCGCTTTCGTATTTTCGATTGCATCAGTTGGTATCAGAGCAAGGCTAGGGTTGCGTTCTTACGAGCCCTCGTCCTACTCTTCGTGCTTGTCATCTTTGTTCCGCATTTATTTTCTTGTTCTTGTTCTTGTTATATTGAAAAAGAAGAAAAAAATTCAAAAATTTGAAAACCCAAAAATTTGAAGGAAATCGCTTGTTGTTACGATTTTGTTGGTGTTGATTATCGGGGATTGCTTGTTTATTTAATCTCGACAATTGGGGACCAACAAAACACGTTTTGGAGTTGAAAATCAAATGTTGAAAATTTGAACCCTAGGTTGAACATTTTTCGAAATTTTCCAAAACTTGTTTGATGTTATGATTTTGTGGATGTTTGGTATCGGGGATTGTTCCTTATAGTTACCCCGTCGTTTTGATACCCACATAACATCATTTGGAGTGTTGTAGTGAAAATCGAAATTTTGAACTTTGAAGGTTTTGAACAATTGAAAAACTTGACCCAAAATCATTGGAAACAACTTGTTTGATGGTTGTTTTTGTGTTTAAAACCATTGGGGAATGTTAACTGCAGTTGAACACACCATTTGAAAGCTTGAAAACTGAAGCAAATTGAATTTGGGTTGTTTGTGTGCCAAAATCTGCAGTTTTCTGTCGAACTTCTGGTTCTGCTGAACAAACCTGCGCGATCGCGCAAGGTCTCGCGCTGTCGCGCCAATTCAGAATTTTTATTCATCGCGATCGCGCTCCTCTGCACGCGATCGCGAAGTGTACCAATTTCCAGAATTTCCTAAAGTTGGACAGAATGTTCGCAAAGGCATCGTAACAGTTTCCAACCACCAAAACTCCCATAGCATCATTAAATATGGTGAGTTTCTAGATCACAAACCAAAATTCATCTAATTCCGAATCCGTTTAGTGACGATTCGATCTTCGAACATTTGATCGCGTCACTTCTGGTTAGTACTTTGAGGGTAACACTTCTACCCAATTAGTACTAATCCCTTGTTCGAATAGGATACTCGTGCCTAGAAGGAGAGTAGAATTCCAAGAAGATTCGTAGTTAATTGTTTGGTTCAAGTGCGCACCAAATAGCTTTGCGTTAATCGAGTCCCATTGAATCCACTCTTCCCGAAGAGCATTTGGTTCTTGTATTTTGGGTTGATCTTTGAGGAGGTTGCGCAACTACGAGGAGGCCATTGACTTCAAGTTTGTGTGAAACTAACCCCAAGCTTGAGTGAACCCGAGCGACAAACAAAAGTGAGGGAGTGAGTGAGGACTTTTACTCTAATCTCTTTTCTTATTTTTGATTGTTGTAGGTATATGGCGGAGGAGAAAGCAAAGAGTACCATTGAGGTCCCAACCGACGTCTTGGCTAATTTGTTAGCCGAGGTGAAGGCTCTAAACCTTAAAATGGAAGCTCTTGAAAAGGAGAGGACCCCGAGTGTCCAAAGGGATGCCAATGAAGGCACAAGTGATGATTCAATCATGAAACCGGACCAATATGCGGAGCTAGTTCGTCGACAACGGTTGAGGGATGAGGCTCTTGCTAGAGAAAGGTTGTTGGGCAATCCCCAAGGAGATGCTCCACTCCCAAGGCCTCAGAGGCATGTTGCACCCCTTGAGCAAGTTGATGAGGCTCAAGAAGGGGAGGGTCTCGGACTTGATGATGATTACTTTGAAGCTCCCTATCCAAATAGGAGGGCGATGAATGGAGGCCGAGGTGTAGATAGAGGTTGTGGTCGAGGTCGAGGACCACCAAGAGCTTATGTTGGAAGGAACTTGGGAAGGGAATATGAAGATGTTGATGACAACTATGGGGTTCAACCGGAACAACACCGTGGGGGTCGAGACACCAATCTCAATAGTGTGAAGATCACGATCCCACCTTTCAAAGGGACTAGTGATCCGGAAGCATTTCTTGAATGGAAGATCCAATTGGAGCGGGTCTTTGACACAAATGATATGACCGAGGAGAAGAAGGCCACTTATGCTATATCATCATTTGAGTCCTTGATGAGACCCAAATCGAGCCTAAGGCACTTACCATCAAGAGCCGGAATTGGAGGATGCAATGGACGAGAGGTCAAGAGCATCGGAGATGAATTGAAGCCATTCGGGGTGATTAAAATGCAAGAGGAGCAGCCCAGCACCTTGGGCGCCCCGCCTAGCCCAGGCGCCCCGCCTGGAGGGCTCACTGCCTAAGGTGCCAGGCGCCCCGCCCAGCAACCTAAGCGCCCCACCCAGCAGGCGCCCAGCAACTCAGGCGCCCCGCCCAGCCACCCAGGCGCCCCGCCCGGCTACTCAGGCGCCCCGCCTGGCCACAAGCCTCCCAGCTCACTGCCTAAGTTCCAGGCGCCCCACCCACCTCTAGGCGCCCCGCCCACGTCGCTGAAGACCCCAACTTTTGGCATTGAACTTCCTATTTTGCCCTTAAGTGGCTTGTATGTATTAATTAGCTTTGGGGGCATTTTAGACATTTCACCTAGTCTTGTGAAAGGCTATAAATAGGAACACTTAGCCATTTTCTTCTTAAGCTAGTTTTGAATGTTGAATTGAGAGAATAGAAGATAGAATAGGCTTGGCCATTCTTGTTGAAGCTTGGCTTCATGTATCTCTTACGTTGAATCCATGGTGGATCACCGCTAGTGCGAGTCCCGTTTAATGGTTCAAGTCTCTTCTCCCTTTTGAATCAATCTATGTGTTTAGTTTGATTCATTCTTTTCTTCTACTTTCTATTCTTCCCCATCCTTATTTCTTGTTATCTTATGATTATTGCTTCCGTATCTTAGTTTATCGCTTCCGCCTATTTGGTTCTTATCAGTTTGGTATCAGAGCAAGGCTCGAGTTTTGTTCTTACGAATCCACGTTCCTTGTTCATCCTATCTTTAGTTTAGTTTATTGTTGTTATTGTTGTTGTTCTTGAAGAAAAGAAGAAAAACACAAAAAAAAGTAGAAAAGTGAAAAATACAAAAATTGGTGTAACTTTGTGGTGTGATTGATTCGTGTTATGGGTGTTATAGATTCTTGATCCTTGTTGAAAACCCGACGTTTGGGTGCCACAATCTTGTGGATTGGATTGATTTGAAAATTTGAAACCCCAAATTGTTAAACCCTCCCAAAACCCTTTGTTCTTGATGAATTTGGTTGAATCTTTGGTTGTTTGATTGTGGGGTTTTGGAATTGAGTATCGGGGTTTGTTCTCCAATGAAAAACAAACAAATAGAAACAAATTTAATGTGAATCGGAGTTCTATAACATCAAAAGTGAAGAATCGAAATCCACTTTGAACCCTTTGTAGAAACCCCAACTTGAAACTTTGAATCATGATTGTGCTTTGATTATTGGATGTTTAGGGGTGAAATTCATTGGGATTTGTTGGAAATGACATTATCCAACTTTGGGTACCATTGAATTTGAAGAAACGGGGTGAAAACATTGAAAATTTGGGTCAAAAACCATCAAAAACCCATTTTCGGAAAAGCTGAAGCACCCACCCAGGCGGACCTCCCACCCCCTAGGCGCCCCGCCCACTTAGGCTACTGGTTAAGACCCTAGGCAGACCGCCCACCCACCCAGGCGGGCCGCCCAGTTCACTGGTTGGCTCAATTTGCTTCGTTTTATGGTTTTTTGTGTATGTTTCGATTTCGAACTTCTTAGTTAGTGTTTCTAAGGTATTAGTCCTACTTTATTGACACTAATCTTTGATTCTTTAGGGTGTTGTGTGTCTTGGAGTCTTTACTTAAAGTCGTAGAATTTGCTTGCTTCAAGTGCGCATTAAATTAGCTTCCGTACATCGAGTCCCTTAAACTCCATTCCGAACCATTACTTGGGCGCATTAGTTGATTGATCATGCAATTGTGATTACTAAGAGACAAGAAGGTCTTGAGTGGAAAAAGGCTTGAGTGGTGAGAACAATAGAGTGTGGTCACAAAAGCCAACGACCTTGAGTGTATACACGAGTGGAAACAAAATTGAGTGACATCTTTTGAGTGATACACGTAAGGGAGTGAATTTGTGAGGTCCTATACTTTTTGGTTACAACGATGGCTTCGGATGTCGATTGTGGAGGGTATGACTCATGCGGAGATGATGGAGACTATGGTTCCTATGATGGTGATGATGGGTATTGCTATGATGATTCGGGGAACCAAAGCTCGTATGATGATGAAGCGGGTCACTATGTTGATTATGAAGGTGAAGAAGACTATGGGTCTTGCGAAGATGAATGTGAAGAATTTTATGCTCCAAGTCAAGAATTTGAAGATGGTGACGCTTCAAGGTATGATGATCCTACTTACTCTTCTTGTGATGAATTTGAACATGATGATAGTGACGTAGAGAGAATTGATGATGAGGTTGATTTTGAGGATTGTTCATTTTCATCTTCTCTTGATGTTGCTTGTGGTGTGCAAGGGAGTAGTAGAGGTCCTTCCATTAGTATGGGAGGAGGAGGTGGTTGTTCCATGGGAAATGGGAGGTTTGCATCTTCTAGCTCCCATGAGAAGGGTGGAAGGAGAAATGGTATTGCTCTTACCGTGGTTGGAGTACATTGCTCTAGTAGTAGTGTTAGGAGTGGTGCTATGGGCTATGGAACCAAGGCGAGAGGAACTTATGGGTTCCATAGTAGTAATCCTTCCTCGACTTTCAACAACACTTCTAATGTTGGAAGAATGACGGTAAGTGGAAGATATTCTAGTGGTGTTGCCACTAGTGGAGGGCTAAGGAAAACCCGAGTTGATGGTAATGGTGTTCTTGGGATTTCAAATCCTTACTTGTGTGAACCTATAAAAGACATGTGTGAAACTAGGTTCCTTTTTGAGGTGAATGGTAGAGGAGGATGCTTGCTCAAGATTAGTGAAGCCTATACTAATTTTGTTAATGACTCTTGGGTTGATAGACTTAAGATACCGTGCTATAAATTGAAACATCCTTATTTGAGTCATGGTGTTTGGGTTACTAGAGAGGCTCGGGTACTCATATCTCAAGGGAGTTACAAGGAATATATTTGGTGTGATGTGTACCCTATGGAGCATTATGGTGTTTGGCTAGGAAAACCATGGTTGCAAGACAAGAGGGTGCGGTATGATCTCATGAAAGATGTGTACAAAGTGAGCAAGGGGCAAAGAACTTATGACATTGAACCTTGTCGAGATAAGATTAAGTTCTACCCTAGGGCGTCTTCTTTGTCTATGCAAAAGGGAAAGAAGCAAGTATCTCAATCCAAGGATGAAAGAAAGCAAGCAAGGGGTCCTACAATCACAAGCAATGGTGGGACTTGTGCAAGCAAAGAGTTGACAATTGTCAACAAGGTGAACCCCAAGCCACAAGCTCCAAAGCCAAGTGGTTCACCAACAAAGAAGAAAGAGATCTCAAGTGATGAGTCTCTTAGTCCTAGATTTCGGGTTGATGTTAAAACTCCACCTACTCCGGCTATGGGTATTCTTGGGCCTCGTCCCAACTCACCCGAATTTGAGAGACAAAAGATTGAGAGGAGTAAGGGAGTGACCGGTGACATTCCTCGAGTGGAAAAAGGAGAGGATGTGTTGAGTGATGTGAGTGGGATGTCACCACCCGAATCTACACCCGACCTTGAAAAGAAAATGAGGGAAAAGAAAGAGGGAAAAGAGAGTGAGGACACCCCTTATTCTAACCTTAACCCTTTATCATTTTCTTCTACTTGTGTTAACTCTTTTATAGGTACTCTTTGAGGCCAATCAATGGAGCCTCAATCATGTTCCAAGATTGATGGACAAGGTGAAGAAAATCTTCAATGTGAGCTTCAAGGTGAAGAGACAATTCATGACACTTTAAATGCATTGAGTGAGCAAGATGGCCACTCAAAAGTATGTGATAGTTCTTCCCTTGAACATGTTACTTCCTTGTCTCATGGTAGTGTTTGTGCTAACTCAACACTAGTTGATGATTTGTATGATTACAATGTGATGCGGGGCAAATCGAGCTAAGATGTCAATCAACGAGTGCCAAGCTTGAAGAGCACAAGGATGCAAGTAAAGGGCTCCGGAACAACCTTGAAGATCATGCATTGGAGCACCATGGAAGGAGGACCGTTTAGACCCAAAGGAGAGGCTCAAGAGACACAAAGTGAGGTGCCTCAAGAGGCTTCAGGAAGGGGCGGACCGCCTCCCCAAGTGGGCGGACCGCCTGATTTGTTGTAACTCTCTGGATCTCTCACTGGGGGAACTGCCTAGTGCAATGGGCGGACCGCCCACTCCCCTGTGCTGCTCCTCCACGCCATGCAGAGGCGGACCGCCTCCCCTAGTAGGCGGGGCGCCTAGTTCGCTGAGCCTTCATCCGAGATTCCCACTATTTTGGGGTGTAATTCCAAGTATAGCCCTAGTTTACTTTTATTGTTTTGAACCACCTTAAGGGTATTCTAGTCTTTTCATTTATGTTTGTAGAAGACTATAAAGTCTTCCCTTAGTCTTTATTTTCATTACACAATCTTGAATATTGATGAAACTTGAGCTATGCTCTCATTTGAACCCTTGTTGGGAACTTGAATTCAATTGGTGGAATCCAATTTGAACTTCATCCATCTTTGATCATTCTATTTGCAAGGGTCGAGTATCTCTTGAGGATAGTTGCATAGCGTAGGTGATTCCTTGACATTCCCCGAGGTGTAGCGAGACAAGTTCCTCGTTGCTAATTAGGTAATCGTTCGAGTCTCGTCTCGTTTTTATCTTTATCTTTAACGTTTCCGCATTTTCGTATCGTTTGTTGCTTCCGCCTATTTTCCGCTACATCAGTTGGTATCAGAGCACGGATCGGGTGTTGTTCTTACAAACCCTCGTTCCTTGTTCGTAGTATCCTTATCTTTGTTGTTGTTGTGTTTGTTCTTGAAAAATTGAAGAAAAACAAAAAAATTGAAAAACTTGAAAATTGAACAAAGTTTGGTGGAACTTGTTGGATTGGAGCACCCATTCATTAAAAATCATTGGGGTTTGTTCCTTATTGAATTCCCGTTCTTTTGGTACCAAAATTACAAGATTTGGTGGTGTATTTCAAAATTTGAAGAAATCCAATTCCCAAATTTTCAAAGAACCCTAGAATTTTGCTCAAGAATCAAAATCGATTCATTGTTGTTTGTTTGGGGTTCAAACCTATTGGGGAATGTTTAGGAACACCATATACATCTTTGGGTATCATTAGAGTCGAAAACAAGTCGAAAACGTTGGATTTTTGGTTGCGAAACGAGAGAAAAACGCATTTTGCAAAGCTGCTGAAAGAGCAGTAGGCGGACCGCCCACTGTGGGAGGCGGACCGCCTCTTTTTATGCAGCTCTCTGGAAATCATACTGGGCGGACCGCCCCTTTTGCAGAGGCGGGGCGCCCCTTCTGCTGAGAGTTGCCCGGGTAGTTTTTTCGTAGATTTTCGTGTTTCCGTGTCTTCTGCACTTCTTGGTTAGTATTTCTAAGGTAATTGGCCTACTTTATTAACACTAACTCTTTAGCGTATTAGGGTATTCGTGCGTAGAGGAGACTAGAATTCAAAGAAGAGTCGTAGATTCTCTTTTGGCCTCAAGTGCGCACTTTAAATAACCGTCCGTCCATAGAGTCTCATTAGCTCCATTCCGAACTTTAACTTGGACATACTAGTTGTGATCACCTTGGTTCCCAAGTTGTAAAGGCCTCGCTCTTGAGTGTTCATAAATTGAGTGATACACGTGAGGGAGTGACTTTTGGGAGGTTTTGTGCTTTGGTGTTGCGACAATGTCGGATGTTGATTGTGGAGACTATGGGGGATGATGCGAGTTTCTATGACTCGTATTTTGATGATGGAGACTATGGTTCCTACGAGGGTGATGATGGCCGTTACTATGATGATGGAAACCATGGCTCCTATGAGGATGAAGCGGTTCACTATGATGATCGTGAGATTGATGAAGACTATGAGGCTCATGAAGATGAATGTGATGATCCTTATGCTTCTAGTCAAGAAAATGAAGATAGTGACGCTTCAAGGTACAATGATCCTACTTACTCTTCTTGTGAAGAATTTGATATTGTTAATAGTGACATAGAGAGAGTTGATGATGATGTTGAGTATATGAATTGTTCTTATGCATCTTCTCTTGGTGTTGCTTGTGGAGTACAAGGGAGTAGTAGAGGACCTTCCATTAGTATGGGAGGTGGTGGTGGTTGTTCCATGGGAAATGGGAGATTTGCATCTTCTAGTTCCCATATGAAGGGTGGAATGAGAAATGGTATTGCTCTTACCGTTACGGAGGTACATTGCTCTAGTAGTGGTGGTAGGAGTGGTGCTAGGGGCTATGGAACCAAGGCGAGAGGCAATTATGGGTTCCATAGTGGTACTCCTTCCTCGACTTCCAACAACACTTCTAATGTTGGAAGAGTGACGGGCAGTGGAGGATATTCTAGTGGTGTTGCCACTAGTGGAGGGATAAGGAAGACTCAAGTTGAGGGTGATGTGTTTCTTGAACTTCCAAGTTCTTACTTGGATGATCCTATACGAAACTTGGGTCTAAGGAGGTTCCTTGTTGAGGTGGAAGGTAATGGTGGGTACTTTCTCAAGATTGGTAACACCGATGCCAATTGCATTAGTACCTCGGTGGTTGATGAGTTAAGGCTACCTTGCTATGCCCTAGAGCATCCTTATAAGTATCACGGAGTGTGGGTTTCCAAGCAAGCTCGGGTGTGCATATCTCATAGGAGCTATTTGGGTTATATGTGGTGTGACGTGTACCCCATGCAACATTGTGATGTGTGGTTAGGTGAGCCATGGTTGCAAGGCAAGAAGGTGCGATATGATCTTGGGAATGATAGATATTATGTGAACAAGGAGCAAAGGAGTTATGACCTTGAGCCTCTTGGAGTAAAGATCAAGTCATCTCCTAGTATACCTTCTAGGCCTATGCAAAGGGGAAAGGAGCAAGAACCTCATTCCACGATTGAAAGGGTGCAAACAAGATATCCTACAAACACAAGCAATGGTGGGACTAGTGCTACAAAAGAGTTGACGAATGTCAACAAGGTGAGCCCGAAGCCACTTCCAAAGCCAAGTGGTTCACCAACAAAGAAGAAGGAGACAACAAGTGATGAGTCTCCAAGTCCAAGATTCCGGGTTGATGTAAAAAGTCCACCTACTTGATAAGACCCAAAATCGAGCAACCATCCAAAAGCATCATCCAAGGCCAAGGAAGAGCACTTCAAGGTCATACTTTGGTGTGCCGTGGATGGAGGACCTTCTAGTACACTTGAAGAGGCATCCGGAGTATGTTTGGACGCAATTCAAGAGGCCACAGGACCAGGCGGACCGCCTACTCAACTAGGCCGGCCGCCTAGTTTTTGATCACTCTCTGGATCTCCACCAGGCGCACCACCTACTCAGCAGAGGCGGACCGCCTACTCCAAGTAGGCTGACCGCCTACTCCCTAGAAGGATGGGCGCCTACTCCCAGTAGGCCGGGCGCCTAGTGTGCTGAAGAGTTGCGGGATTCCTAGTTTATTTGCTATGTTTTGGACAACTAAAGCCCTACGTGGCCTTTATTGTTTAAACCCACTTTAGGGGTATTTTTGAGCTTTCATTACATGTAAGTGAAGTCTATAAATACTTCACAAACCTCTTTCAAACCTTAGCTTACCTTTGAATCTTATGAATGATGAATAGAGTTTATCTCTTTGTTGAAGAAACCCTTTCTTTGGTTGCTTGAATTCACTAGTTGAACCTAGTTGAGTCTTGAACCGAAAACCCGACCATTCTACTTGCGAGTCCGTTGTTGTCTCGAGGGTAGTTGCATAGTGTAGGTCCTTCTAGACGCCGATTCGAGGGTATCTCGGGACAAGTTCCCCGTGGTTACTTCGAAGGGAGTTCGAGAAGTGTCTCGCTCTCCTATCTTTATTGTTTATCGTATTTGATTCTAATCATCTTCCTCCCCTTCTTGAGAAGATTTCGTCCTCGAAATCAAGGCTTGGTCTCTCATGGCTCTAGCAACTCCTCGGGGTGGCCAAGAATCTCTCCCTTTGTCCCTCTTGATCGTCACTTTGACATAGGCTTCTTCCAAGATCTCTCCCGCCTTAGCATAGAGCTTAGAACCTACAAGTAACGACAAGCTAAAACACGCAAACGTCCTACTTTGAAAGTAGGTTAGTGCAAGAAGTGTTGAAAACACACTCTTGTTGTATAACCAAGCATCAATAAGAAGCACAAATAGCAAATCTCCCAAGAGAACAATAAGTACTTGGTTCACTAAAAGCATGCAATCCACACGATAATGAGCAAATAGGTCATGGGGAGATGGGAAATGCAAGATCAAGCTACCCAAATCCCTTTGAACCTTAAGCTCAAGATCAACACACCAATCTATCCTCAAGGTGTGATCAACATGTGGAGTGGAGTGAATCAAATAGCCCAACCTACAAGTAGGATCAAGCACTCCACTCTCCTTCGTTAGAGCATACCTACTCACACCAAGGGATTCCTCTTCCCCTCCAATTTCATCACCTAAGCAACCTTTCCCAATAGACAAACTCTCAAGAAAGGTATTGATGATGGCCTCTTCTTCATCATAACCCAAACAAGCAATAGTAGGGTCACTCAAAGAGTCATTTACCTCATTCAAATTCTCACACAAGGGGTTGCCTAAGGGTTCAAACCCTTCACACCATGGAGGCTTCATTTTACTACTCACCCTAGTCCGACACAAGTCATTACCACCAATGACATTATCTTCACACAATGGGAATGTAAAAACATGCATCTCAACATCATGATCAAGCAAAGACAAGTTATCAAGACTAGGTTCTTTTCCCTCACCCGAGGAGTCATCGAAAGCAAATCGTTCCATCTCACATGCAAAAGACTCCTCAAGGTCACAATTATGGTCAACTATCAATTCTACACTAGGGAGGGGTTCAATGAACAATGGGCTCACATCATGATGTGGCATAGCATCCCTTCCAACTAGTGTTTCACAAACAAACTCAAGTTGACAACTAGACTCTTCACTAGTGGCATATCCACTAGATGGTTCACAAGCGCCGACTAGTGTTGAGTCATCACAAGACAAGTTGTTAGTAGGTTCATGAATAGGTGAAGCAACACTTACATTTGTAGTACATTCTTGATCACTCACAAGGTTTGAAGTGTCAAATGCAACTCCTCCTTCATGAAGCTCACATTGAGGCTCCAATTGCTTGTCTTTAAGTGTACCTACACAAGAACCTTCACAAGAAAAAGTAGAAGATAAAGAAGGGTTAGAACAATGGGTGCTCTCACTCTCGATTTTTCCTTCCTCACCTCTCATCTCTCTCAATTTTACCTCATGGTCAAGTGTAGTTTGTGGTGACAACCCACTCACGTCACTCCTCAAATCCTCTCCTTTTCCCTCTCTTGGATTGTCACCGGTCACTCCCTCGCTTCTCTCTATCTTTTCTCTCTCATTTGAAGTGGAGTGACTCCCATTTTTATCATGCAATTGCAAGACAACAAGATTGTTTGCTTCGGGTTTAAGCTCAAGGGGTGATTTAGCTTTAGCCGCTTCCCTCAACTCCTTCATCTTCTTGTAGTCCTCAGTTACTTGCTTAGGAGTTAGAGGCTTAAGCACAAATCTCCTCCCTTCATGTTTGACCGTGTAAGTGTTGACACGACCATTATGCACCACTTTCCTATCGAATTGCCAAGGCCTCCCTAAGAGTAGGTGGCATGCTTGCATAGGCACAACATCAAACAAATGCTCATCTACATAACTCCCCATTTTGAATCGAATCATCACTTGCTTTACCACTTTAAGCTCCCCATGTTCGCTAAGCCATTGTAGTCGGTATGGTTTGGGATGCTTCAAGGTAGTCAACTTCAATTGGGTCACAAGTGATTGACTCACGACATTTGCACAACTCCCCGAATCAATTATCATTGAGCAAACAACATTTTTGACCCGGCACCTAGCATGGAATAGATTTTCCCTTTGCAAGGTTTCACTATCTTCTACAATCATAGCTCCTAGGCTCCTTCTCACTACTAAGAAAGTACGAGGCTCCTCATCCTCCACCGTGTCTTCCACCACATCCTCCTCTACTCCCTCATCTCCCTCTACTCCCTCTTCTTCCGAATCACTCTCTTTCTCATATGCATTGTTACCAACAACAACCATGGTCCTCCTCGTAGGACATTCCCTAGAAAAGTGCCCATAGCCTTTGCAGTTGTGGCATTGTATGGAAGTAGAAGTAGGAGCATGCAATTGAGTTTTAGAGTTACCTCCCACATTAGGTGTGTGCTTCTCATACGGCTTCTTCACATCTTTGCTTGCATCGGCACCACTTGTTCCACTTGCACTTGGGAACCTTGCACTTGTGGTAGGAGGCTTCCAATCCTTTGTATTGCTTGTTGGAGTAGTGGTGCTACTCTTGTAGCGAAGGGATTTCTCCTCTTTGAGCCATTTCTCGGCTTCAACCGCATCTTCACATAGCTTGTAGGGATCATCATATTTGTGGAACTTCAATTGTGAAGCTATGTCCCGGTTCAAGCCTCCTTTGAAACGGATCATGGCCGTCTCATGGTCTTCATCATCTAAGTCAAGGTTCATTCGGATTTGCTCAAATTCATTGAAATATTCCCCAACCGATTTGTAACCTTGCTTCAACTCATAGAGACGCTTTTGTTGCTCAACCCGGTATTGGTTAGTCAAGTACTTCTCATCCATCACCCGGATCAACTCTTCCCAAGTAAGATTAATAGCCATTCCCGTCCTTCTCCTATTCCTCTTCACCGACTCCCACCAAGTAGAAGCAAAAGATTCGAAGGAAGATATTGCATACTTGGTTTTCTTCACCTCGGGCATATCATTGGTTTCAAATATTCGCTCCATAGTCAATTTCCAATCAATGTACTCCACCGGGTCACTACTTCCTTTGAAAGAAGGAATAGTGAGCTTCACACTATTGAGGTTGTTGTTGTTATCACGGCCCCCTTGGAAAGGCTCCGGTTGGCCCCCATAGTGATCTCCATAACATCCATAACCTCCATAATCTCTCCTAACATTCCCTCCAACATACCCCATGGGTGGCCCTCGACCTCGGCCTCTACCCCGATCCACATTCCGACCCCTAAATGGAAAGTGAGCATCATACCCACCATCACCATAATCATCCTCCTCCCCTTCTTGAGCTTGTGCAACTTGCTATGGGTGTTGAACATTCCGGATTGGTCCGGGAAGTGGAGCATTCCTTTGGGGATTGCCCATAAGGTTAGGAATGGTCACACGTTGGGTATTGCCCAACAATTGGTCAATTCGATCACGATCCTCCCTTACCCGTTGTTGGCGATTGAGCAACTCAACAACTTGTTCCGGGGTAAAGGTTGGGCTACTTGTGCCCTCAATACCATCAACTTGGGCACTCGGGGCCCCTTTCTCATTTTGGACAATCGGGGTCCCCTTCTCCGATTGCACATTACAAGTCCCTTGCTCAACTAGGGCACTTGAGGCACCCTTTTCAAGAGACTCAATCCGTTGGTTCATGAGGTCCATCTTGGCAAGAAGGTTAGCCAAGGCCTCCTTTATGAAATCTTGTCCTTCGTTGGCCATCAAACCTACACAAGAAACAAACGTTAGCAAAACAACCTCACACACTCCCTCACAAGTTTTCACTCGGATCATTCGTATAGTGGGTGGTGGATTTTTCACTCTTGCTTGAATCAAAAGCTTCACTAAGTTGAATAGTAAACCTCAACCTAATCACTCAACTCAAGAGCCCGATGCACTCCGGGGTGAGTGGAGTTGATAGGACTCTATCGGAACGCTAAGCTCTTTAAGTGCGGACTTGAATCAAAAGATACTACGGATCTTCTTTGAATTCTAGTCTCATTTCTAAGGCACGATGATCCTAATAGCTTAGAAGGGCTAGCACAATTCAAGTAGGTAATATTACTCAAAGAAGTACTAGCTAGAAGCAATGCAATCAACGAACGAAGAGATCCTACGAAAAACTACCCGAAACCACGCCCTTCAGAAGTAGGCGCCCCACCTGTTTTGAGTAGGTGGTCCGCCTGGTTCCCTGCAGAGGGGAGTAGGCGGTCAGCCTACTTGAAGTAGGCGGTCAGCCTACTAAATCAGGCGGTCCGCCTCTGCAAAGTCCAGAGAGTGAGCAAAAATTAGGCGGTCCGCCTCTGCAAAGTCCAGAGAGTGAGCAAAAATCAGGCGGTCCGCCCCTTCTACTAGGCGCCCCGCCTAGTGCAACTTCCAGCACTGTTCAAACTCGTTTTTCTTGCCTTTGGCACCCAAAAATCCAACTAATCACACGTTGTTTTATTAATCCGAAGGTACCCAAACGTTGTTTCTAGCACAGAGATCAAACCCCAATCAATTTTATCAAACCCCAATCAAAATCCAACAATCTACCATGTTCATCATGTTCATAGCTAGGGTTTCAAATTTTCAAATTCTTCAAAGGGTTTCAAATCTCAAATCATGGAATACAACTCCAAATCATGTGTATTGGGTACCAAAATAACGGGTTTCCAATAAGGAACAAACCCCAATATCAATCACAACAAGATTCAATCCAAAACACAAGATAGAACAAATTTTTGGTATTTTTCAATTTTTCAATTTTTTTTTTGTTGTTTTCTCCTTTCCAATAACAAGAACACGGAAACTAAAGATAGAATCAACCTAAGGCACGAAGAATCAAGGGTCGGGGGTTTGTAGAAACAAAACCCGAGCCTTGCTCTGATACCAAGATGATTAGAATCAAATACGATAAACAATAAAGATAGGAGAGCGAGACACTTCTCGAACTCCCTTCGAAGTAACCACGGGGAACTTGTCCCGAGATACCCTCGAATCGGCGTCTAGAAGGACCTACACTATGCAACTACCCTCGAGACAACAACGGACTCGCAAGTAGAATGGTCGGGTTTTCGGTTCAAGACTCAACTAGGTTCCACTAGTGAATTCAAGCAACCAAAGAAAGGGTTTCTTCAACAAAGAGATAAACTCTATTCATCATTCATAAGATTCAAAGGTAAGCTAAGGTTTGAAAGAGGTTTGTGAAGTATTTATAGACTTCACTTACATGTAATGAAAGCTCAAAAATACCCCTAAAGTGGGTTTAAACAATAAAGGCCACGTAGGGCTTTAGTTGTCAAAAACATAGCAAATAAACTAGGAATCCCGCAACTCTTCAGCACACTAGGCGCCCGGCCTACTGGGAGTAGGCGCCCAGCCTTCTAGGGAGTAGGCGGTCAGCCTACTTTGAGTAGGCGGTCCGCCTCTGCTGAGTAGGTGGTGCGCCTGGTGGAGATCTAGAGAGTGATCAAAAACTAGGCGGCCGGCGTAGTTGAGTAGGCGGTCCGCCTGGTTCTGTGGCCTCTTGAATTGCGTCCAAACATACTCCGGATGCCTCTTCAAGTGTACTAGAAGGTCCTCCATCCACGGCACACCAAAGTATGACCTTGAAGTGCTCTTCCTTGGCCTTGGATGATGCTTTTGGATGGTTGCTCGATTTGGGTCTTATCACTACTCCGGCTATGGGCATTCTCGGGCCTTGTCCCAATTCGCCCGAATTTGAAAGAGAAAAGATAGAGAGGAGTAAGGGAGTGACCGGTGACATTCCTAGAGTGGAAAAAGGAGAGGATGTGTTGAGTGATGTGAGTGGGATGTCACCACCCGAATCTACACCCGACCTTGAAAACAAAATGAGGGAAAAGAAAGAGGGAAAAAGAAAAATTGAGAGTGAGGACACCCCTTATTCTAACCTTAACCCTTTTGCTTTTTCTTCTACTTGTTTGAGTACTTGTGTAGGTATTCTTGGAGGCAAATCGATGGAGCCTCAACCATGTTCCATGATGGAAAGACAAGGTGAAGGTTATGCCAAATGTGAGCTACAAGGTGAAGGAACTACCCATGATGCTTCAAGCACATTGAGTGAGCCCGAATGCTACTCAAAGGTATGTGTTAGTTCTTCCATCCTTAAGCATGATACTTCCTTGTCTTATGGTATTGATTGTGAAAACTCTATGCTAGTTGATGATTTACATGAATATAATGTGTTTGCAACTAGTGTAGAGCCGGTTGGTCAACTTGTGTGTGCAAATGAACCACTAGTTGAGAGGGTTGAAAAGCCACATCATGATGTGAGCTCGGTTTTAATTGAACCTCTCTTTAGTGAAAATATTGAAGTTGACCTTGTTTGTGAACCTTGTTATGACACCCCACCTATATTTGATAAAGGAGAAGATGACTTGCATGATTATTCTAATCTTCCCTTTGATTGCTTAGTTGTTAGTGGTGGTCCCTTGTGTCGTAGTGAGGGTGGATTTAACCTTGAGGAGTCTCTTGAGTGTGAGATGGATCGATTTATTTTCGATGACTCCTCGAGTGAGAGTGAAGGACCTAGTCTTGATACTATGCTTTTGCACAACCATGAATTTGAGGTACATGCTTTTACATTACTAATGTTTGAAGGCAATCTCATTTGTGGTGGTGAATTGTATCGGACTAGGGTCGGTAGTAGAGTCGAACCTCCATGGTTTGTCAAGTTAGGCTCTATGGATGATCCAAAATTTGGAACTCCGAGTGAGGAGAGTGGTCTTGGTATTGGTCGTGTTGACCTATCTTCTAGTAGTCCTAGCCTTTGTTGTGTGGACTATAATGATGAAGGACCTATTTTGGAGACCTTCCTTTGGAGTTTGTCCAATAAGGAGGATTGTCTTGGGGTTGATTTGGGAGGTGAGGAGGTACCTCTCGGTGTGTGTAAGAATGCTTTTAAGAAGGGGAGTGGAGTAGTCAATGTTAGTTGTGAATTGAACTATTTTACCTACTCCATCCCATATGTTGAGCACACCTTGAGTGTTGGGCATACCAAAGCCAATGTGTCACATTGTGATAAAATTGAGTTGAAGGCTTGGTGTGTTGGTCATGGGCTTAGGGGTCGTGGGGAATTTAATTGCTTCATGCATATCCTTGATCTCTATGCCTGTTTGAAAAATGAGTGCTTGTTCTTGTCGAGCCAAGACCTTATTGTTTCCCTTGGGAACATACACTTTTTAATTGGCATTGATGCTTGGCTCTATCACAAGAGTGTGTTTTCAACACTACTTGCACTTATCTCTTGTTAAGCTAACCTACCTGCGAAGTAGGAAATTTTGGTTGTGCTTGCTTTGATTGTAGGTTTTGATGGTGTGATTTCGAGGGCGAAATCCTTTCAAGAAGGGGAGGATGATGCCGGGCAAATTGGCTTCAATGACGACCATCAAGAACCAAGCTTGAGAGCACAATGAACACAAGGCATGGGCTCCGGAAACGTCTTGAAGATCATGCATCGGAGCGCCAAGGAAGGAGGAGCACCTAGGCACCAAAGGAGAGGCTCGAGGGACACAATTTGAGGCATTTCAAGAGCCCACAGCAATAGGCGGAGCGCCTACTTTGATGGGCGGACCGCCCACTTTTGGAAGCCTCTCTGGATCTGCACTGGGCGGACCGCCCCTGTACAATGGGCGGACCGCCTACTCTATGGTGGTGGAGCGCCTGGTTCTCTGCATGGTGTCCAGGCGGGGCGCCTCTTTTGGCTAGGCGGGGCGCCTATTGCTGTGGGCTCTTGAAATGCCTCAAATTGTGTCCCTCGAGCCTCTCCTTTGGTGCCTAGGTGCTCCTCCTTCCTTGGCGCTCCGATGCATGATCTTCAAGACGTTTCCGGAGCCCATGCCTTGATGCTAATTGTGTATTGCACTACTTTGTCTATTCCCTCCCATATGTTAACCACACTTTGAGACTTGAGCATGCCAAAACCGTTGTACCGCATTGTGAAAACATTGCATTGAAGATTTGGTGTGTTGATCATGAGCTTAGGGATCATAGGAACTTTGATTGCTTAATCTTGAATGCTCCATGTTCTATTGATCTCTTTGCTTGTCGTGTTGGTGCGTGCTTGTCACTATGGAGCCAAGAACTTGTTGTCTACTTTGGAGACATAAGCTTTTTGATTTGTATTGATACTTGGCTCTACCACAAAAGTGAATTTTCCACATCACTTGCCTTCACGCTTGTTGGACTTGCCTACTCACGTAGTGGGAAGTCTTGGTGCACTAATCCGCTTAGGGATCGCAGGGGATTTGATAGCGTAGTCTTGCATATGCCACGCCCTATTAATCTCTTTGTTTGTTCTTGTGTTGGGTGCACTTCTTTGTTGGACCAAGTAATTGCTAGTTCCCTTGGGAACATGAACTTCTTCATTGCTATTGATACTTGGTTATGCCATACGAGTGTGTTTTCCCACACTCCTGGGCACTAACCTACTCTCGTAGTAGGAACATTTTTGTGTTTTTGCTTGTCTTTGCATATAGGCGTCGATGGATTGATTTCGAGGACGAAATCCTTTTAAGAAGGGGAGGATGATGCGGGGCAAATCGAGCTAAGATGTCAATCAACGAGTGCCAAGCTTGAAGAGCACAAAGGATGCAAGTGAAGGGCTCCGGAACAACCTTGAAGATCATGCATTGGAGCACCATGGAAGGAGGACCGTTTAGACCCAAAGGAGAGGCTCAAGAGACACAAAGTGAGGCGCCTCAAGAGGCTTCAGGAAGGGGCGGACCGCCTCCCCAAGTGGGCGGACCGCCTGATTTGTTGTCACTCTCTGGATCTCTCACTGGGCGGACCGCCTAGTGCAATGGGCAGACCGCCCACTCCCCTGTGCTGCTCCTCCACGCCATACAGAGGCGGACCGCCTCCCTTAGTAGGCGGGGCGCCTAGTTCGCTGAGCCTTCATCCGAGATTCCCACTATTTTGGGGTGTAATTCCAAGTATAGCCCTAGTTTACTTCTATTGTTTTGAACCACCTTAAGGGTATTCTAGTCTTTTCATTTATGTTTGTAGAAGACTATAAAGTCTTCCCTTAGTCTTTATTTTCATTACACAATCTTGAATATTGATGAAACTTGAGCTATGCTCTCATTTGAACCCTTGTTGGGAACTTGAATTCAATTGGTGGAATCCAATTTGAACTTCATCCATCTTTGATCATTCTATTTGCAAGGGTCGAGTATCTCTTGAGGATAGTTTCATAGCGTAGGTGATTCCTTGACATTCCCTGAGGTGTAGCGAGACAAGTTCCTCGTTGCTACTTAGGTAATCGTTCTAGTCTCGTCTCATTTTTATCTTTATCTTTATCGTTTCCGCATTTTCGTATCGTTTGTTGCTTCCGCCTATTTTCCGCTACATCACAATGTGTTTGCAACTAGTGTAGAGTCGAATGGTCAACTTGTGTGTGACTGTGAACCATTAGTTGAGAGGAATGATAAGCCACATCATGATGTGAGCTCGATTTTCATTGAACCTCTCTATAGTGAAGATTGTGTAGTTGACCCTATTTGTGACCCTTGTTATGATACACCACCTATATTTGATAAAGGGGAAGATGAGTTGAATGAATATCCTATCCTTTCTCTTGATGAATTGCTTGATAATGGTGGGCCTATGTGTTGTAGTGAGGATGGTAGTGACCTTGAGGAGTCCCTAGTAGATGAGATGGATCGAATTGTATTCGATGACTCCTCAAGTATGGATGATGACTCTAGTTTGGATGCCACACCTTTGATGGGTAGTGGACTTGTTTTCACAAACCCTTTGTTTGAAGAGGATTTTCAAAGAGGTGATGGTGCATATCTAACTAGAGAAGAGTTTGGAATTAAACCTCCATGGTTTGGAGAACTTTGGGGACATGTTCCCGGATGAGATGCCCGATGGCTTACCTCCCTTGAGGGGTATTGAACATCAAATCGATTTTATTCCGGGCTCTCAAATCCCAAATAAGCCGGCCTATAGAAGCAATCCCGAGGATACAAGGGAGTTGCAAAAAAAAGTTGATGACTTGCTTTCAAAAGGCTTGGTGAGGGAGAGTTTGAGTCCTTGTGCCGTACCGGTCATTCTTGTACCAAAGAAGGACGGAACTTGGAGAATGTGCGTGGATTGTCGAGCCGTGAATAAGATAACGGTCAAGTACCGTCACCCTATTCCACGACTTGATGATATGTTGGATGAATTGAGTTGGTCGTGTGTCTTTTCCAAAATCGACCTTAGGTCCGGTTACCATCAAATCCGGATGAAACCCGGGGATGAATGGAAAACCGCATTCAAGACCAAATTCGGTCTCTATGAATGGTTGGTAATGCCCTTCGGGCTTTCCAACGCACCTAGCACTTTCATGCGACTCATGAACCATGTTTTGAAGTCTTTTATCAATAAGTTTGTTGTTGTCTATTTTGATGATATCTTGATCTATAGTAAGACAATTGATGAACATGTTGGCCACCTTAGGCAAGTGCTTGAAGCTTTGACAGCCGAAAAGCTCTATGCTAACTTCAAAAAGTGTGCCTTTGGTGTGGAGAAGGTTGTCTTCCTTGGGTTTGTTGTGAGTGCCCGAGGAGTGGAGGTGGATGAGTCTAAGGTAGAGGCCATACGTGATTGTCCTACTCCTACTACCGTGACTCAAGTGAGGAGCTTTCATGGTCTTGCTAGTTTTTATAGACGCTTTGTGAAAGATTTTAGCTCCACTGCCGCTCCACTCACCGAATTGGTGAAGAAAGACCAACCCTTTGTTTGGGGAGAGCCTCAAGAGAAGGCCTTCCAAGAGTTGAAAGGTAGGTTGAGTACCGCCCCTCTATTGCAATTGCCCGACTTCGGAAAGGCATTTGAGGTTGAATGTGATGCCTCGGGGGTGGGAATTGGTGGTGTATTAATGCAAGATAGCAAACCCATCGCCTACTTTAGTGAGAAGTTGAAAGGGGCCTCATTGAACTATTCTACATATGACAAGGAGTTGTATGCCCTTGTGAGAGCCCTTGCCCATTGGCAACATTACTTGTGGCCTAGAGAGTTTGTGATCAAGAGTGACCATGAGTCACTCAAGCATCTAAGAGGCCAAGAGAAGCTCAATAAGAGACATGCCAAGTGGGTTGAATTCATTGAGTCATTTCCCTATGTTATCCAATACAAGAAAGGGAAGGACAATGTTGTGGCGGATGCGCTTTCTAGAAAGTTCGCTCTGGCCACCACTCTCACCTCTAAGCTCATGGGGTTCGAGAGCATCAAATTGATGTATGCTCATGACCCAAAGCTAAAGAGTGTCCATGATGCTCTAGAGAAAGGGGAGAGAGTTGAGAAATACCAATGGGTTAATGGATTCATCTTTAAAAATGGTAGAGTGTGCATACCCGAGTCCTCATGGAGGGAATTGCTTGTGCAAGAGGCATATTGTGGAGGACTCATGGGTCACTTTGGGATAAGAAAGACTTTGGCCGTTCTTTAAGAACAATTTCATTGGCCGAAGATGAGGGTGCATGTGGAGAAGTTTTGCACTAATTGCCTTGAGTGCAAACGTTCCAAATCTAAAGCCCACCCTCATGGGTTATACACCCCTCTCCCCGTACCTACTAGTCCGTGGTTGGATATATCAATGGACTTTGTCATGGGCTTACCAAGGACTAGGGGGGGCCACGATAGCATTTATGTTGTCGTGGATAGGTTCTCTAAGATGGCACACTTCATCCCATGCAAGAAGTGTGACGATGCACAACATGTAGCTACGTTATTCATTGACAATGTTCTCAAGTTACATGGTGTGCCTCGAATCATTGTGAGTGATAGGGACGCCAAGTTCCTAAGTCTTTTTTGGAGATGCTTGTGGGGTGCCCTTGGCACCAAGCTTTTGTTTTCTACGTCCCACCACCCACAAACCGATGGCCAAACCGAGGTGGTAAACCGAACCTTAGGTGCTCTTCTTAGGGCCATGACCCGAGGTAAGGCCGGGACGTGGATTGATAGGTTGCCTATAATGGAGTTTGCCTACAATCGTACATTGCATAGCATGATTGGCATGACTCCTTTTGAATGTGTTTATGGCTTTAACCCCTTGATTCCCCTTGATCTAACCCCTTTGCCAAGGGAAATGGTTGTTAATTTTGAAGGTAAAGCTAGAGCCAAGGCTTTGGTTGAACTCCATGCAAAGGCGAAGAATAATTTGGAGGAAGCTTATGCTAAGGTTGCCTCCAAGAAAAACAAAGGACGCAAGAAGGTGGAACTCAAGAAGGGTAACTATGTGTGGGTGCACTTCCGGAAAGAAAGGTTTCCAAACCTTAGGAAAGGGAAGTTGGCACCCCGGGGAGATGGCCCATTCCAAGTGCTCTCGAAGATAAACAACAATGCCTATGTGGTCGACTTGCAAAGTGAGTATCAAGTTTCTAATACTTTCAATGTTTGTGACTTGGTTCCTTTGGATGTAGGTAATGTAGAGGTCGTGGATGATGATGAAGAGGTCGTGAATGATGCTTCAATTTCGAGGACGAAATCCTCTCAAGAAGGGGAGGATGATAAGACCCAAACCCCCACAAGACCCTTCAGTCGGAGTCAAGCCAAGTTGATCCAAGACACCCATCTTCACTTGGTATGGAAGGGTATGGAAGAAGGCCCTAAGAGCGACTTGAAGACCATGCTTTGGTGTGCCATGGATGGAGGACCATCTAGTACACTTGAAGAGGCATCCGGAGCATGTTTGGAAGCAATTCAAGAGGCTACAGGACCAGGCGGACCGCCTACTCAACTAGGCCGGCCGCCTAGTTTTTGATCACTCTCTGGATCTGACCAGGCGGACCGCCTCTGCAGGATGGGCAGACCGCCCAGTAGGGACGCCTGCTCCTCTCCTTCAGCATAACAAGAAACAGGCGGGGCGCCTAGTTAAAGTAGGCTGGGCGCCTACTTTGTGAAAGGTTGCGGGAATTCCTAGTTTTATGCTATGTTTTGGACAACTATAGCCCTACGTGGCCTTTATTGTTTAAACCCACTTTAGGGGTATTTTTGAGCTTTCATTATATGTAAGTGAAGTCTATAAATACTTCACAAACCTCCTCAAACCTTAGCTTACCTTTGAATCTTATGAATGATGAATAGAGTTTATCTCTTTATTGAAGAAACCCTTTCTTTGGTTGCTTGAATTCACTAGTGGAACCTAGTTGAGTCTTGAACCGAAAACCCGACCATTCTACTTGCGAGTCCGTTGTTGTCTCGAGGGTAGTTGCATAGTGTAGGTCCTTCTAGACGGCGATTCGAGGGTATCTCGGGACAAGTTCCCCGTGGTTACTTCGAAGGAAGTTCGAGAAGTGTCTCGCTCTCCTATCTTATTGCTTGTCGTATTTGATTCTTATCAGGACGTAAGCTTTTTCATAGGTATTGATGCTTGGCTCTATCACAAGAGTGTGTTTTCCACACTACTTACACTTATTATTGTTGAGCTAACCTACTTGTGAAGTAGGAAGTTTTGGTTGTGCTTGTTTTGATTGTAGGTTTTGATGGTTCGATTTCGAGGACGAAATCCTTTCAAGAAGGGGAGGATGATGCGGCCCAAAATGGCCTTAAACGACAACCATCAAAAACCAAGCTCGAGAGCACAACGGATACGAGTCAAGGCCTCCGGGAACATCTTGAAGATCATGCATTGGAGCGCCAAGGACGGAGGAAACAGGGCAGGAAAACAGGCAGCCCAAAACAGGGCAAAACAGGGGAGCACACTGGGAGCTCACTACCTGAGGAAGAACAAGTGTTCTTCGCGATCGCGACCATGTCTCACGCGATCGCGAAGGGTCCTGATTTTGGCTGCGCGACAGCGTGGCTCCTGCGCGATAGCGATGAAGGAAATGCTGTGCTGCGCGATCGCGATGCCTTGGAGTTGAGCGGCGAGGCAGAATCAGCTTCAGGGCCATTTTTGTCCAAAACTCAATGTAAATGTATATATAGCACCTTAGCTCATTTCATCAGGAAGTTAGCCATTGATAGAAGATTGAATTTGTGAGAGAACTTTGAAGAGGCCGAGCCCTTCTTCTTTGAGCCCGAGGCTCGTGTATGTCTCGACTTGGAACCTATGGCGATCGACACCTAGTTGAGTCCATTGTAAGGTTTGAGTTTCCCTTTCTCCCTTTTGAATTCAATTAACGTTAGTGAATTAGATTCGATTCTTTCTTCTATTTCTTGCCTTCCTAGTCTTGAATTTCTCGATATCGTTTAAATATCTCGTATCTTGTTTATCGCTTCCGCATATTAGTGTCGTGTTTAGCTTCCGCGTGTTTTGCCCCTTATCAATAAAATTGTATAAACTTGTATAAACTTGCGGCAGACTGCTATCTCGGGAAAAGGATGACAGGTCGGGTAAGATTCGAAAATATGAGTCATTTTTAATAATTTTCGTCTTTTGCTTGTCTTTTAGTGTAATTATCATGCCATATGAAATGCAAAATGACACAAACTGGATAAATGTACTGCATTATACACTTGAAAATTATAAAACACGATTAATATTACGTGTAGGTCTGCACAAAATCAAGTAGAACCTTCAAACCTAAGAAAATAAAATTAAACTACTAGATCAATCTTTCACACAAAACTGTGTCATGCAATGTAATTTAACTTAAGAAACATAACATTAAAATAGTAGCTCAATCTTTCACACAACTCTGTAGTACATGGCTGCATGCAATGTGAACTAAAGAACTCAAGTTAAAATGTCGATCAAAGATTTCATCCTCTCGTCAGCACTGGGTTGAGCCTCTCTCAACATAAATATGTTTTCGATAACAGACAACTCTGTTGCGGTAGTGATAAGACCCAAATAGGCGGAAGCGATAAACTAAGATGCGGAAGCAATAATCACAAGATAACAAGAAAGTAAGGGATGGGGAAGAACAGAAATAGAAGAAAGAATGGATAAACGATTCAAACCATGAATTGAATATCCGAGAGAGGAAGGGAAACTTGAACCGTACAAGGATTCCGTACTAGTGACGGATCTCCATAGGCTCCAAGCAAAGAGATAATCCGAAGCTTCAAGCTTCTACAAAGAAGAAGGCTATGCCTCTCTTACTAAGTCTATTCTTCAAATCTAAACAAGCTTATGAAATAAATGACTAAGTGTGGTATTTATAGGTTCACCACACTTCTAAATGAAATGTCTAAATAGCCCCTAAGTCTAGTCAAAACAATACAAGTCACTTAGGGCTATAGTTGGAATTACACCAAAAAGAAGTGAAATATCCCGCAGGCCTTCACAGGGAGAGACGCTCCGCCTCCAGGTTGAGGCACTCCGCCTCCAGTTGAGGTGCTCCGCCTCCTTCTGTTCAGCTCTCTACTTTTTGGTAGGTGCTCCGCCTCATATTTGAGGCGCTCCGCCTCCTTCTGGTACTTGTGCAAGAGGCTCAAAATAAGCTTGGGGTGGATCCCCTTGGAGCCCAAGTGGTCCTCCATCCATGGTGCTCAAAAGCATGATCTTGAAGTTGCTTCCCGGAGCCCGTGACTTGCCTTCCTTGTGTTCTCAAGCTTGGCTCTTGATGGTTGGCGCTTTGGCTCCAATTTGCGGCTTATCATCCTCCCCTTCTTGGAAGGATTTTGTCCTCGAAATCAAACCATCAAGCCTACATTCAAAACAAGCACAACAAAGCTTCCCACTACAAGAGTAGGTTAGTGGCAAAAGTGTGGGAAAACACTCTTATGGTATAGCCAAGCATCAATAACAATGATAAAGCACATGTTTCCAAAGAAAACAACAAGCACTTGGCTTCCCCAATGGGTACAATTAACGCGTGATTCATCAAGGAGATCAATAGGATAGAGAATATGCAAGATCAAGCCATTAAAATTCCTATGATCCCTAAGCCCAATAAGAACACACCAAACTTCCCACTACAAGAGTAGGAAAGTCCAACAAGAGTGAGTACAAGTGATGTGAAAACAACACTTTTGTGGTAGAGCCAAGTATCAATGCTAATCAAAAGGCTTATGTCTCCAAAGGAAACAAAAAGTTCTTGGCGAAACAACGACAAGTACTCACTACCATAACAAGCAAAGAGATCAATAAGATAAGGAACACGCAAGATTAAACAACTAAGTTCCTTATGACCTCCAAGCTTATGGTCATCACATCGAGCTTTGGCATGCTCAACACCCAAGGTGTGATTGACGTGTGGGGTGGAGTAAACAAAATAGTTCAATCGGCAACTAAAATCAATTACTCCACTCCCCTTCTTGGAAGCACTCTTACACACATCAAGAGTGACTTCCTCATCCTCAAACCCACCTCTAAGACAATCTCTCTCACTAGACAAACTATCAAGGAAGGCTTCCATAGTGGCTTCTTCATCATTGTAATCCACACAATCAAGATTAGGACTACTAGAAGACGGACCAACACAATCAATTCCAAGGCCATTCGTCTCACTTGAAGTTTCAAACAATGGATTGTCTATAGAGTTAAACCGATCAAACCATGGAGGGTCAATTTCACACTCTTCATACACACTTGAGGAGTCATAAAAAATGAGCCTATCCATCCCATCCACTAGGGACTCCTCAAGGTCATTACCATCCTCACCACAACACATAGGTCCACCAAAGATAAGCATATCAATAAGGGCATGATCACTCAACTCATCGTCCCCTTTATCAAAAATTGGTGGTGTGTCATAACAAGGTCCACAATCATGGTCAACTACAATATCTTCACTAAAGAGAGGTTCTTTGAATATCGGGCCCACATCATGATGTGGCTTATCATCCCTCTCAACTAGTGGTTCATATTCACACACAAGTTGACCCAAAGATTCTACACTAGTTGCATTCACATTATAATCACATATATCATCAACTAGTATAGAGGTTTCACAAACACTCTCACATGACAAGGAAGTATCATGCTCAAGGGGAGAACTATCACTTACCTTTGAGTGGCCATCTTGCTCACTCAATGCACTTGAAGTATCATGGCTAGTTCCTCCACTTTGAAGCTCACATTGAAGATCTTCTTCACCTTGTCCTTCCATCTTGGAAGAGGATTGAGGCTTCATTTGATGGCCTCCAAGAATACCTACACAAGAATTCACACAAGTAGAAGAAAAAGATAAAGGGTTAGGGTTAGAACAAGGGGTGTCCTCACTTTTTACATTTCTTTTTCCCTCTTTCTTTTCCCTCATTTTCTTTTCAAGGTCGGGTGTAGATTCGGGTTGTGCCATCCCACTCACATCACTCAACACATCCTCTCCTTTTTCCGCTCGAGGAATGTCACCGGTCACTCCCTTACTCCTCTCAATCTTTTGTCTCTCAAATTCGGGTGAGTTGGGACGAGGCCCAAGAATACCCATGGCCGGAGTAGGTGGACTTTTAACATCAACCCAGAATCTAGGACTAAGAGACTCATCACTTGATGTCTCTTTCTTCTTTGTTGGTGAACCACTTGGTTTTGAAGCTTGTGGTTTGGGGTTCACCTTGTTGACAATTGTCAACTCTTTTCTTGCACTAGTCCCACCATTGCTTGTGATTGTAGGACTTCTCTTCAATGGTGTCCCATTAGTTCTCATGTTCGTAGGACTTCTTGTTTGCACTCTTTGGGTCATAGGGCTTTTCCTCAATGGTGTTCCTCCATTTCTCATGTTCATGGGCTTGCTTGGTTGTACTTCTTCTTGCCTAAGAAAGAGGAGTTGTAGCTTCCCTTGTGCTTAAACACGGTAGCCATCCAACACTTCTTGGGCAATCTTGAAGTATCTATTGAAAAGCCAAGGCTTTCCCAACATAACATCACATCCCACTAAAGGACCTACTTTGCACTCCACTTCTTCTTCAAAGTTCCTTTGTGAAATAACTACCCTAGCCATTCCATCAACACAAGGTATTCCCAACCTTCTCACTACAAGATGGCTAATCCAACTTGCTTTACCACTATCCACTTGAAGCACATACCCATGATTCCCATTGAGGCTCACAATGAATTGATACCACGCTCTTTGACTCATGAGCTCATCTATGTAACGCCCTTTACATAACCCCTCAATAGTACCTTCACTAATTGGGTACTTCCAAATTTCACCACTACTAGCAATACCATAACCCATAGTGCGACTAATTCCATCTCTTCCCTCGGCCTCATTCTCTTCCATCTCATTCTCCAAGTGTTGGACCCTAGTGTCCATTGCCTCTATTTGAGCAAAGATGCTCGGAAGGTAGGCTTCAACTAACTCCCTCTCACTTACACCTTTCTCACCACTCCCACTTCCCTCCAAACCTCCCTTATGGCTCCTTGTACCTGCAAAAGACATGTTAAGAAAGTGCAAAGGTTAGTATAAACAACCTCACTTGCTCTCCCTTACCTTTAGTGGTGGCTCTCAACACTCTTTATTAGGGTGCACACTCCCAAACCCCCAACCAAAGATGCCCTTCTCTCTTTTAGGAACCACATGGTAAGATCAATCAACTAGTATATCCAAGTAATGGTCCGGAGTGGAGTTGATATGACTCGATGTACGAAAGCTATTTGTAGTGCGCACTTGAGGCCAAAGAAGTTCTACGACTTTAAGTAAAGCTTCAAGACACACAACACCCTATAAGCTCAAAGATTAGTGTTAATAAAGTAGGAGTAATACCCTAGAAACACTAACCAAGAAGTTAGGAAGCAAAGAACAAGCGAAAACCTACAAGAAAACTACCCGAAAAAGGCTTCAGGAAGTAGGCGCTCCGCCTCAGGATAGTAGGCGGCCGCCCTGGGCAAACCTACAGGGGGAGGCGCCCGCCTCTTCAGAGGAGGCGCTCCGCCTTAGGAAATCCAGAGAGCTGACAAAGTTGAGGCGCTCCGCCTCCAAATTGAGGCGCTCCGCCTCCTGCAACTTTCAGCACAATTCAACAACGGGTTTTTCAACTTTAACACCCAAAAATCCAACAAATCACACGATGTTTTAGCATTCCGAAGGTACCCAAATGTTGTTTCAACCAAGATAAGCAAACCCCAATGATTTTAAACAAACCCCAATCAAAAACAACGAATTCACCATGTTCATCTTCTTCAAACCTAGGGTTTATCAAAAGGGTTTCAACAAGGATTGTGATTCATCAAAGTTGGTGTTATACTTGTTCAAATCCCACAAAATTGGTACCAAATCGTTTGTTTTTCAATGAAGATCATTCCCCAATATCAAGTTTCCCATCAAACATCAATCCAACCCAAGAATCAAGCCAAAAATCATCAAGAACAAGTTCTTCAAGGGTTTAAGGTGATTTGGGGTTTCAATTTTTCAAACTTCACCAATCCAAGTAATTTTGGTACCCAAGCAACGGGAATTCAATCACGATCAAGAATCCATAACACCCATATCATAAATCATCCAAATCAACAAGATAGAACAAATTTTTGGTATTTTCAATTTTCTACTTTCTTTGTGTTTTTTCTTCTTTTCTTCAAAAACAAGAACAATAACAACAATAAACTAAACTAAAGATAGGATGAACAAGGATCATGGATTCGTAAGAACGAAACCCGAGCCTTGCTCTGATACCAAACTGATAAGACCCAAATACGCGGAAGCGATAAACTAAGATGCGGAAGCAATAATCACAAGATAACAAGAAAGTAAGGGATGGGGAAGAACAGAAATAGAAAAAAGAATGGATAAACGATTCAAACCATGAATTGAATATCCGAGAGAGGAAGGGAAACTTGAACCTTACAAGGATTCCGTACTAGTGACGGATCTCCATAGGCTCCAAGCAAAGAGATAATCCGAAGCTTCAAGCTTCTACAAAGAAGAAGGCCTTGCCTCTCTTACTAAGTCTATTCTTCAAATCTAAACAAGCTTATGAAATAAATGATTAAGTGTGGTATTTATAGGTTCACCACACTTCTAAATGAAATGTCTAAATAGCCCCTAAGTCTAGTCAAAACAATACAAGTCACTTAGGGCTATAGTTGGAATTACACCAAAAAGAAGTGAAATATCCCGCAGGCCTTCACAGGGAGAGGCGCTCCGCCTCCTGTGCTAAGGCGCTCCTTCTCCAGTTCAGGCGCTCCGCCTCCTTCTGTTCAGCTCTCTGCTTTTTGGTAGGCGCTTCGCCTCAGATTTGAGGCGCTCCGCCTCCTTCTGGAACTTGTGCAAGAGGCTCAAAATAAGCTTGGGGTGGATCCCCTTGGAGCCCAAGTGGTCCTCCATCCATGGTGCTCAAAAGCATGATCTTCAAGTTGCTTCTCGGAGCCCGTGACTTGCCTTCCTTGTGCTCTCAAGCTTGGCTCTTGATGGTTGGCGCTTTGGCTCCAATTTGCGGCTTATCAGGTAGTGTCTGAGCCACAAAACGCCGCCCAGTCGTTGACAATCAATCCTGCAGCTATCACTTCACTACCGCGGTTCACGTTTCCTGCTTCCAGTTCAACCTGAAGGAGTTTAGCAAGCTCTTCCATGTCTTCAATAGATGTATGAGGATGTACCTGCTCTAAAAGAAATTTCAGCGATTAGAGACAATAAAGCAACATCTATGTTAGGCCCCACACCCATAACAAGCACCAGTCAATCACAGGTAAAATCTTACTGGCAATTGATAGTTACATCAAACCATCTGTATTTACGATGACTAAGTGACAAATTGAGATGAGAACACATATATTAATTAACTATTGTTTAGTGATAACATATCAATCAACACCTGTTATGCATCAAAGGTGGACATTGTGTGACAATGTGAGCAACTTTTACCTTCATCATATTCCCCGATTCCATAAATTGAAGAATGTGTCAAGCCTCCCAAGTTAGAGAAAGTACAATAGCTTCCAACAAGAATATTCCCTGCTATTGCTTGCCTGTAAACTTCTTCCACACCTAGAACATCGGCAATCATCTCTTCAGTTTCCTGAAAATAACATGTGATGATATTAGGTAATGCTCTTAATCGTGATTAGAAGAGTAAACTCAAAAGTAAAGATCCATGACAATAATGTTGTCTGTATTCGTTAGTGTAAAACAACAGGAGTAGAAAGGGAAAAGTAAAAGAACAGAGTTGAGGGCTAATATGAGGAGGATGATAAGTACATAACCCCAGGAGAAGTAAATACACGAAATAGCATTTTCTTGATTAACCAAATTTTAGCGAAAATGCAGGCACAGAAACTAAACAAAACCGAAGAATTCTCCTACAGTACCAAGAAATCCCCAAGAGTCAGTGGTTTGAACCCGTGACGCGCCCCTAACCGACACATCCTGTGCTGCAATCTTACTTTAGACCAAATCCACCAGTAAGGTTGATAAGAACCAAATAAGCGGAAGCGATAAACTAAGATGCGGAAGCAATAATCACAAGATAACAAGAAAGTAAGGGATGGGGAAGAACAGAAATAGAAGAAAAGAACGAATCAAACTAACAAATAGATTGATTCAAAGGGAGAAGAGACTTGAACCATTAAACGAGACTCACACTAGCGGTGATCCACCATGGATTCAACGTAAGAGATACATGAAGCCATTGCTTCAACAAGAAGGACCTAGTCTCTTCTAAAGTCTAATCTTCAATCTCCAAAATCTAGCTAAGGAATGAAATAAGCTATCTAGCTATTTATAGAGGTTTTTTAGGCACTAAGTAAAATGTCTAAATAGCCCACACACTAGGCTTTAAGCTAAAAGACCATGCAAGGTCAAAATAGTCACTTCACACTTAAAATCCCGTGCTTCAGCAAATTGGGCGGAGCGCCCACAAAGTTGACCAGTGGAGGGACTTGGGCGGAGCGCCTGAGCCAAGTGTATCTCAGGCGGGGCGCCTGCTTTGCCTGGGCGGAGCGCCTGGCTGCCTGTGGGGTGGAGCACCGATGCTCCATCGCCTAAACATGCTTGACTCCTCTCCGAAGCTCTTAACCTTTCGTCCCTTGCATCCTCCAATCCCGGCTCTTGATGGTAAGTGCTTTAGGCTCGATTTGGGTCTTATCATCCTCCCCTTCTTGAAAGGATTTCGTCCTCGAAAGAAAATCATTAAGACCTACATACAAAGACAAGCACATCCAAAAGCTCCTACTACAAGAGTAGGTTAGTGCAAGTAGTGTGGAAAACATACTCTTATGGTATAGCCAAGCATCAATAACAATGATAAAGCACATGTTTACAAAGAAGACAACAAGTACTTGGCTTCCCTAGTGGGTACACTCAACACATGATTCATCAAGGAGATCAATAGGATAGAGAACATGCAAGATCAAGCCATTAAAATTCCTATGATCCCTAAGTCCAATAAGAACACACCAAAACTTCCCACTACAAGAGTAGGAAAGTCCAACAAGAGTGAGCACAAGTGATGTGAAAATCACACTTTTATGGTAGAGCCAAGTATCAATACCAATCAAAAAGCTTATGTCTCCAAAGGAAACAACAAGTTCTTGGCTCAACAACGACAAGTACTCACTACCATAACAAGAAAAGAGATCAATAAGATATGGAACATGCAAGATTAAGCAAGTAAGTTCCTTATGACCTCCAAGCTTATGGTCAACACACCAAGCCTTCAATGCATTACTATCACCAAGCCTTATGACCTCCAAGCATGTTCTTGTTCTTGTTATATCGAAAAAGAAGAAAAAAATTCAAAAAAAAAAAAACTTGAAAACCCAAAAATTTGAAGGAAATCGCTTGTTGTTACGATTTTGTTGGTGTTGATTATCGGGGATTGTATGTTTATGTAATCTCGACAATTGGGAACCAACAAAACACGTTTTGGAGTTGGAAATCAAAAGTTTGAAATTTAAACCCTAGGTTGAGGTATTTGCAAAATTTGCTAAAAACTTGTTTGATGTTATGATTTTGTGGTTGTTTGGAATCGGGGATTGTTCACTATACTTTTCCCGTTGTTTTGATACCATCATTTGGAGTATTGTGGTGAAAATAAAAAATTTGGTTCTTGAAGGTTTTGAAAATTTTTGAAGAACTTGTCAAAAATCATTGAAAAACAAGTTATTTGATGGTTGTTTTTTGTGTTTAAACCATTGGGGAATGTTTACTCCAGTTGAAAACACCTTTTGGAAGATTGAAAACTGAAATAAGTTGAATTTGGGTTATTGTTGTGCCAAAACTGCTGTGTTCCTATCGATTTTCTGGTTCAGCTGAACAAACCTGCGCGATCGTGCAAGGTCTCGCGCTATCGCGTCAATTCTGAATTTTTGTTCATCGCGATCGCGCCCCTCTGCACGCGATTGCGAAGTGTACCAATTTATAGAATTTCCTGAAGTTGGAAAGAATGTTCGCAAAGGCATCATAACAGTTTCCAACCACCAAAACTCCCATAGCATCATCAAATATGGTGAGTTTCTAGATCACAAACCAAAATTCATCCAATTCCGAATCCGTTTAGTGACGATTCGATCTTTGAATATTTGATCGCGTCACTTCCGGTTAGTACTTTTGATGCAGGGGAAAACAAGCGGAAGCTAAAACATACAATACGCGGAAGCAAGTAAAGGATACAAACAAGAAATCAAGATTGGGAAGACAAGAAATTAGAAGAAAGAAACGAATTCAAATTCACTCACGTTAATTGAATTCAAGAGGGGGAAGGGAAACTTGAACCTTACAATGGAATCTAACTAGATGTCCATAGGTTCCAAGTCGAGTCATAAACGAAGCCTCGGGCTTCAACAAAGAAAGGCTCGGCCTTCTCTCTATTCTCTCTTCTTTCTATTCAATGTCAAGACTAGCTTATGAGCTAAATGGCCTAAGGAAGGTATTTATAGTCTTCCTTTACACTTAATGAAATGTCTAAAACACCCCCAAAGTGGGTTATAACAATACAAGCCACTTAAGGGCAAAATAGGAAAATCACACAAAATCCCGTCAAGGCTAACAGGGGGAGGCGCTCCGCCTCAGAAGGGGAGGCGCTCCGCCTCAGGACCCTTCAGTGAGGGGCGGTCCGCCTAGTGTCTTGGGGCTGCCGCCTCTTGCTGTGTTGCTCTCTAGACTTTTGCTGGGCGGTCCGCCTCTTTGGGGAGGCGCTCCGCCTCTTCCTGGGAGGTATGGATACGGCTCAAAATGGACTCTAAGTGTTCCTCCTTGGTCCGTAATCGGTCCTCCCTCAAGCATGCTCAAGTCCATGGCTTCAAATCACTCTCGAACCCTCATCCGAAGGCCTTGACTTGCAACCTTTGTGCTCTTCAAGCTTAGTTCTTGATGGTTGTCGTTTAGGCCAATTTTCCCGGCATCATCCTCCCCTTCTTGAAAGGATTTCGTCCTCGAAATCACACCATCAAAACCTACAATCAAAACAAGCACAACCAAAATTTCCTACTTCACAAGTAGGTTAGCATTAACAAGAAAAGTGCAAATTGTGTGGAAAACACACTCTTGTGATAGA
This sequence comes from Petunia secreta, assembly GCA_029990175.1. Classification (NCBI taxonomy): domain Eukaryota; kingdom Viridiplantae; phylum Streptophyta; class Magnoliopsida; order Solanales; family Solanaceae; genus Petunia; species Petunia secreta. Next base: position 4,590,967 of record JARKIP010000087.1, on the reverse strand, counting down.
GCCAAGCATCAATACCTATTAAAAAGCTTATGTCCCCAAAGGAGACAACAAAGTCTTGGCTCGACAAGAACAAGCACTCATATTCAAAACAAGCAAAGAGATCAAAGTCATGCAACATATAGCAATCAAATGTCCTATGACCCCTAAGCTTACTATCATCACACCAAGCCTTCAAATCAAATTTATCACAATGTGACACATTGGCTTTGGCATGTCCATCACTCAAGGTGTGCTCAACATATGGGATGGAATAAGTAAAGTAGTTCAATTCACAACTAACATCGACTACTCCACTCCCCTTCTTAAGAGCATTCATACACACACCGAGAGGTACCTCCTCACCTCCCAAATCACTTCCAAGACAATCCTCCTCACTAGTCAAACTCCAAAGGAAAGTCTCCAAAATAGGTTCTTCATCATTATAGTCCACACAACGAAGGCTAGGACCACTAGAAGAAAGGTCAACACGACCAATATCAAGACTACTCTCCTCACTTGGAGTTCCAAAAGTTGGATCATCCACAGAGCCTAACTTGACAAACCATGGAGGTTTGACTCTACTCCGACCCTAGTCCGATACAATTCACCACCACAAATGAGATTGCCTTCAAACATTAGAAATGTAAAAGCATGCACCTCAAATTCATGGCTACGCAAGAGCATAGTATCAAGACTAGGTCTTTCACTCTCACTCGAGGAGTCATCGAAAATGAATCGATCCATCTCACACTCAAGAGACTCCTCAAGATCATTCCCATCCTCACTACGACACAAAGGACCAACACTATCAATTAAGCAATCAAAGGGAAGAACAAGATTATCATGCAATTCATCTTCTCCTTTATCAAAGATGGGTGGGGTGTCATAACAAGGTTCACAACAAGGTCAACTTCACTATTTTCACTAAAGAGAGGTTCAATAAAAACCGAGCTCACATCATGATGTGGCTTTTCAACCCTCTCAACTAGTGGTTTAATTTCACACACAAGTTGACCCGAAGGCTCTACACTAGTTTCAAACACATTATACTCATGCAAATCATAAACTAGCATAGAGTTGTTACAAACAAGATCACAAGACAAGGAAGTATCATGCTCAAGGGAGGAAGAACTAACACATACCTTTGAAGGGTCATGAATGTCTCCACCTTGTAGCTCACATTCGGCTTCTCCTTCACCTTGTCTTTCCATCACGGAACATGGTTGAGGCTCCATCAGCTTGCCTCCAAGAATACCTACACAAGTATTCACACAAGTAGAAGAAAAAGACAAAGGGTTAAGGTTAGAATAAAGGGTGTCCTCACTCTTTTTTCCCTCTTTCTTTTCCCTCAATTTTCTTTCAAGGCTAGGTGTAGATTCGAGTGGTGACATCCTGCTCACATCACTCAACACATCCTCCCCTTTTTCCACTCAACGAATGTCACCGGTCACTCCCTTACTCCTCTCTATCTTTTGTCTCTCAAATTCGGGCGAATTGGGACGAGGCCCAAGAATACCCATAGCCGGAGTAGGTGGACTCTTCACGTCAACCTGGAATCTAGGACTAGGAGACTCATCACTTGATGCCTCCTTTTTCTTTGTTGGTGAACCACTCGGCTTTGGAAGTGGCTTCGGGCTCACCTTGTTGACATTTGCCAACTCTTTTGTAGCACTAGTCCCACCATTGCTCGTGTTTGTAGGACTCCTTGTTTGCACATTGTTGCCCATGGAATGAAGTTCTCGCTCCCTTCTCCTTTGTATGATCCTAGCTTGCATTTCAACAGACATCTTTCCCCACCTTCCGTAAGGTGCAAACTCATAAACCCCTTGACCCGTGGCCACTAGATATATATCCCGCTTAACCTCCTTGTTGTGCAACCATGGATCACCTAGCCAAACACCCATATTTGGTGCGGGATACACGTCACACCAAACATACTCGTTGTAACCCTCATGAGATATGAGCACCCGCGCTTCCTTGTAAACCCAAACTCCTTTGTACTCATAGGGATACTTTAAAGCATAGCATGGGATCTTTAGTCTAGAAACTAAAGAAGGGTTAATGCAATTAGCATCGGATTCACCAATTTGGAGCAAGTTTCCATCAACTCCATTTACCCCAACAACAAACCTACTTCTACCCAAGTTTCGTATAGGCACATCCAAAGAAGAGCTTGAATGTCCAAGACTAGTATTACCATCAACTCGGGTTTTCCTTATCCCTCCACTAGTGGCAACACCACTAGAATATCCTCCACTTCCCGTCACTCTTCCAACATTAGAAGTCTTGTTGGAAGTCGAGGAAGGAATACCACTATGGAACCCATAATTGCCTCTCGCCTTGGTCCCATAGCCCGTAGCACCACTCCTACCACCACTACTAGAGCAACGTACCCCCGTAACGGTAAGAGCAACACTTCTCATTCCACCCTTCACATGGGAACTAGAAGATGCAAATCTCCCATTTCCCATGGAACAACCACCACCACCTCCCATACTAATGGAAGGTCCTCTACTACTCCCTTGTACTCCACAAGCAACACCAAGAGAAGATGCATATGAACAATTTCTATAATCAACATCATCATCAACTCTATCTATGTCACTACCAACATTTTCATAATCGTCACAAGAAGAGTAAGTAGGATCAATGTACCTTGAAGCGTCACCATCTTCGTATACTTGACTTGAAGCATTAGATTAATCAAATTCATAATCACAAGCTTCATAGTCTTCTTCAACCTCACGATCATCATAGTGAACCGCTTCATCAACATAGGAGCCATGGTTTCCATCATCATAGTAATGGCCATTATCACCCTCGTAGGAACCATAGTCTCCATCATCACCATACGAGCTATAGCAACTCGCATCATCCCCATATGAGCCATAGTCTCCACAATCAACATCCGACATCGTTGCAACACCAAAGCACAAAACCTCCCAAAAGTCACTCCCTCACGTGTATCACTCAATTTATGAACACTCAAGAGCGAGGCCTTTACAACTTGGGAACCAAGGCGATCACAACGAGCATGTCCAAGTTAAAGTTCGGAAAGGAGTTAATGAGACTCAATGGACGGACGATTATTTTAAGTGCGCGCTTGAGGCCAAAGAAAGTTCTACGAATCTTCTTTGATTTCTAATCTCCTCTAAGCACGAATGTCCTAATACGCTAGGTAGTTAGTATCTTTTGAGTAGGCCAATTACCCTAGAAACACTAACCAAGATGCCCGTGGGCGAATAACAAGTGAAAACCTACGAAAAACAACTACCCGGTTGCGCTCCAGGAAGAGGCGCTCCGCCTAGGAAATTCCAGAGAGCTGCCCAGGAGGAGGCGCTCCGCCTCAACAGGTAGGCGGTCCGCCTAGGGCCATTTCCTACAACTTTGCGAAACGCGATTTTGCTCGTTTCGCACCCAAAAAATCCAACGTTTTCAACCCGAAACACAAAATTAATGATACCCAAAGGTGTATACAACTATTATAATCAATCCCCAATGGTTTTAAACCTCCAACAAACAACAACAAGCTTCGGATCAAGATTGAGGCGTTTTCAAGAAATTTTCAAACTTGATTTTCGAGATTTTGATTTTCGAGATTTTGATTCGTAACTTCAAAATGTGATATATGGGTACCAAAACAACGGGAATACTATAAGGAACAAACCCCAATACTTTTTAACACTTGGGGATTCGAATCCAACCCGATCTACCAAATTTTCTTGAGTTTTCTAGTTTTTCAATATTTTTTTTGTTTTTCCTAAATTTTTCAAGAACAAACACAACAACAACAATGATACTAACATAATGAACAAGGAACGGGGGTTTGTAAGAACATAACCCGATCCGTGCTCTGATACCAACTGATGCAGGGCAAAACAAGAAGAAGCTAAAACATACAATACGCGGAAGCAAGTAAAGGATACAAACAAGAAATCAAGATTGGGAAGACAAGAAATTAGAAGAAAGAAACGAATTCAAATTCACTCACGTTAATTGAATTCAAGAGGGAGAAGGGAAACTTGAACCTTACAATGGAATCTAACTAGATGTCGATCTCCATAGGTTCCAAGTCGAGTCATAAACGAAGCCTCGGGCTTCAACAAAGAAAGGCTCGGCCTTCTCTCTATTCTCTCTTCTTTCTATTCAATGTCAAGACTAGCTTATGAGCTAAATGGCCTAAGGAAGGTATTTATAGTCTTCCTTTACACTTAATGAAATGTCTAAAACACCCCCAAAGTGGGTTATAACAATACAAGCCACTTAAGGGCAAAATAGGAAAATCACACAAAATCCCGTCAAGGCTAACAGGGGGAGGCGCTCCGCCTCAGAAGGGGAGGCGCTCCGCCTCAGGACCCTTCAGTGAGGGGCGGTCCGCCTAGTGTCTTGGGGCTGCCGCCTCTTGCTGTGTTGCTCTCTAGACTTTTGCTGGGCGGTCCGCCTCTTTGGGGAGGCGCTCCGCCTCTTCCTGGGAGGTATGGATACGGCTCAAAATGGACTCTAAGTGTTCCTCCTTGGTCCGTAATCGGTCCTCCCTCAAGCATGCTCAAGTCCATGGCTTCAAATCACTCTCGAACCCTCATCTGAAGGCCTTGACTTGCAACCTTTGTGCTCTTCAAGCTTGGTTCTTGATGGTTGTCGTTTAGGCCAATTTGCCCGGCATCAACTTTGAGGGTAACACTTCTACCCAAGTAGTACTAATCCCTTGTGCGAATAGGATACTCGTGCCTAGAAGGAGAGTAGAATTCAAAGAAGATTCGTAGTTAATTGTTTGGTTCAAGTGCGCACCAAATAGCTTAGCGTTGATCGAGTCCCATTGAATCCACTCTTCCCGAAGAGCATTTGGTTCTTGTATTTTGGTTTGATCTTTGAGGAGGTTGCGCAACTACGAGGAGGCCATTGATTTCAAGTTTGTGTGAAACCAACTCAAGCTTGAGTGAACCCGAGCGACAAACAAAAGTGAGGGAGTGAGTGAGAACTTTTTCACTAATCTTCCTTTCTTGTTTTTGATTGTTGTAGGTACATGGCGGAGGAGAAAGCAAAGAGTACCATTGAGGTTCCAACCGACGTCTTGGCTAATTTGTTAGCCGAGGTGAAGGCCCTAAACCATAAAATGGAAGCTCTTGAAAAGGAGAGGACCCTGAGTGTCCAAAGGGATGCCAATGAAGGCACAAGTGATGATTCAATCATGAAACCGGATCAATATGCGGAGCTAGTTCGTCGACAACGGTTGAGGGATGAGGCTCTTGCTAGAGAAAGATTGTTGGGCAATTCCCAACCCTTGGGAAATCCCCAAGGAGATGCTCCACTCCCAAGGCCTCGGAGGCATGTTGCACCCCTTGAGCAAGTTGATGAAGCTCAAGAAGGGGAGGGTCTCGGACTTGATGATGATTACTTTGAAGCTCCCTATCCAAATAGGAGGGCGATGAATGGAGGCCGAGGTGTAGATAGAGGTCGTGGTCGAGGTCGAGGACCACCAAGAGCTTATGTTGGAAGGAACTTGGGAAGGGAATATGAAGATGTTGATGACAACTATGGGGTTCAACCGGAACAACACCGTGGGGGTCGAGACGCTAATCTCAATAGTGTCAAGATCACTATCCCGCCTTTCAAGGGGACTAGTGATCCGGAAGCATTTCATGAATGGAAGATCCAATTGGAGCGGGTCTTTGACACAAATGATATGACCGAAGAGAAGAAGGCCACTTATGCTATATCATCATTTGAGTGCAATGCCTCTACTTGGTGGGAATCCATCAAGCGGTCAAGGAGAAGACTTGGGTTGCGGATGAACATCACTTGGGAAGAGTTGAAACAAGTTATGAACAACAAGTATGTGACTCCCAAGTATCGACAAGAGCAACTCAAAAAGCTCTGTGAATTGAAGCAAGGCTACAAGTCCGTTGATGAATATTTCAACGACTTTGAGAAAAATCGGATGGCTCTTGATATGGAAACGGAGGATGAGGAACAAGCCATCATCCGTTTCAAAAGTGGCTTGAGTAGGGAGATTGCCTCCCAATTGAGACTTCACATCTTCCACTCCTTACAAGATGTTTGTGATGCCGCAGTTCAAGCCGAGAAATGGCTCAAGGAAGAAAAGGCTCCTCGCTATAGGAGTACTACCACTACCACTCCTTCAACGCGCCCCAAAGAATGGAAGAGCCCATATGCTAGTGGAGCAAGTGGGAGTCGAGATGTAAAGAAGCCTTTTGAAAAGGCTACCCCGAAGAGCGACCACAAAGAAGTTGGAAGTAATTCTAAAACTACTTTAAATACTCCTTCTCCTTATCTTTCCAATGTCATAAATTCAAGGGTTATGGCCACTTTGCCAAAGAGTGCCCTACCCGGAAAACAATGATTGTGATGGATGATGGGTTGGTCTATGAGGGTGAAAGTGAGTCCGAGGGTGAAGTTGAAGAGGAGAGTGAGGAAGTTGAGGGTGAGGGTGAAGAGAGAGCGACGGAGGGGGATGATCCTAATATGTTCCTTGTGGTGCGTCGCATTTTGGGAACCATGGTGAGTGAGGAGAGCGAGGATGAACAAAGGGAAAACTTGTTCCATGCCCGGTGTAGAGTGAAGGGACAAGTTTGTTCCATGATAATTCACTCGGGTAGTTGTGCAAATGTGGTGAGCCAATCCTTGGTTTCACAATTGAAGTTGACTACCATTAAACACCCGAGCCCCTACCGTTTGCAATGGCTAAGTGAGTGTGGGGAATTGAGGGTAGTGAAGCAAGTCTTGATTAGATTCAAGATTGGGAACTATCAAGATGAACACATGTTTGGCGTGGTGCCAATGCAAGCTTGCCACCTTTTGTTTGGAAGGCCTTGGCAATATGACAAACAAGTGGTTCATGATGGTCGGGCCAATACTTACACGGTGAAACATGAGGGAAAAAGGTTTGTGCTTACACCTTTGACCCCGAAACAAGTAAGTGAAGACTATCGGCGCATGGAAGAGTTGAGGGAAGCGGCTAAGGCCAAGTCCCCGATTGTGGCCAAATCTTTGGCCGAGACTCCACCACCTCCCACTGGTCGCATGTGTGCCATGATGCAACCGGGTGACTACTTGAAAGGTAATGATAGAACCAAGATGCTCATATGCCTAGTGCACAAAGGTATGGTTTTAAATTCTGAAAGTGATTATTTATCTAACCCTAACCCTTTGCCTAGTGCTATTGACAATGTTTTGAAGGTCTATAAGGACATGTTCCCGGAGGAGATGCCGGATGGATTACCTCCCTTGAGGGGTATTGAGCATCAAATTGACTTTGTCCCGGGATCTCAAATTCCCAACAAGCCGGCATATAGAAGTAATCCCGAGGACACAAGGGAGTTACAAAAGCAAATTGATGAGTTGCTTGCCAAAGGCTTGGTGAGGGAGAGCTTGAGTCCTTGTGCCGTGCCCGTGATCCTATTCCAAAGAAGGATGGCACTTGGAGGATGTGTGTGGATTGTCGAGCGGTCAACAAGATCACGGTAAAGTATCGACATCCCATACCTCGTTTGGATGATATGTTGGATGAGCTTAGTGGTTCTAGTGTCTTTACAAAAATAGACCTTAGGTCCGGCTACCACCAAATCCGGATGAAACCGGGTGATGAGTGGAAAACCGCATTCAAGACAAAATTTGGTCTTTATGAATGGTTGGTGATGCCTTTCGGCCTCTCCAACGCACCTAGTACCTTCATGAGACTAATGAACCATGTGCTAAAGCCATTCATCAACAAATTCGTGGTTGTCTACTTTGACGACATATTGATTTATAGCAAGTCAATAGATGACCACGTCGGCCACTTGAGTCAAGTGCTTGAAGTGCTACGAGCCGAAAAGCTCTATGCCAACTTTAAGAAGTGTGCCTTTTGTGTTGAAAAGGTTGTCTTTTTGGGCTTTGTTGTTAGTGCCAATGGTGTAGAAGTTGATTAGTCCAAAGTTGAAGCCATTAGAGATTGGCCTACTCCTACCACCGTTTCTCATGTGAGGAGTTTCCATGGCCTAGCTAGTTTCTATAGGCGCTTTGTTAGAGACTTTAGCACCATTGCCGCACCACTCACCGAGTTGGTGAAAAAGGACAAGCCCTTTGTTTGGGGAGAGCCGCAAGAAAAGGCTTTCCAAGAATTGAAAAGTAGGCTAAGTACCGCCCCGTTGTTGCAATTGCCCGACTTCGGGAAGGCTTTTGAGGTAGAATGTGATGCCTCGGGGGTGGGTATTGGGGGTGTTCTCATGTAAGAAGGGAAACCCGTTGCCTACTTTAGTGAGAAAAACCCCGGTGAGGGCTTTTATGGGCTTGTGGCTTTCGGTGAATCCGATTGAACATTCCTCTTTGATCATTCAGTTTGCAAGAGGCAATATTCTCTTGAGGATTGTTGCATAGTTTAGGTGATTCTTGTCTCCCTTTCGATCGAGCTTTGAGACAGGTTCCTCACTGTTCTTTCGAAAGAAGCAAGTCTTGTCTTGCTTCTATCTTTTACCTTCTTCTTGTTTAACTTCCACGTTTTGTGCTAAGCATCTCCTTCGGGTTTGCCTTGCACCATCATGGTATCAGAGCACAGTTTGGGCTTGTTTTTACAGCCCCAAATCCTGTTCAAGTTATCTTTATCTTCGTGCGTTTGTGTCTTTGTTTTCCGTTTCGTGTTCTTGATTGGGTTTTGTTACTGTTGGTGTTATTACTTTACAAAAAAAAAAGGGGTGTTAAAGAAAAATTCAAAAATTGTGTCTGATTGTTGGTTGTTTGGGAAAAACAACCCTTGATTCTTAATCACCATTGTTTCCTGATTCCAACAAGTACCCGACGTACTGATTTTGTGACTAGGGTTTCATGGTGAAATTTTTGACTGTTGAGCTTTAATGGTGGCTGGAACTCGAACCCCATCGTGCTTGGATGAAACCGATGAAGATTGGTTGTTCTTGAGTGATTTGGGTTTGCTTTGTGCTTAAATTTTCGAAGTGCCCTGAATTATACCGTGTCCGTACGCCGGAAAATTGTTACTGTGTACGACACGAGGAGTTGGACTTCAGCTCAAGGGGTTTGAACTAATTCCTTCGAAAGAGGCTAAAAACGGAAACGAAGGCAACCCAGATCTTGTTAAAATCTGTGGTCAGTGAACCGAAGTTATTTATCCGTACGCCAGAGCAAGGGTAACTGTTCCATTGGAGAAGAAAGGGGTAAAATTTTGAACTTTAAAACCCCAGGTGAAAAATTTTCGGCTGAGAAAAGGAAATTGGATAAGGTAAAACCCTATCCGTACCAAGGAGGGACCACTCTTGTACGGACAAGAGTTGGTGTGTTCGAAGAAGATTCCAAAGGGAATCGAAGGGGTAGATTCTCCTAGGTTTTCACTTTTTCTGTCCAGAATTCAAGTTAGTGGATCTTTTGAGTAATTGCCCTACTCGAGGTCGTACTAACTCATTTGAGCTGATAGGAACTCGTGCGTGGGTGACCGAAGTCCAAACTTTCGTAGAAATTTCTTTTGACTTCCCGAGCTCAGTTAAAAGCGTCTGTTCCATCGAGTCGAACATCACTTCACTCTTCCCGAAGAGACAGTGACTATTGTCGAACTTGAAGGATCTTAGAGGACCGATCAATCAGACGAGCTACTGTTAACAAGTCCTTGAGTGATCAAAACCGAACCCATAAATTGAGTGGACCCGAGTGCCACCCATCAAAGGTGAGGGAGTGTGTGAGGTGATTTCTCACCCTAATATTTGTTTGGTCTTTGACTTGTGCAGGTACCATGGCTAGAAATGGAGGCGAAGGCAAAAGCATTGAAAGGCCCGAAGTGTCGATAGCCGTTCTCATGGCTGCGATACAAGGCGTCAGTGCCGAAGTAAGAGGAGTGAGTGTTCGAGTAGCTCAACTCGAACAAGGAAGTGCGTCCGTGGCCATGCATGGGTCCGGCGCTGGAACGAGCCAATCCACTCCAATGAAACCTGAGTTGTATGCTGAGCTTGTACGACAACATCAGTTGACAAGTGAGGCGATCTGAAGAGAACTCAACTTGGGCAATCCCCAAGCTGCCTATCAAAACTTGGGCATTCCCCGAGGAGAAAAGATATCACTTCCAAAGGCCCGAAGAGATCTTGGAGCCATTGTCAAAGAGGTTGATGTAGAGGAATTTCCTGAGGACGAATATGAGCGTGAGCCGCCATTCGCTCAACGAAGGCAAGCTCACCGAGGACGTGGAAATTTTCGAGGTCGAGGCGCAAATGTTGGAAGAAATATTGAGCGTGAGGCTGATGATCGTGATGATGAGTATCCCGAACAGGTTCGTGGTGTTCGAGACTCAAATTTGAACAGTGTCAAGATCACTATTCCACCCTTTAAAGGAACTAGTGATCCCGATGAGTATCTTGAATGGAAGCTTAAAATGGAGCGCATCTTTGAAACCAATGAGATGACCGAGGAGAAAAAAGCTGCCCATGCTATTGCTTCGTTCGAAGCCTATGCTTCTACATGGTGGGAATCTGACAAGAGGTATAGATGAAGGAATGACTATCCCGAAGTCACTACCTGGCCATAATTGAAGAGAGCAATGGATGCTAAGTATTTGAGTGCCAAGTACAGGCAAACTCAGATGCAAAAGCTCTATGAGTTAAAGCAAGGGTCCAAGTCACTTCAAGAGTACCATGATGAATTTGAAAAGGTTCGGCTGAATCTTGATCTGACCGAAGACGAGGAACAAGCCATTATCCGGTTCAAAAATGGCTTGGCTAGGGATGTGTCATCTCAGTTGAAACTCCACGTGTACCACACGTTGGAAGATTTGTTTGATGCTGCTACCGAAGCTGAAAAATTGGTGAAGGAAGAAAAGGCAAACCGGTGTCGAGGAGTCACTACTTCTACTCCCTTGAACCGAGGTAAAGAATGGAAGAATCCTAACCAAGCAAGTGCCAACACTGTTCGAGATTCGAAGAGACCCTTCGAGAGGGGTGTGACCGTTAACCAATCAAGAGAAGTGGGAGGTAAAGTGCAACTAAACTCTCCTAGTGCTTCAAATATTCAGTGCCACAAATGCAAGGGTTATGGTCACGTGGCAAAAGAGTGTCCAACTCACAAAGTTATGCTTCTGCTCGAAGATGGAACCGTCCATGAGCAAGCGAGTGACACCGAGGAGGAATTTGTCGAGGAGACTGACCGAGCTGAAGGTGATGATGATCATGACGCTGCCGAAGCTGATCATCCGGAAATGTTTCCTGTCGTTCGAAGGAATTTGAGCTGCATGACTCTGGAAGAAGAGGACAACCAAAGAGAAAACCTCTTTCATGCCCGATGTCGAGTGAGGGGAAAGGTGTGTTCGATGATCATTGATTCTGGTAGTAGTGCAAATGTGGTGAGCCAAACTTTGGTTTCACAAATAGGATTACCTACGATGAAGCATCCCCACCCTTAAAAATTACAATGGCTGAATGAGTGTGGAGAATTGAGAGTTGTCAAACAAGTATGGATCAAGTTCAGAATCGGAGAGTATCAAGATGAAATGATATTCGATGTGGTTCCGATGCAAGCTTGTCATTTGCTATTGGGTCGACCGTGGCAATATGACCGAAAAGCTGTTCACAATGGCAGATCCAACACTTACACTGTAAAGCTCGATGGGAAGAGTTTCGTACTCAAACCTCTGTCCCCAAAACAAGTCTCCGAGGACTATAAACGGATGAAAGAATTGAAAGAAGCAGCCAAAGCTAAGCTTCCGATGGGAGCAAATTTGAGGTCCGAAGAGACAAACTCACCGCCCGAAGTGAAAGGAATCTGTGCAATCATGCAACCGGGTGAGATTCTACGAGGCAACGCCAACGATCAAGTGATGATTTGCCTCGTGCACAAGGGTATCTTTCTAAACTCTAATGATGATTTTTCTAACGATAACCCTTTGCCTTTGTTTGTTCGTAAAGTTTTGCAGGACTTCGAGGACATGTTTCCTGAGGAAATGCCAGGTGGATTGCCTCCATTAAGAGGAATCGAGCACCAAATTGACTTCGTGCAAGGGTCTCAAATCCCCAACAAACCTGCATACCGGTGTAATCCCGAAGACACCAAAGAGCTCCAAAGGCAGGTTTATGAATTGCTGAACAAGGGCCTCGTTCGTGAGAGCTTGAGTCCTTGCGCCGTTCCTGTTATCCTTGTCCCAAAGAAGGATGGAACATGGCGAATGTGTGTTGACTGTCGAGCAGTCAACAAAATAATGGTAAAGTATCGTCATCCTATCCCTCGATTAGATGACATGCTAGATGAATTGAGTGGTTCTTCTTGCTTTACAAAGATTGACCTTAGGTCCGGTTACCACCAAATCCGAATGAAACCCGGAGACGAGTGGAAAACCGCATTCAAGACCAAATTCGGTCTCTATGAATGGTTGGTAATGCCATTTGGCTTATCCAATGCACCGAGCACATTCATGCGACAGATGAACCACGTGCTCAAACCGTTCATAAACAAGTTCGTTGTCGTTTATTTCGATGACATACTTGTTTATAGCAAAACCGTGGATGAACACGTCGAACACTTGAGGCTAGTGCTTGATAAACTTCGAGAGGAGAAGCTATATGCTAACTTCAAGAAGTGTGCTTTTTGTGTCGAGCGTGTAGTCTTTCTTGGATTCGTTGTCAGTGCTAATGGTGTCGAAGTCGACGAATCAAAAGTCGAAGCCATCAAAGATTGGCCAACTCCGACCTCGGTATCACAAGTTCGTAGCTTCCATGGCTTAGCTAGCTTTTACCGAAGGTTTGTTCGTGACTTTAGCACCATAGCAGCTCCTTTAACCGAGCTGGTTAAGAAAGACAATCCGTTCGTGTGGGGAGAGTCCCAAGAAAGGGCTTTCCAAGAGTTGAAACAGAGGCTTTGTTCTGCCCCGTTGTTGCAACTCCCTGACTTCGGCAAAGCATTCGAAGTTGAGTGTGATGCGTCTGGAGTTGGGATCGGAGGAGTGCTGATGCAAGAATCAAAGCCGATCGCTTACTTTAGCGAAAAGCTTAAGGGAGCAACCTTGAATTACTCAACGTATGACAAGGAATTATATGCCCTCATTCGAGCACTTGCCCATTGGAAGCATTATTTGTGGCCTCGAGAGTTTGTGATCAAAAGTGATCATGAGTCCTTGAAGCATCTCCGAGGACAGGAGAAATTAAACCGAAGACATGCCAAGTGGATTGAATTCATTGAGAGCTTTCTCTATGTAATTCATTACAAAAAGGGTAAAGACAATGTTGTGGCCGATGCGCTATCAAGGAAATTTGCCTTAGCGACCACTCTCGCCTCTAGACTCATGGGATTCGAAAGCATCAAATCGATGTACGAGGACGATCCCATGCCGAAATGCGTTCGTGACGCAATCTTGAGTGGCCGAAGGGTTGAGAAATATCAATGGCATGATGGCTACCTCTTCAAGAATGGGAGGGTTTGTGTGCCAGTGTAATTGTGGAGAGAGCTCTTGATTCGAGAAGCTCACTCCGGTGGACTGATGGGACACTTCGGTGTCGACAAAACTCTTGGTATCTTGACCGAGAAGTTTCATGGTTTGTACACCCCGTTGCCTGTGCCTGATCGACCTTGGGTTGATATATCCATGGACTTTGTCTTGGGGTTACCGAGGTCGGGGGGAGGACATGATAGCATCTTCGTTGTGGTTGACCGTTTTTCAAAAATGGCTCACTTTATTCCTTGCAAAAAGTGTGATGATGCACAGCATGTAGCTACATTGTTTGTTTCTAATGTGTTAAAATTGCATGGTGTACCTCGTACTATTGTGAGTGATTGAGACTCCAAATTCTTGAGTCATTTTTGGAAGTGTTTGTGGGGTGCCCTCGGCACCAAGCTACTATTCTCGACGTCTTACCATCCTCAGACTGATGGGCAGACCGAGGTAGTTAACCGAACCTTGGGATCTTTGCTTCGAGCAATGACCAAAGGCAAGGTTGGGAATTGGGCTGATCGTTTGGCCATGATGGAGTTTGCATACAATCGAACGGTGCATCGAATGATTAACATGACCCCGTTTGGGTGTGTGTATGGGTTTAATCCTTTAATTCCACTTGATCTAACCCCATTGCCTCGAGATGTTGTTCTTGATTTTGAAGGTACTCACCGAGCCAAAGCTCTGCTCGAGTTGCATGCCAAGGCGAAGAAGAACCTCGAGGAAGCCTATGCAAAGGTTGCCTTGAAGAAAAACAAGGGGCGAAAAAAGCTGGAATTAAAGAAGGGAGATTGGGTTTGGGTTCACTTTCGAAAGGAACGCTTCCCGAACCAAAGGAAAGGAAAGTTGGCTCCTCGAGGGGATGGTCCATTTCAAGTGCTGAGCAAAATAAACAACAATGCTTATGTTATCGACCTCCCAGGTGAGTATAATGTGTCCAACACTTTCAATGTGGCTGATTTAACTCCTTGTGTTGTAGGCCAAGTATCGGGGACAGATGATGAATCGATTTCGAGGACGAAATCCTCTCAAGAAGGGGAGGATGATGCAGCCCGAAATGCTGATCAAGTACTCGACAATCAACTGAGGAGGCCAATCACACGAAGCCAAGCCAAGCTGCTCCATGACACGCACATCCAGCTGGCTTGGTCGGGAGGAAGCATGTGTTCGGAAGGAGAATTGCAAAGTGTTGAAACCGAGGGCTACATCTTCAAATTTGAGCCCGAGGACAAGGTTACCGAACACCAGCTCTTGGCGCCGGGCAGCACAGAGCCGAACACAACAACATGTGTTCAAAGCTAAGTCAGCGCCCGAAGACGAGTGTGTTCGAGCAGACAATCGAGAACCGAAGCCAAGGCTCACCGAAGTCAAGGCTGCCGAACACATTTTAGCTCAGCCCTGCATGGCTTAATTCTATTGGTCGCCTGTGACCCTTTTACTAGTTTACCCTTAGTATTTCCTATATAAACCTTGTTTCCTTGCATTGTAAGTACCTAGTTTTTGAACATTAATGAATTGAATGAAAGTGCCGAGCACATTTCTATTGTCTCCGTCGTGAGCAAAACCCCGGTGAGGGCTTTTATGGGCTTGTGGCTTTCGGTGAATCCGATTGAACATTCCTCTTTGATCATTCAGTTTGCAAGAGGCAATGTTCTCTTGAGGATTGTTGCATAGTTTAGGTTATTCTTGTCTCCCTTTCGATCGAGCTTTGAGACAGGTTCCTCACTGTTCTTTCGAAAGAAGCAAGTCTTGTCTTGCTTCTATCATTTACCTTCTTCTAGTTTAACTTCCGCGTTTTGTGCTAAGCATCTCCTTCGGGTTTGCCTTGCACCAATTATGGCACACATGCGACCGGTGGAAGATGGTGGAGTCTCGGCCAAAGGTTTTGCCACAATCGGGGACTTGGCCTTAGCCGCTTCCCTCAACTCTTTCATGCGCCGATAGTCTTCACTTACTTGTTTTGGGGTAAAAGGTGTAAGTACATGATGCAACCCAAATTGCATCGAGACCATTTACTCGAAGTCAAGGCAAGGATATACAAGACGCTCACCTACACTTGGTTTGGAGAGGCGTGGATGATACGAGCTCGGGAGAGGACTTAAAGACAATGCATTGGAGGTCAATCCATGTGGAAACAGGGCAGGAAACAGTGCAAGAAGCAGGGGAGCAAAACAGGGCAAAAACAGGGGAGATCTGCTGAGCTTACTGCCTAAGAACGGAAACTTGTTCTTCGCGATCGCGTCAACAACCTTCGCGATCGCGTAGAACAATTCTTTTGCCTGCGCGACCACGCCAAGCCTCGCGCTATCGCGAGCTTCAGCATTTTAGTGTTCCACGCGATCGCATATATCTCTGCGCGATCGTGAAGAACACTCGAGTAGCAGCGGACCAGAAGCTAGGAAATATTGTAATGGGGTGTTATAACTGCCCTCTTTCATCATTTATTGCTTTTTACATTACCTTGAACACAAAAACACATTGAATGAGCTTAGCTCTTGAACCTTGTAACTCTTTTGGCTTGAAATCAATTGGATGAATCCAAGTTGCTCTTCAATCCATCTTCGATCATTCTATTTGCTTGAGCCTCGTGTCTCTTGAGGATAGTTGCTTAGCGTAGGTGATTCTTTCCAATCGTTTGGGGTGTAACGGAACAAGTTCTTCGTTGCTACTCGAACTTTAGTGTGAGTCTCGTCTCGTTCCTTATCTTTTATCGCTTTCGTATTTTCGATTGCATCAGTTGGTATCAGAGCAAGGCTAGGGTTACGTTCTTACGAACCCTCGTCCTACTCTTCGAGCTTTTCATCTTTGTTCCGTGTTTATTTTCATGTTCTTGTTCTTGTTTTATTGAAAAAGAAGAAAAAAATTCAAAAACTAGAAAACCCAAAAATATTGCTAGAAATTGTTGTTTGTTACGATTTTGTTGGTGTTGATTATCGGGGATTTTTTGTTTACGTAATCTCGATAATTAGGAACCAACAAAACACGTTTTGGAGTTAAAAATCAAAAGTTGGAAAATTTGAACCCTAGGTTGGGTATTTTGCAAAATTTGCTAAAACTTTTTTGATGTTATGATTTTGTGGTTGTTTGGTATCGGGGATTGTTCACTATAGTTTTTCCGTTGTTTTGATACCATCATAACATCATTTGGAGTGTTGGAGTGAAAATCGAAATTTTGAACTTGAAGGTTTTGAACAATTGAAGAACTTGACCAAAAAAATCATTGAAAACAAGTTGTTTGATGGTTGTTTGTGTGTATAAACCATTGGGGATTGTTTACTCCAGTTGAAAACACCTTTTGAAAGCTTGAAAACTGAAATAAGTTGGATTTGGGTTGTTGTTGTGCCAAAACTGCTGTTTTTCTGTCCAGTTTCTGGTTCAGCTGAACAAACCTGCGCGATCGCACAAGATCTCGCGCTGTCGCGCCATTTCTGAATTCTTGTTCATCGCGATCGCGCCCCTCTGAACGCGATCGCGAATTGTACCAATTTCCAGAATTTCCTGAAGTTGGACAGAATGTTCGCAAAGGCATAGTAACAGTTTCCAACCACCAAAACTCCCATAGCATCATCAAATATGGTGAGTTTCTAGATCACAAACCAAAATTCATCCAATTCCGAATCCGTTTAGTGACGATTCGATCTTTGAACATTTGATCGCGTCACTTCCGGTTAGTACTTTGAGGGTAACACTTCTACCCAATTAGTACTAATACCTTGTGCAATAGGATACTCGTGCCTAGAAGAAGAGTAGAATTCAAAGAAGATTCGTAGTTAATTGTTTGGTTCAAGTGCGCACCAAATAGCTTAGCGTTGATCGAGTCCCATTGAATCCACTCTTCCCGAAGAGCATTTGGTTCTTGTATTTTTGATTGATCTTTGAGGAGGTTGCGCAACTACGAGGAGGCCATTCATTTCAAGTTTGTGTGAAACCAACCCCAAGCTTGAGTGATCCCGAGCGACAAATAAAAGTGAGGGAGTGAGTAAGGACTTTTACTCTAATCTCTTTTCTTGTTTTTGATTGTTGTAGGTACATGGCGGAGGAGAAAGCAAAGAGTACCATTGAGGTTCCAACCGACGTCTTGGCTAGCTTGTTAGCCGAGGTGAAGGCCCTAAACCTTAAAATGGAAGCTCTTGAAAAGGAGAGGACCCCGAGTGTCCAAAAGGATCCCAATGAAGGCACTACTGATGATTCCATCATGAAGCCGGATCAATATGCGGAGCTAGTTCGTCGACAACGGTTGAGGGATGAGGCTCTTGCTAGAGAGAGGTTGTTGGGCAATCCCCAAGGAGATGCTCCATTCCTAAGGGCTCGGAGGAACATTGCACCCCTTGAGCAAGTTGATGAAGCTCAAGAAGGGGAGGGACTCAGACTTGATGATGATTACTTTGATGCTCCCTATCCAAATAGGAGGGCGATGAATGGAGGCCGAGGTGTAGATAGAGGTCGTGGTCGAGGTCGAGGACCACCAAGAGCTTATGTTGGGAGAAACTTGGGAAGGGAATATGAAGATGTTGATGACAACTATGGGGTTCAACCGGAACAACACCGTGGGGGTCGAGACACCAATCTCAATAGTGTGAAGATCACGATCCCACCTTTCAAAGGGACTAGTGATCCGGAAGCATTTCTTGAATGGAAGATCCAATTGGAGCGGATCTTTGACACAAATGATATGACCGAGGAGAAGAAGGCCACTTATGCTATATCATCATTTGAGTCCTATGCCTCTACTTGGTTGGAATCCATCAAGCGATCAAGGAGAAGACTTGGGTTGCGGATGAACATCACTTGGGAAGAGTTGAAAGAAGTTATGAACAACAAGTATGTGACTCCCAAGTATCGACAAGAGCAACTCAAAAGGCTCTATGAGTTGAAGCAAGGCTACAAGTCCGTTGATGAATATTTCAACGACTTTGAGAAAAACCGGATGGCTCTTGATATGGAGACGGAGGATGAGGAACAAGCTATCATCCGTTTCAAAAGTGGCTTGAGTAGGGAGATTGCCTCCCAATTGAGACTTCACATCTTCCACTCCTTACAAGATGTTTGTGATGCCGCGGTTGAAGCCGAGAAATGGCTCAAGGAAGAAAAGGCTCCTCGCTATAGGAGTACTACCACCACCACTCCTTGAACTCGCACCAAAGAATGGAAGAGCCCTTATGCTAGTGGAGCAAGTGGGAGCCGAGATGTAAAGAAGCCTTTTGAAAAGGCTACCCCGAAGAGCGACCACAAAGAAGTTTGAGGTACTTCTAAAACTACTTTAAATACTCCTTCTCCTTCTTCTTTCCAATGTCATAAATGTAAGGGTTATGACAACTTTGCCAAAGAGTGCCATACCTGGAAAACAATGATTTTGATGGATGATGGGTTAGTCTATGAGGGTGAAAGTGAGTCCGAGGGTGAAGTTGAAGAGGGGAGTGAGGAAGTTGTGGGTGAAGAGAGAGCGACGGAGGGGGATGATCCTAATATGTTCCTTGTGGTGCGTCGCATTTTGGGAACCATTGTGAGTGTGGAGAGGGAGGATGAACAAAGGGAAAACTTGTTCCATGCCCGGTGTAGAGTGAAGTGACAATTTTGTTCCATGATAATTGACTCGGGTAGTTGTGCAAATGTGGTGAGCCAATCCTTGGTCTCACAATTGAAGTTGACTACCATTAAACACCCGAGCCCCTACCGTTTGCAATGGCTAAGTGAGTGTGGGGAATTGAGGGTAGTGAAGCAAGTCTTGATTAGATTCAAGATTGGAAACTATCAAGATGAACACATGTTTGACGTGGTGCCAATGCAAGCTTGCCACCTTTTGTTTGGAAGGCCTTGGCAATACGACAAACAAGTGGTTCATGATGGTCGGGCCAACACTTACACAGTTAGACATGAGCAAAAGAGGTTTGTGCTTACACCTTTGACCCCGAAACAAGTAAGTGAAGACTATCGGCGCATGAAAGAGTTGAGGGAAGCGGCTAAGGCCAAGTCCCCGATTGTGGCCAAATCTTTGGCCGAGACTCCACCGTCTCCCACCGGTCGCATGTGTGCCATGCTGCAACCGGGTGAGTATTTGAAAGGTAATGATGGCACCAAGATGCTCATACGCCTAGTGCACAAAGGTATGGTTTTAAATTCCGGAAGTGATTATTTATCTAACCCAAACCCTTTGCCTAGTGCTATTGACAATGTTTTGAAGGTCTATGAGGACATGTTCCCGGAGGAGATGCCGGATGGATTACCTCCCTTGAGGGGTATTGAGCATCAAATTGACTTTGTCCCGGGATCTCAAATTCCCAACAAGCCGGCCTATAGAAGTAACCCCGAGGACACAAGGGAGTTACAAAAGTAAATTGATGAATTGCTTACCAAAGGCTTGGTGAGGGAGAGCTTGAGTCCTTGTGCCGTGCCCGTGATCCTTGTTCTAAAGAAGGATGGCACTTGGAGGATGTGTGTGGATTGTCGAGCGGTCAACAAGATCACGGTAAAGTATCGACATCCCATACCTCGTTTGGATGATATGTTGGATGAGCTTAGTGGTTCTAGTGTCTTTTCAAAAATAGACCTTAGGTCCGGCTACCTCCAAATCCGGATGAAACCGGGTGATGAGTGGAAAACCGCATTCAAGACCAAATTTGGTCTTTATGAATGGTTGGTGATGCCTTTCGGCCTCTCCAACGCACTTAGTACCTTCATGAGGCTAATGAAGCATGTGCTAAAGCCATTCATCAAAAAATTCGTGGTTGTCTACTTTGACGACATATTGATTTATAGCAAGTCAATAGATGACCACGTTTGCCACTTGAGTCAAGTGCTTGAAGTGCTACGACCCGAAAAGCTCTATGCCAACTTTAAGAAGTGTGCCTTTTGTGTTGAAAAGGTTGTCTTTTTGGGCTTTGTTGTTAGTGCCAATGGTGTAGAAGTTGATGAATCCAAAGTTGAAGCCATTAGAGATTGGTCTACTCCTACCACCGTTTCTCATGTGAGGAGTTTCCATGGCCTAGCTAGTTTCTATCGGCGCTTTGTTAGAGACTTTAGCACTATTGCCGCACCACTCACCGAGTTGGTGAAGAAAGATAAACCTTTTGTGTGGGGAGAGCCTCAAGAGAGAGCTTTCCAAGAATTGAAAAGTAGGTTGAGTACCGCCCCCTTGCTACAATTGCCCGACTTTGGGAAGGCTTTTGAGGTTGAATGTGATGACTCGGGGTGGGAATTGGGGGTGTTCTCATGCAAGAAGGAAAACCCGTCGCCTACTTTAGTGAGAAGTTGAAGGGCGCAACCTTGAATTACTCCATGTATGACAAGGAGTTGTATGCCCTCGTGAGAGCTTTAGCCCATTGGCAACATTATCTATGGCTTCGGGAATTTGTGATCAAGAGTGACCATGAGTCGCTCAAGCATCTAAGAGGTCAAGAAAAGTTGAACAAGAGACATGCCAAGTGGGTGGAGTTCATTGAGTCCTTTCCTTATGTAATTCATTACAAAAAGGGTAACGACAATGTTGTGGCCGATGCGCTTTCAAGAAAATTTGCTCTTGCCACCACTCTCGCTTCTAGACTTGTGGGCTTTGAGAGTATCAAGTCATTGTATGCTCATGACCCAAAGCTCAAGAGCATTCATGATGCTCTAGTGAGTGGGGAAAGGGTGGAAAAATACCAATGGGTAGATGGCTACATTTTCAAGCATGGGCGAGTGTGTGTCCCCGAGTCCTCTTGGAGAGATGTTCTAGTGCAAGAAGCACATTGCGGGGGCTTGATGGGTCACTTTGGGGTGGACAAGACTATGGCCATACTTAAAGAGCAATTCCATTGGCAAAAAATGAGGCCTCTTGTGGAGCGATTTTGCAATGCTTGCTTGGATTTCAAGAGGGCCAAGTCTAGGTCTAACAACCATGGGCTATACACTCCTTTGCCTATTCCTACTAGTCCGTGGGTTGATGTTTCTATGGATTTTGTTATGGCTTTACGCCAGACTAGAGGAGGACACGATAGCATTTTTGTTGTCGTTGACTGTTTCTCCAAAATGGCTCACTTCATTCCGTGCAAAAAGACTAATGATGCCCAATATGTAGCTTCCTTGTTTATTGATAATGTCTTGAAATTGCATGGGGTGCCTCGCACCATTGTTAGTGATAGGGACTCCAAGTTCCTTAGTCATTTTTGGAAGTGTTTGTGGGGTGCTCTTGGCACCAAGTTGCTCTTCTCCACGTCCCACCACTCTCAAACCGATGGGCAAACCGAGGTGGTGAACCGGACTTTGGGAGCTCTACTTCGAGCTATGACCAAAGGAAAGGCCGGGACTTGGATTGATAAGCTACCACTCATGGAGTTTGCATATAACCGCACTTTACATCGCATGATTGGCATGACTCCATTTGAGTGTGTATATGGTTTTAACCCATTGATTCCTCTTGATCTTACCCCTTTGCCAAGGGATATGGTTGTTGATTTTGAAGGTAAAGCTCGGGCCAAGGCATTGCTTGAACTTCATGCCAAGGTGCGGAAGACTTTGGAGGAGGCCTATGAGAAGATAGCAACCAAGAAAAATAAAGGGAAAAAGAAGGTGGACTTCAAGAAGGGAGATTGGGTATGGGTGCACTTCCTCAAGGAACGATTTCCCAACCAAAGGAAGGGGAAGTTGGCACCAAGGGGCGATGGACCATTCCAAGTGTTGTCCAAGATCAACAACAATGCATACGTGATAGATTTGCCCGGTGAGTATAATGTGTCGAATACTTTCAATGTTACTGACTTGACTTCTTTTGATGTAGGTGATGATACCTTCGAGGAGGACGCCTCAATTTTGAGGACGAAATCTTCTCAAGAAGGGGAGGATGATGCAACCCAAATTGCATCGAGACCATTTACTCGAAGTCAAGCCAAGGATATACAAGACGCTCACCTACACTTGGTTTGGAGAGGCGTGGATGATACGAGCTCGGGAGAGGACTTAAAGACAATACATTGGAGCTCAATCCATGTGGAAACAGGGCAGGAAACAGTGCAAGAAGCAGGGGAGCAAAACAGGGAAAAAACAAGGGAGATCTTCTGAGCTTACTGCCTAAGAACGGAAACTTGTTCTTCGCGATCGCGTCAACAACCTTCGCGATCGCGTAGAACAATTCTTTTGCCTGCGCGACTGCACCAAGCCTCGCGCTATCGCGAGCTTCAGCATTTTAGTGTTCCACGCGATCGCATATATCTCTGCGCGATCGCGAAGAACACTCGAGTAGCAGCGGACCAGAAGGTAGGAAATATTGTAATAGGGTGCTATAAATGCCCTCTTTCATCATTTATTGCTTTTTACATTACATTGAACACAAAAACACATTGAATGAGCTTAGCTCTTGAACCTTGTAACTCTTTTGGCTTGAAATCAATTGGATGAATCCAAGTTGCTCTTCCATCCATCTTCGATAATTCTATTTGCTTGAGCCTCGTGTCTTTTGAGGATAGTTGTTTAGCGTAGGTGATTCTTTCCAATCGTTTGGGGTGTAACGGAACAAGTTCTTCATTGCTACTCGAACTTTAGTGTGAGTCTCGTCTCGTTCCTTATCTTTTATCGCTTTCATATTTTCGATTGCATCAGTACAAACCTCTTCCCCTCATGCCTAACCGTGTAAGTGTTGGCCCGGCCATCATGAACTACGTGTTTGTCGTATTGCAAAGGCCTCCCAAACAAAAGGTGGCAAGCTTGCATTGGCACCACGTCAAACATGTGTTCATCTTGGTAGTTACCAATCTTGAATCTAATCAACACTTGCTTCACTACCCTCAACACCCCACACTCACTTAGCCATTGCAAACGGTAGGGGATCGGGTGTTTGATGGTAGTCAACTTCAATTGTGAGACCAAGGATTGGCTCACCACATTTGCACAACTACCTGAGTCAATGATCATGGAACAAACTTGTCCCTTCACTCTACATCGAGCATGGAACAAGTTCTCCCTTTGCTCATCTTCCCTCTCCTCACTCAACATAGTTCCCAAAATGCGACGCACCACAAGGAACATATTAGGATCATCCCCCTCCATCGCTCTCTCCTCTCCCTCTACTTCCTCACTCTCCTCTTCAACTTCACCCTCGGACTCACTTTCACCGTCATAGACCAACCCATCATCCATCACAATCATTGTTTTTCGGGTAGGGCACTCTTTGGCAAAGTGTCCATAACCCTTACATTTATGACATTGGAAAGAAGAAGAAAAAGAAGGAGTATTTAAAGTAGTTTTAGAAATACCTCCAACCTCTTTGTGGTCGCTTCTCGGGGTGACCTTTTCAAGGGGCTTCTTCACTTCTCGGCTCCCACTTGCTCCACTAGCATATGGGCTTTTCCATTCTTTGGTGCGAGTTGATGGAGTGGTAGTGATAAGAATCGAAAAGACAAGACAAAATTAAAGATAGGAGAGCGAGACACTTCTCGAACTCCCTACGAAGTAACCCCGGGGAACTTGTCCCGAGATACCCTTGTATCGGCGTCTAGAAGGACCTACACTATGCAACCACCCTCGAGCCGCACCCGGGACTAGTAAATGGAATGATCGAGCGTCGGTTTGGAATTCAACTAGGATCCGCTAGTGAGTTCAAGCCAATAAGAAAGGGTTTCTTCATAAACAAGAGATGAACTCTATTCTTCATTCAATAATAATCAAAGTAAGCTAATGTTTTGAAGAGGCTAAGTGAAGTATTTATAGGCTTCACCTAGGTATAATAAAAGGTCTAAAATACCCCCAAAGTGGGCTAAAAACAAATAAGGCCACGCAGGGCTATAATTGGAAGTTCAAGCAAAAATTAGAAAAATCCCGCATGCTTGTCACAGGGGGAGGCGGCAGCCTAGGGTGGGGAGGCGTGCGCCTGGGGACTTCAGCTCTCTAGATTTTCGGTGAGGCGCTCCGCCTTCTTCTGAGGTGCTCCGCCTTCTGGACTCCAGCCCTCTGGATTCTGGGAGGCGCCCCGCCTCAGCTGGGAGGCGCTCCGCCTCTTGCTGTAGCCACTTGAGGTGTCTCATTTTGTGTCTCTTGAGCCTCTCTACGTGTCCTTGATAAGACCCAAATCGAGCCAAGACACCTTTTCCAACATGTATCAAGCTTGGAAGATGCAAAGGATGCAAGGGCAAGAGCTTCGGAGATGAATCAAGCATGTTTAGGCGATGGAGCACCGGTGCTCCACCACACAGGCAGCCAGGCGCTCCGCCCAGGCAAAGCAGGCGCCCCGCCTGAGATACACTTGGCCCAGGCGCTCCGCCCAGCCCCCAGGCGGTCCGCCCAGCCCCCTCCACTGGTCAACTTTGTGGGCGCTCCGCCCAAGAAACGGGCGCTCCGCCCGATTTGCTGAAGCACGGGATTTTGAGTGTGAAGTGACTATTTTGACCTTGCATGGTCTTTTAGCTTAAAGCCTAGCTTGTGGGCATTATAGACCTTTTACTTAATGCCTAGAAACCTCTATAAATAGCTAGATAGCTTATTTCATTAGTTAGTTTATGTTGAAGAATGAATTGAATATTGTAAAGAGGGATCTCTTTGGGTTTATGAAAACCAACCTTGAGTTTTGGACTTGTTTACTTCTAGTGGATTCTAGTTGCCTAACAACCCCGCCCCGATCATTCTATTTGCGAGTCCTAGTTGGCTCGAGGGTAGTTGCCTAGTGTAGGTGTTCTTGACATTCTCTCGGGGTGTAACGGAACAAGTTCTCCGTTGCTACTTGAGATTATTGATCAAGTTACGTCTCGCTCATTATCTTTTACTTTTCCGCGTTTGATTCTTATCAGTTTGGTATCAGAGCAAGGCTCGGGTTTTGTTTCTACAAACCCCCGACCCTTGGTTCTTCGTGCCTAGTATCTTCTTTTAGTTTTCTTGTTGTTGAAGTTATTGGGAAGAAGAAAAATACAAAAAAATTGAAAAAAATTCAAAAATTGGTGTAACTTTTTGGTGTTTGTGATTCTTGAAGTGGGTGTTATAGATTGTCGATCCTTGTTGAAAACTTGACGATTGGGTACCAAATTTGTTGGGATTGGATTGAATTAAAATTTGAAAACCCCAATTGTTGTTAAACCCTACCAAACCCTTCTTCTTGAGAAAATTGATTGATTATTGGGGATTGATCTCTATTGAAAACCGAACCAATTGCAACAAGAATCGTGTGAATCGGAGTTCGGTAACATAGTTTTTGAAGAATCGAAACCCACCTTTGAACCTTGAAACCCATGTTGAAACCCCAAACTTGAAAACTTTGAATCTTGATTGAGCCTTATTTGTGGTTTGTTTGGGTGTGAAATTGATTGGGGTTTTAAGGTTGTATCAAGGAACAACTTTGGGTACCTTTGATTTGGCCAAAACACGTTGGAATCGGCCTAGAAATTGGATTGAAAACGAAGAACACGGAGTGGAAAAACCCAGGTGTTCTTCGTCCGGGTGCTCCGCCTAGACTTTGGGCGCCCCGCCTGACTTGTTCTTCGTCCGAGCGCTCCGCCCAACCCCTGGGCGCTCCGCCTGCCCAACCCCACTGCCCCATTTTTCAGGCGCTCCGCCCCACACCTTTGGGCGCTCCGCCTGACCCCTGACGGGTTGAATTTGGGTAGTTTCTTCTAGGTTTGCTTGTGTCTTTGTTGCCTAACCTCTGATTAGTGTTGATCTAAGTAATCTTTCTACTTAATTAACACTAATCCTTCATTGCTTTAGGTGATTCGTGCCATAGAAAGGAGAATAGAATTCAAAGAAGACTCGTAGTTTCTTTTGGTTCAAGTCCTCACTTCAAAAGTGCTTAGCGTTCATCGAGTCATATCAACTCCACTCACCCCGGAGTACAATTGGCTTGTGAATAGTTGGTTGAGTTGAGGAGTTTTAGTCAACTACTTGAAGCTTTTGGTAATCAAGTCCGAGTGAAATATCCACCGTCACCCAAAAGAGTGATCCGAGTGAAACACTTGTGAGGGAGCGAGTGAGGTATTTTACTAACGTTTGTTGATTTTTGTAGGTGCAATGGCAAGCGATGGAGATGATCCCATGAAGAACTTCATGGCCACCATTATGGCTAAATTGGAGGATATATCATTGAGACTTGAAACCGTCGAGAGGAATCAAGTTGAGACCGGTGAGAGGAGGACCCCGAGTGTCCAAATTGAATCCGGAGAGGGTACAAGTCATAGCACTCCTATGACCCCCGGACACTTTGTTGAGCTAACCAAGAAGTATGAACAAAGCAAAGTTGAAGCTCTACGAGAGCGTGAGTTGGGCAATCCCCAACAAGAGAGCAATCCTCACAACTTGGGCAATCCCCAAGGAAATGCTCATCTTCGAAGACCCGTTAGGTTTGTCCCACCTCTTAAGCAAGTTGTTGAGGCTCAAGAAGAGGAGGAAGCCGAGGTCGAGGGCCACCCATGGGATATGGAGGGAGGAATGCTAGGAGGGACTATGTTGCTTATGATGATCATTATGGAGGCCAACCGGAGCCTAACTATGGGGTACGTGACAACAACAACAACCTCAATAGTGTCAAGCTCAATCTTCCACCCTTCAAGGGAACTTGTGATCCGGAGGCATACATGGAATGGGTACTACACATGGAGAGAGTGTTTGATACTAATGAGATGACAGAGGAGAGAAAGGGTACCTATGCTATTTCTACCTTTGAGGCCTATGCTTCTACTTGGTGGGAGTCTATGAAGAGGTCTAGGAAAAGGATGAATTTGCATTTGAATGTGACTTGGGATGACTTGAAAGGACTTATGAATGCCAAGTACATAACTCCAAGGTTTCGACAAGAGCAACTCAGGAAGCTCTATGATCTAAAACAAGGTGTCAAAACTGATGCGGGGCAAATTGCATCGACACCCACACTTGGTCCGGAAGTCAAGGCATGGATGATATGAGCTCGGAAGACGACTTGAAGACTATACATCGGAGCTCAATCAAAGTGGAAGCCGGGCTGGAAACAGTGCAGGAAACAGGGGAGCCAAAACAGGGCAAAACAGGGCAGCATTTCTGAGCTCACTGCCTGACGAAGAAGACCTGTTCTTCGCGATCGCGCTCAGACCTTCGCGATCGCGAAGGGCTTTTGTCAAGCCTGCGCCTTCGCGCCATGTTCCACGCAATAGCGTTCCTCAGAATTCAAGTGTCTTCGCGATCGCTATTACTTTTGCGCGATCGCGAAGGGTCTTTGGTGAGCAGCGGACCAGAAACTTGAGAAACTTGTAATGGGAAACTATAAACACCCCCTTTGTTCATTTATTGCATTTTTAACAAACCTTGAATGTAGAATGATATATTTCTTGAGTGAATCTCAATGAAGAACCCGTGAACGGGCATGATTTCACTTGGTGGAATCCAAGTCGAACATCGTAACCTCTTTCGATCATTCTATTTGCGAGAGCCGACTGTCTCTTGAGGGTAGTTGCGTAGCATAGGTGATCCTTGACTTCACCCGGGGTGTATCGAGACGAGTTCCTCGGTGCTACTTAGGTAAACGTTCAAGCCTCGTCTTGCTTTTTATCTCGATATCTTCATCGATATCGCCTATCTTGTTTTAGCTTCCGCACTTTTATATCGTTTGTAGCTTCCGTCTATTTTCCATTGCATCAGTTGGTATTAGAGCACGGCTAGGCTTCGTTCTTACGAATCCTCGGTCTTTTTCTCGTTATTGTTATCCTTGTGTTTATTGTTCTTGTTCTTGGATAATTGAAAAGAAGAAAAAAATTCAAAAAGTTAAAAAAAAATTCAAAAATTTGCTACATCTTGTTGGTTGTATCGATTTTGTTGGTTTTGATTATCGGGGATTGTTTCTCTACGTATCCTCGACAATTGGGTACCAACAAAATGCATTTTGGAGTTGTGAATCAAAATCTTGAAACCCAAATCTCAAAAGTTTAAGATTCACAAATTTTGCTAGAACTTGTTCGATGTTATGATTTTGTGGTTGTTTGGTATCGGGGATTGTTCACTATAGTTTTCCCGTTGTTTTGATACCATCATAACATCATTTGGAGTGTTGGAGTGAAAATCGAAATTTTGAACTTTGAAGGTTTTGAACAATTGAAGAACTTGACCAAAAAATCATTGAAAACAAGTTGTTTGATGGTTGTTTGTGTGTATAAACCATTGGGGATTGTTTACTCCAGTTGAAAACACCTTTTGAAAGCTTGAAAAACTGAAATAAGTTGAATTTGGGTTGTTGTTGTGCCAAAACTGCTGTTTTTCTGTCGAGTTTCTGGTTCAGCTGAACAAACCTGTGCGATCGCGCAAGATCTCGTGCTGTCGCGCCATTTCTGCATTTTTGTTCATCGCGATCGCGCCCCTCTGCACGCGATCGCGAAGTGTACCAATTTCAAGAATTTCCTGAAGTTGGACAGAATGTTCGCAAAGGCATCGTAACAGTTTCCGCTCACCAAAACTCCAATTGTATCATCAAATATGGTGAGTTTGTAGATCACTAACCAAAAATCATCCAATTCCGAATCCGTTTAGTGGCGATTCGATCTTTTGCCATTTGATCGCGTCACTTCCGGTTAGTACTTTGAGGGTAACACTTCTACCTAATTAGTGCTAATCCTTTGTGCGAATAGGAAACTCGTGCCTAGAAGGAGAGTAGAGCTCAAAGAAGACTCGTAGTATATTTTTGGCTCAAGTGCTCACTTATAAAGCCGTTCGCCCATCGAGTCCCTTCAATTCCACTCACCCCGAAAAGTATTTGGTTCTTGTGACTCGAGTGGTTATTGAGGTGGTTGTTCAACTACGAGGAAGCCTTTGAGATCAAGATTGAGTGATAAATCGCCCACCACTAAACGAGTGTACCCGAGTGACATTCAAAAGTGAGTGAGCGAGTGAGGACTTTTACTCTAACCTCTTTCTTGTTTTTGATTTATGTAGGTACATGGCCGGAGACGTGTATGATACCGTTGAGGTCCCGGTAAGCACTTTGGCCTACCTCTTGGCCGAGGTGAGATCTATAAGCTCGAGGTTTGATAACCTCAAAGAGGAATGGACCCCGAGTGTCCAAAGGGGTACCGAAGAAGGTACTAGGGATGAGATGTTGGGCATTCCCCAACCGTTGGGCATTCCCCAACAAGTGGGCACTCCCCAAAACTTGGGCATTCCCTAAGGTAAAGGTGAGCAAGATGATGAGCTTAAAACGACACTCGTGGTACGAAGGAGTTTGGGTGCCATGAGTCATGAAGAGTCGGAGCATGTGCAAAGGGAGAATCTCTTCCATGCTAGGTGTCGAGTGATGGGGCAAGTGTGCTCAATGATCATTGATTCGGGAAGTTGTGCTAACATAGTAAGTGAGACCTTGATTTCCCAATTACAATTGCCTACCATAAAACATCCACATCCCTACCGGTTACAATGGTTGAGTGAGTGTGGAGAGTTGAGGGTGGTGAAGCAAGCTTTGGTTGAGTTTGGCAGTGGTGAAGCGAGCTTTAATTGAGGTTAGCATTGGAAATTATCGAGATAAGGTAATGTTCGATGTGGTACCTATGCAAGCTTGCCACCTCTTGTTTGGGAGGCCATGGCAATATGATCGGAGCGTAGTGCACGATGGTAGAACAAATTCCTATACGGTCTTGCATGGTTCTAGGAAGTATATACTCAAGCCCTTGACGCAAGCAAGTAAGTAATGACTATAGGATTATGAGGGAGTTGAGGGAAGCCGCTAAAGCCAAGTCACCCATGGTGCTTGAGCCCGGAACCAACAATCTTATGGTCATGCCCTTGCGAGATGAGAGTGAAGCATCACCCGGACATACAATTGGCCTTGAGCGAAAAATGAAAGATGTGAGGGAAGAGGAAATCTCGAGTGAGAGTGAGGACACACTTTGTTCTAACCATGAGTTATCTTCTTCTTCTTCTATTTATTTTTGCTTATGTGTAGGTACTCTTGGAGGTGAGCTAGTGGAGCCTCAACCGGTTGGTAGGAAAGAAAGACAAGAGAATAGAGCTCTACATTGTGAGTTTCATGAAGAAGAACTTGAACAAGACACTTCGAACAATGTGAGTACTCACGGGAGCTACTCAAAAGTAAGTGTTTCTTCACCTTCTCATGCACATGATTCGTCCTTGTCTTGTGAAGACTCAATGCTAGTTGGTGCTCGTAATGCATTTGATGAAATTGCAACTAGTGTAGAGTCGATTAGTAAACTTGTGTGTGCATGTGAACCACTAGTTGAGAGGATTGATAAGCCACATCATGATGTGAGCTCGGTATTCAATGAACCTCTCTATAGTGGGGAAATGGTAGTTGGCTATACTTGTGGCCCTTGTTATGACACCCCACCCATATTTGATAAAGGGGAAGATGAGTTATGTGACTCTACCTTGTTGACATAATTGGTTGTGGTGGATTTGTGTGTCGTAGTAAAGATGAGAGTGACCTTGAGGAGTCCAAATTGCATGAATTGGACAAGGTTGTCTATGATGACTCCTCAAGAGAGAGCGAAGAACCTAGTCTTGATACGATGCCGTTGTTTGGTTATGAAATTGAGGTGCATGCTTTTACATTCCCATTGCATGAGGGCATCTTTAATTGTGAAGGTAATTTGTATCGGGCTAGAGTTGAGGATGAAATGGAACCTCCGTGGTGTGAGGGATTTGATCCCATAGACAACTCTTTGTTTGTACTTTCAAGTGAGTTAGATGATTATTCTAGTGACCCTACCCTTGTTGGTTCGGGTTATGATGATGAAGGGGCCATTAACAATGCCTTCCTTGAGAGTTTACCTTGTGAGGGGGGTTGTCTCGAGGATGAAATTGGAGGTGAGGAGGTACCTCTTAGTGTGAGTATGAGGGCTTTTAAGAAGGGGAGTGGGGTATTTGATGCTAATTGTGTATTGCACTACTTTGTCTATCCCCTCCCATATGTCAACCACACTTTGAGACTTGAGCATGCCAAAACCGTGGTGCCGCATTGTGAAAATATTGCATTGAAGGTTTGGTATGTTGATCATGAGCTTAGGGGTCATAGGAACATTGATTGCTTAATCTTGAATGTTCCATGTCCTATTGGTCTCTTTGCTTGTCTTGTTGGTGAGTGCTTGTCACTAGGGAGCCAAGAACTTGTTGTCTCCTTTGGAGACATAAGCGTTTTGATTTGCATTGATACTTGGCTCTATCACAAGAGTGAATTTTCCGCACCACTTACCTTCACTCTTGTTGGACTTGCCTACTCGCATCGTGGGAAGCCTTGGTGCACTACTCTCGAACGTAGGGATTGTAGGGATTTTGATAGCTTAATCTTGCATGTGCCATGCCCTATTGATCTCTTTATTTGTTCTTGTGTTGGGAGCACTTTGTTGTTAAACCAAGTACTTGCTAGTTCCTTTGGGAGCGTGAGCTTCTTTGTTGCCATTGATACTTGGTGGTACCACAAGAGTGTGTTTTCCCACACTGAGTGCACTAACCTACTCTTGCAGTAGGAACTTTTGTTTTTGTTGCCTTTTGATGTAGGTGATGCTACCTTGGAGGAGGACGCCTTAATTTCGAGGACGAAATCTTCTAAAGAAGGGGAGGATGATGCGGAGAAAATTGCATCGACACCCACACTTGGTCCGGAAGTCAAGGCATGGATGATATGAGCTCGGAAGACGACTTTAAGACTATACATCGGAGCTCAATCAAAGTGGAAGCCGGGCTGGAAACAGTGCAGGTAACAGGGGAGCCAAAACAGGGCAGCATTTCTGAGCTCACTGCCTGACGAAGAAGACCTGTTCTTCGCGATCGCGCTCAGACCTTCGCGATCGCGAAGGGCTTTTGTCAAGCCTGCGCCTTCGCGCCATGTTCCACGCGATAGCGTTCCTCAGAATTCAAGTGTCTTCGCGATCGCTTTTCCTTTTGCGCGATCGCGAAGGGTCTTTGGTGAGCAGCTGACCAGAAACTTGAGAAACTTGTAATGGCAAACTATAAATACCCCCTTTGTTCATTTATTGCATTTTTAACAAACCTTGAATGTAGAATGATATATTTCTTGAGTGAATCTCAATGAAGAACCCGTGAACGGGCATGATTTCACTTGGTGGAATCCAAGTCGAACATCATAACCTCTTTCGATCATTCTATTTGCGAGAGCCGAGTGTCTCTTGAGGGTAGTTGCGTAGTATAGGTGATCCTTGACTTCACCCGGAGTATATCGAGACGAGTTCCTCGAATTTATTGACTTGCTATAAATCAATATGTCGTCAAAGTAGACGACCACGAATTTGTTGATGAATGGCTTTAGCACATGGTTCATTAGTCTCATGAAGGTGCTAGGTGCGTTGGAGAGGCCGAAAGGCATCACCAACCATTCATAAAGACCAAATTTGGTCTTGAATGCGGTTTTCCACTCATCACCCGGTTTCATCCGGATTTGGTGGTAGCCGGACCTAAGGTCTATCTTTGAAAAGACACTAGAACCACTAAGCTCATCCAACATATCATCCAAACGAGGTATGGGATGTCGATACTTTACCGTGATCTTGTTGACCGCTCGACAATCCACACACATCCTCCAAGTGCCATCCTTCTTTGGAACAAGGATCACGGGCACGGCACAAGGACTCAAGCTCTCCCTCACCAAGCCTTTGGTAAGAAACTCATCAATTTGCTTTTGTAACTCCCTTGTGTCCTCGGGATTACTTCTATATGCCGGCTTGTTGGGAATTTGAGATCCCGGGACAAAGTCAATTTGATGCTCAATACCCCTCAAGGGAGGTAATCCATCCGGCATCTCCTCCGGGAACATGTCCTCATAGGCCTTCAAATCATTGTCAATAGCACTAGACGAAGGGTTAGGGTTAGGGTTAGATAAATAATCACTTTCGGAATTTAAAACCATACCTTTCTGCACTAGGCATATGAGCATCTTGGTGCCATCATTACCTTTCAAATACTCACCCGGTTGCATCATGGCACACATCCGACCGGTGGAAGATGGTGGAGTCTCAGCCAAAGATTTGGCCACAATCGGGGACTTGGCCTTAGCCGCTTCCCTCAACTCTTTCATGCGCCGATAGTCTTCACTTACTTGTTTCGGGGTCAAAGGTGTAAGCACAAACCTTTTTCCCTCATGTCTCACCATGTAAGTGTTGGCCCGGCCATCATGAACCACTTGTTTGTCGTATTGCCAAGGCCTTCCAAACAAAAGATGGCAAGCTTGCATTGGCACCACGTCAAACATGTGTTCATCTTGATAGTTTCCAATCTTGAATCTAATCAAGACTTGCTTCACTACCCTCAATTCTCCACACTCACTTAGCCATTGCAAACGGTAGGGCTCGGGTATTTAATGGTAGTCAACTTCAATTGTGAGACCAAAGATTGGCTCACCACATTTGCACAACTACCCGAGTCAATGATCATGGAACAAACTTGTCCCTTCACTCTACACCGGGCATGGAACAAGTTTTCCCTTTGTTCATCCTCCCTCTCTTCACTCACCACGGTTCCCAAAATTCGACGAACCACAAGGAACACATTAGGATCATCCCCCTCCGTCGCTCTCTCTTCACCCTCACCCTCAACTTCCTCACTCTCCTCTTCAACTTCACCCTCGGACTCACTTTCACCCTCATAGACCAACCCATCATCCATCACAATCATTGTTTTCCGGGTAGGGCACTCTTTGGCAAAGTGGCCATAACACTTGCATTTATGACATTGGAAAGAAGAAGGAGAAGGAGTATTTAAAGTAGTTTTAGAATTACCTCCAACTTCTTTGTGGCCCCTCTTCGGGGTAGCCTTTTCAAAAGGCTTCTTTACATCTCGACTCCCACTTGCTCCACTAGCATATGGGCTCTTCCATTCTTTGGGGCGCGTTGAAGGAGTGGTAGTGGTAGTACTCCTATAGCGAGGAGCCTTTTCCTCCTTGAGCCATTTCTTGGCTACAACCGCGGCATCACAAACATCTTGCAAGGAGTGGAAGATGTGAAGTCTCAATTGGGAGGCAATCTCCCTACTCAAGCCACTTTTGAAACAGATGATAGCTTCTTCCTCATCCTCCGTCTCCATATCAAGAGCCATCCGGTTTTTCTCAAAGTCGTTGAAATATTCATCAACGGACTTGTAGCCTTGCTTCAATTCATAGAGCTTTTTGCTTCAACTCCTCCCAAGTGATGTTCGTCCGCAACCCATGTCTTCTCCTTGATCGCTTGATGGATTCCCACCAAGTAGAGGCATAGGACTCAAATGATGAAATAGCATAAGTGGCCTTCTTCTCCTCGGTCATATCATTTGTGTCAAAGACCCGCTCCAATTGGATCTTCCATTAAAGAAATGCTTCCGGATCACTAGTCCCCTTGAAAGGCGGGATAGTGATCTTGACAATATTGAGGTTAGTGTCTCGACCCCCACGGTGTTGTTCCGGTTGAACCCCATAGTTGTCATCAACATCTTCATATTCCCTTCCCAAGTTTCTCCCAACATAAGCTCTTGGTGGTCCTCGACCTCGACCACGACCTCTATCTACACCTCGGCCTCCATTCATCGCCCTCCTATTTGGATAGGGAGCATCAAAGTAATCATCATCAAGTCCGAGTCCCTCCCCTTCTTGAGCTTCATCAACTTGCTCAAGAGGTGCAATGTTTCTCCATGGCCTTAGGAATGGAACATCTCCTTGGGGATTGCCCAAGGGTTGGGGATTGCCCAACAATCTCTCTCTAGCAAGAGCCTCATCCCTCAACCGATGTCGACGAACTAGCTCCGCATATTGATCCGGCTTCATGATGGAATCATCACTAGTGCCTTCATTGGGATCCTTTTGGACACTCGGGGTCCTCTCCTTTTCAAGAGCTTCCATTTTAAGGTTTAGGGCCTTCACCTCGGCTAACAAATTAGCCAAGACGTCGGTTGGAACCTCAATGGTACTCTTTGCTTCTCCTCCGCCATGTACCTACAACAATCAAAAACAAGAAAGGAAGATTAGAGTAAAAGTCCTCACTCACTCCCTCACTTTTGTTTGTCGCTCGGGTTCACTCAAGCTTGGGTTGGTTTCACACAAACTTGAAATCAATGGCCTCCTCGTAGTTGCGCAACCTCCTCAAAGATCAAACCAAAATACAAGAACCAAATGCTCTTCGGGAAGAGTGGATTCAATGGGACTCGATCAACGCTAAGCTATTTGGTGCGCACTTGAACCAAACAATTAACTAAGAATCTTCTTTGAATTCTACTCTCCTTCTAGGCACGAGTATCCTATTCGCACAAGGGATTAGTACTAATTGGGTAGAAGTGTTACCCTCAAAGTACTAACCGGAAGTGACGCGATCAAATGTTCAAAGATCGAATCGTCACTAAACGGATTCGGAATTGGATGAAATTTGGATTGTGATCTAGAAACTCACCATATTTGATGATGCTATGGAAGTTTTGGTGGTTTGAAACTGTTACGATAGCTTTGCGAACATTCTGTCCAACTTTAGGAAATTTTGGAAATTGATACACTTCGCGATCGCGTGCAGAGGGGCGCGATCGCGATGAACAAAAAATCAGAATTGGCGCGACAGCGCGAGAACTTGCGCGATCGCGCAGGTTTGTTCAGCAGAACCAGAAAGTCGACAGAAAACTGCAGATTTTGGCACACAAACAACCCAAATTCAATTTTCTTCAGTTTTCAAGCTTTCAAATGGTGTGTTCAACTGCAGTAAACATTCCCCAATGGTTTAAACACAAAAACAACCATCAAACAACTTGTTTTCAATGATTTTGGGTCAAGTTCTTCAATTGTTCAAAACCTTCAAAGTTCAAAATTTCGATTTTCACTCCAACACTCCAAATGATGTTATGATGGTATCAAAACAACGGGAAAACTATAGTGAACAATCCCCGATACCAAACAACCACAAAATCATAACACCAAACAAGTTTTAGCAAATTTTGCAAATACCCAACCTAGGGTTCAAATTTTTCCAACTTTTGATTTTCAACTCCAAAACGTGTTTTGTTGGTCCCCAATTGTCGAGATTACATAAACAAACAATCCCCGATAATTAATACCAACAAAATCGTAACAAACAACAATTTCTAGCAAATTTTTGGGTTTTCTAGTTTTTGAATTTCTTTCTTCTTTTTCAATAAAACAAGAACAAGAACACGAAAATAAACACGGAACAAAGATGACAAGCAAGAAGAGTAGGACGAGGGTTCGTAAGAACGTAACCCTAGCCTTGCTCTGATACCAACTGATAAGGGGCAAACCTACGAAAGCGATAAAGAGATAAAAGCGAGACGAGACTTACACTAAAGTTCGAGTAGCAACGAAGAACTTGTTCCGTTACACCCCAAACGATTGGAAAGAATCACCTAACACTATGCAACTATCCTCAAGAGACACGAGGCTCAAGCAAATAGAATGATCGAAGATGGATTGAAGAGCAACTTGGATTCATCCAATTGATTTCAAGCCAAAAAGAGTTATAAGTGTTCAAGAGCAATGCTCATTAATGTTCTTTGTTCAAAGTAAGGTAAAGAGCAATAAATAAAAGAGGGGTGTTATAAATACACCCCTTTACAAGGTTTTCCTAGTTTCTGGTCTGAGACTGCCAAAGTGTTCATCGCGATCGCGCATGATTATATGCGATCGCGAGGCACACTTAAAAACATGTCGCGCGATCGCGCGAGACAAGGCGCGACAGCGAAGAACAAAAAAAGACTGTTCGCGATCGCGTAGGTGATGCACGCGGTCGCGAAGAACAAAATTCCAGCTTCAGGCAGTAAGCTCTGCAGGTGTTCCCCTGTTGGTAGACGCGCAACGCAACTCTTATACCGCCGGATCAACCCCAAATCGAGGTCCGTCCCTGACACCACCATGACCACCCCGAGCAACGCAACTCCTCCAGGGGGTGGACCCCACAACGGGCGGCTCCTTATGAGTTTGGGCCCAATCCTTGATAGCCCCTGCATCATCCCCCCTTTCTTTAAAGCAAGTTCGTCCCCGAACTTCGCATGGTGTAGCCAGGAATCGAACCCGGGTTGGCTCTGATACCAAACTTTAAGAGTGCACTGCAACCATTTCAACCAAAAGCCATAGCTGTTGGTAGAGGCGCAACGCAACTCTTATACCGCCGGATCAACCCCAAATCGAGGTCCGTCCCTGACACCACCATGACCACCCCGAGCAACGCAACTCCTCCAGGGGGTGGACCCCACAACGGGCGGCTCCTTATGAGTTTGGGCCCAATCCTTGATAGCCCCTGCATCAAAGACGGTGCATGAATACTTTGTTAAGTTTGAAAGAACTCGAATGACCTTGGACATGGACACCGAAGATGAGGAGCAAGCCGTGATCCGTTTCATGAATGGTTTGAGCTATGGCATAGCTTCACAATTGAGATTGCATTCTTATCTCTCACTTCAAGAAGTCCTTGATGCCGCTATTCAAGCTGAGCAATGGCTTGATAGAGAAAAGTCCAACCGTTACAAGAGCAACACTCCCACTTCCGTGAGCCAACCAAAGGATTCGAAGACTTCGACTCCAAATGCCAAATTCCCAAGTGCAAGTGGCACAAGTGGTGAAAAGGCTAGCTAGGAAGTGAAGAAGCCATATGAGAAGAACACATCTAATGTGGGAGGTAACTCTAGAACTCAATTGCATGCTCCTACTTCTACTTCTATACAATGCCACAAGTGCAAGGGCTAT
This sequence comes from Petunia secreta, assembly GCA_029990175.1. Taxonomy (NCBI): domain Eukaryota; kingdom Viridiplantae; phylum Streptophyta; class Magnoliopsida; order Solanales; family Solanaceae; genus Petunia; species Petunia secreta. The sequence continues at coordinate 4,552,997 of JARKIP010000087.1, read as the reverse complement.
GGTCACTTTGCTAGGGAATGTCCTACGAAAAGGACCATGATTGTTGTTGGTAATGATGCTTATGAGCAAGAGAGTAAGAAGGAGTGGAGGGAGACGGGGAGATTGATTGTGAGGAGGCTACCGAGGAAGGAGATGATCCTCAATTGTTCTTGGTGGTTAGGAGGAGTTTGAGTACCATTTCCATGGAAGAGGAGGTAGAGAATGTTCAAAGGGAAGGCTACAAGCGGATGAGGGAGTTGAGGGAAGCGGATAAAGCTAAATCACCCCTTGAACTTGAACCCGAAGCAAACAATCTTGTTGTCTTGCCATTGTATGATGAAAATGGGAGTCACTCCACTTCAAATGAGAGAGAAAAGATAGAGAGAAGTGAGGGAGTGACCGGTGACAATCCAAGAGAGGAAAAAGGAGAGGATTTGAGGAGTGATGTGAGTGGATTGTTACCACAAACTACACTTGACGATGAGGTAAAATTGAGAGAGATGAGAGGTGAGGAAGGAAAAATCGAGAGTGAAAGCACCCATTGTTCTAACCCTTCTTTATCTTCTACTTTTTCTTGTGAAAGTTCTTGTGTAGGTACATTTGAAGACAAGCCATTGGAGCCTCAATGTGAGCTTCATGAAGGAGGGGTTGCATATGACACTTCAAACCATGTGAGTGATCAAGGAAGTACTACAAATGTAAGTGTTGCTTCACCTTCTCATGAACCTACTAGCTACTTGTCTTGTGATGACTCAACACTAGTTGGAACTTGTGATGCATCTAGTGAATGTGCCACTAGTGAAGAGTCTAGTTGTCAACTTGAGTTTATTGGTGAAACACTAGTTGGGAGGAGCACTATGCCACATCATGATGTGAGCTCATTGTTCATTGAACCCTTCCCTAGTGTAGATTTGATGGTTGACCATGATTGTGACCTTTGCTATGACACACCACCAACCTTTGACCAATGGGACGATGAGATAGTTGATCACTCCCTTATTGATGAGCTTCTATTTGGTGGACCAATGTGTTGTAGTGAGGATAATTGTGACCTTGAGGAGTCTTTTGCATGTAAGATGGAATGATTTACTTTCGATGACTCCTCGAGTGAGGGAAAAGGACCTAGTCTTGATACCATGCTTTTGTATGACCATGCATTTGAGGTTCATGCTTTTACATTTCCATTGCTTGAAGATAATCTTGTTTGTGGTAGCAATTTGTATCGGACTAGTGTTGGTAGTAAGATGGAACCTCCATGGTTTGAGGGATTTGACTCCTTAGGCAACCCATTGTGTGAAAACTTGATCAAAGAAAATGACTCTTTGAGTGACCCTACTATTGCTTGTTGGGGTTATGATGAAGAAGAGTCCATCATCAATACCTTTCTTGAGAGTTTGTCTATTGGGAAGGGTTTCTTAGGTGATGAAATTGGAGGGGAAGAGGAATCCCTTGGTGTGAGTGGGTATGCTCCAAAGAAGGAGAGTGGAGTGCTTGATCCTATTTGTAGGTTGGGCTATTTGATTCATGATGTAATCTAAAATACGCGGAAGCGACAAACGATATAAAAGTGTGGAAGCTAAAACAAGATAGGCGATATCGATGAAGATATCGAGATAAAAAGAAAGAGGAGGCTTGAACATTTACCTAAGTAGCACCGAGTGATGCAATCGAAAATAGGCGGAAGCGACAAACGATATAAAAGTGCGGAAGCTAAAACAAGATAGGCGATATCGATGAAGATATCGAGATAAAAAGCAAGACGAGGCTTGAACGTTTATCTAAGTAGCACCGAGGAACTCGTCTCGATACACCCCGGATGAAGTCAAGGATCACCTATACTACGCAACTACCCTCAAGAGACACCCGGCCCTTGCAAATAGAATGATCAAAGAGGTTACGATGTTCAACTTGGAATCCACCAAGTGAAATCATGCCCGTTCACGGGTTCAACATTGAGATTCACTCAAAGGAAATATCATTCTACATTCAAAGTTAGCTAAAATGCAATAAATGACTAAGGGGTCTATTTATAGTTTCCCATTACAAGTTTTGCCAAGTTTCTGGTTCGCACTGCTGCACTGGTCTTCGCGATCGCGTGAATGGAATAGCGATCGCGCAGGGCAAATGACATCTCTTCGCGATCGCGTGAGTGTGGTCGCGATCGCGCAGAGGAAATGTCTGGCGCCAGGCAGTAGCTCAGAAAATGCTGCCCTGTTTTGCCCTGTTGTGGCTCCCCTGTTTCCTGCACTGGTTTCAGCCCTATTTCAGCTTTGATCGAGCTTCAATGCATGGTCTTCAAGTCGTCTCCCGCGCTCATATCATCCATGCCGTGACTCCAAGACCAAGTGTAGGTGTCGATGCAATTTGGGCTGCATCATCCTCCCCTTCTTGAGAAAATTTCGTGCTCGAAATTAAGGCGTCCTTCTCCAAGGTAGCACCACCTACATCAAAAGGAAACAAAAACAAAAGTTCCTACTACAAGAGTAGGTTAGTGCACCAAGTGTGGGAAAACACACTCTTATGGTACAACCAAGTATTAATGGCAACAAAGAAGCTCATGTTCCCAAAGGAACTAGCAAGTACTTGGTTCAACAACGGAGTGGTCCCAACACAAGAACAAATAAAGAGACCAATAGGGCATGGCATATGCAAGATTAAGCTATCAAATTCCCTACAATCCCTAGGTTCAAGATTAGCACACCAAGACCTTCCACTACGCGAGTAGGTAGGTCCAACAAGAGTGAGTGCAAGCACGGTAGAAAATTCGCTCTTGTTATAGAGCCAAGTATCAATACCATTCAAGAAGCTCATGTCCCCCAAGGGAACAACAAGTTCTTGGCTCCATAGTGTCAAGCACTCACAACCATAACAAGCAAGAGAATCATTAGGACATAGAACATTCAAGATCAAGCAATCAAAGTTCCGATGACCCCTAAGCTCATGATCAACATACCAAACCTTCAAGGCAATATCTTCACAATGCGGCACAACGGTTTTGGCATGCTCAAGTCTCAAAGTGTGGTTAACATATGGGAGGGAATAGACAAAGTAGTGCAATACACAATTAGCATCAAATACCCCACTCCCCTTCTTAAAAGCTCTCATACTCACACTAAGAGGTACCTCCTCACCTCCAATTTCATCCTCGAGACAACCCCCCTCACAAGGTAAACTGTCAAGGAAAGCATTGTTAATGGCCTCTTCATCATCATAACCCGAACCAACAAGGGTAGGATCATCTACCTCACTTGAAAGTACAAACAAAGAGTTGTCTATGGGATCAAATCCCTCACACCACAGAGGTTCTATTTCATCCTCAACTCTAGTCCGATACAAATCGCCTTCACAATTAAAGATGCCTCCACTCAATGGAAATATAAAAGCATGCACCTCAATTTCATAGTCAAACAAAGGCATAGTATCAAGACTAGGATTTTCACTCTCACTTGAGGAGTCATCATAGACAACCTTGTCCAATTCATGCAATTTGGACTCCTCAAGTTCACCCTCATCCTCACTACGACACAAAAATCCACCAAAATCAATTATACCAACAAGGGTGGAGTCACATAACTCATTTTCCCCTGTATAAAATATGGGTGGGGTGTCATAACAAGGGTCGCAAGTAGGGTCAACTATCGCACTTTCACTAGAGAGAGGTTCCTTGAATACCGGACTCACATCATGAAGCGGCCTTTCACTCCTCTCTACTAGGTCACATGCAAACACAAGTTGACCATTAGACTCTTCACTAGTTGCAAGGTCAATATAGGCATCACAAGCAACAACTAGCTTTGAGTCTCTACAAGACAAGGGATCAACATGTTCATGAGAAGGAAAGGTAACACTTACATTTGAGTCGCTCCCGTGAGCACTCACATCGTTTGAAGTGTCATGTTTGAGTCCTCCTTCATGAAACTCACAATGTCGAGCTCCATTCTCTTGTCTTTCTTTCTCATCAACCGGTTGAGGCTCCACTAGCTCGCCTCCAAGAGTACCTACACACAAACCAAAACAAATAGAAAGAGAAGAAGATAAATCATGGTTAGAACAAAGTGTGTCCTCACTCTCACTCGAGATTTCCTCTCCCCTCACTTCTTTCATTTTTTTCTAAAGGCCAATTGTAGGTCCGGGTGATGCTTCACTCTCAACTCGCAAGGGCATGACCATAAGATTGTTGGTTCCGGGCTCAAGGACCATGGGTGACTTGGCTTTAGCCGCTTCCCTCAACTCCCTCATAATCCTATAGTCATTACTTACTTGCTTCGGTGTCAAGGGCTTGAGTATATACTTTCTAGAACCGTGCAAGACCGTGTAAGAGTTGGTCCTACCATCATGTACTACGCTCCGATCATATTGTCACGGCCTCCCAAACAAGAGATGGCAAGCTTGCATAGGGACTACATCGAACATTACCTTATCTCGGTAGTTGCCAATGCCAAACTCAACCAAAGCTTGCTTCACCACCCTCAACTCTCCACACTCACTCAACCATTGTAAACGGTAGGGATGTGGATGTGTTCTAGTAGGCAATTGCAATTGGGAAATCAAGGTCTCACTTACTATGTTAGCACAACTTCCCGACTCAATGATCATTGAGCACACTTGACCCATCACTCGACACCTAGCATGGAAGAGATTCTCCCTTTGCACATGTTCCGGCTCTTCATGACTCATGGCACCCAATGATGCAGCCAAAATTGCATCGACACCTACACTTGGTCTGGGAGTCACGGCATGGATGATATGAGCTAGGGAGACGACTTGAAGACCATGCATTGAAGCTCGATCAAAGCTGAAACAGGGCTGAAACCAGTGCAGGAAACAGGGGAGCCACAACAGGGCAAAACAGGGCAGCATTTCCTGAGCTACTGCCTGGCGCCAGACATTTCCTCTGCGCGATCGCGACCACACTCACGCGATCACGAAGAGAAGTGATTTGCCTTGCGCGATTGCGCCCACCATGACGCGATCGCGAACCTCTGAAGTTTAGTGCCCACGCGATCGCTATTCCTTTTGCGCGATCACGAAGACCAGTGGAGCAGTGCTGACCGGAAACTTGGAAAATGTTGTAATGGGAAACTACAAATACCCCTTTGTTCATTTATTGCTTTTTAGCTAACTTTGAATGTAGAATGATATTTTATTTGAGTGAATCTCAATGTTGAACCCCTGAACGGGCATGATTTCACTTGGTGGATTCCAAGTTGAACATCGTAACCTCTTTGATCATTCTATTTGCAAGAGCCGGGTGCCTCTTGAGGGTAGTTGCGTAGTATAGGTGATCCTTGACTTCACCCGGGGTGTATCGAGATGAGTTCCTCGATGCTACTTAGGTAAATGTTCAAGCCTCGTCTTGCTTTTATCTCGATATCTTCATCGATATCGCCTATCTTGTTTTAGCTTCCGCACTATTATATCGTTTGTCGCTTCCGCCTATTTTAGATTGCATCAGTTGGTATCAGAGCACGGCTAGGCTTCGTTCTTACGAATCCTCGGTCTTGTTCTTGTTGTTGTTATCCTTGTGTTTATTGTTCTTGTTCTTGGAAAATTGAAAAGAAGAAAAAAATTCAAAAGTTAAAAAAAAAATTCAAAAATTTGCTACATCTTGTTGGTTGTATCGATTTTGTTGGTTTTGATTATCGGGGATTTTTGTCTACGTATTCTCGACAATTGGGTACCAACAAAACACATTTTGGAGTTGTGAATCAAAATCTTGAAAACCAAATCTCAAAAGTTGAAGATTCACAAATTTTGCTAGAACTTGTTCGATGTTATGAATTCTTGGTTGTTGGGTATTGGGGTTTACTCCTTATATTTTTCCCGTCGTTTTGATACCCCCATAACATCATTTGGAGTAGCGGAATGAAAATCGATGTTTTGAAATCTTGAAATTCTTGAAAACTTTGAAGAACTTGCTCCAAATTTTTGAAAACAAGTTGTTTGTTGATTGTTTGATTGGTAAAACCATTGGGGATTGTTTACTTCAGTTGAAAACACCCTTTGGAAGCTTTAGAACTGAACAACAAGTTGAATTTGGGTGATTTGTGTGCCAAAAACTGAGTTTTCAGTCGGGGTTCTGGTTCTGGACTGCAAGCCTGTGCGATCGCGCACTGCTTCACGCGATCGCGACAACTTCCTTAATTAAGTCATCGCGATCGCACGCTCTTCCACGCGATAGCGAAGTGTATTTAATTCCAGAAAATCCTGAATTGGGACAGATTGTTTGCAAAGCGTTCGAAACAGTTTCCGCTCACCAAAACTCCAATTGTATCATCAAATATGGTGAGTTTGTAGATCACTAACCAAAAATCATCCAATTCCGAATCCGTTTAGTGACGATTCGATCTTTGAACATTTGATCGCGTCACTTCCGGTTAGTACTTTGAGGGTAACACTTCTACCTAATTAGTACTAATCCTTTGTGCGGCTAGGATACTCGTGCCTAGAAGGAGAGTAGAGCTCAAAGAAGACTCGTAGTATATTTTTGGCTCAAGTGCTCATTTAAAAAGCCGTTCGCCCATCGAGTCCCATCAATTCCACTCACCCCGAAGAGTATTTGGTTCTTGTGACTTGAGTGGTTATTGAGGTGGTTGTTCAACTACGAGGAAGCCTTTGAGATCAAGCTTGAGTGATAAATCCCCCCCCCCCCGCCACTAAAATGAGTGTACCCGAGTGACATTCAAAAGTGAGTGAGCGAGTGAAGACTTTTACTCTAACCTCTTTCTTGTTTTTGATTTGTGTAGGTACATGGCTGGAGACGTGTATGATACCATTGAGGTCCCGTTAAGTACTTTTGCATACATCTTGGCTGAGGTAAGGTCTTTGGACCAAAGGCTTGAGCGCCTTGAATGAAAATGGACCCCGAGTGTCCAAAAGGGTACCGAAAGAGGAACTAGTGATGAAATGTTGGGAATTCCCAAACCGTTGGGCATTCCCCAACAAGTTTGCACTCCCCACAGCTTGGGCATTCCCCAAGATAATGGTGAGCGAGGTGATGAGCTTAAAACGACACTTGTGGTACGGAGGAGTTTGGGTACCATGAGTCATGAAGAGCCGGAACATGTGCAAAGGGGGAATCTCTTCCATGCTAGGTGTCGAGTGATGGGTCAAGTGTGCTCAATGATCATTGATTCGGGAAGTTGTGCTAACATAGTAAGTGAGACCTTGATTTCCCAATTGCAATTGCCTACTAGAACACATCCACATCCCTACCGTTTACAATGGTTGAGTGAGTGTGGAGAGTTGAGGGTGGTGAAGCAAGCTTTGGTTGAGTTTAGCATTGGCAACTACCGAGATAAGGTAATGTTCGATGTGGTCCCTATGCAAGCTTGCCATCTCTTGTTTGGGAGGCCATGGCAATATGATCGGAGCGTAGTGCATGATGGTAGGACCAACTCTTATACGGTCTTGCACGGTTCTAGGAAGTATATACTCAAGCCCTTGACACCGAAGCAAGTAAGTAATGACTATAGGATTATGAGGGAGTTGAGGGAAGCGGCTAAAGCCAAGTCACCCATGGTCCTTGAGCCCGGAACCAACAATCTTATGGTAATGCCCTTGCGAGTTGAGAGTGAAGCATCACCCGGACCTACAATTGGCCTTGAGCGAAAAATGAAAGAAGTGAGGGAGGAGGAAATCTCGAGTGAGAGTGAGGACACACTTTGTTCTAACCATGATTTATCTTCTTCTCCTTCTATTTGTTTTGGCTTTTGTGTAGGTACACTTGGAGGCGAGCTAGTGGAGCCTCGACCGGTTGATAAGAAAGAAAGACAAGAGGATGGAACTCGACCTTGAGAGTTTCATGAAGGAGGACTTAGACATGACACTTCAAGCAATGTGAGTGCTCACGGGAGCGACTCAAATGTAAGTGCTACCTTTCCTTCTCATGAACATGACGATCTCTTGTCTTGTGGAGACTCAAAACTAGTTGTTGCTTGTGATGCCTATATTGACCTTGCAACTAGTGAAGAGTCTAATGGTCAACTTGTGTTTGCATGTGACCTAGTAGAGAGGAGTGAAAGGCCGCATCATGATGTGAGCCCGGTATTCAAAGAACCTCTCTCTAGTGAAAGTGTGATAGTTGACCCTACTTGTGACCCTTGTTATGACATCCCACCCATATTTGATAAAGGGGAAGATGAGTTATGTGACTCTACCCTTGTTAACATAATTGATTTTGGTTGATTTGTGTGTCGTAGTGAGGATGAGGGTGAACTTGAGGAGTCCAAATTGCATGAATTGGACAAGGTTGTCTACGATGACTCCTCAAGTGAGAGTGAAAATCCTAGTCTTGATACCATCCCTTTGTTTGACAATGAAATTGAGGTGCATGCTTTTATATTCCCGTTGCATGGGGGCATCTTTAATTGTGAAGGCGATTTGTATCAGACTAGAGTTGAGGATGAAATAGAACCTCCGTGGTGTGAGGGATTTGATCCCATAGACAACTCTTTGTTTGAAGCTTCGAGTGAGGTAGATGATTCTTCTAGTGACCCTACTCTTGTTGGTGCGGGTTATGATGATGAAGAGGACATTAATAATGCCTTCCTTGAGAGCTTACCTTGTGAGGGGGGTTGTCTCGAGGATGAAATTGGAGGTGAGGAGGTCCCTCTTGGTGTGAGTATGAGAGCTCTTAAGAAGGGGACTGGGGTATTTAATGCTAATTTTGAATTGCACCACTTTGTCTATCCCCTCCCATATGTTAACCACACTTTGAGGAATGAGCATGCCAAAACCATTGCGCCACATTTTGAAAATATTGCCTTGAAGGATTGGTATGTTGAACATGAGCTTAGGGGTCATCGGAACTTTGATTGCTTGGTCTTGAATGTTCTATGTCCTAATGATTCCCTTGCTTGTTATGGTTGTGAGTGCTTGACACTATGGAGCCAAGAACTTGTTGTTCCCTTTTGGGACATGAGCTTCTTGAATGGTATTGATACTTGGCTCTATAACAAGAGCGAATTTTCCACAATGCTTGCACTCACTCTTGTTGGACCTACCTACTCGCGTAGTGGAAGGTCTTGGTGTGCTAATCTTGAACCTAGGGATTGTAGGGAATTTGATAGCTTAATCTTGCATATGCCATGCCCTATTGATCTCTTTATTTGTTCTTGTGTTGGGAGCACTCCGTTGTTGAACCAAGTACTTGCTAGTTCCTTTGGAAACATGAGCTTCTTTGTTGCCATTGATACTTGGTTGTACCATAAGAGTGTGTTTTCCCACACTTGGTGCACTAACCTACTCTTGTAGTAGGAACTTTTTTTTTTGTTGCCTTTTGATGTAGGTGGTGCTACCTTGGAGAAGGACGCCTTAATTTCGAGGACGAAATTTCCTTAAGAAGGTGAGGATGATGCAGCCCAAATTGCATCGACACCTACACTTGGTCTGGGAGTCACGGCATGGATGGTATGAGCTAGGGAGACGACTTGAAGACCATGCATTGAAGCTCAATCAAAGTGGAAACAGGGGCTAAAACCAGTGCAGGAAATAGGGGAGCCACAACAGGGCAAAACAGGGCAGCATTTCCTGAGCTACTTCTTGGCGCCAGACATTTCCTCTGCGCGATCGCTACCACACTCACGCGATCGCGAAGAGAAGTAATTTGCCTTGCGCGATTGCGCCCACCATGACGCGATCGCGAACATCTGAAGTTTAGTGCCCACGCGATCGCTATTCCTTTTGCGCGATCGCGAAGACCAGTGGAGCAGTGCGAACCAGAAACTTGGCAAATGTTGTAATGGGAAACTATAAATACCCCCTTTGTTCATTTTGTTGCTTTTTAGCTAACTTTGAATGTAGAATGATATTTTCTTTGAATGAATCTCACTGTTGAACCCGTGAACGGGCATGATTTCACTTGGTGGATTCCAAGTTGAACATCATAACCTCTTTGATCATTCTATTTGCAAGAGCCGGGTGCCTCTTGAGGGTAGTTGCGTAGTATAGGTGATCCTTGACTTCACCCGGGGTGTATCGAGACGAGTTCCTCGGTGCTACTTAGGTAAACGTTCAAGCCTCATCTTGCTTTTATCTCGATATCTTCATCGATATCGCCTATCTTGTTTTAGCTTCCGCACTTTTGTATCGTTTGTCGCTTCCGCAAATAGAATGATCAAAGAGGTTACGATGTTCCACTTGGAATTCACCAAGTGAAACCATGCCCGTTCACGGGTTCAACATTGAGATTCACTCAAAGGAAATAACATTCTACATTCAAAGTTAGCTAAAATGCAATAAATGACTAAGGGGTCTATTTATAGTTTCCCATTACAAGTTTTGCCAAGTTTCTGGTCCGCACTGCTCCACTGGTCTTCGCGATCGCGTGAATGGAATAGCGATCGCGCAGGGCACTAATCTGCAGAGGCTCGCGATCGCGTCTTTGTGCGCGCAATCGCGCAGGGCAAATGACATCTCTTCGCGATCGCGTGAGTGTGCTCGCGATCGCGCAGAGGAAATGTCTGGCGCCAGGCAGTAGCTCAGAAAATGCTGCCCTGTTTTGCCCTGTTGTGGCTCCCCTGTTTCCTGCACTGGTTTCCGCCCTGTTTCCACTTTGATTGAGCTTCAATGCATGGTCTTCAAGTCATCTCCTGCGCTCATATCATCCATGTCGTGACTCCCAGACCAAGTGTAGGTGTCGATGCAATTTGGGCTGATACCAACTGATGCAATCGAAAACCGGCAGAAGCGACAAACGATATAAAAGTGCGGAAGCTAAAACAAGATAGGCGATATCGATGAAGATATCGAGATAAAAAGCAAGACGAGGCTTGAACGTTTACCGAAGTAGCACCGAGGAACTCGTCTCGATACACCGGGTGAAGTCAAGGATCACCTATACAACGCAACTACCCTCAAGAGACACCCGGTCCTTGCAAATAGAATGATCAAAGAGGTTACGATGTTCAACTTGGAATCCACCAAGTGAAATCATGCCCGTTCACGGGTTCAACATTGAGATTCACTCAAAGGAAATATCATTCTACATTCAAAGTTAGCTAAAATGCAATAAATGACTAAGGGGTCTATTTATAGTTTCCCATTACAAGTTTTGCCAAGTTTCTGGTCCGCACTGCTCCACTGGTCTTCGCGATCGCGTGAATGGAATAGCGATCGCGCAGGGCACTAATCTGCAGAGGCTCACGATCGCGTCTTTGTGCGCGCAATCACGCAGGGCAAATGACATCTCTTCGCGATTGCGTGAGTGTGGTCGCGATCGTGCAGAGGAAATGTCTCGCACCAGGCAGTAGCTCATAAAATGCTGCCCTTTTTTGCCCTGTTGTGGCTCCCCTGTTTCCTGCACTGGTTTCAGCCCTGTTTCCACTTTGATTGAGCTTCAATGTATGGTATTCAAGTCGTCTCCCGCGCTCATATCATTCATGCCGTGACTCCCAGACCAAGTGTAGGTGTCGATGCAATTTGGGCTGCATCACCGAGGAACTCGTCTCGATACACCCCGGGTGAAGTCAAGGATCACCTATACTACGCAACTACCCTCAAGAGACACTCGGCTCTCGCAAATAGAATGGTCGAAAGAGATTACGATGTTCAACTTGGAATCCACCAAGTGAAATCATGCCCGTTCATGGGTTCTTCATTGAGATTCAATCAAGAAATATATCATTCTACATTCAAGGTTTGTTAAAAATGCAATAAATGAACAAAGGGGGTATTTATAGTTTCCCATTACAAGTTTCTCAAGTTTCTGGTCCGCTGCTCACCAAAGACCCTTCGCGATCGCGCAAAAGGAATAGCGATCGCGAAGACACTTGAATTCTGAGGAACGCTATCACGTGGAACATGGCGCGAAGGCGCAGGCTTGACAAAAGCCCTTCGCGATCGCGAAGGTCTGAGCGCGATCGCGAAGAACAGGTCTTCTTCGTCAGGCAGTGAGCTCAGAAATGCTGCCCTGTTTTGCCCTGTTTTGGCTCCCCTGTTTCCTGCACTGTTTCCAGCCCGGCTTCCACTTTGATTGAGCTCCGATGTATAGTCTTCAAGTCGTCTTCCGAGCACATATCATCCATGCCTTGACTTCCGGACCAAGTGTGGGTGTCGATGCAATTTGCCCCGCATCATCCTCCCCTTCTTGAGAAGATTTCGTCCTCGAAATTAAGGCGTCCTCCCCAAGGTAGTATCACCTACATCAAAAGGCAACAAAAACAAAAGTTCCTACTACAAGAGTAGGTTAGTGCACTAAGTGTGGGAAAACACACTCTTGTGGTACAACCAAGTATCAATGGCAACAAAGAAGCTCATGCTCCCAAAGGTACTAGCAAGTACTTGGTTTAACAACAAAGTGCTCCCAACACAAGAACAAATAAAGAGATCAATAGGGCATGGCACATGCAAGATTAAGCTATCAAAATCCCTACAATCCCTACGTTCGAGAGTAATGCACCAAGGCTTCCCACGATGCGAGTAGGCAAGTCCAACAAGAGTGAAGGTAAGTGGTGTGGAAAATTCACTCTTGTGATAGAGCCAAGTATCAATGCAAATCAAAAAGCTTATGTCTCCAAAGGAGACAACAAGTTCTTGGCTCCCTCGTGACAAGCACTCACCAACAAGACAAGCAAAGAGACCAATAGGACATGGAACATTCAAGATTAAGCAATCAAAGTTCCTATGACCCCTAAGCTCATGATCAACATACAAAACCTTCAATGCAATATTTCACAATGCGGCACAACGGTTTTGGCATGCTCAAGTCTCAAAGTGTGGTTAACATATGGGAGGGAATAGACAAAGTAGTGCAATACACAATTAGCATCAAATACCCCACTCCCCTTCTTAAAATCCCTCATACTCACACTAAGAGGTACCTCCTCACCTCCAATTTCATCCTCGAGACAACCCCTCTCACAAGGTAAGCCCTCAAGGGAGGGATTATTAATGGCCTCTTCATCATCATAACCCACACCAACAAGAGTAGGGTCACTAGAAGATTCATCTACCTCACTCAAAGCTCCCAACAAAGAGTTGTCTATGGGATCATATCCCTCACACCACGGAGGTTCTTATTCATCCTCAACTCTAGCCCGATACAAATCGCCTTCACAATTAAAGATGCCCTCATGCAATCGAAATGTAAAAGAATGCACCTCAATTTCATAGTCAAACAACGACGTCGTATCAAGACTAGGTTCTTCGCTCTCGCTTGAGGAGTCGTCATAGACAACCTTGTCTAATTCATGCAATTTGGACTCCTCAAGGTCACTCTCATCCTTACTACGACACACAAATCCACCAAAATCAATTATGTCAACAAGGGTCGAGTCCCATAACTCATCTTCCCCTTTGTCAAATACGGGTGGGGTGTCATAACAAGGGTCACAAGAAAGGTCAACTACTTCAATTTCACTAAAGAGAGGTCCCTTGAATTTCGTGCTCACATCATGATGCGGCTTCTTATTCCTCTCTACTAGCGGTTCAAAAGCAAACACAAGTTGACCAATCGACTCCACACTAGTTGCAATTTCATCAAATGAACTACAAGCGCCAACTAGCATCGAGTCTTCACAAGACAAGGATGAATCATGTTCATGAGAAGGTGACGAAACACTTACTTTTGAGTAGCTCCCGTGAGTACTCACATCGCTTGAAGTGCCTTGTTCAAGTCCTCCTTCATGAAACTCACAATGGAGAGCTCCATTCTCTTGCCTTTCTTTCTTACCAACCGGTTGAGGCTCCACAAGCTCGCCTCCAAGAGTACCTACACATAAGCCAATACAAATAGAAGGAGAAGAAGATAGATCATGGTTAGAACAAATTGTGTCCTCACTCTCACTCGAGATTTCCTCTTCCCTCACTTCTTTCATTTTTCGCTCAAGGCCAATTGTAGGTCCGGGTGATGCTTCACTCTCATCTCGCAAGGGCATGACCATAAGATTGTTGGTTTTGGGCTCAAGCACCATGGGTGACTTGGCTTTAGCGGCTTTCCTCAACTCCCTCATAATCCTATAGTCATTACTTACTTGCTTGGGCGTCAAGGGCTTGAGTATATACTTCCTAGAACCATGCAAGACCGTATAGGAATTGGTTCTACCATCATGCACTACGCTCCGATCATATTGCCATGGCCTCCCAAACAAGAGATGGCAAGCTTGCATAGGTACCACATCGAACATTACCTTATGTCGATAATTTCCAATGCTAAACTCAATCAAAGCTCGCTTCACCACTCTCAACTCTCCACACTCACTCAACCATTGTAACCGGTAGGGATGCGGATGTTTTATGGTAGGCAATTGCAATTGGGAAATCAAGGTTTCACTTACTATGTTAGCACAACTTCCCGAATCAATGATCATTGAGCACACTTGCCCCATCACTCGACACCTAGCATGGAAGAGATTCTCCCTTTGCACATGCTCCGACTCTTCATGACTCATGGCACCCAAACTCCTCCGTACCACAAGTGTCGTTTTAAGCTCATCACCTTGATCACTATTACCTTGGGGAATGCCCAAGTTGTGGGGAGTGCCCACTTGTTGGGGAATGCCCAACGGTTGGAGAATGCCCAACATTTCATCACTAGTACCTCTTTCAGTACCCTTTTGGACACTCGGGGTCCATTTTCTTTCAAGGCGCTCAAGCAGTTGATCCAAAGATCTTACCTCGGCCAATATGTAGGCCAAAGTACTTAACGGGACCTCAACGGTATCATACACGTCTCCGGCCATGTACCTATACAAATCAAAAACAAGAAAGAGGTTAGAGTAAAAGTCCTCACTCGCTCACTCACCTTTGAATGTCACTCGGGTACACTCAATTTAGTGGCGGGGGATTTATCACTCAAGCTTGATCTCAAAGGCTTCCTCGTAGTTGAACAACCACCTCAATAACCACTCAAGTCACAAGAACCAAATACTCTTCGGGGTGAATGGAATTGATGGGACTCGATGGGCGAACTGCTTTATAAGTGAGCACTTGAGCTGATAAGAGGCAAACCTACGAAAGCGATAAAGAGATAAAAGCGAGACGAGACTTATACTAAAGTTCGAGTAGCAACGAAGAACTTGTTCCGTTACACCCCAAATGATTGGAAAGAATCACCTAACACTATGCAACTATCCTCAAGAGACACGAGGCTCAAGCAAATAGAATGATCGAAGATGGATTGAAGAGCAACTTGGATTCATCCAATTGATTTCAAGCCAAAAAGAGTTACAAGTGTTCAAGAGCAATGCTCATTAATGTTCATAGTTCAAAGGTAAGGTAAAAGCAATAAATGAAAGAGGGGTGTTATAAATACACCCCTTTACAAGGTTTTCCTAGCTTCTGGTTCGAGTCTGCCAAAGTGTTCATCGCGATCGCGCATGATTATATGCGATCGCGAGGCACACTTAAAACTCAGTCGCGCGATCGCGCGAGACAAGGCGCGAACGCGAAGGCAAAAAGTTTCCTCTTCGCGATCGCGAAGGTTGTGCACGCGATCGCGAAGAACAAAAGTCCAGCTTCAGGCAGTAAGCTCAGCAGGTGTTCCCCTGTTTTGCCCTGTTTTGCTCCCCTGCTTCCTGCACTGTTTCCTGCCCTGTTTCAACGTTGATTGAGCTCCAATGCATTGTCTTCAAGTCTTCTCCCGAGCACATATCATCCATGCCCTTCCGGATCAAGTGTAAGTGAGCATCATGAAGTGCTTTGGCTTGGCTTCTCGTAAAGGGCCTTGTAGTGGTGGTTTGCCCCGCATCATTCTCCCCATCTTGAGAAGATTTCGTCCTCGAAATTGAAGTATCCACCTCCACGGCATCATCCTCTACGGCATCATGACCTACATCAAGAGGAGCCAAGTCACTAACATTAAAAGTGTTTGATACATTGTACTCACCGGGCAAATCGATCACATATGCGTTGTTGTTGATCTTGGAGAGCACTTGAAAGGGTCCATCCCCTCGGGGTGCCAACTTCCCTTCTCTAAGGTTTGGAAACCTCTCTTTGCGGAAGTGCACCCACACCCAATCTCCTTTCTTGAGTTCCAACTTCTTCCTCCCCTTGTTCTTCTTGAGGGCAACCTTGTCATAGGCTTCCTCCAATCGCTTCCTTGCTTTGGCATGGATTTCAAGCATGGCTTTAGCTCGATTTTTACCTTCAAAATTAACAACCATTTCCTTGGGCAAAGGGGTTAGATCAAGTGGAATCAAAGGATTAAAACCATAGACGCACTCAAACGGAGTCAAACCAATCATGCTATGCAATGTGCGGTTGTAAGCAAACTCCATAAGAGGCAACTTATCAACCCACGTTCCGGCCTTACCTCGGGTCATGGCTCTAAGAACAGCACCCAAAGTTCGGTTCACCACTTCGGTTTGACCATCCGTTTGGGGGTGGTGGGACGTAGAAAAAAACAACTTGGTGCCAAGAGCACCCCAAAGACACCTCCAAAAATGGCTAAGGAACTTAGAGTCCCTATCACTCACAATTGTTTGAGGCACACCATGCAACTTTAACACATTATCAATGAACAAAGAAGCTACATGTTGTGCATCATGACTCTTTTTACAAGGAATAAAGTGAGCCATTTTGGAGAACCTATCCATGACAACATAAATGCTATCGTTGCCCCCTTTAGACCGTGGTAAACCCATAACAAAATCCATCGAAATGTGGCTAGTAGGGATAGGGAGGGGAGTATACAAACCATGGGAATTAGATTTGGACTTAGCATACTTGCAATCCAAGCAAGTATTGCAAAGTCTCTCAACTTGCACACCCATCTTTGGCCAATGGAATTGCTCCATGAGAATGGCCAAGGTTTTGTTCCTCCCAAAGTGACCCATCAAGCCCCCACAATGTGCTTCACGAACAAGCAACTCCCTCCATGAGGACTCGGGTACACAAACTCTTCCATTATTAAAAATGTAGCCATCAACCCATTGGTATTTCTCCACCCGCTTCCCACTCACTAGAGCATCATGAATGCTCTTGAACTTTGGGTCATGTTCATATAAAGATTTTATACTCTCAAAACCCATAAGTCTAGAGGCAAGAGTGGTGGCAAAGGCGAACTTCCTAGAAAGCGCATCGGCTACAACATTGTCCTTGCCCTTCTTGTAATGAATTACATAAGGGAAAGACTCAATGAACTCGACCCACTTGGCATGTCTTTTGTTCAATTTCTCTTGGCCTCTTAGATGCTTGAGTGACTCATGGTAACTCTTGATCACAAATTCCCGAGGCCATAGATAATGTTGCCAATGGGCTAAAGCTCTCACGAGGGCATACAACTCCTTGTCATACGTGGAGTAATTCAAGGTTGCGCCCTTCAACTTCTCGCTAAAGTAGGCAACGGGTTTCCCTTCTTGCATGAGAACACCCCCAATACCCACCCCCGAGGCATCACATTCTACCTCAAAAGCCTTCCCGAAGTCGGGCAATTGTAGTAATGGGGCGGTACTTAGCCTACTTTTCAATTCTTGGAAAGCCTTTTCTTGCGGCTCTCCCCAAACAAAGGGCTTGTCCTTTTTCACCAACTCGGTGAGTGGTGCGGCAATGGTGCTAAAGTCTCTAACAAAGCGCCTATAGAAACTAGCAAGGCCATGGAAACTCCTCACATTAGAGACGGTGGTAGGAGTAGGCCAATCTCTAATGGCTTCAACTTTGGACTCATCAACTTCCACACCATTGATACTAACAACAAAGCCCAAAAAGACAACCTTTTCAATACAAAAGGCACACTTCTTGAAGTTCGCATAGAGCTTTTCGGCTCGTAGCACTTCAAGGACTTGACTCAACTGGCCAACATGGTCGTCTATTGATTTGCTATATATCAAGATATCATCAAAATAGACAACCACGAATTTGTTGATAAACGGCTTCAAGACATGGTTCATTAACCGCATGAAAGTGCTAGGTGCGTTGGAGAGGCCGAAAGGCATCACCAACCATTCATAAAGACCAAATTTGGTCTTGAATGCGGTTTTCCACTCATCACCCGGTTTCATCCGGATTTGGTGGTAGCCGGACCTAAGATCTATCTTGGTAAAGACACTTGAACCACTCAATTCATCAAGCATGTCATCAAGTCTAGGAATGGGATGACGATACTTTACCGTTATCTTGTTGACCGCACGACAATCAACACACACCCTCCATGTCCCGTCCTTCTTTGGCACAAGAATGACCGGTACGGCACACGGGCTCAAACTTTCTCGGACCAACCCTTTGGTGAGCAACTCATCTACTTGCTTTTGCAATTCCTTTGTGTCCTCCGGGTTGCTCCTATAAGCCGGCTTGTTTGGGATTTTGGACCCCGGGACAAAATCAATTTGGTGCTCAATCCCCCTCAAGGGAGGAAGACCACTCGGCATCTCCTCCGGAAACATGTCCTCAAATACCTTCAAAACATTCTCAATAGCACTAGGCAAAGGGTTAGGTATAGATAAATAATCACTTTCGGAATTTAGAACCATACCTTTGTGCACTAGGCATATGAGCATCTTGGTGCCATCATTACCTTTCAAATACTCACCCGGTTGCATCATGGCACACATGCGACCGGTGGAAGATGGTGGAGTCTCGGCAAAAGATTTGGCCACAATCGGGGACTTGGCCTTAGCTGCTTCCCTCAACTCTTTCATGCGCCGATAGTCTTCACTTACTTGTTTCGTGGTGAAAGGTGTAAGCACAAACCTCTTTCCCTCATGCCTAACCGTGTAAGTGTTGGCCCGGCCATCATGAACCACTTGTTTGTCGTATTGCCAAGGCCTTCCAAATAAAAGATGGCAAGCTTGTATTGGCACCACGTCAAATATGTGTTCATCTTGATAGTTTCCAATCTTGAATCTAATCAAGACTTGCTTCACTACCCTCAATTCCCCACACTCACTTAGCCATTGCAAACGGTAGGGGCTCGGGTGTTTAATGGTAGTCAACTTCAATTGTGAGACCAATGATTGGCTCACCACATTTGAACAACTACCCGAGTCAATGATCATGGAACAAACTTGTCCCTTCACTCTACACCGGGCATGGAACAAGTTTTCCCTTTGTTCATCCTCCCTCTCTTCACTCACCATGGTTCCCAAAATTCGACGAACCACAAGGAACATATTAGGATCATCCCCCTCCGTCACTCTCTCTTCACCCTCACCCTCGACTTCCTCACTCTCCTCTTCAACTTCACCCTCGGACTCACTTTCACCCTCATAGACCAACCCATCATCCATCACAATCATTGTTTTCCGGGTAGGGCACTCTTTGGCAAAGTGGCCATAACCCTTGCATTTATGACATTGGAAAGAAGAAGGAGAAGGAGTATTTAAAGTAGTTTTAGAATTACCTCCAACTTCTTTGTGGTCGCTCTTCGGGGTAGCCCTTTCAAAAGGCTTCTTTACATCTCGACTCCCACTTGCTCCACTAGCATATGGGCTCTTCCATTCTTTGGGGCGCGTTGAAGGAGTGGTAGTGGTAGTACTCCTATAGCGAGGAGCCTTTTCTTCCTTGAGCCATTTCTCGGCTTCAACCGCGGCATCACAAACATCTTGCAAGGAGTGGAAGATGTGAAGTCTCAATTAAGAGGCAATCTCCCTACTCAAGCCACTTTTGAAACGGATGATAGCTTGTTCCTCATCCTCCGTCTCCATATCAAGAGCCATCCGGTTTTTCTCAAAGTCGTTAAAATATTCATCAACGGACTTGCAGCCTTGCTTCAATTCATAGAGCTTTTTGATTTGCTCTTGTCGATACTTGGGAGTCACATACTTGTTGTTCATAACTTCTTTCAACTCTTCCCAAGTGATGTTCATCCGCAGCCCAAGTCTTCTCCTTGATCGCTTGATGGATTCCCACCAAGTAGAGGCATAGGACTCAAATGATGAAATAGCATAAGTGGCCTTCTTCTCCTCGGTCATATCATTTGTGTCAAAGACCCGCTCCAATTGGATCTTCCATTCAAGAAATGCTTCCGGATCACTATTCCCCTAGAAAGGCGGGATAGTGATCTTTACACTATTGAGATTAGTGTCTCGACCCCCACGGTGTTGTTCCGGTTGAACCCCATAGTTGTCATCGACATCTTCATATTCCCTTCCCAAGGTTCTCCCAACATATGCTCTTGGTGGTCCTCGACCTCGACCACGACCTCTATCTACACCTCGGCCTCCATTCATCGCCCTCCTATTTGGATAGGGAGCATCAAAGTAATCATCATCAAGTCCGAGTCCCTCCCCTTCTTGAGCTTCATCAACTTGCTCAAGGGGTGCAATGTTCCTCCGAGGCCTTAGGAATGGAGCATCTCCTTGGGGATTGCTCAAGGGTTGGGGATTGCCCAACAACCTCTCTCTAGCAAGAGCCTCATCCCTCAACCGTTGTCGACGAGCTAGCTCCGCATATTGATCCGGCTTCATGATGGAATCATCACTAGTGCCTTCATTGGGATCCTTTTGGACACTCGGGGTCCTCTCCTTTTCAAGAGCTTCCATTTTAAGGTTTAGGGCCTTCACCTCGGCTAACAAGCTAGCCAAGACGTCGGTTGGAACCTCAATGGTACTCTTTGCTTTCTCCTCCGCCATGTACCTACAACAATCAAAAACAAGAAAAGAGGTTAGAGTAAAAGTCCTCACTCACTCCCTCACTTTTGTTTTGTCGCTCGGGTTCACTCAAGCTTGGGGTTGGTTTCACACAAACTTAAAATCAATGGCCTCCTCATAGTTGCGCAACCTCCTCAAAGATCAATCCAAAATACAAGAACCAAATGCTCTTCGGGAAGAGTGGATTCAATGGGACTCGATCAACGCTAAGCTATTTGGTGCGCACTTGAACCAAACAATTAACTACGAATCTTCTTTGAATTCTACTCTCCTTCTAGGCACGAGTATCCTATTCGCACAAGGGATTAGTACTAATTGGGTAGAAGTGTTACCCTCAAAGTACTAACCGGAGGTGGCGCGATAAAATGTTCAAAGATCGAATCGCCACTAAACGGATTCGGAATTGGATGAAATTTGGATTGTGATCTAGAAACTCACCATATTTGATGATGCTATGGGAGTTTTGGTGGTTGGAAACTGTTACGATAGATTTGCGAACATTCTGTCCAACTTCAGGAAATTCTGGAAATTGGTACACTTCGCGATCGCGTGCAGACGGGCGCGATCGCGATGAACAAAAAAATCAGAATTGGCGCGACAGCGCGAGACCTTGCGCGATCGCGCAGGTTTGTTCAGCAGAACCAGAAAGTCGACAGAAAACGGCAGATTTTGGCACACAAACAACCCAAATTCAATTTGTTTCAGTTTTCAAGCTTTCAAATGGTGTGTTCAACTGCAGTAAACATTCCCCAATGGTTTAAACAAAAAAACAACCATCAAACAACTTGTTTCCAATGATTTTGGGTCAAGTTCTTCAATTGTTCAAAACCTTCAAAGTTCAAAATTTCGATTTTCACTCCAACAAGTTTTGGCAAATTTTGCAAAATACCCAACCTAGGGTTAAATTTTTCCAACTTTTGATTTTCAACTCCAAAACGTGTTTTGTTGGTTCCTAATTGTCGAGATTACGTAAACAAACAATCCCCGATAATCAACACCAACAAAATCGTAACAAACAACAATTTCTAGCAAATTTTTGGGTTTTCTAGTTTTTGAATTTTTTTCTTCTTTTTCAATAAAACAAGAACAAGAACAAGAAATTAAACACGGAACAAAGTTGACAAGCACGAAGAGTAGGACGAGGGTTCGTAAGAACGTAACCCTAGCCTTGCTCTGATACCAACTGATAAGGGGCAAACCTACGAAAGCGATAAAGAGATAAAAGCGAGACGAGACTTACACTAAAGTTCGAGTAGCAACGAAAAACTTGTTCCGTTACACCCCAAACGATTGGAAAGAATCACCTAACACTATGCAACTATCCTCAAGAGACACGAGGCTCAAGCAAATAGAATGATCGAAGATTGATTGAAGAGCAACTTGGATTCATCCAATTGATTTTAGGCCAAAAAGAGTTACAAGTGTTCAAGAGCAATGCTCATTAATGTTCTTAGTTCAAAGGTAAGGTAAAAGCAATAAATGAAAGAGGGGTGTTATAAATACACCCCTTTACAAGGTTTTCCTAGCTTCTGGTCCGAGTCTGCCAAAGTGTTCATCGCGATCGCGCATGATTATATGCGAACGCGAAGGCAAAAAGTTTCCTCTTCGCGATCGCGAAGGTTGTGCATGCGATCGCGAAGAACAAAAGTCCAGCTTCAGGCAGTAAGCTCAGCAGGTGTTCCCCTGTTTTGCCCTGTTTTGCTCCCCTGCTTCCTGCACTGTTTCCTGCCCTGTTTCAACATTGATTGAGCTCCAATGCATTATCTTCAAGTCTTCTCCCGAGCTCATATCGTCCACGCCCTTCCGGATCAAGTGTAAGTGAGCATCATGAAGTGCTTTGGCTTGGCTTCTCGTAAAGGGCCTTGTGGTGGTGGTTTGCCCCGCATCATGAGCCAAAAAATATACTACGAGTCTTCTTTGAGCTCTACTCTCCTTCTAGGCACGAGTATCCTATTCGCACAAAGGATTAGTACTAATTGGGTAGAAGTGTTACCCTCAAAGTACTAACCGGAAGTGACGCGATCAAATGGCAAAAGATCGAATCGCCACTAAACGGATTCGGAATTGGATGATTTTTGGGTAGTGATCTACAAACTCACCATATTTGATGATTCAATTGGAGTTTTGGTGAGCGGAAACTGTTACGAACGCTTTGCGAACAATATTTCCCAAAATAGGATTTTCTGGAATTAAGTACTCTTCGCTATCGCGTGGATATGCGCGCAATCGCGATGACTTAACTTGGGGAGTTGTCGCGATCGCGTGAAGCTGTGCGCGATGGCGCAGGCTTGCAGTCCAGAACCAGAACTCCGACCGAAAACTCAGTTTTTGGCACACAAATCACCCCAATTCAACTTGTTGTTCAGTTCTAAAGCTTCCAAAGGGTGTTTTCAACTGAAGTAAACAATCCCCAATGGTTTTATCAAACAAACAATGAACGAACAACTCGTTTTCAAGAATTTGGAGTAAATTCTTCAAAATTTTCAAAGTTCGATTTTCATTCCGCTACTCCAAATGATGATATGGGGATATCAAAGTGACGGGGAAAACTATATAGAACAATCCCCAATACCAAACAACCAAGAATTCACAACATAAAGCAAGTTCTAGCAAAATTTGTGAATCTTCAATTTTTGAGATTTGGTTTTCCAGATTTTGATTCACGAATTCAAATCGTGTTTCATGGGAACCAAATCAACGGGAATATGATAGCAAGCAATCCCCAATATCAAACAACAACAAAATCGCAACGAACAACGATTTCTAGCAATTTTTTTTTTTGTGATTTTCAAGTTTTTGGATTTTTTTGTTTTTCTTCAATTTTCAACAACAAACAACACAATGATAACAATGACAAGAACAAGACCGAGGATTCGTAAGAACGAAGCCTAGCCGTTCTCTGATACCAACTGATGTAATCTAAAATACGCGGAAGCGACAAACGATATAAAAGTGCGGAAGCTAAAACAAGATAGGCGATATCGATGAAGATATCGAGATAAAAACTAAGACGAGGCTTGAACGTTTACCTAAGTAGCACCGAGGAACTCGTCTCGATACACCCCGGGTGAAGTCAAGGATCACCTATACTACGCAACTACCCTCAAGAGACACTCGGCTCTCGCAAATAGAATGATCGAAAGAGATTACGATGTTCAACTTGGAATCCACCAAGTGAAATCATGCCCGTTCACAGGTTCTTCATTGAGATTCACTCAAGAAATATATCATTCTACATTCAAGGTTTGTTAAAAATGCAATAAATGAATAAAGGGGGTATTTATAGTTTCCCATTACAAGTTTCTCAAGTTTCTGGTCCGCTGCTCACCAAAGACCCTTCGCGATCGCGCAAAAGGAATAGCGATCGCGAAGACACTTGAATTCTGAGGAACGCTATCGCGTGGAACATGGCGCGAAGGCGCAGGCTTGACAAAAGGTCTGAGCGCGATCGCGAAGAACAGGTCTTCTTCGTCAGGCAGTGAGCTCAGAAATGCTGCCCTGTTTTGCCCTGTTTTGGCTCCCCTGTTTCCTGCACTGTTTCCAGCCCGGCTTCCACTTTGATTGAGCTCCGATGTATAGTCTTCAAGTCGTCTTCCGAGCTCATATCATCCATGCCTTGACTTCCGGACCAAGTGTGGGTGTTGATGCAATTTGCCCCGCATCAATTCACTCCACTCCACATGTCGATCACACCTCGAGGATAGATTGGTGTGTTGATCTTGAGCCTAAGGTTCAAGGGGATTTTGGTAGCTTGATCTTGCATTTCCCATCTTCCCATGACCTATTTTCTCATTATCTTGTTGACTGCATGATGATTCTTAACCAAGTGCTTATGGTTCTCTTTGGAGACTTGATATTCATGATTGTTATTGATGCTTGGTTATATCACAAGAGTGTGTTTTCCACACTTCTTGCACTAACCTACTTTCAAAGTAGGATGTTTGCTTGTTTTTGCTTGACGTTGCTTGTAGGTTCTAAGCTCCATGCTAAGGCGGGGAGAGATCTTGGAAGAAGCCTATGTCAAAGTGACGATCAAGAAGGACAAAGGAGGAGATTCTTGGCCACCCCGAGGAGTTGTTAGAGCCATCAGAGACCAAGCCTTGATTTCGAGGACGAAATCTTCTCAAGAAGGGGAGGATGATAAGACCCAAATCGAGAAACCATATAAAAGCATCATCCAAGGCCAAGGAAGAGCACTTCAAGGTCATACTTTGGTGCGCCATGGATGGAGGACCCTCTAGGACACTTGGAGAGGCTCAAGAGACACAAAATGAGACACCCCAAGGGGCTTCAGGAAGAGGCGGAGCGCCTCCCAGCTGAGGCGGGGCGCCTCCCAAAATCCAGAGAGCTGGACTTCAGAAGGCGGAGCGCCTCAGACAAGAGGCGGAGCGCCTCCCAAGAGATCCAGAGAGTTGAAGCCTACTAGGCGGCCGCCTCCCCACCCTAGGCGGACCGCCTCCCCCTGTGACAAACATGCGGGATTTAATGACTTTTTGCTTGAACTTCCAATTATAGCCTTGCGTGGCCTTATTTGTTTTTAGCCCACTTTGGGGGTGTTTTAGACCTTTTATTATACCTAAGTGAAGCCTATAAATAGTTCACTTAGCCTCTTCAAAACATTAGCTTACTTTGATTATTATTGAATGAAGAATAGAGTTCATCTCTTTGTTGAAGAAACCCTTTCTTTGGTTGCTTGAATTCACTAGTGGAACCTAGTTGAGTCTTGAACCGAAACCCGATCATTCCATTTACGAGTCCCGGGTGTGACTCGAGGGTTGTTGCATAGTGTAGGTCCTTCTAGACGCCGATACGAGGGTATCTCGGGACAAGTTCCCTGGGGTTACTTCGTAGGGAGTTCGAGAAGTGTCTCGCTCTCCTATCTTTATTTTTGTCTTGTCTTTTCGATTCTTATCAACCGAGATAAGGTAATGTTCGATGTAGTCCCTATGCAAGCTTGCCATCTATTGTTTGGAAGGCCTTGGCAATATGATCGGAGCGTAGTGCATGATGGTAGAACCAACTCTTACACGGTCTTGCATGGTTCTAGAAAATATGTGCTCAAGCCCTTGACACCGAAGCAAGTAAGCAATGACTATAGGATTATGAGGGAGTTGAGGGAAGCGGCTAAAGCCAAGTCACCCATGGTCCTTGAGCCCGGAACCAACAATCTTATGGTCATGCCCTTGTGAGTTGAGATTGAAGCATCACCCGGACCTACAATTGGCCTTGAGCGAAAAATGAAAGAAGTGAGGGGAGAGGAAATCTCGAGTGGGAGTGAGGACACCCTTTGTTCTAACCATGATTTATCTTCTTCTCTTTCTATTTGTTTTGGCTTATGTGTAGGTACTCTTGGAGGCGAGCTAGTGGAGCCTCAACCGGTTGGTAAGAATGAAAGACAAAAGAATGGAGCTCTACATTGTGAGTTTCATGAAGGGGGACTCGAACAAGACACTTCAAGCGATGTGAGTACTCACGGGAGCTACTCAAAAGTAAGTGTTTCGTCACCTTCTTATGAACATGATCCCTCTTTGTCTTATGAGGACTCAATGCTAGTTGGCGCTTGTAATGCATTTGATGAAATTGCAACTAGTGTAGAGTCGATTGGTCAACTTGTGTTTGCTTGCGAACCGCTAGTAGAGAGGAATGAGAAGCCACATCATGATGTGAGCCCGGTATTCGAAGAACCTCTCTCTAGTGAAAGTGTGTTAGTTGACCTTGCTTGTGACCCTTGTTATGACACCCCACCCATATTTGATAAAGGGGAAGATGAGTTATGTGACTCTACCCTTGTTGATATAATTGATTTTGGTGGATTAGTGTGTCGTAGTAAGGATGAGAGTGAACTTGAGGAGTCCAAATTGCATGAATTGGACAAGGTTGTCTATGATGACTTCTCAAGTGAGAGTGAAAATCCTAGTCTTGATACCATGCCTTTGTTTGACTATGAAATGGAGGTGCATGCTTTTATATTCCCATTGTGTAGGGGCATCTTTAATTGTGAAGGCGATTTGTATCGGGCTAGAGTTGAGGATGAAATAGAACCTCTGTGGTATGAGGGATTTGATCCCATAGACAACTCTTTGTTTGAAGCTTCGAGTGAGGTAGATGATTCTTCTAGTGACCCTACTCTTGTTGGTGCGGGTTATGATGATGAAGAGGCCATTAATAATACCTTCATTGAGAGCTTACCTTGTGAGGGGGGTTGTCTCGAGGATGAAATTGGAGGTGAGGAGGTACCTCTTAGTGTTAGTATGAGGGCTTTTAAGAAGGGGAGTAGGGTATTTGATACTAGTTGTGTATTGCGCTACTTTGTCTATTCCCTCCCATATGTTAACCACACTTTGAGACTTGAGCATGCAAAAACCGTTGTGCCGCATTGTGAAAATATTGCATTGAAGGTTTGGTGTGTTGATCATGAGCTTAGGGATCATAGGAACTTTGATTGCTAAATCTTGAATGCTCCATGTTCTATTGATCTCTTTGCTTGTCGTGTTGGTGAGTGCTTGTCACTACGGAGCCAAGAACTTGTTGTCTCCTTTGAAGACATAAGCTTTTTGATTTTCATTGATACTTGGCTCTATCACAAGAGTGAGTTTTCCACATCACTTACCTTCACTCTTGTTGGACTTGCCTACTCGCATCGTGGGAAGTCTTGGTGCACTAATCGTGAACTTAGGGATCGTAGTGATTTTGATAGCTTAATCTTGCATATGCCGTGCACTATTGATCTCTTTGTTTGTTCTTGTGTTGGGAGCATTTCTTTGTTGAACCAAGTACTTGTTAGTTCCTTCGGGAACATGAGCTTCCTTGTTGCCATTGATACTTGGTTGTACCATAAGAGTGTGTTTTCCCACACTTGGTGCACTAACCTACTCTTGTAGTAGGAGTTTTTGTTTTTGTTTGCCTTTTTGATGTAGGTGATGATACCTTGGAGGAGGACGCCTTAATTTCGAGGACGAAATCTTCTCAAGAAGGGGAGGATGATGCATCCCAAATTGCATCGACACCTACACTTGGTCTGGGAGTCAAGGCACTGATGATATGAGCTCGGGAGACGACTTGAAAACCATGCATTGAAGCTCAATCAAAGTGGGAGCAGGGCTGAAACCAATTGAAAATCATGCATTGAAGCTCAATCAAAGTGGGAGCAGGGCTGAAACCAGTGCAGGAAACAGGGGAGCCAAAACAGGGCAAAACAGGGCAGCACTTCTGAGCTTACTGCCTGGCGCCAGACATTTCCTCTGCGCGATCGCGACCACACTCACGCGATCGCGAAGAGCAGTTGTTTTGCCTTGCGCGATAGCGCTCATGTGTGAGCGCTATCGCGAGACTCTGAAGATTAGTACCCTGCGCGATCGCTATTCCTTTTGCGCGATCGCGAAGAGCATTTGAGGAGCAGCGACTAGAAACTTGGCAAAACTTGTAATGGGAAACTATAAATACCCCCTTTGTTCATTTATTGCTTTTTAACAAACCTTGAATGTAGAATGATATATTTCTTGAGTGAATCTCAATGAAGAACCCGTAAACGGGCATGATTTCACTTGGTGGATTCCAAGTTGAACATCGTAACCTCTTTCGATCATTCTATTTGCAAGAGCCGGGTGCCTCTTGAGGGTAGTTGCGTAGTATAGGTGATCCTTGACCTCACCCGGGGTGTATCGAGACGAGTTCCTCGGTGCTACTTAGGTAAACGTTCAAGCCTCGTCTTGCTTTTTATCTTGATATCTTCATCGATATCGCCTATCTTGTTTTAGCTTCCGCACTTTTATATCGTTTGTAGCTTCCGCCTATTTTCCGCTACATCATTTTGTGCCTCTTGAGCCTCTCCAAGTGTCCTAGAGGGTCCTCCATCCATGGCACACCAAAGCATGGTCTTCAAGTCGCTCTTGGGGCTTTCTTCCATACCCTTCCCTATCAAGTGAAGATGGGTGTCTTGGATCAACTTGGCTTGACTCCGACTGAAGGGTCTTGTGGGGGTTTGGGTCTTATCATCCTCCCCTTCTTGAGAGGATTTCGTCCTCGAAATTGAAGCATCATTCACGACCTCTTCATCATCATCCACGACCTCTTCATTACCTACATCCAAAGGAACCAAGTCACAAACATTTAAAGTATTAGAAACTTGATACTCACTTGGCAAGTCAACCACATAGGCATTGTTGTTTATCTTCGAGAGCACATGGAATGGGCCATCTCCCCGGGGTGCCAACTTCCCTTTCCTAAGGTTTGGAAACCTTTCTTTCCGGAAGTGCACCCACACATAGTCACCCTTCTTGAGTTCCACCTTCTTGCGTCCTTTGTTCTTCTTGGCGGCAACCTTAGCATAAGCTTCCTCCAAGTTCTTCTTCGCCTTTGCATGAAGTTCAACCAAAGCCTTGGCTCTAGCTTTACCTTCAAAATTAACAACCACTTCCCTTGGCAAAGGGGTTAGATCAAGGGGAATCAAGGGGTTAAAACCATAAACACATTCAAAAAGAGTCATGCCAATCATGCTATGCAATGTGCGATTGTAGGCAAACTCCATTAGAGGCAATCTATCAATCCACGTCCCGGCCTGACCTCGGGTCATGGCCCTTACAAGAGCACCCAAGGTTCGGTTTACCACTTCGGTTTGGCCATCGGTTTGTGGGTGGTGGGACGTTGAAAACAAGAGCTTGGTGCCTAAAGCACCCCATAAACTTCGCCAAAAATGGCTTAGGAACTTAGTGTCCCTATCACTCACTATAGTTTGAGGCACACC